>CM074718.1:311351819-312551819 GCA_037306005.1 Rhinophrynus dorsalis
GTGTTAGAAATCTTGTAGAACTCTTATCAATTGGTTCAAACTTCTGAGAAGTAGTCAGTTGATTGAGTACCAAATTAAGATCCCAGGGTGGAATGATGTTCTTTATTCTGGGCCTGATCTTATCAACTGCCTTAAGATATCTTTTAATAAGTTCATCCTCTGAAAATTGTTTCACCAAACATGCAGAGATGGCTGATACCTGGACTCTAAGGGATGATGGTCTCAATCCCTGTTCAAAACCATGCTGAAGAAAACTCAAGACATGTGGAGTAGAAATAGAATGCCTATCAACCGTGTTGGCTGAACACCATGCTGAAAAAGTCTTCCATACTCTATTGTAGACACAAGAGGTAGATGGCTTTTTTGCAGATATAGTGGAGATCACTGATTCTGTTAGACCTCTGAATCTTAAGGAGTTCCTCTCAGCTTCCATGCTGTTAGTTTCACAAAACTTAGATTGGGATGCCAGACTGGGCCCTGGCTCAGCAAGTCTGGCCTTTGAGGTAGAATCCATGGTTCCTCTATGGACATGTTGATTAGTTCCAAGTACCATACTCTCCTTGGCCAATTTGGTGCTATAAAGATGACATTTACCCTTTCCTGCCTGATTTTCTTGAGAACCCTTGGAATCAAAGGAATTGGGGGAAAAAGATATGCCAGGCTGAATTGCCAATCCTGGGTCATTGCATCCATTGCCAACACCTGCGGGTGTTTTCTCCTGGAAAAGAATAACTGGCATTTTGCATTTTCTGGTGATGCCATCAGATCTATTAGAGGTTGACCCCATCTTAATTCGATCTGGTTGAATATCTCTTGGTTTAGAGCCCATTCCCCCTGGTCTAACATGGTGCGACTTAGGTAGTCTGCCTGGTAATTCTGAACACCCGGAATGTGAATTGCTGATAGAGCTGTCAGGTTCTTCTCTGCCCATAATAGAACCTTTCTTGCTTCTGTGTTTAATGTCCGACTTCTTGTTCCCCCCTGGTTCTTTAAGTACATGACAGCCGTCATGCTGTCTGATATTACCTGGACTGCTTTGTTCTTGATTAGCTTCCTGAACTTCTTTAAGCAGAGATAAACAGCTCTTAACTCCAGGACGTTTATGTGGGGCCTTTGTTCCTTTAGAGACCAAACTCCCTGTACTGATTTGTTCTGAAACCATCCTCCCCATCCTGTCAGACTCTCGTCTGTCGTGATCTTCTGCCATCTTGGATTGTTTGAGGATCCCTTCTTTAGATTTTTCTGGGTTATCCACCACTCTAGGTCTTTTTTTATTGATGCATGAATTGGAATTATCTGTAAGGTGTTGAGTGGGTTCTTGTCCCAATGAGACAGAAAGCATCTCTGGAGGGGCCTCATGTGAAGCTTTGTCCATGGAACTACCTGAAGTGCTGAGACCATGTATCCCAGGATGGTCATGCAATCTTGCGCCGTGTGAATTGTTAATCTCCTGAATTTCCTCACTTTTGATGAGATTAACTTTATTCTGTTGGGAGATAATGAAACTCTCTCCTTGGCAGTGTCCAGGGTTAATCCTATGAACTGTAGGTTCTGGGACGGGTTCAACTGGCTCTTTTCCTTGTTGATCAACCATCCTAATTCCTGAAGATGATTGATCACTATTCTCTTGTGTTCTTCCGCTTGATGTCTTGATTGAGCTATCAGTAGAAGGTCGTCGAGGTATGGTACAATCTTGATGCCTTTCTTCCTTAATGGTTCCAAGGCCAGGGCTAAAATCTTTGAAAAAATTCTGGGTGCCGATGTAAGACCAAATGGCAGCACTCTGAATTGCCAATGCTGATCCCTGTAACAAAATCTGAGAGACTTCCTGAATTCTGGAGCTATTCTGATGTGGTAATATGCATCCTGTAGGTCTATTGTCACCAGATAATTTCCCGGCTGAATGGCTTGAATTATAGATGCTACAGTTTCCATCTTGAATTTCTGATGCTTTATAGATGCGTTCAAGACTTTGAAGTCCAGGATTGGTCGATATCCCCCTGTGGATTTTGGAACCATAAAAATTGGAGAGTACCAACCCTTCCTCTTTTCTCCTGATGGAACCTGTGCTATGGCTTCCTTTGATGCCAATTCCTTTATTGCTTCTTCCAGTTTTGATGCTTTTTCTGCATTCCCTGGAGGTTTTGACTTTCTGAACATGTTCCTTTGAGGTCTGTTCTGGAATTTCAGCGGGCACCCTGCTTCCAAAATTCGAAGAGTCCAACCGTCTAGGTTGGTCAACTTCTTCCAAGCTGACAACTGAAGTCCCAGGCGACCTCCTACTGGGACTGGAAGCAGGTTCCGCTGTATTTCAGGAGCACTCCTCCTTGAACTGGTTCTTCCGAAACCCCTCCTTTCTGAAGGAGCCTCTGGTTGCCTGAGAAGTAGATTGCTTCCTGGCTTCATATCCTCTGGATGGCTGATATTTCCTGTCATATCTGTAATTTTGTCTTCTGTTTCTGAAAGATGTGCTGACAGGTGGTGATCTTCTCCTTCTGTCTTGGGGGAGAAAAGAGCTTTTACCTCCAGTGATCTTTTTAATTATGTCATCAAGCTGTTCTCCAAATAACAGGGACCCCGTGAATGGCAATGAGACCAATTTGCTTTTTGATGAGGCATCAGCTCCCCATGTCCTTAGCCAAAGGGATCTTCTTGCTGTAATAGAAAGGGCCGAAGATCTTGCTGCCAACCTGATAGCATCTAATGAGGCATCACATGAAAAACCAATAGCTTCCTTGATGGTAGATCATTCCTTCAGCAGCTTTGATCTTGACACTGATGATTCTATATGATCTTCAAGCTCCGTTAACCATATTCTGGTTGTTCTTGAAATGCATGCCAAAGCCGTAGCTATTTTCATATTTTGACCTATTAAAGAAAATTGCTTCTTAAGAGAACCCTCCATTCTTCTATCCATCGCGTCTGAGAGAGGATCCATCTTCCATGGGAATGGTTGTTCTCTTGGCAATCTGGGCTATGGATGTATCAATCTTTGGGGGAGAAATCCAATTAGAAGTATCCTCTTCCTTAAACGGATACATCCTTTGAAGGCGCCTTGAGGAAGATATTCTTTTATCACCCTTTGACCATTCTGTTTTGATTAACTCAGCTACTGAATGATGCACTGGGAAAGTAGGTAGCTCTTTTCTTGTTCCCATGAATGCCATATCCAATATTCCCTGCTGCTTGGGTTCTTCCACTAGCCCCAGGGATTTTCTCATGTTTTAAGAAAGACTCAATTTTATCTAAATTAAAAGCACCTTCATCCTGAATTTCACCTTCCTCTTCAGAAGAATCATGAGAAAAATACTCAAAAACACTCATCCTCTAAGTGCTCTGCTCTGGATGAAGTACCCTCATCAGGATCGTCTGTTCTCAGCCTTTTTCTAGGCTGAGATTGCATAGCAGTAAATGTTTCTTGCATTGAGCATTTCATCCAGGTAAGAAATTCCTGGAATTGATTGGGAACTTCGGTGGAAATAGATTTTTTTGCACATTCTGCACAAAATTTTTGCTCAGGAGAAACTTTGGCTTCACATGTATCACATTTTTTCAGCTTAAGAGATCTTTCTCCTTGGATTCTGCAACAGACTTCTCTTTACTTGACTTAGGAGTAGTAGCCATAGTGTTAAGCAATATCTAAAATATAACCTTTAATGTATGCATTTAAAAAATAATAAATAAGAAATTCAGAATCCTCATACTCAAGCTACAGTCTTACCTGTCCCAGAGGACACAGTATTTATAGCAGTCCTGCTTAGGCGTGCGTTCCACCCTGGAACGCAGAGGCCCCACCAGAAGTCTTACAATTGCGCCAAAATGCCAAAGGACAAAATTACAAAAGACACTCACCGCATCAGAAGCAAACCTTCTCCTCACTTGCGGGCCATACTGCTGGACTGCCCAAAGCCATATCAACTGCCGGGTAAATCATCCTCGCGGCGTCCCAGAGAAAGATCCGGAAGAGGAAGCGCGTCACATGGAAGGTGTGCGGCCGACTTCCGGTTCCACGAAAACACTGCAGGACTGCAAAATACCAGGCCTGCTTGTGAAGCGAAGCCTGGTCTTCGAGAGCCAGATCCTCCCGGCGGGGACAGCAATGAATGCGGCCACATGACAAAAAACAAGGTACCAAATTAAACAAAATGGAAACAAAAAAAAAATCTCAAACCAGCCACTCCTAGTAACAGAGCCACTAGCTCCTACTCCAGCTCGTGTAGGGCCAAAAAAAAGAGACTGTCGGAGGAGGAGGGACATGGCTTTAAATACTTTTCAATTGGTCCTACACCAGCTGGAGAGGAGGAGACAAGCCCATAGAAGTCAATTGCCATGGGAGGGGACACAGAAGAAAAGTAGTCCAAAGAATTATATAAATGAGAAAAGACAGAAATACCCCAAAATATACTTATTTGGCTGCAGCGTTAAACAGGGGAGGTAGAGAAGCAAGCCCAACTCTGCATAGCCTATGCAATGGGAGTACTAACATCGCTTAAGAACAAAACAATCCTGCACTCTCATAAAGACCAGAAAAACTCAATAAATAAAAACATCCAACTTTATTATATCACAAAAAATCTCATGGGAGTCCCATGTCTTTGGAGAACGGAATCCCTATAGGAGTAATATTGTGTGGTTTGGGAGATATATTGACGATCTCCTATTTATTTGGAGTGGTCAGGCCAAAAATGCTGTCAAATTTGTGGAATATTTGAATGCCAATGACCTCAATCTGAAGTTCACGTTTGAATTCTCATCTGAAAGTGTTTCATTTTTGGATTTAAGGATTAAGGGAGATGGTCTTACGGGTTGTATATCCACAGATACTTATAGAAAACCCACTGCAGGTAATAGCCTGTTGAGAGCTGATAGCTGTCATCCTGAGCATGTTATTAGGGGTGTTCCGGTGGGACAGTTCCTCCGTTTACGGAGGAACTGCTCCACCGATGAAAGTTTTGATGAACAATCTAGAGAACTTTACAATAGGTTTCTATTGAGAGGATATAAACCGTGGATGCTGAATCAAGCGTTAGAAAGAGCTAGAAGAGAAAAAAAGAGAAGATCTTTTGGTTTATAAATTAAAACATAGCTCACAAAGGAGTAAAAAATTATCTGGGGTTATCTTTTCAACACCGTATAGTGTGGAATATAACTCTATAATACGTATTTTAAAGAAACATCTCCCCATTCTTTATACAGATGAGAGTTTGAAGAAAGTTATCTCCAGTGGATGTAAATTTGTACCGAGAAAGGCACCGACATTGTCGGCGGCTTTGTCTCCTAGTCTGTATGTTTCAAAAAATGTTTCAGCAAAGAACCAATGGTTGATAACTAAAGGAACGTATAGATGTGGGAGTACGCGCTGCTATTGTTGTGCTCTTCTAAAAATATCAAAGTCTTTTACTTCCACTATAAGTGGTAAACAGTATGAGGTGAGAGGTTACATTAATTGTGCAACTAGAGGTGTAGTTTATCTCTTAACTTGCATGAAATGTAATATGCAATATGTTGGTAAAACAATTAGAACATTGCGAGAGAGAGTGAACGAACACCTCAGTAGCATTAGAAATGGATAAATTTCCTTACCGTTATTTGGATTTCTTCTGTGTATTATCCAGGCATTTAAGTAGATGGGAACGCCTCCGCCCTCCAGCTGGTAGGACCAACAGTAAGTTTAAAAGGGTCAAGCCCACTGTCTCCCTCAGTTTCCTTTTGGCCAAGCTGAAAATATACTAAAAGGACATATAGATTAATAGGGAGGGAATGCCTGGATAATACACAGAAGAAATCCAAATAACGGTAAGGAAATTTATCCATTTCTTCTGTGTATATCCAGGCATTTAAGTAGATGGGACTTAAAAGCAGTTACCCATAGGAAAATAGGGAGGGAATTAAGAATTTAACTTACATCAGTGTTGCACCACTGCCTCCAAGACTTTTCTGCCAAACTTAGCGTCTGCTGAAGATTGGACGTCTATGTGGTAGTGCTTCATGAACGTGGATATTGATGACCACGTGGCTGCTTTGCAGATGTCTAGAGGAGAAGCCTGAGCTTGTTTTGCCCAGGAAGTGGAGACTGCTCTAGTCGAATGTGCCTTAATGCCAACAGGGGCTGCCTGACCAGACTCTGTATAACATTTCTGGATGCAAGTTTTTATCCATCTTGATATAGAGCCTGTTGAAGCCGCTTTCCCTTTTAATCTTCCTTGGAAGTAAATGAACAGTGAATCTGAAGATCTGAAATCTTTGGTTCTCTGAAGGTACGAAGAGATGCATCTGACTACATCCAGGTTGTGCAAGATCTTTTCTTTGGGATTGGCAGGATTACTACAAAAGGAAGGAAGTACGACTTCTTGGTTGATGTGAAAATCCGTCACTACTTTAGGCCTGAAAGAAGGCCTAAATCTTAGAACCACCTTATCTGTATGAATTGTCAGAAAAGGAGCGCTGCTGGATAAGGCTTGGAGCTCGTTTACTCTCCTTGCCGAGGTGATGGCTGTAAGAAAAATCGTTTTCAGAGTGAGAAGCAGGAGAGAAATACTGTCAAGAGGCTCAAAAGGGTGCGGATGAGACAAGACAGATAGAACAAGGTTCAGATCCCAAGGGGGTATTATCTCCCTTATAGTAGGCTTGACCTTTACAATTGCCCTGGTGAACCTTTTCACTAGCTCGTGATCTGTCAAAGGGACTGCGAGGATAGCCGAGAGGGCTGAGATCTGGACCTTTAATGATGCGGGCCTGAGGCCCTTTTGGAAGCCATCCTGCAGGAAGTCTAAAATAATTGCCACAGTAGCCTCTTTTGCTGAGATCAACTTCCTCTTGCACCAGGTAACAAAGGTTGCCCAGACCCGGCAGTATACCTTAGATGTTGATAATTTTCGCCCCTTTAGGATAGTAGAAATTACCGGATCAGAAAGACCTTGTCTTTTTAAAGATTCCCGCTCAGCCTCCAGGCCGTCAGTCGGAGCATCCTGAGGTTGTGGTGGAGAATCGGGCCTTGGTGCAGAAGATCCTTCCTCATTGGTAATTCCCACGGGGGTTCTGAGGACATCTGTACCAGGAGGGAATACCATATCCTTCTGGGCCAATTGGGAGCAATCAAGATTGCCTCTACCCTGTCTGCCCGGATCTTCTTTAGGACCCGCATGAGGAGAGGAGTGGGAGGAAATATGTATACTAGATTGAATTTCCAGGGAATTGTTAATGCATCCTGACCCTGAGACTGAGGATCTGTCCACCTGGAGAAGAAATTCTTTGTCTTGGTGTTTCTGTGATTCGCCATTAGATCTACCTCTGGGCATCCCCATCTGGATGTAAGGAGGTTGAACATTTCTTGATTTAGGGCCCACTCTCCTTGATCTAGATTGTGCCTGCTCAGGAAATCCGCTTCTATATTTTGAACTCCTGAGATGTGAGAGGCCGTGAGATGAAGAAGATGACGTTCTGCCCACAGAAGAAGGGGTCTTACTTCTTTGTTTAAGGACTTGCTTCTTGTGCCCCCCAAATTCCTGATATACATTGCTGTGGGCATGTTGTCTGTTCTGATAAGAACACTTTTCCTCCGAAGGTGCGCTTGAAACCTTAAGAGCGTCCTTCTGACTGCCCTGGTTTCTAGAATGTTTATATGCAGAGATTGTTCTTCTAGGGACCATATCCCCTGTGCTGTTCTTAGGCCCCAAACTGCTCCCCATCCTATGAGGCTGGCATCCGTGTAAATGACTTGCCAGTCTGGCTCTATGAGGGACCTTCCCTGAGAGAGATTGTCCTTCTTCAGCCACCAATTGAACTCTATCTTGGTGGCTGGCCATAAAGGGATTTTCTGAAATGGATTCCCAGAATCTGGAATCCAGAAAGTCAAGAAATTCCGTTGTAGGATGCGGAAATGTAATTTTGCCCAAGGAAGAATTTGTACAGTGGATGACATGAGACCCAGGAGTTCCTGAATCTCCCTTGCCTGATGGTAAGTTTTCTTCAGTAGCTTCTTGGTTGTGAGCAGAATCTTGGATATTCTTTCCTTTGAGAGCTGAACCAAAGATGTCTGTGTGTTTATACGGAGGCCTAGAAAACTTAGATTCTGAGTTGGGGTCAAATGGCTCTTTTCCCAATTGATGATCCACCCTATCTTCTGAAGAAATCTCTGAACTTCCCTGGTGTGAAGAATGGCTGTCTCCCAGGATGGTGCCATAATCAAGAGATCGTCTAGATATGCCAAAACGTTGATCCCCCTCTTTCTTAGACAAGCTAGGGCTGGAGCCAGGATCTTGGTAAAGACTCTGGGGGCTGATGACAGACCGAATGGAAGGACTGCAAATTGGAAATGTTCTTGGTTTATTGCCAAGCGTAGAAACCTCCTGTGGGCCTGGTGAATTGGAATGTGATAGTAAGCATCTTTGAGGTCGATGGAGGTCAGAAACATTCCTGGTGATAGGGCCTGAATTATGGATTCCACTGATTCCATCTTGAAGTGCTTGTGTCTTAGGGACAAATTGATTTCTTTTAGATCTAGTATTGATCTGAAGAGCCCCGCTGTCTTGGGCACTAAGAAGAAAGGCGAGTAGACTCCTAAGCCCTTCTCTTGAGCAGGAACTTTCTCCAAGACTCCTTGGAGTAGTAGATCGTGTATTGTCTCCAGAAAGACTCGTCTGGTGATCTGGTTGGAAGGGATTCTTGATCTTAGGAATCTTGGTGTCGGAGGGACAGAAATGAACTCCAGTGTGTACCCCTGCTCCAGGATCTGGGATACCCAGGCGTCCGGGTTTACCTGAATCCCCCAAATCCTGGAGAAGGATCCCAGCCTGCCCCCTACTGGAATCCCTATGGGGCCCCGCTGATCTTCATTGAGACTCTGTTTTAAATTGGGGCTTCCTGGAGTAATTCCTCCTGAAGCCTCCTCTGTTGGAGAATCTACCCTTTTGATCCTCTTGTCGTCCGGAGTCCCTTCTTCTATTGTCCCGAAAGGACTGATTGCGAAATCTAGGAGTGGATAAGGGGGAAGAGGGTCTCCTTTTTCTTTCTTGAGGGAGAAAAGGACTCTTGCCTCCTGAAGCTTTCTTAATGATTTCCTCGAGATGCTCTCCAAAAAGAGTAGAACCTGTGAATGGAAGAGATACCAGCCTATTCTTGGAGGTAGAATCAGCCTTCCATGGCTTGAGCCAAAGTGATCTGCGGGCTGAGACTGATAGGGCTGAAGACCTAGCCATTAAACGTATTATCTCTAAAGAAGCGTCACAGGAGTAATTGGTAGCTTCTTTAATCACAGCGACTTCTTTCAATAATTTGGATCTGGAAACATTCGACTCAATCTTGTCCTCCAGATCAGATAACCAAATCCTCATAACTCTGGAAACACAGGCCATTGCTGTTGCTGCCTTCATGTTTTCACCAATGATGGAGAACTGCTTCTTCAGGGCACTCTCCAGTTTGCGCTCCATTGGGTCCTTTAAAGATGTACCATCTTCCATTGGGAGAATGGTGTGCTTAGCTAGGTGCGCTATGGGAGCATCCACCTTAGGGGGGGACACCCAATTTTGTACATCCTTATCCCCAAAAGGAAACATTCTCTTGAATTTTCTGGGTACTGCGTTTCTTCTATCACCCAGTTTCCACTCTGCCGTAATCATATCAGATATAGATTGGTGCACCGGAAGGACTGGAGCCGATTTCTTTTTACCTAAGAAAGCCGTGTCCATGATGTCCATGTCTGCTTGTGTTTCAGATAGGCCTAGGGATTTTCTCACAAGCATAATGAAAGAATCAATTCGGTCTAGATTGAAGACCCCTGTATCTTCGACTAGCTCCCCTTCTTCTGAGCCCAAGTCTGAGGCCTGATCTTCACAAGGAGATTCTGGATCATATTCTTCACCCACTGGGACAGAGGTTCCTTCCCCTAGTTCCCTACGTTGTCTCTTAGGGGCTGGTTCACCTTGTTGCATGGATTTGAAAGTCTCCTGCATAGAAGACTTCATCCATGTAAGGAAGTCCTGAAATTGTCCTGGAATGTCAGGACCTGCTGCTTTCTTCAAACACTCTTCACATAATTTAGCTTTAGTAGAGGCTGAAAGAGTAATATCACAGCCTGCACAAGATTTAGTCTTAGGGCTAGCCTTGTCTTCCTTTACAGCTGTTTCAGTGTGCTTTTCTTTAGAAGAAACTTTGGCTGGGGCTGACATACTGAGAGGACTGACTGCTCCTGTTAACAACAAGGCACAAACAGACAAAAGCAAGAAAGAAATTCCTACCTTACTGCTCCATTTTTAAAAGCCCCGCCGAATCTCAGCTGATTCAGTCAACTCAGGACCGGTGTTCAGCGTCTGTTGATCCTGCGCATGCTCAGTGTGAGCCTGCTTGCGTTCCACTCCGAAACGCAAGAAGACTTCCCCCGGAAGTAGGAAGTGCTCCTACCTCGCGCCAACTCAAAAGGGCAGCAGAGCCAGTGCTGCCGATGAGACGCCGGTTACAGGAGAAAGGAGGCGGCGGTCAGCATCGCGTGGTGACTCGGCGTCCAGCCGGCATGAAGATAAGGTGACTGGGGTAATTCTGGCGGCAACGCAAGGCGGCCTAGTTGTCCAGAAACGCGTCCATCCAGCTGGTAGGACCAAAAAAACTGAGGGAGACAGTGGGCTTGACCCTTTTAAACTTACTGTTGGTCCTACCAGCTGGAGGGCGGAGGCGTTCCCATCTACTTAAATGCCTGGATATACACAGAAGAAATAAGGATTTCCGCTCTAATGTGGCCTCCCACTTCAACTCTACTGATTGTAATATTAACCACTTTAGTGTACAAGGTATAGAGAAAGTTACTCTAGGAGTTCGAGGAGGGAATTTAAACAACAAAATATTAGAGAGAGGTGTATTGGATTTTTGAATTAGGGACTAGGTATCCATATGGATTGAATAAGGAATATGATGTAACTTGCTATATATGACCTATTCATTTTCCAACACAGCTTCCCTCTTCGATAGTTTTGATGGAGAATTGGGGGTTCTAATAGATTTGATGATGTAAATTATGTTTGCTATATTGTATTTATTCGGATGTGTTTCATGTATCATCCATTTATATCTTCATCTTTTTATTTCATTTAATATTGATACACTGTTCGGTGTGTGGTTTTTTAATTGTGATTGGGATTGAATGCATTCGGATCTGGTCCCTTGCCTTTTGTCTCTATTCCGCCTTTTCATTGGTTGTTTTGCATTTGTGCTTGTCAGCCTCGTTTCCTGGGTGATAGCACGGTTTACAGATTGTTGATTTCTACATGGCATGGCATTGTCTCTGTTGCCTTTTTGAAGTAGAGGAGAGTTGTGCTTTGGGATTGCAGACTGGTTCCCCCTCATTTGGCAATGGAGAGGTTAATATATGCTTGTAGACGACAGCCATTCGTGCTCGCTTGGAGAGACGCTCCGGCAGTGGGTTCCTGTTTTGATTTCAATGGGGGCGCACTGTCGGACCGTCTCTGCTGTGGCAGAGAATTTATGTAGTGCTATGTTGCTTTCTGTAGGGGACGAGGCTGACTGGGCGATAATGAGTGTTATTTAATATATATATATATGTATTTAGAATTCTAACTTTGACTGGCTATGGCTTTTGTAAGCCATGGATCTATGGGTATGATTCAAGCATATGTCACTTTAAGATCTCTCGGATCCGAGAATTAGAAGTCAACACTGTTTTTTTCACTTTCTATTGGATCATGGGAGACATGTGACATATTGTCGAAGTTTCCTATCAGGTCCGCTTTAAGTGTTGAATTCTGATAGGCGGAATGAGATTCAAAAGAAGGGGACGGTTAGATCGTTGCATCTGGAGGTCATGAGTAAGCGCTGACAGCGCGAAACGCGTGGATCTGTTGCCGATGATATTCATCTAGCTGAAGTGTTTGGACTATGTAAGTCTCTCCATCTATGGACAGCAAGCGTTTGAGATTTTTTGTGATATAATAAAGTTGGATGTTTTTATTTATTGAGTTTTTCTGGTCTTTATGAGAGTGCAGGATTGTTTTGTTCTTATACTATATTTGGGAGCGTATGGGAAAGCTTCCACCTTGCACCCATTAACCAGTTAAGCTCTTATGTTTTCCCTAGTGGACGAAGATACTTGATATTCAGACAAATTGAAGTTTGAGCCACTATCCTTGTGTGTCACAGTACTAACATCGCTGCCACAGCACCACCCTGTTCTATGCAGAAAAGCCAGCAATAAGAAGGGTTTTGGGGAATTTCGTTTTTCCATTTCCTAAGCCAAGGAAACAGTGGTCCTCCAGCCATTTTAAAACAAGCAGTCAAAACAGTTCACATGCAGACCATGTGATAGCAGGTCCAGCAATTCATTGTAGAGATGTCCCTGTAAAGATCTGCCACACAGATGGCCACCATGCAAGCTCCTGTTCTTAAAGGGGCCGCATCCAAGTACTTAAAAATTAAACAGAAGCTAAAAAGTTAAATTACAGAAATCCTAATCCATCCTATAGAAGACTTAAAGGCCACAGATCCTCTATACTTCCAGCTGAACAAGGTTTCCAGTCTCCTGAACTGCTTAGTCATTTGTAGATGGGTAGAAATGCATTTAAGTAGGTCTAAATAATGGAACAGTATCATTCTGGAGGTTAAGACAGCGACTGTAAAACTGACTCAGATGGAGTTCTGAAGTTACCTTAATTATGAAGAATGGCTTAGTTCTCAGGATGATCTTATCCTGATTTACAGCTAAGGAGGACTGTAGCAAAGAGACCGTAATTCACAAACATTTGGCACAGTTGACTACAGTTAAGAATACTGTCCTGACTGTGTACATTCTCCAAAGGAATGGATTCTTTGAGTCCAAACTCCTGGCGAGATGCAAATTGTTGCAAAACAAAGTTCAAGCAAACGGTTAGGCAGATAACTTCCTCTTGTGACTTAAACTTGGTTTTGCAACATTTGGCATCTTGCCAAGAGTTTGAACTCAAAGGCTCTTATAAAATCACTTCGATGAATCTTCTAAAATGTTATCTTCTACTAATAGCATTGCCACAGCTGATAATGCTGACAAACGCACCTTGATTGAGGAAGGTCTGAGCCCCTAAAAAATCCTTCATGGGAGAAGAAAAAAAAGAAAAAAAAAAAATGAATAACTTCTTTCTAGCTTGGTACCACTTGAAATATTGACCACATTCTATGGTAAGTTTTTGAAGATAATGGTTTTCTGCTATCAAATAACTCCATTCAGCCTCCATGCCACTAGCATGAAGGCTGGATCTGGATGAAATACTGACACCCCCCCCCCGCTCAGATTCTTGATGTTGGGCAGAAATATTGGAGGCAAGAGATACATCACCAAACTGAAAGCCACGCCTTTCTCAGCCACCACGGAGCTAACATTTGCCAGTTTCCAACAGTATTGTTATGGGGGGGCGGGGATGTTCATGAGAGGGCACTTCTATTTGATCTTCAAGGCATCCTGAGTCTTTGCATTGCTGTCCTCCCAGCTGGGGACAAAGGTGGCATTTGGCACTGATGCCAGAAGATCTACAACAGGAACACCCCATTGCTTGGTCATGTACTTTAATACCTCCTGGTTCAGGGACCATTCCTCTTGATCTATTCTCCTGCTCTGGAAAATCAACCAGCCTGTTGAGGATGTCTGAAATGTGCATGACCACAAAGCAAACAATGCTTCAATGACTTGGGCAGAAAAGAATCCAGTATCAGAAGCACGGTGTCTAGAGGTGATAATTGACAACTCTCTCTCTTTTCCTCTCATTAATGCCATTACTAAATCCTGTCGCTTTCTTTTGCGCAACATTGCAAAAATCCGTCCCTTCCTTTGTTCCTCCACAGCTAAAATTCTTATACACGCAATCATCCTCTCCCTCATGGACTATTGCAACATTCTTCTGTCTGGCATTCCTGCTTCCCATCTCCAACCACTTCAATCCATACAGAATGCTGCAGCACGAATCACTCTTCTGTCACCTAGGTTTGTCCCTGCCCCACTCCTCAAAACTCTCCAATGGCTGCCTATCAAACTCCAGATATCTTACAAAATCTTACTTCTCTTTCAAGACACTTCTCTCCTCTACTCTTTACATTTCCACTCTGATCTCCCGTAATACCCCATCCCGCCATTTACGTTCAGCCAATGACTTCTCTCAGCTTCTTTTGTCTCTACAGCTCTGTCACGTATCAAACCTTTTTCTCTCATTGCTCCGTATCTATGGAATGCTCTACGATCCAACCTGCGCCACTGCACCTCTCCGATAACCTTCAAATCTCACTTGAAAATGCACCTCATGGATAAAATCTCAACATGCTAGAAGGCACCGATGTTGTACAATGAACGTTCTTATAAATTATTTACATTACTGATGCCCTCTATCAGAACTAGCACTGTATTCAGCACTTGACCCTAATGTACTCTGTATGTCTCCCATTACCACTTTAGATTGTAAGCTTTCAGGCAGGAACCTCGCACCCAATGTTTCACTCTACAAAGTACCTGTAACCCTGTATTGTTTAAACCCTGAAATTGTAAAGCACTGCGTACACTTGTGGCGCTATATAAACATTCATTAGAGAAGTCTGAACCTGGATACAGATTCCACCTTCTCTTCCAATTTAGTCAGCCAAATTCTCATGGTGCGTAAAATATAAGCCAAGGCTGTAGCTGCCTTTAAAAAGGTTTCACCACCATCTGCCCTTTTCTCCATTCTGTCCTCGAGACATACCCTCCTCAGAAAGGTTGGTAGTTCTCCTGGAAATCTAATACTGCAGCATCAGTCTTAAGTGAAGCAACTCATGCTGCCATATCACTCTTGAGAAAGGTGAAATTTGCTCAGATATTTGTTTTTCTTCTGTGAACCTAATTCTAAGAAAGTGTCTTAGCTTCACCTCCCCGCTGGTAGGACCAATCTGAAAAGAATAACCCAGTCCCCCACTTCAACTTGAGTTATAGTACTGCCCAAGCTGTAATAGAAGAGTATTTTAGTCTTACCTGTTAAACCTTTTCTTAGTCCATACAGGTTACTGGTAACTTTGGTTAGGCAATCAGCCCCTTTTAGAAGGCAGGAACAATTCTGAGAAGTTACTGTTGGGTGGAGCCTACCTTTCCTTAGCTTGCAGCTAGCCGATCCCCATCCAGTAAGTTTTTTTTTCTTGGTCAAGACACAAGGCAAGAGAACAGTTCTGCTATAGTTTTAGCTTCTTTATTATTTTCTGTTAGATATGGTATACCACCATTAGGCGGATAACCACCACTGAATTCCCATCAAGCAAATGTGGGTGGAGCATACCTCTCCTTAGCTTGCAGCTAGCCAATGACCATCCAGTAAGATTTGCAGACCAACTATTGACTAGGTAGTAAGAAGGTAAAGGAAGACTTGTGAGCATGAACCAGAAAGGACCCCCACATTCTGCCACAGGAGAGCCAAGCATGGTCCCTTGACATGGTGGGAGACCAATAACCTGTATGGACCAAGAGAAAAGGATTTAACAGGTAAGACTAAAACCCTATTTTCTCAGTTGTCCAATACAGGTTACTGGTAACTTTGGGACATCCAACCATTAAGTTCCCCAGTGTGGGAAGGCAAGGCAAGGACCAGGCGCAGGTCCCCCAAAGTCAGCAGAGCACCAATAAACCAACACATCATGAATAAGCTCAACAACCGCAGAGTGTCAACGGACACCAAACAGGGGTAAAACAGACCCCAGGAACTGTACACAGCACACTGAACTAGAGCCAACAGGGCTCAAGAGTACTGAGAGACAAATGAGATCCTAGACGGTCAAGGCTGCCTCCAGGATCTTCCTCCCAAAACTGGCATCAGACTATACCAGAACATCCACATAATAGTGTTTGGAAACTATGTACAGACAACCAAGTGGCCGCCTTACACAGCTGATCAGTGGAGGCCTGATTTTTTCTAGGCCCAAGATGCCCCAATAGACCTCGTAGAATGAGCCATGACCCTGAAAGTGGGGGCAGGCTTCTTCCGATGTTCGTAAGCCCTACGAACAGTTGATTTAATCCAAGCAGCAATGGTTACCTTGGAAGCAGGCTTCACTGCCCTAGGATCCTCAGGAATGACAGTCAGATTGCCGCAAGGGTTCAGTGTGGTGCACATAGAACTTGAGACAATGCATGACATCCAACAAGTGAAGATCCTTCTTGTCAGAAGCAGGGTTAGGGCAGAAGGAAGGAACCACAATCTCCTGATTAATGTGCAACTCCGACACCACCTTCAGGAGAAATTCTTGAGAAGTGCAAAGCACTGCCTTGTCCTTGTGAAACACCAAAAAGGGTGGCCTATAGGACAGAGCATGCAGCACCGCAACACTGCAAATGGACACGATCACCAGAAGAAAAGCCATCTTCCACATCAGACAAAGGAATAGTGGCCAATGACAAAGGGAGGGAGTGAAAGATGTCTAAAACAAAGGCCCCACTGAGGAGCAGGAGTCAAACACAGGATGGGTATGAGCAAGTCCTTGGAAGAAAACCTTGACATCAGGAAGAATAGCAAGGTGCTCTGAAAGAGCAGAAGTCTGAACCTTAAGAGAATTGAGACCCTTATCCACACCATCCTGGAGGAAGGAAAGGACCGTAGGAAGATCAAAATCCTGAAACAGGTCCCTATAAGCACACCAAGATAGAAAGGTAGATCAAACTCGATGGTAGGCCCTGGAGGAAACCGGCTTACAGGCACTAAGCATAGTAGCCACTACACCAGAAGAAAATCCCTTCTTCAAAATTGAGGATTCAATCTCCATGCCATCAAAGCCAGACGATTAATGTCCTCCCTTCCACAGGTAACCCTGTAAGAGAGGATCCGGGCGGGAGGGGAGCCAAAGAGGTTCTGCCACAGATCCAGAAGCTCCAGAAACCAAGCCTGCCGACACCAGTACTGAGCAAGCAGAATGACTGGGCAGCGCTCCAGTCGCAGTTTCTGTATCACCCTGTGCAACAAGGGAATGGGAGCAAAGATGTATGCCAGAGGAAAAATCCACGGGATAGACAGCATCCACTGCTAGGGCCAGGGGGTCCGCCCAGCAAGAGCAGAACGTCGGGACCTTCCTGTTGTGCATTGTCACCATCAGGTCAATGCACGGAAGACTCCACCACTGGACATTGAGATTTAACACCTCTTGATGCAGTTCCCGCTCTCTGCTGTCCACTGTGTGTAGACTGAGCAAGTCCGCCAGAACGTTTTCTACACCAGGAATATGAGCAGCAGAAATGGCAGGGACATGCTCCACTGCCCAGGACAAAGTAGCCTGTACCTTTAAGCCAAGCTGCGAGACTTCTTGTGCTGCCTTGCTAGTTGACGTAGGCTACTGCTGTGGCATTGTCCAACTGGACCGTGACCGGGCAATGCTCCAGTTGGCGCGTTCAGTGGTGCAGGGCATGAAATATCGCCCGAAGCTCCAAGACGTTGATGGGAAGGAGAGATTCTTCCTGGGACCACTGGCCCTGCGCATTCAAGTGCCCCAGAACTGCTCCCCAAACGGAGAGGCTGGCATCCATCATCAGTTGTCCAAAATGGCACGGCACCATGAAAGGCAGATTGTTCAGGTTGAGCCACCACAAGAGAGTCAGCTCCACATGAAGAGGGAGAGATAGGGACCTCTCCTGGAGATCCAGTCGACCCCTGCATGCCAGGATTAGAACCCTCTAAAGTTCTCCCTGGTATGAGCCATGGCAAACAGAACCGCTTCTATGGTGGAAATGAACTTCCCCACCAGGGATGGCAACTTCTTAGCTGGAATCGGATCCTGATTCAGGACAGCCTGGACCTTCAGTGCTATCCGATGAGCCACTTTGTCTGAGAAAAACCAATCCTCAGTGTCAGAGAGGATGCCCAGAAAGACCATCCTCTGAAGGAACAAGGTACTACTTTTCCAGATTGACAATCCACCCGTGACGGGACAGAGTATGAAAGCAATCCTGCACTTGCTGATTGAGTTCTGGAGAAGAGTCCTTCAGAAGGAGGTCACCCATATATGGGGTGACCATGATGCCATTCCAATGTAGGGCAGAAATCAATGCTCTGAGAACTCTGTTGAAGACTTGAGGAGCCTTGGTCAGGCCAAAGGGGAGGGCAGAAAACTGATATGCCCTCAGTCACAGGCAAAGCAGAGATACTGCTGACTCTCTGGATGAATGGTAATGTGAAAATATGCATCCAGAAGATCCAGAGAAGCCAGAAATTCCCCAGAGGACATGGCAGCTATCACTGTGCATAGAGACCCCTGGCGGTACTGGGACCTGACCACAAAGGAGTTTAGGTCCTTCAAATCCAAAATTTGACAGTAGCAGCCGTCCTCCTTGGAAAATCACAAAGTGGTTGGAGTAAAATCCCAACCCCCTTTCCTGAGGAGGAACTGGTTCCAAGACCACCTTGTCCAGAAGGGCCTGAATGGCTCCCTCAAAAAGGCGTTGATTTTCTGCACCCAGAGGAGAGCGAGAAGGTTAGAGAAGGAGGAAGGGAGGTGAAGGGGATCCTGTACCCTACAGACACCACCTGCAAAACCCACGGGTCCACCACAGATACTTCCCAAGCAGAGAGGTAGTGGCGTAAGCAGCCACACACCTGCAGATTGGGACCCGGATTTGGTGAGTCATGCAGGAGGAGGTTTGGAAGCCTTGGGCTTAGAAAAGGACTTAGGCCTCCATTGCTGCTTGGGCTTGGATGAGGTGCGAAGTCTGAGGCACCTCCTGGGATGCCGGACGAGAGTCACCCTAAAAGGGATGAAAAAACATTCCGCTTGTCAGGAGTCTTCTTCCTCTGGACCACTGGCAGGTGAGTACTCTTCCCTCCAGTGGCTTCACGTATCAGATCCTTAAGATCCGGTCCAAACAGGTGCCCTGAAAGGGCAAAGACAGGAGAGCCCTCTTGGAGGCAGTGTCAGCAGACCAGATCTTAAGCCAAACAGCACGTCTGGCTACCACAGACATGGTGGATGCCCTGGCTACCGTACACAGCATCAAACAGGGCAGCAGAAACAATGCTGAGCCTCAGATGTTGGCAAGAAGCAACAACATGTCAGTAGTAAGAGCCCCCTGACAGACAGCTGAAGAGAACTGTTCAGGCCAAACAGTCAGCTCTATTCACCCACGCCGTAGCAAATGCGGGGGTGCAGAGCAGAACCAGCAGTTGCAAAATTGGCCTTCAGAGAGGTCTCAAGCTTCTTGTTAGTCCAGTCTTTCCAAGCAGGTGCATCAGCCACAGGCAAGGCAGTGGACTTAGAAAGCCTGGAAACAGGGGCATCCACCTTGGGAGGATGAACTCACTGAGCTAGGGCCACTTCAGAGAACGGATAAAGATTTGCAAACTTCCTAGAGACAGACTGTTTTCTGTCTGGAAACTTCCACTCCTCAGACACCAAGCGGTTCAGGGTGGGGTTAGATGGAAAACAAGTATGGGTCCTAACAGGCTCCTGGAATACATTAGAGGGTTCAGATGAAACCTCCTGTACTAAGGGAAGGTTCAGGGGTGTCCAACAGCCCTGATCAGGCCCTCAGCTGAGGGAACAGGATCAGCCTCAAAGGGGTACCCAAAAAACTGAGCGAAAGGGACAGAACAGTCATCAGAATCCACCAATAATTCCTCCTCAGAGTAATCAGACACATCAGGTACACCCAGTGGTTTAGGCAGGGAAGATCTGATAGGGGTGGGGGCCTGCCATGAGTGGAGGAACCCCTGCAAAGTCAATGGGAGTTGCAAGGTGGACTGGAGGTCCCTGGTAGTAGCCTTAAACTCTTGCATCCAGACTGGCTCTAGTGCATGGCTGAAGGTCCCTGCAGGGGACAGCAGCGCATGCTGGGCAAACATGACGAGTATTCTCTAGGTAACCCCGAGTGACATGAGGAGCAATGAGGGACAGACGCCCCAGTGTCCTTAGTCTTAGGTCTAGCCCCAAGGTCTAATGGAATAGGCACTCCGTGTCAAACGATCAAAGAATCAGAAACACCCAAAATGCAGTGTGTATGATAAAAAAAAAAAAAAAAAAAAAAAAAAAATCACCTAAGAAACGCTAAAATAGACTTATCTGGCAGGGGAAGGGTTAAACTGCTGAGGAGAGAAGGAGAGTCCAAGCCCTGCGTAGGATACTCTGTCAGCGAAGGCACAAAATGGCTGCCGTGGTGGGATTCAATCAGAAACGAGCGCGCAAAGCAAGCGCTCATGGGGATTTTAGTTTCACTGAAAAAGTACCCCAACAGTGCCCCCCTGAGCACCCCCAACATGCCCAGAACGTTGAATGGACAACAGAGCAAGGGCAGACTAACAAAATGAGCCATCTCTGACCTCACTATGTGGAGCGGTTGCAGAGCTATGTCCCAAACTTAAAGTCCCATAGAAGTGAACGAAGCAATGGCATCTATGTGGTAAACGTGTGCCTTAAAGGCACGGAACACATTTTACAAGGTGAAAACCAAATGTAAAAACCACTCAAAAGCCCACTAGAACAATTCAGCAGACCCAATAAACACTGCCGCCAGTAGGGAAAGTGCCCACAACACCCCAAAAGAGGCCAAGCCAGCAGCCAAAGGGTTACCACAGAAACGTGCGCCAAACACCCCACAGACATACAGATAAACCCAATGAGTGCATGAGTATGTAATAGGAACTCCAAATGAGACTCCTGTGCAGAGGGGAAACATGGAACATGTGGACCTCAGCAATCAGTGCTCATCTTTTCAGCTGGTCTTCTGTCTTCAGAAGATATGAAGAACCCTAAATGGACAACTCCTGGGGAAAACTTGCAGCCAAGACTTTCCCCCAGGGCTTAGGTCCACAAAAGCACCTGGTAAACTGACCTATCCACATTTGGGTGATGGGAACAGTCATTGGTGGTAATCCACCTAATGCTGGTATACCATATCTAACAAAATAATAAAGAAGTTAAAACTATAGCAGAACTGTTCTCTTGCCTTGTGTCTTGACCAAGAAAAAAATCTTACTGGATGGGGATTGGCTAGCTGCAAGCTAAGGAGAGGAGGTAGGCTCTACCCAGCAGTCACTTCTCAGACTTCCTGCCTAAAGGGGTTGATCGCCTACCCAAAGTTACCAGTAACCTGTATTGTACGACAGAAATAAGGTTATGTGACCAAAAATACTCTAATCAGCTATGCATCATAAGGGTAGGGAGTGCCGTGAAGGGACACAAGAAAGATTTCCAAGCAAATTTCACCTTTTTTCAAGACTAAGATGTAGCAGCATGGGTTACTTCATGGTAGCAAATTTCCAGAACTACCAACTTTCTGGAGGATGGTACATCCCTGGCACTTTGTACTAATGTGAAATGACAAAGCAATGTGTAGGGTGGGGGGGGGGGGGGAAACAAAAAAAAACAAACATTCCCCATGGAAAAAAATGTGAAATGTGTGAGGTGCACTGGAATTACTTATTACCACATCTCAGGTGAAAAAAAGGGAAATACTTCCTACCCCACTAAGGAGGAATCACTGCCTGTAGAGCTTTCCTTCCGAAGCTTGCATCTGCAGAGGTATGGACATCCAGTCTTTTATGAATGCGGACACGGATGCCCATGTTGCCTTACAAACATTACCTGGGGATGCACTTGCCTTGATTGTCCAGACACTGAAATTGATCTAGTAGAATGAGGCATCTTTATAGGAGGCTCCTGTTTTGCCTCTATACAAGATGTTTGGATAAAATGAGTGATCTGCCTATTGAAGCCTTAGAGTCTGAGCTTTAGACTTGCCTTAAAAATGGGCTTCTGATTTCCTGAAGTCCTGTGTTCATTTAAACACAAAATGACCAAGTGCAATGTATGCAATCTTTTTTCCTTATGACACTTTGGGTTTGGACAAAAAGATGGTAGGTTAATTTTGTAATTAGAGGAATGTCGATATGATTTTCTCCTCAAACGTTGGTTTCGTTCACAGTACTATTTTTCTTGATGAAAAGATAGGTAGGGAGCTTGACTAGAAAAACTGTAGTTTATTAACTCTTGGCAGAAGTAATGTCAGTCAAGAATACAGTTTTCCAGGTTAAGTAACAGATTAACTTGGTCTAAGGGTTCAAGTAAAATGGTTCTGCCAACTGGTTTAACACCAAGTTTAACCCTTTGAGTGCAGGAGGGGTACACAGCGCGTTCTGCCACTGAAAGGGTTAAATCCCACATTCAGGGTTTAGCCTTCTCCATGGCCCTAATAAAACGCTTAACTATTTCATCATCCTCTGTTTGACAAGCACAACATATAATCCTGATATTTGTACTTTGATGGACGCAAGTCTTAATCCAGACTAATCCCTTCTGTAAGAATTTCAAAACAGTTGCTGTTGTAACTGAATTTTTACAGATACTGTCATGCACTACTTTATAAAGCCCTTCCACATTGGTCTAGGTTTTCTTGCAATAGGTTTTAACCTTTTCAGACAAACCTTGAGTCCTTAAAGACTCCTGCTCAGCCTCAGTATTACTTCAGCTTTCTCCAGTCTCAGCTTCTTCAATATTCAATTAACGGTTGGGAAAATGTATCCCAAAGAGAAATCCCAAGAATGCAGAGCATTCTGACCTAGGGCTGTAGGATTGTTGCATCATGAGAAAAACTTCTTGCATGTGCTGTTTTGAGACATAGTATACAGGTTTACTACTGGGATCCCCCCATCTTGTGAGAATCTACTGATATGCATCTATACTCTGAAACCATTCTCCTGGATCTATCCTTGTCCTCCTTAGAAAGTCCACCTGAACGTTCGGAACCTTGAAATGTGGGATGCGGATATTGATATTTCTGTATTTAAAGGGATAGCAATGTCAGAAAACATGTGTCCAAGCTGGAAGAGAGTTAGACATATGCAAAGATTTTTTTTTTCCTTCCCAGGCAACCATAACAGGACATATCTTAGACTATATGACATACTTACCTCCGTTTGCTGGGACGGTGTGCCGTGTAAGGACACAGAGGAAAAAATCAGTGAGTACATTTCACCTTTTCCTCTGTGTACTGTCCAAGGCAAGCGTGGGACTTACCTAAGCAGTACTACTTAGGGAGGGGAGATCAGGAGTTCCTATTGAAGCAGGACTGCTTCTAATACTTTTCTGCCAAACTTCGCATCCACAGAGGATTGAATGTCAAGTCTATAATGTTTTGTAAATGTAGAAATGGACGACCAAGTGGCAGCTTTGCATCTCTCTTCAGGGGAGGCAATGGCTTTAATAGCCCAAGAGGTAGAAATTGCTCTAGTGGAATGAGCTTTAATTTCTGTAGGATGGACCTTCTTAGCGGATTTGTATGCCTGGGAAATACAGTCTCTAATCCATCTGGAGATGGTTGGTTTAGAGGCAGCTGAGCCTTTAGATTTCCCAAAGAAATGAACAAACAAGTGATTTCCTGAAATCTTTAGTTTTTTTCCAAATAGACCGATAAACATCTAACTAGGTCTAGGTTATGGAGTTCTCTCTTTCATTTTGCGGATCAGTGCAAAAGGAAGGCAAAATGATCTCTTGATTGTTGTGGAATTCCAAAATTACCTTAGGTCTGAAGGTAGGTCTTGGCCTTAAGACGACTGTCATGATGGAATATTAGGTAAGGTTCTGAACAGGACAGGGCTTGTAGCTCGCTAGCCCTTCTGGCAGAGGTAATAGCTGTTAGAAAAGCTGTTTTTAAGGTAAGATATTTTAGCGATATTGAATCCAATGGTTCAAAGCAATCTGCAGAGGATAACTGCTTTAGCACAAGATTCAGATCCCAAGCTGGGATGATTTCTCTAAATGTTGGCTTAATCTTTGAAATAGCTTTGATGAATCTTTTTATTAAATATGCTTTGGCAAAAGGAGTGGCTAATACCGCCGACAAGGCTGACAGCTGGACTTTGATGGACGCTGGTTTTAGCCCTTTCTGGAAACCTTATTGCAAAAATTCCAGAATAGTTGCAACTGTAATTTCATTCCTAGTCAGTTTTTTCTCCTGACACCATTTGTAAAAGATTGACCTGACTATAATACATTTTGGAAGATGGTCTCCTTCCTGATATTAGTGTCTGCCACTGAGTCTGAAATGCCTTGGAGGATCAAAGATCTCTGTTCAGTCGCCAAGCCGTCAATTTGAAGAAGCTCGGTCTTGGGTGCCAGAATGGGCCTTTGGAAAGACGGTCCGGAATGTCCGGTAGGGGTATTGGAGGAAAAATTGACATCCTGATCAAATTCTGTGAACCAGATCTTCCTGGGCCAATTCGGGCTATGAGAATAACCTGGGCTTTGTCTCTTCTGCTCTTCTGTATTACCTCCAATAGAATTGGTATGGGAGGAAACACATATGCCAATTGGTAGTCCCATGTCCATCTTAGGGCATCCTGCCCTATTGCTGCTCTTGTCCTCCACCTGGAAAGAAATTGAGGGCACTTTGTGTTTTCTTCTGTGGCCATGAGGTCTAACAGGGGGACCCCAGATTTTTACAATGTGATCAAAAACCTGTTGATTCAGAGCCCATTCCCCTGGATCCAAGGTTTTCTTGCTCAACATGTCTGCTAGTTTGTTTGCTATCCCTGAAATGTGGGCTGATGACAGCTGTCAGATGCTTTTCCGCCCAATTTAATATCCTGATGAAGAAGCTGTTTAGGCCAGGACTTCTTGTACCCCCTTGATTGATAAGATACCTGACCGTGGTGATGTTGTCTGACCGAATCATTACAGCCTTTCCTTCCAACTCTTTTCTTAGGATGAAGAGACTGGTCCAAGTTGCCTTCATCTCCAAAAGGTTTATGTGAAGCTGTTTCTCTTTGTGTCCAAAGACCTTGGACTACCCGATTCCTCCATATTCCTCCCCAACCTTGGGAGCTGGCATCCGTAGTGAGAATCCCCCATTTTCTCTCTTGGAGAGGAGTCCCTTTTTTGAGGTTTGACAGGTTCAACCACCACCTCAGTTCCAGTTTGGTTGACTGTAGCACTGGGATTAACAGAGTAATTCATTGTATCCTTCCAGTACCTCAAGAAGTTGACTGGGTCTGACGTAAATGGGATCTTGACCAAGGCACTATCTGGATCGCTGAGTTTAGTGCCCCAGGAGACTGGAAAAGGCTTTTGCTGTTTGGTAATTTTTCTTGGTGAATCTGAGAACCGACTGCATTATCTTGGTTTGCCTGTCATGAGATAAGGAGGCTAGACTTGTGGTGTCGAAGTTGACCCCCAAAAATGTAAGATTCTGAGGGGGCTTGAGATGACTACTTGTAATTTATTATCCATCCCAGGCTTCCCAAATACAGCCAAGCAACTTTCGTTGTTTGAGAGGATTTCTGTTCGGAGTCGTCTATCAGGAGAATGTCATTGAGATATGGGACTGCTCTTATTCTCTGCTGCCTTAAGTACGCTATGGCCACCGCCAAAACCTTTGTAAAGACGCAAGGGCCTGAGGCTAGTCCAAAAGGACGTGCCTTGTATTGGTAATGTTTATCCTGTATGCAAAATCTTAGAAGCTTACGATGAGATTTCCTTACTGGTATGTGGTAGTAGGCATCTCGAAGATCCAGGGTTGTCAGGAATGAGCTTGGAGTGATTACTTTCATGGTGGATGAGAGCCTCCATCTTGAATCTGAGTTTTCAGCAAGGCATTTAACCATCAGAGGTCCAGAATCAGTCTTGTTTCGCCCGATTATTTCTGTACAGGGAAAATTATAGAATAGATGACCCGTTCCCTCTCTTTCTCCGGAACAGGCTCTATAACCCTGTTCAGTAATAAATTCTGCAAGGCTAAGGTGTCTTCAAGCTTTGAATCCCGGTTCCTTATTCAGGAGGACCTGAATCTTGAAAGGGTTGGAGGGGCAGAATTGAACCCTAGAGCGTACCTTATCTCCAATCTGTTTTACCCAAAGGTCTGGATGGGCTGACTCCCAGGCCTGTAGGAATGATTCCAGCCTGCCCCCGACTGGAAGTGGAGATAGGGTAGAGGCCCCATCACTGGAAATTTTTTGTAAACTGCGCCCTCTTGTGGTAGTCACATCTATTACTACCCCTGGCGCTTTGTGATGATCCTCTGGCTTTCGGGTCATAGCTTTTCCCCGGTCTATATTTTCTAGATTCCTGAAAGGACTGTCTTCTGAAAGCGGTCTGACGCTGAGGGGATCCTCTTGATTTTCTCTCTTGGTAGAAAAGCACTTTTTCCGCCTGAGGATTTAGATATAATTTCCTCTAGCTTATCTCCAAATATCTTTTTACCCTGGAAAGTTAGGGAGACCAGCTTGTTCTTTGATGAAGCATCTGCTTCCCAGGCTTTGATCCATAAAGCCCTGCAGGCTGAAATGGAAAGGGCAGATGATCTTGCCAATAATTATCTAACGAAGAGTCACAAGAAAAGGTGAAATTTACTCACCGATATTTTGTTTTCCTCTGTGTCCTTCCACGGCAATGACTGTGGGTATTAGCTCCGCCTCCCAGCTGGTAGGACCAAATCAAAACTACAAATATCCGGTTCCTCCTCCTCCCTCCAGTTATACTAATGTCCAAGCTGTAAAATACAATAGGTTAGTAACCAAATAATGCAAAATAACTGATACCTCTTGAAGCATAGGAACACCTTATACCAAGATCATTGGTACTAGAAACAGGAACGATACATACTGTACCTTAAGGGAGGGGTGCCGTGGAAGGACACAGAGGAAAACAAAATATCGGTGAGTAAATTTCACCTTTTCCTCTGTGTCCAATCCACGGCAATGACTGTGGGACCTACCAAAGCAGTGCCCCAGGACATTGGGAGGGAGTAATATGTATCCCGGACAGGAAGTGCAGCTTCCAGCACCTACCTGCCAAATCTGGCGACCGATGAGGCCAGAGGAATAATAAGAAAGTGGAAACTGATGACAAGGTAGCCGTCTGCAGAGCTCCTCACTAGCAGCTACTTGTCTGTGCCCTCGTCATTGATATGGCACCTGTGTAATGAGCCCAATCTGGCGATAGGCATATCGAAGGCTGATGTAGAAGCCAAGTTGCAGCAGTCCTAGAATACAATTGATGGACCGTCGTCAGGATGCTGCAGTACACCAAAGGCTACCAGAGAAAGCAGAAAATGCAACTGCTTATGAATTGCCTAATTAATCAACAGACATCATGCAAGGAGATGAGGAATACAAGGATCTTCCTCTGCCTGTATGAGGGGCAGCTCAGAAGGATGGGAGAATAGGCTGAGACAGGAGACATTCATCACCTTGGAACAAATGGTTGGTTTAGGTTAAAAGACAACCTGTCCTGATAAAGAACCCCCATGTGTGGAGGAGAACACATAATTTTCCCCAACTCTTCGAGCAGACGTAACAGCTGTGAGCAGAAAAGTCGAGGATTAATAGAAACAGAGACCTGCTCCAGAAGGCTCAAAGAGGTTGGGCAAACCTGATAGGTTTAATACTAAGCTCAATCCCACAGAATTAATCACCTGTTAGTGGCTTAATAACCTGATTGCAGAAATGTATTTCATGATAAGCATTTACAAAGGGAGAAGTTAGCACCTCTGAGAAGCTCCTCACAAATCCTGCAAAGATGCAGGGAAGAACCGAGTCCGACAAAAGTCCACTGGGGAACATCTAGACGTATACAGGGGACAGTGGGCATTCATCAAGATGTCCATCTCTGCACCCTCTGGAGGACACGGACCCTGTTCCATAGACAATCTGAGATGAGGAGGGGCGACAACCGGCAAGGTTAGTAAAAATAAGTAGCTCTGAAAAGTCCCTATGTCCTAAGGGCTCTTCTCAACCTTCAAGCCGTCGGCTACAATAATGCCGAATCTGGGAAGAACTGAGGCCCAGGACAGAAGCATCGGGATGACTGTTAATGGAAGAACAATTTCCAGTCTTCTGATATTGCCACATGACATCTTTAATGGCTTATCTATAATGATAGTTACACTATACTGGTCACTTCCAATATCCTGGACTAACTCTGATAATAGAGGAAGAAGAGGCTATACCTACCTAGTTCCATTAACCCCCCGAGCGCTAGAGTGGCACAGGACGCACCACAAGCATCCGGTACCACTCCGGCACCCAAAGGGCCAAGGCCCAGGATACACATATACATAAATACATATATACATATATATATATATACATACATACAATATCTATACACACACATAGATACACACCGCAACAGCATCTGGTATTCCCAAGCTTTGTCCCATTCAGGTACCATCCAGGCAATAGCCTGTCTCATTCCCAAGATCGAATGGGTTTGGGTGCATTCATGCTTTAATGGCCACAGGCTGCTTGTCCGATAGGATCTCAAGAGATAATTCCAACAAAATTTCTAAGTGCTTGAGGAATAGAATGCTCTACTAAACGCTATTCTATTGCAGTAAAGGTTCTCCAACAATACCATAACCACCGCCTAATTGTGGTTGAGGGAAGGAAAAGGGCATAACATTCCCCTTGGCCTGTTCCACAGTATACCCCAATAGAACAAATCTATGGGAGTGGTCAGGATACCTGTAATTATGTCTCCTTCGAGAAAGGAACTCAAACAGAAGATCGATACATCGTAACTTATAGGAACCCAGCACACAGATCTCCGAAAGAGATGATCCGTGAGCTAGAAACATACATATATACACACACATACAGAAATCTTTAGAGAAAGATCAGACAGTCTATGCCTCACTACTTGACCCCCAGAATAAAAGAAATGGGAGGATTACCGAGTAGTGTTGAGCGAGCATGCTCGGATCGGCTCGAGCATCGCTCTGCTCGGCACATGGCGGTACTCGTACGAGTACCGCATGTGCTCGCCCGCCATGTTCGGGTCTCCTCCCCGCACGTTTCGCGGCTGCTGCGCAGCCAATAAACATGCAGGGAGGCTCTGACATCAGTGTAATGCCAGCAGCCATGTTGGCTGCTGGCATTACACTGATTGGCTGGCCAGAACCCGTGGTAGGGTGCTGTATAGCACCTGACCAGCGAGTTCGGCTCAGTCTTAGCCAGGGAGAGATGAGGATAGGAAGGGAAAGTCAGTGTAGGGAGAAGAAAAGCAATTGTGAAAAAAAAAAAAGAACCAAAAGTCCTTTTTAGGACTACTGTGTGTGGGGGCAGCAGTTTATTTTGTGTGGGGGGAAAAAAAAAAAAAAAAAAAAATTCATATATTCTGTTTAGTGTGCAAAGTTGCAGATTAGAGCACATTCTGTTTAGTGTGCAAAGTTGCAGATTAGAGCACATTCTGTTTAGTGTGCAAAGTTGCAGATTAGAGCACATTCTGTTTAGTGTGCAAAGTTGCAGATTAGAGCACATTCTGTTTAGTGTGCAAAGTTGCAGATTAGAGCACATTCTGTTAAGTCTTCAAACTAAAATATCAAAGTCACATATTCCATTCAGTGTGCGTCACCGCAGTTTAGCAGCACATTCTGTGTACTCTGCACAGTTGCAGAATAGGAAGAAATACTGTTAAGTCTTCAAACTAAAATATCAAAGTCACATATTCCATTCAGTGTGCTTCGCCGCAGTTTAGCAGCATATTCTGTGTACTCTGCACAGTTGCAGAATAGGAAGAAATACTGTTAAGTCTTCAAACTCAAATATCAAAGTCACATATTCCGTGTAAGATGAAGAAGGCGGGTAAAAAGGGACGGGCAAGTGGACGTGATCCTGATAGTTCAGGGCGCGGGTCAGGACGCGGAGAAACTGTGCCTGGTGCCAGAGCACAAGAAAGAAAGACATCCACCATACCTAGCTTCATGTCTCATTTTACAGGGCGTCGCAGGACATCACTCTCGAGGTCCGACCACTGCGAACAGGTGGTCGGTTGGATGTCAGCTGATACTGCTTCCAGTCGGTTAAGCACCACCCTGTCTTCCACCAAGTCCACTCTCAGTAGCCAAGAGTCTGGTCAACATAATCCTCACTCTGATCATCCTTCCTCCCACCATAGACGGTCTGGTCAAAGAAGTGATCCCACACTGGGATATAGTGAGGAGCTCGTCTCATCACCAATCCTTCATTTGACCCTCTCTCCAAGCACGCTTGCAGAGGAACATGACATCTTATGCCCTGATTCACAACCTCTAGAGGGTACCCAATCACAAGAAGATGACAGATGTGAACGGCATTTAAGGTCAAAGGAAGTAGTGGATGATGATGAGACACAGTTGCCATTAAATCAACCACTATTACTGTCTCAAGACCTTGTTGAGGAGGATGATATACAGTTGTCAATGACTGAGTATGTGGTGGGATCAAGACATGAGGAGGATGATCAGAGTGAGGAAGTGGAGGAGGACTTGGTGGACAATGAGGTGACTGACCCCACCTGGGAAGGTGTAGAGCCGAGCGTTGACAGCAGTCCTGAGGGTGAGCCATCTGCAGCACCGCAACAGGCTGGAAGAGGCAGTGGTGTGGCTACAGAAAGAAGGCGGACCGCACCAAACCGGCCCGCAAATGTTCCACGGAGCACCCCCTTGCGTAAATCTACCTTGCCAAGGGGTAGGTGTTCCGCGGTATGGCGTTTTTTTAAGGAAAGTGCGGACGACAAAAGAATTGTAGTTTGCAACCTGTGCCACACCAGAATGAGCCGAGGCATGAACACTAGAAACCTCACCACCACCAGCATGATCCGACACATGGCATCCAAGCACCGTAATAAGTGGGAGGAACGCCTGGATCGCCCATCTGTGTCTGCAGGCCACACCACTGCCTCCTCTTCCCCTGTTTTCGGTGCCGGCCAATCGCCTGTCGAAGGCGCAGGCCCGCATACCTCCCGCCCTGCACCTGTACCATCTGAAGCACCATCAGCGACCACATCCACTTCCCTGTCCCAGCGCAGCGTCCAAATGTCGTTACCCCAGGCATTTGATCGCAAGCGAAAATACCCAGCCACCCACCCACAGGCCATAGCACTAACCTCACACCTTTCCAAATTACTGGCCATCGAAATGCTGCCATTTAGGCTTGTGGAGACCGAGTCCTTCCGCAGCCTGATGGCAGCAGCTGTCCCGCGGTACGCGGTCCCCAGCCGCCACTACTTTTCCCGGTGTGCCATCCCCGCATTACACCACCATGTGTCCCGTAACATCACCCGTGCCCTGACCAACGCAGTTACTGGGAAGGTCCACTTAACGACTGACACATGGACAAGTGCTTGTGGCCAGGGACGCTACATTTCCCTGACGGCACACTGGGTGAATGTCGTGGAGGCTGGGAGCGACTCGGACCCTGGGATGGCACGGGTGCTACCCACGCCGAGGATTGCGGGCCCTACCTCCATCAGGGTTTCCGCCAGCACCTATGTTATTGGCTCCTCCTCCTCCGTTTCCACCTCCGAATTCTCTGCATGCAGCGCCACTCCCCCATCAGCCGGTAGCTGGAAGCAGTGTAGCACTGCAGTGGGGAAGCGTCAACAGGCCGTGCTGAAGCTGATCTGCCTTGGGGACAAACAGCACACGGCCTCAGAGCTGTTGCAGGGGATTAGTCACCAGACCGAGCAGTGGCTCTCGCCACTCAACCTGCAACCAGGCATGGTTGTGTGTGATAATGGGCGTAACTTGGTGGCGGCTTTGGAGCTCGGCAAGCTCACACACGTACCATGCCTAGCGCATGTATTTAATTTAGTGGTTCAGCGATTTCTAAAAACCTACCCCAATGTGCATGATCTCTTGACCAAGGTGCGCCGCGTGTGTGCACATTTCCGTAAGTCATCTACAGCTTCAGCCGGCCTGTTGAAGCTGCAGCAGCGCTTACAATTGCCAGCTCACCGGCTGCTGTGTGACGTGAGCACGCGCTGGAACTCCACCTTCCACATGTTGGCCCGGCTTTGTGAGCAGCAGAGGGCAGTAGTGGAGTACCAGCTGTTACACAGTTGTCGCCTCTCCGTTCAACTTCCTGTAATCAGAAGTGAGGAGTGGGAATGGATGTCAGACCTCTGAGGTTTTACGCAATTTTGAGGAATCGACACAGATGGTGAGCGGCGATAACGCTATTATCAGTGTAACCATCCCACTTCTGTGTCTACTGAAACGCTCGCTGCTCACAATTAAAACTGACGCTTTGCATGTGGAAGAGGTGGAAATGCGGGAGGAAGAGCTTACACAAGGTGATAGCCAGAGCACCCTCACTTCGTCTTCTCAGCGACAATTGGAGGAGGCGGAGGAGGAGGAGGAGGAGGAAGACACGGTTGCCTCCGCTACAGAGGGTAGCCATGGAACTTTAGTTCCATCTCTTCAGCGTGGGTGGGCAGAAGAGGAGGAAGAGGATGAGGAGATTGAGAGTCATCCTCCTGGTGAGGACAGCGAAATCTTGACTGTTGGTACTCTGGCACACATGGCTGACTTTATGTTAGGCTGCCTTTCCCGTGACCCACGCGTTATACGCATTTTAGACAACACGGATTACTGGGTGTTCACCCTTCTGGACCCCCGCTACAAAGAGAATTTCTCATCTCTCATTCCTCCGGTGGAGAGGACAAGCAAAATGGTGCAATACCAGAAGGTTCTTGTCGAAAAATTGCTCCAAAATTTTCCATCTGACAACGCTGGCGGCAGAGTACGTGCTACCTTGGCCAACCGAGAAGGGGAGAAAAGGGGAGCACACAGCAGTTGCGACAAAGGCAGGGCAACACTCTCCAAGGCGTGGGACACCTTCATGACACCCCGCCAGCACCCTCACCCTGATGCGCAGCCTAGTGTCACAAGGAGGGAAAAGTTTTGGAAGATGGTGAAGGAGTACGTAGCAGACTGTGTCAGCATCCTCAATGATCCCTCTGTGCCTTACAACTACTGGGTGTCCAAGCTGGACACGTGGTATGAACTGGCACTCTACGCCTTGGAGGTGCTGGCCTGCCCTGCCGCCAGCGTTCTGTCTGAGCGGGTATTTAGTGCTGCTGGTGGCATCATAACAGATAAGCGTATCCGCCTTTCCACCGACAATGCTGATAGGTTGACACTTATAAAAATGAACAAGGCCTGGATTTCCCCTGACTTCTCCACTCCACTGGAGGAAAGCCCCGGGGGAACATAAACTCACTTTATATATGTTATTTACAATGATGGGAATACTCTGTATTCCCATTCCCCCCCTCCACCCAAAAAACGGGTATATGGTTGACTCTTAATCTTCTCATCCTCCTCCTCCTCTTCCATATGCCCTGTGATATAATTTTTATATAGGGCCAGCTCACCAGCGGGCCCTGTGATATAATTTTTATATAGGGCCAGCTCACCAGCGGGCCTTCTCATATAATGTTTTATTGGGTCAGCTCTCTAGCGGGTCCTCTCATATAATGTTTTATAGCGTCAGCTCACTAGCGGGCCTTCGCATATAATGTTTAGGATGGTCAGCTCCGCAGCAGACCCTCACCCATAATGTTTTAGATGGTCGGCTCAGCGCACGTTTCCCTCTTAATCATGGCCCCAGTTCAGAAAAATTGAGGAAATTTTTGGGAGATTTTGCCTCTGCGCACGTTTCCCTCTTAATCATGGCCTCAGTTCAGAAAAATCAAGGAAATTTTTGGGAGAATTTGCCTCTGAGCACGTTTCCCTCTTAATCATGGCCTCACTTCAGAAAAATCGAGGACATTTTTGGAAGAATTTGCAGATGATATACAAGTAAATATACAGCAAATACTGTTTGGTAACAATTTTTCGCCTAAAGTCGTTTTTATTTTCCTTTTTGTGTGTTTTACGGTCAGTCTGTAAAAATGGCGTACTACGGGCGAAAGATCGTTCCAAGCAGCGATGTTGGAGTCCAAGATGCATCCAGACATCCTCCCTATGCTGTCCCTGAACCATTTCTGTGGTGTTTCCATCCTTTTCTGCCCTTTTCCTATGGACCAGGCACCCTCCCCTCATCAGAGCACGGGGTGCCTGGTGTAATGCTCGAGTCCTCCCATTGACTTCAATGGGGCTCGGGTGCTCGGCCGAGCACTCGAGCCTCCGGGGGTGCTCGGTCAGAGCACCCGAACACCCGAGCATTGGGGTGCTCGCTCATCACTAATTACCGAGTAAGCCTCCTCCACTGCTAAGAATTATGTTCCAGAATACCCTGTCTCCAAATTCCTTAAGCGGAGAAGAACTCAGTCCTGGACTAAATAAGCAGATACTGCATAATCTGCATAAAGCTGTAGGAGAACCTCCATCATGAGATAATCTCTTCCGAAGGATAAGAAAACTCATGGGGAAAAAGGGGTAACTTGCAAAGTCAGAAAAAAAATGAATAAATGCTCTTTGAGCAGAGTGTATACACTCATATCTCAGAAACATTCCACCTGGATAATGAAAGAGCAGTTTCCAGAATTATAGCTTCTGAATCTACCCTATTTGGCATAGATGCTCTAGACATCCAATCATGGACCTGTCACAGAAAACTCTGATGCTTGAGACCATGTTTCACTATATCCTACAATACTCTTCTGGCTTAAATCTAAATACGAAGAAGTCCACTTGAGATCTGCGTAACTCAGAGAACTGAACAGTAGGATCTCCCCCTAAATGCCAAGTCAGTCTATAAAACTGCATGAATGGATCTGGAAATACTAATCCATGAAAGAAATTACCAACCAGGTCTTTGGAGGCACGTAAGCCTACCAGGCCTAGATCCAAACTGCTCTTACTGCCGAGACAGGAGACTCTGAAGCAAGGGAAGAACAACAAAATATATAAGGAGGCCTCACTGGAGAAAGATTGCCTCCAGTACCTCAGAGACATAGCCATTTCCTCCCCTAGGAGGATAAATCCTGAGGATTCAAGAGAATAGGTACTGTAATTATTTAAAAGGGAACACAAAGTTAAACTGTGAACAGAGGGCTAGATCAGGAGATCGAATTGACCATTACCCTAGGCGAAAACTATACACTGCTCAAGACACTAGTGTATGAAGCAAAGGTTGAACCTGATGGACCTGTCTTCATTCAACCCCATTACTATGAAATTATGATAGAGAGATACGACTTACTGGGTCAGCAACATATTGTGAGACCAAAAGCCCTATAGATAGGTCAAGCTGAATAAATACAGGATGATTGTACATTCATCTTCAGGCATCAGAAGAACAGAGTAGAGCACTAATTCAGAATTGTGAAGTGAGCATGCTAGAAAGGAAGACCCTGCGAAGAAACAATTTAAGTGGAGAACAGAGGGCTAGTTATGAAGAACAACTAGACAAATGTAGATTATACTGAGGGAGAACAAACGACCAAGATGAGATCTATCACAATGTGCCAACCCCAGACAGCAAAAGGCATATACTCAAGATATTCAGAACAGGGCTTATCCAAAACATTATGTTATCCCCTAAGCCTCGAAGGAATTAATTGTAGCCGAGGAGGGTATAAAGGATAATTATGAAGGTCTGGCTCAAGGATGCGGATGTAGCCTATACCCTGTTTATATTTAGAGAAAATATGAACTCCTTCAAAAGGAACCTCTCTAGAATACAGAGAATGTTACCATCTCACCTCCTTACTGCCACCTGAGATTCTGATACAGGGAAAAATATAGATAATATCAATACCCTTATGCTCCCCTGGTCTTCACAGTTATGAGGCATGAAATTTCCTCCTCCAGAGTCAGAAAACTGAGCCACTTTTCTGCTTATTTATACTGCAAAAAGAGTCTAGACTGGAGAAATGTATTATCCCAGCAACTCTTTAACGAGGATGGATCTTCATACTAGCCGCCTCCAGAAATGTAATATGATAAAACTTGGAAGTTTGAGCTAGTCCTTATACAAATGAAGCAGAAGCAAGCATTTGAACTAGTTATATTGTCCTAAGCAAAGGGACCTGCAGACTATTCTGATTTGAAATAAAATAATGTTAAATAAAACTCCTTACCTTGCATGCTGAAAGCTGGCACCTGTCATTACCTTTGAGTCCGCGTGCGTTCCATCTGTGGAACACCCAGGCATATCCGGTTTGACTCAACCGAAGCACATGCGAGGTTCAGCCTTGCTTGTCTGTAGTAACAGATAGTCTGTTTCCTTCTTCGAGTCAGCGTGCGTTCCATTCGTGGAACACCAGGCATATCCGGTCTGACTCAATTAACGGAAGCCCATTGCAAGGTTCAGCCTTGCTTGTTTGTAGTAACAGATGGTCTGTTTCCTTCAAGTCAGCGTGCGTTCCATCCGTGGAATACCCGGCATATCCGGTAGTAACAGATGGTCTGTTTCATTCTGAAACGCACCGTTCACAGAAGGGATCAAAGCATTAGTACATCAGAGGCTTCTTAATGCAGCTTGCGTCAGGAGAGGTAAGAATAACCGGTACTGAGTAACTAAAGGCTAGTGCAGCCCCGTTTGATTGCAGGAACTGACGGAGTGTTCCAAGCTGAAACGCAAGATCGTGGTACCGGCCTGCAGCAGCGGCTCCTCCATGGGCTTGTATCCCGAATCCATACGGGAGAGGTAAGCTCAACCAACGGGTATCCACTTTAAGTAAAACTGCGCCCCATGCGACCCTCCAGTGGTGGAGGGTATTTGGGCCAGATGAAAGAATATATTGCACGATAGTTGGTGCAGTATATAGCTGGGCAAAACAAATAAATAGAAGATTCTTAGAGAGGTATAGAATACCTCCGTCCTTCCAGCTTGGTAGGACCAAAATAACTGGAGGGAGGAGGAACCGGATATTTGTAGTTTTGATTTGGTCCTACCAGCTGGGAGGCGGAGCTAATACCCACAGTCATTGCCGTGGATTGGACACAGAGGAAAAATAATTGCTTCCTTGATTGAAGCCACTTCTTTCAATAATCTGGATCTGGAGACTGAGGTATCAATCTTATCTTCCAATTCTGTTAGGCAAATCCGTAATGTTCTAAGATACAAGCCATGGCTGTGGCTGCCTTTAAGTTATGACCGATGGTGGTAAATTGTTTCTTCAAGGTGCTATCTGCGCACTTATCCATGGAATCCCTTAGTGTTGTTCCGTCTTCTAACAGGATAGTGGTACATCTGGAGATTTGGGCCACTGCTGCATCTACCTTAGGTGGTGTAATCCAATCTGCGACTTCATCTTCTGAGAACTGATATAGCTTTAAAATTCGCCTTGTGACAGCTGACTTCCTATCCCCATGATTCCATTCAGTTTTAATAATTTCCTGGATAGAGTTATGAATAGGAAAAACAGGGGTCTGTTTCTTGTGGCCTAGAAATGCAGTATCCATAATGTTTAATTCTTTTTGGATCTCTTCCAATCCTAAGGATTTTCTCATTCTTTATTAAACAGTCAAGTTTATCCAGACTAAAACTACCAGATCCCTTAACTAACTCCCCTTCTTCAGCAAATGAAAAGGAGGACTCAGTCTCCATTAAACGAACCTCATCTTCATCCTGATGCCGTCGTGAAGGGCCTTCATCCGGGTCCTCCAGTCTTTGCCTTTTCTTAACAGACTCTTGCATGGAGGTGAAGGTTTCTTCAATAGAAGCCTTCGCCCATCCTAAAAATTCAGTGAAACGAGAAGGAACCTCACTGCCGGCTACTTTTTTTTTTTTTTTTTTTTTTAACACATTGCAGACATAATTTGGAGGTATCAGCTGGAGTCAATTTTACTTCACATCCAGCACATGATTTTGGCTTTGGGGCAGACTTATCCTCTTTGGAAGTGGAGGGATCAACTGCAGGCTTAGGCTTGTCAGTTTGACCAGACTTGGCAGAAGCAGACATAATGGCATCAAAATACAGCACAATTTAGCTTACAGTGAATTAAAGCAGCAAAAAGACACTTACTTTACACCCTGGAGCCTCAGCCAGCATCTCCATTCTGTAGTGGGGCCTCCATCCGGTTTCTGCGTTCCACTGATGGAACGCACGCCATTGCGACTTCCTGGATATGCCCAGAAAGGGTGTCCACGTGGTCCCGCCACGCACTTCCAGCTTAGCGATCCGGGGAAGCGCTGCGGGCAGAAGACGCTAAGGCTCCAGACCTCCAGATCAGCGTGCCATGCGACCCATTCACAGGGTATCTGCAGCTGAAACTATGCACTCCACAGCTGTTGGTGGAACACATGCCGGCCAAAGGAAACAGCGGTACATCGGTACTGGGAACAGGATGGAGGTAACAAGCCTCCGTCCACCAGCTGGTAGGACCAAAATTAACTGGCACATGTTTCAGGCAGCCCTTTTGAAGTTTTCTGACTGGTCCTACCAGCTGATAGGCGGAGACAATACCCACGCTTGCCGTGGACAGGACACAGAGGAAAGAGTACTTACACTTATTCGTATCTCTCAAACTATTATGGTTTGAGAGATATAGGGAAAAGTTCTCCACTCCCTCCCCTTTCAGCTTGACAAGGTGTAAAGCTGTCAGAAGCAGATTTTGGTTCCTGGATCAGATGGCGGCTCTTCAGCTGCACCGACATAGCGAGACCTAAAAATACTTCATTGGAATGGTCTACAATGTGTGCCTGGTTAGCAAGCACACGTAGACCATTCCAATTAAATATTTATCTTTAGATATTATATTTCGGGGGGCATTTCTAGGTTCCAAAAATATCTGGGGCTAGAGCCCATGGCAAAATTCCACAGCTCGTCAGGCACCCACTTACCTCTGTATTGATGAAAACCACTGTGGTATCGTTAGTATAGCTCCATTTCATCTATACCTTCTCTGTATCACTGGTGTATCTTTAAATTGTAAGCTCTGTGGTATCACTAGCATAGTAACATTTTAATTGTAAACACTTTGTATCACCAGTGTAGCACCATTTCAACTGCAAGCTCTGTGGTATACTAAGAGTAGCTCTATCAGTTGTAAGCTCTGTGGTCACACTAGTTTAGCTCCATTTCACTTGTAAGCTCTGTGGTACCACTACTGTAGTTATAAGCTCAATTGTGTATCAGTAGTATTGCTTTATTTCAACTAAGTTCTGTGAATCTCTAATTTAACAATGTTTCAATTTTAAAGTTTGTGGTATCACTAGTGTAGATGTATATCAGCTGTATGCTATGTGGTATCACTAATGTAGCTAGGTGTCCTTTTGGAAATATTTGAGCTAGATACCATATTACGTGTCCCTCTTTAGGATATATTAAGGGTCCATACCTCCCTCTTTAGAAAATATTAGGGTGGGGTCCATACCTCCCAAATGTCTTTCCCACCCTTGTGTCCTTTTTAGGAGATCAGAATGTGCAATATGTGTATCTCATTGCTCCACAGCAATAAAACTCATACTAATGTTTGTGTAAACATCAGTATATGTGTTTATAAATTGGTCTTTGTAAAAAATATGCCTTGGTCTTGCACTAAATCATTTATTCAGTCACACAAATAAGGTTAAACAGTGATGAAATAACCTACAAATTCTCAGTAATGCACCACCCACCATCCAAGTTCCAAGTAACACCACCTAAAACGCATTGTTCCTCTCTGGCCATTTTAAATGTTGGAAACCATGAAATAGTTCCACTGCCTACTGACTTGTAGCACAGGCATGTACAATAAATAATGGCTGCATTGTAAGCTCTCTAAGCTGACTCCATGAAGATAGCTACAAACACAAAATGGATGCCCCCCAGCAGTGTGCCTGTCACAGTCACACTGATCTTCCCAAAAACCCCTTCCTTTTAGTTCCAAAATATGTCAATCATGCCATTGGCCCTAAACAGTACATTTTCTCCCATTTAGATGCAACATTTTTCACCCACCTGGCCAACACCAGATTTAAAAATATTACATGTACACCTCCAGCACCCCCTTTCTTGCCCAGAAAATTGATGTTAGACCTGGACTCAAACTTTACACACCTCCTCTTTGATTTGGTTTGTCACATTCTCCTATCTCCCAAACATAATCAAAGAGGGGTGTAAAGTCTGAGTCCAGAGCTAACATTTGTTCAGCTATTCCCTGAAACAGGTTGAACTGTGGATTGCAGTATTAAGATATAAAACAAGATACGTTTGCAGAAGCCTAACAAAATACAGGTGCCTCCCTGCAAACTCTGATAATTGGCCCTGTGTCCCGCCCCAGTTATGCTCCACCACCAAAGGCCCCACCCATAACAATAAGGACTGACCCATATATATATGTCAGTGCCATAAGTACTGTTTGGTCCTAGGCTGAGACTAACCCATGGATGTCAATTAAGTCCTAGGTAGTAATGTCCAAGGTAGGTTGTCCTTCATACAAGAGTCAGGTATATCTCCATGATTACTGTGTGTAACAGAAACACTTACCTAGGCAGGAGTCCATCATACAGCAGTCACTTATAGCTCCCACAGGTCACTCCTCACCCCCGCAGATCTTTACCCTGAAAGCCACACACACTTACATATAGTCAGTATAGGTCTCCATCTCTTCCCCAACTTGCTTCCTCTCTCTCTTATCCAGATAGCTCTCTGAGTGCCAAAGATGTTAGATACCTATGCCATTCCAAAATGCTTTTTTTTAATCACATTCTTTCATACCCAGAACTGCAAAGGTATGAAAGGTTATATGGGGATTATGCACACATTAATTGTTCTTTACCTAGTCTTCCCAAAACTTTGAGCCGCAAAGTCATTGTTCATTATCCAAACACTATTAACGCATAGAAACATTTTATAAGATAAATTAAAGCAACTCCCAAAGTAAACCGTAATGTCCATTTGTCTGTTATCAGTATCATGGAACATGTAATGTTTAGTTTAACCCTTTAGATGCTGGATATTTCTTCACTCCATTGCAAAGACCTGTATTGGAGAGACCTCTAGCAACAAAAGGGTTGTTAATCCAGTATAACCACATGTTATGAAGCGGAAACTCTCTGCAGCACTCCATCACTTCTCTTTAGGTTCATCATGCTTTTCCCCTCCGTGTGTCCATAATTCTTTTACACACACACATAACAGGATCACCTTGCCTCAAAGTTCTTCTACATGACACTTCTTCTGCAGGAAGGCGAGCTGCATACAGACTCACCTGGGAGAGTTTACGGAATCCAGCTTACTGCCCTACTGGGGCCCCCAGGACTCCAATACAATCCGTAACATTTTCTGGGAGCTCGAGTCTGACAGGGCCTGTAATACAACAGATTGGGCTATGGGCTGAACTTTCTGGGGGGCCTGCAATTTTCACAAAGCCTCCAATATACTCTATGGGCAAAGCTTTTTTGGGGGGGCTTCTGACAGCTTTACAGCTCATCAAGCAGAAAGGGGAGGGAGCGGAGAATTTTATTTTCCTATATCTCTCAAACCATAACAGCTTGAGCGATAGGAATAAGTGCCCTTATTCACACGTTTTAGACCATTCCAATGAAGCGATTCCATGTAAGTAACAATCTCGGCACTTCTCAAGTGCCACCGTGTTGACAGACACGAATCTCCTACTGACAGCTTTACAGCTGTCAGTAGGAAACTGCAAGCTTTAAATGCCTGTATCTCTTAAATCATGGCGGTTTGAGAGATACTTTTTTTGCATTTAGATCAGCTTTTTAAGCTCTTCTAAATGCAAATTTTTTTTTTTTTTTTTTTTTTTTTTTTTTTAATACATTACTAACACTAAGTTTAAACTGTAATAACTTGGGTAATATGCATCTCAGTGTAGGAGTACCTTAATTTTACCTAGCAGGAAAAACCTTTATATATGTATTTTTTTATAAAGTTTTCTGATCCTTTAAAGAAAATCTCTCCAATACCTTTGTTAATATATGCATCATTAGGAGAAATGGACTTTCCACACTTAAAGAAACACACTGCCCACTTACATACTGTGCAAGAGAATACTATATAGAGTTTTTAACGAGTATTTTGGTCTAGAGGGACACGTCCTGTCCCTTCTTTGATTATATCTGGCAAGAAAAGCATGGCCATATTAAAGACAATGTCTATCCACATGTATCACATGGAGGGTAATCAAGATCCAAATATTCAATATAGAGAAAAAAGAAAAACAAAATAGAGGATAATAAAAACGCACTCCACTTCTCTAAATTAAACAAAGACAAAAATGAAAATAATGTAATTCATTCCAAATAAATGTATTCCTTCTCAGTATCAGAAATTATATACTTATGCAGAGTAGAAGTTCTCCAAATTCTGTCCCTCCCTCCAGAGAAGCAGAAAGCTTGTTTATGACCCTTTAACTTTGGTTTCTTTTCCTACTTTTTCTAAAGAAAAGCAGGGATAATGAGACAACATAACACTATGCCTGCTAAAGAAAATATTGGCAGGAGGGAACATAAGACATTCTCTGTCTTCAATATAGGGTTGCACCAATACTGGTATCGGTATCTGTGCAACCCTAATAAATAAATATATATATATATAGCATGCTTTAGGGACTTTGAAAACTGGCAAATAACAAGAAAAAAAGTATCGGTAATTGGTATCGGTGAGTACTTGAAAAAAGTATCGGTACTCTGTCTTAAAAAAAACTGGTATCGGTGCATCTCTAATGGTTGTGGAATTTAGAAGGTGCATTTAATTGCAGTGGCCAGGGTGCCGAACTGCCAAAGTCACGCTGAACTGTTTTAAGAGTATCTCCTCTATTCACCCTGAGCACATCTCCTCCTTGCACCCTCCCCAGTGTGTGTGTATGGCACGTCTTGAAAACGTGGTCACGTGATAATGTTTGTTATAGTATAGATTATGGAAGATCTTTCAAGTCAAACCAAGCTGTCCAAAACAGGTTTTCAAAACTAACCCTTTAAGGAAGAGTTATGTGCAGTTTGTTGTGCATCCCTCTGGTGCAATTTAAACTGAATGGGGCAAATCTGGACTAAGCCAACTGCACAACAGTGCATACATTCCCAGATTACCATTGATTTAAATGGATAGCAATATGTGCAATAAAGTAGATTGCCAAGTCTTCTATATTGTAAATTAACATTGCTATGTTTAACATCTTTTAAGTAGCTCAAGAGATTAAATGTAAAATGATCCCCCTCCAGCCCCCTCCCACCGAATATGCAATCTGGTCCTGGGACCGGACAGATGCAGCAAAGGACAAACTTAAGTATAAAGAAAACCCTGCCCCCTTTAATATAGTAGATTAGGTTGAAGACAAGTCCATAAAGTTCAACCTCTGTAGCACAGATTGAGCTGTTATGATAGCCAGTGACTGATCCACCATTGATCATGTGAGGAGATTTTTAAAATCTGCACTGCTGGGGGTCCCAAAGACAAGTTCAAGCACCAATGCTGTGTAGAATTGATTAAGCCTGCTGAGATTCACACAAACACAAAAGATCAGATCTGGAGATATTGTTTCACTGATAAATCTAGTCCATTGCACTTTCAGCAGAGAGCCAAAGTTGTATTTTACCTGTGATTATTTTAAATGTGTGTCTTACAGCCTTCTGCTTAATTTGTTTATGTTGAACAAAAAAAAAAAAAAAAAAAAAAAAAAAAAAAAAAAAAAAAAAAGATATTTTACCATTCATACAAAATGTTTTGTGTACATTTACTCTTCTCTTAGACCCACTCCCTTTATAACACCCTGCTGGGAGGTCATCATCCTAGATTAGAAGTAGACAACATTTGGCTTTCCAGCTGTTGTACTCCAACATCCGGAGGTCCAAAGATTAAATTACCACCGTGCTCTAGATAGATACGTTGATCGCTACAAACTGTCTACAGGTTCAGAGATATATGTAGCACCTGATAACTTGAATTCTGTTACCAGAAAAGTTTTTAAACATAGCACAGTGTTAGATTTACAACAGAGAAGGCGCAGTAATCTACTTTATTGAAGACATTACTATCCATTTAAAAGGAGCTTTTAATCCCATGAAAGGTTGGCAAGTAATGTGTTTGAGAACTAGCCTACAAAGGGTTGAGTATTCCATTAGAAGAGAAAGTCCTTATTTGACCACTGTGTTGTAGCCGGTTTGGGCTGCAAGAGAGCCAATTTGACTTGATAAAGCTCTAACATTTAATTTAATATAAATCAAAGTTTATGGGTGCGTCAAAATGTTTGAAGCTATGGCTGGCTTGGAAACGAGGATAAACTATTCTTCAACAGCTAGGGAACTAAAGTTTGCCCAACCTATAACCTCGTACGTTGTTATGGAGCGCGTTTTAGATCTAGTTCATGAACTGTAACCCTTTGTCACACCAGAAGGAACATTTTGACACGCAGCAAAAGGTTACCTCTTCAAGGATCAGACACCCTTTTAACCCTTTGAGCGCCAGAGTGGTACGCAACGCATTGCAAAGCAATGCTTTGCGTACCACACTGGCACTCAAAGGGTTAAAGAGGGAAGATAGCAAGAGTTAAACAGTTTTTAACCCTTTTATTGCCAGAAGGGTATGCAAGACATTGCCAAGCAAATAAACCACTATGATCAAGATGTGCATGTGTGCAACCTTTTACATAATTTTAAGTACAAACCACCTCTTACATGCTATACAGAAGAATACATTAACGTAAAATAATAATTCCGCAATACAAATAATAAGCACAAATTAGACCTCACCTGCAAAGAAAAATCCTGGAAAGAGACCAGATAATATAATCGATAGAACTACTGTTACATATATTCTTCCCATTGTCCAAAAGGTGCTTATGCATACAATATGTCATACAGCTCATAACAAACAAAAACCTGCATGCAGACTGAAAGAACAGAAGATGGGGTTGAAAAAAGAAAATGAAATGAAAACGTAGACAAAACCGCGCGCATTTCATGCGTACTCTTATTTATCTACTAGCTAATAGCATCTCCACTATTGGATGAGGCTACTTAGCACCTGGAGAGGGCGGCAGCTCAATTAAAAGACATTATTTATAAGCAGCGACCGGACTGCAATTACTGTAATGGAAAGGCAAAGAGACTACAAGAAAATTATTTGTGCGCTTAAGTCAAGCGCTGTTAATATGTGTTTTTGTTTTTTTTTGTATACTATGTTGCCAAAAAGGTTATAATAATTTAGTGTTGTTAAAGGATGAAATAGTTTTAACATTTGAATTCTCAGTGATAAGTCTTTATCTGAGAGACCAAGGGCATAATCTTTAGCTCATTCTTTTGTAAAACTGATATATTTTTGTATTAGGTATTTATGATTAGGTTTATTTATTTAAAGTGTTTAACTGGAAGAATGTATTGAGATTTATTTTCAAGTATGTCCTGGAGACCTCTTACTGTATAAAGCTACATACTTGGTTATAGTCCCTTAAAGTACAGCTGGTGATTTTGAAAGCACTTTTGTATTATCTCGTATTAGGCATTTTTTATGTAGAAAATACATTTTATCTAAATTGATTAAGATGGCAAGGCATCACTGACCACCTTTTCCTTACACCCCAACTTCCCCAACAATGCCTGTATACCCAACAACCTTTTACAACAACGCTGCCTCATGGGAATAAAACAAAATACACAGATTAACCCTTTGAGTGACAGAGGGGTACACAATGCATTGCGTACCCCTCTGGTACTCAAGGGGCCAAGGTGGGGAATTAAAGAAATAACAGCTGTATTATCAGTGGGTATGACCTATTCAGCCTTGGAGGCCACTCTCCCTCTAATATGGCTTCCCCCCCCCCAGGCCCGTAGCCAGCCCAAACCCTATGCATGGGCACCTGGCTATGGCAGCATGGGCCTACGCCCAGCACCATGCCATCTGAGTTATGTTGGGGATTCTCAGGTATCAGAGCCTACCCTGGACCTCCGCGATGGCACCCTTTCTTGTCCAACCGTGAGGGCCAGTGGATGTTGGTCTGCACAGCCATCTCCCCAGGCCCTCCCCGTATCTCAGCTCCTCCACTGGAATTAGCCTACCCTACCATGCAGGACTCGCCCTGTAGCCAAGCTCCACTTCGCGCTCTGATAACCATACACTACGCGGGTAGGACCCGACTCCCTGTCGGCCGGGCCCTCCTGGATACCATAACCCACTGTGGCTAAACCATACTGAGGTGCCTGGGGGACCCACATTACGGGCTTATGTTGAGCTATCCTGATTGGACTTCCTTTTGACCTAAGTGTGATCTCTTCTGTAGCGTCCACTACGATTGTGTACCCTGTCACAGTAGCAGTAGGGAACTGATTTTTTCTGGGCTGAGAGGGAGGGAAAAGAAAAAAGGTATTAGTTCATTTAACAACAGCCTGCTTATAGACCAAATCCTCCTGCCTTCAAGCGAAGAAGGGAAAGGGAAGAAGGCAGGGGCTGCTTGCACACTTAATTGACCTCAGGGGCATCCAGCCCCCTCAGCCATTTTAAATTATGCTTCTTAAGGCATTCCATCACTATCTGTTTTAGCCCTACATTACCTCCTCCATTCACTAACAAGTGCAACAGTATGAGCAGACCTGCAAGTTAAGCAAAGGCTGCATTGGCACACCAACGGGGGGTAGAATGGGTTTATGGCGAGAGACTCCCAGTGCATCTCCTCTTTATATATGTTGCCTCCAGCAGGGCAATTTCCTTTTTATTCTGTGTCGCTATCCACAGCCATTCAAAATAATGGGTAAAATGTCTCCTGCCTCTAGCTGGTATAGGACCAATCAAAAGGCGGTTCTCAGATCCTTCCTTCAGTCTTTTGGTCCTACACCTAGCTGGGGGTAGGAGAGTGTGAGATTTGCTCACCTTTTACATTTTCTTTCCCTTCCATGGAAGTCTGGGGGATCGTGGCCACATTTATTGCTGTCCCAGGAAGGCATGATAGGAGCTGTGACGGATACCTGTACTCAGACCGAGTAGCTCTGCCAAAACTGTGCTTCCTTAGCCCAGGAAAACACTCAGGATCTCCACCAGCCAGGAACCAGGATCATAGCTCCATTCACCCAGTGTCACAGTGCCTTACCTCGGCCTGCGTCATCCGGCCGGGCACTGCTGGAGAGCCGGGTTCTGGACTGACGCTCCGGCATCACTAGCCACGTTCCTCTCTGCCTATGGCCTGGTCACATCTGGTTCCTTGTTACTGGTATTAGGAATCAGGCTCTTGCCTAGACTCCTGTAAAAGGCCCAGCCTGGGGGACCTAATTGGTCCCACCTTCTCCTACTCCTTTATAAACCACACTGGGCCTGTGTATCATTACCCATACGTTGGTGTTCAGTGCAGTCATTAGTTCTGTTGCTCCTGTATACTGTGTATAGCCTGGCTTGTCTGACTAATCCATTCTGGTGCTGAACTGGGGCTTTGTCCAACTATTCTCCCAGTGTTGCCTTATTCTTCTGGACATCCTATCTGGTGCAGACCTGTGGCTCTGACTGACTACCTGCTCTGTGTATGACCCTGGCTTGTCTGACGAATCCATTCTGGTGCTGACCTGGGGCTCTGTCCAACTATCCTCCCAGTGTTGCCTTATTCCTTTGGACATCCTATCTGGTGCAGACCTGTGGCTCTGACTGACTACCTGCTCTGTGTATGACCCTGGCTTGTCTGACGAATCCATTCTGGTGCTGACCTGGGGCTCTGTCCAACTATCCTCCCAGTGTTGCCTTATTCCTTTGGACATCCTACCTGGTGTAGACCTGTGGGTCTGGCTGACTACCTGCTCCGTGTATGACCCTGGCTTGTCTGACTAATCCATTCTGGTGCTGACCTGCGGCTCTGTCCAACTACCCTTCCAGAGTTGCATTATTCCTTTGGACATTCTATCTGGCGCAGACCTGTGGGTCTGGCTGACTACCCACTCTGTGTATGACCCTGGCTTGTCTGACTAATCCATTCTGGTGCTGACCTGGGGCTCTGTCTAACTATCCTCCCAGTGTTACCTTATTCCTTTGGACATCCTATCTGGTGCAGACCTGTGGCTCTGGCTGAATACCCGCTCCATGTATGACCCTGCTTATCTGACTATCCTAGCTGGTTCTGACCCGTGGCTCTGTCTGTTTGCTCCACTGTGCTGCCTGTTTTCCACAGACATCCATCCTGGTGCAGACCTGGGGCTCTGGCAGACTCCGGTCTTACTGACTTAAGGCATGAGTCAGTAGTCTCTCTTGCTGCTACCTATCAGGAGACCTTAGGGTCTATTCTGTATTCCACTCATTACTACTGAGACTACCAGTGGGCTCCAGCCTAGTCTCCTGCAGCTGTGGTTGACCAATTGGCAGGCTACTATTCCTGATAGAGTCTCTAGCCTCTTCAGTTATCTTCTGCTTGTTTATTATTGCATTATACCTATCATACTAATAAAGGTGATTTTAACTATACCGTCTGACTCCTTGTCTTGCTTGCAAACCGTAGCACCCAGTCACTTAGGCAAGACTCAGTGTAGGGTGAACACACTCTGGATATAGCAAGTTTACCCCACCAGACAATGCCAGTGTAGGTAAGACAAGAACTGAAGTTTATTGTTTAACCCCTAGAGTGCCAGCTACTTACGCCGTACGAGTGGACACAGCTGTACCTGCTGTGCCACGCTCGTACGGCGTTAAGAGTGAAATGCGGTCACTGCATGAGCCGGTATAACCGGCATGCAGTGGACGCATTTAAAAAAAAAACTCCTGACACTCGTGGGGGGACATGAGGATCACTCCTCATGTCCCCCCTGTTATTGATCTCCCAGCCGATCGCGCTGGGAGATCAATAACGCAAGAGGAGAAGCACAGCTTCTCCCCTCCCGTCTCTCCTACCCGAACTTCCGGGTAGGAGTGGGCGGGACCGGGGGAAGCCTCCCAACGTCATCCGATGTCACCAATGACATTAGGGAAGTTTCCCTGGTCCAGTTTACTCCTACCCGTGGTAGGAGGGAAGGGCAGGAGAGCTTTTGCTCTCCTGCGGTCACCTTATTGATCTCCCAGCCAATCGGCTGGGAGATAAATAACTGGGGGGACACCAGGAGGGGTCTTGATGTCCCCCACGAGGTCTGAATAAATTAAAAAAAAAAAAATAGCTAAGTAACTATGTGAGTGCCGCAGGGGACCCCAGCACATTGCAAAGCAATGTGCTGGAGACCTCTGTGGCACTCACAGGGTCAATTCTTTGGGGGGGATTTTTTTCTTTTTAAAGACCTCATTGGGGGGATCAGGGGGGATCCTGATGCCCCTCAATGAGGTCTATAATTAAAAAAAAAAAAAATGTAACCCTGTGTGTGCCACTGGGGGGGGGTCCAATGCACCCCCCCCTCCTGTGGCACACACAGGGCTTTTATCATTATTTTGTTACCAGAGATTGTTGGAGGGCCATCAGGATTGGTCCTGATGGCCCCCCAACGAGCTCTGAAGTAATGATAAAAAAAAAATTTAACCCTCTGAGTGCCACAAGGGTCCAATGCATTGCTTTGCAATGCGCTGGAGACCCCTGTGGCACTCACAGGGACACTTTTTTTGATAACTTTTTTTTTTTTGGTAAGACCTCATTGGGGGGATCAGGGGGGTCCTGATACCCCTCAATGAGGTCTATAATAAAAAAAAAAAGTTAATAAAAAAAATCAACCCTGTGTGTGCCACGGGGGGGCCAATGGAGCCCCCCCTTCTGCGGCACACACAGGGCTTTTATCATTACTTTGTTATTAGAGATTGTTGGGGGGTCATCAGGATTGGTCCTGATGGCCCCCCAACAAGCTCTGATTACCAAGTAATTATAGAAAAAAATTAACCCTCTGAGTGCCACAAGGATCCAATGCATTGCTTTGCAATGCGCTGGAGACCCCTGTGGCACTCACAGGGTCACTTCTTTTGTGGACATATATATTTTTTTTTACTAAGACCTCATTGGGCTGGGATCAGGGGGGTCCTGATGCCCTTCAATGAGGTATATAATAAAAAAAAAAAAATTAAAAAAATGTAACCCTGTGTGTGCCACTGGGAGGGGGGTTCAATGCAGACCCCCTTCCTGTGGCACACACAGGACTTTTTATCATTACTTTGTGATCAGAGCTTGTTTGGTGGCCATCTGAATACAAAGTAACGATAAAAAAAATTAACCCTTTGTGTGCCACAGGGGCCCAATGCATTGCTTTGCAATCCACTGGACACCACTGTGGCACCCAAAGGATTAATTTTTTTTCCCCTTTTATTTTTTATTTAGACCTCATTGTATGGGTTCTGATGCCCCCAACGAGGTCTACACAAAAATATTGGGGGAAAAGCCCAAAAAAATGCATGTGTCACGGGGGGGGGGGGGGGGGTCCAACGTAGTGCTTTGCAATACGTTGGACCCCCTGTGACACACACACACACACACTTTTTTTTTTCATTATTCTGTTTTTAGACCTTGATGGTGGACACCAGAAATGTTCCTGATACCGCCTCCCCAACAAGGTATGAATACAAAATAATAATTAAAAAAAAAACTCTTTGTGTGTGCAACAGGGGGTCCAACGCATTGCTTTGCAGTGCATTGGGCACCCTTGTGGCATGCACAAAAAATGCCTCCGATTCCCCCCACACACACACGTACCGTATCCCCCTGCCTGGTTCTACAGCCAACTGGCAGTCCCATTCCCCAGCCTGACCCCCAGCCTGTTTCCACTGCCTATTGGTAGACTCAAAGTACCAGTATGCACTAGATTCAGTCTGGGAATCAAACTTTGTATGAGGGGGACATACAGTGCACACTGGTAGTCACAGATCCCCCATACAGACTCTCAGACACTGCCCCACCATCACCACCATCCTTGCTCCTCTGCTCATACCCACACACACTGCCTAATCCCTCACCCTCCCACACTGTTACACTGGTAGTCACAGGTCCGTGCGTACACTGGCTGACGCCCTAGCTTCTTTCATCTGTTAGCCATAAAATCACACATATACTGTTTGCTTTCCCATTCCTGTTTCACTGGTAGCTACGCTCCTGTCACTCAAATTGGTATGTCAACCCACAGCAGTTGAGTACCATTTTTCTTAGGCTGGCAAGAAGTCCTAGGAAATCCCACGCCAATTAACCATTTTAGTATCTTTGAAGTGACTGAAGTGTAAAAAAAATGTTTGTTTGTTTTCCTGTAGCGCCACATTCTGGAAATAGTTGTGCCAACTAACTTAGGGGTAAAAAGGCAAGTGACCCCTCATTAGATGCGGCATGTTGTCTTTTTTCCAAAATGGTATAGTTTATCTACCTTTTCTTCACTTCTGAAGGTGTTATAGCCATTTTCATACAGGCAAGTCAGGTTTGAGAAAATGTTAGAAACATCAGAGTTTGTAGTAGGTGTAGTTTTCTACTTCTAGCACTCCCTAAGTTAGTTCAGCTCATACCAATGGGGTGTCGTTTGACTCCCAAGAGCACTAGCTAACGAATGCAGTTGAAAATTCCATGGTTTTCACAGAGCTCCATACATTTGAAGGGGCAGAAATGTAAGAAAATGCCTTTTTTTTCATTAACCCCACCTCCTGGAAGCATTTGTGCATACCAGCCTTTGGGTATGAAGGCAAGTGACCCCTCATTAGATGCGTCAGGTTGTTTTCTTTCCAAAATGGCATTGTTTTCTACCTTTCCTGCATATCTATTATGGTTATAACCATTTTAGTGCAAGCAGATAATTTAAAAAACAAAAGTGTCAGGTTTACGTACGTGTTCCTAGCACCCACATATTGTATGTTAACCCACACAAATCGGCTACCATTTTTCTCATGTTGGTAGCAGGTACTGAATACAGCAGGAAATGTTATGGTTTTCAAAGATTTTAGTATCTTTGAAGTGGTGGAAAACATGTATTTATTCCCATAGTGCCACATTTTGGAAATATTTGTGCACTTCAGCCCAGGGGGTAGAAAGGCAAGTGACCCCTCACTTGATGCGGGAGAATGTCTACTTTCCAAAATGGTATACCTTTTATACCTTTCCTTCATGTCTCTAACCGTTATGAACATTTTAGTGCAAGCAGCCATTTTCGAAGAAGCAAACAGGTAGGTGTAGTTATGCGCTTCTGGCCCCCCTAAGGTATGTCGATTCATTCCAATGGGGTGTCATTTTTCTCCTAAGAGCACTAGCTAATGAATACAGTTGGAAATTCCATGGTTTTCACAGATTTCCATACAGATGAAGGGGCAGAAATGTAAGAAAATGCCATTTTTTTCCTATAGTGCCACCTTCTGGAAGCATTTGGGCACAACAGGCTTGGGGTAAGAAGGCAATTCACCCCTCATTAGATGCGGCAGGTTGTCTTCTTTCAAAAATGGTATGGTTTGTGTAGCCTTTCTTCACTTCTCTAGTTGTTATAACCATTTTTGTACAGACAAGTAATGTTTGAGAAAATGTTAGAAAAATTAGTGGTTGCGATAGATGTAGTTTGGTACTTGTAGCACCCCATAAGGTAGGGAAACTCATACCAATGAGGTGTAATTTTTCTCCTAAGAGCACTAGCTAATGAATACAGTTGGAAATTCCATGGTTTTCACAGATTTCCGTACAGATGAAAGGGCAGAAATGTAAGAAAATGCCATTTTTTCCTATAGTGCCACCTTCTGGATGCATTTGGGCACAACAGGCTTGGGGTAAGAAGGCAATTCACCCCTCATTAGAGGTTGTCTTCTTTCCAAAATGGTATGGTTTGTGTAGCCTTTCTTTACTTCTCTAGTTTTTTTAACCATTTTTGTATAGACAAGTAATGTTTGAGAAAATGTTAGAAAATTTAGAGGTTGTAGTAGGTGTCGTTTTGCACTTCTAGCATCCCCTGTGGTAGGTGAACCCATACCAATGGGGTGTCATTTTTCTCCCAAGAGTACTAGCTAATGAATATAGTTGGAAATTCCATGGTTTTCACAGATTTCAGTACAGTTGAAGTGGCAGAAATGTAAGAAAATGCCATTTTTTTCCTATAGTGCCAACTTCTGGAAACATTTGGGCACAACCGGCTTGGGGTAAGAAGGCAATTCACCCCTCATTAGATGCGGCAGGTTGTCTTCTTTCCAAAATGGTATGGTTTGTGTAGCCTTTCTTCACTTCTCTAGTTGTTATAACCATTTTTGTACAGACAAGTAATGTTTGAGAAAATGTTAGAAAAATTAGTGGTTGCAATAGGTGTAGTTTGGTACTTGTAGCGCCCTCTAAGGTAGGTGAACTCATACCAATGAGGTGTCATTTTTCTCCTAAGAGCACTAGCTAATGAATACAGTTGGAAATTCCATGGTTTTCACAGATTTCCATACAGATGAAGGGGCAGAAATGTAAGAAAATGCCATTTTTTTCCTATAGTGCCACCTTCTGGAAGCATTTGGGCACAACAGGCTTGGGGTAAGAAGGCAATTCACCCCTCATTAGATGCGGCAGGTTGTCTTCTTTCCAAAATGGTATGGTTTGTGTAGCCTTTCTTCACTTCTCTAGTTGTTATAGCCATTTTTGTCCAGACAAGTAATGTTTGAGAAAATGTTAGAAAAATTAGTGGTTGCAATAGGTGTAGTTTGGTACTTGTAGCGCCCCATAAGGTAGGGAAACTCATACCAATGAGGTGTACTTTTTCTCCTAAGAGCACTAGCTAATGAATACAGTTGGAAATTCCATGGTTTTCACAGATTTCACAGATGCCCAGATGAAAGGGCAGAAATGTAAGAAAATGCCATTTTTTTCCTATAGTGCCACCTTCTGGATGCATTTGGGCACAACAGGCTTGGGGTAAGAAGGCAATTCACCCCTCATTAGATGCGGCAGGTTGTTTTCTTTCCCAAATGGTATGGTTTGTGTAGCCTTTTTTTACTTCTCTAGTTGTTATAACCGTTTATGTATAGACAAGTAATGTTTGAGAAAATGTTAGAAAATTTAGAGGTTGTAGTAGGTGTCTTTTTGCACTTATAGCATCCCCTGAGGTAGGTGAACCCATACCAATAGGGTGTCATTTTTCTCCCAAGAGCACTAGCTAATGAATATAGTTGGAAATTCCATGGTTTTCACAGATTTCAGTACAGTTGAAGGGGCAGAAATGTAAGAAAATTCCATTTTTTTCCTATAGTGCCACCTTCTGGAAGCATTTGGGCACAACAGGCTTGGGGCAAGAAGGCAAGTTACCCCTCATTAGATGCGGCAGGTTGTCTATTTTCAGAAATATATAGTTTTATATAGTTATTTCACTGTTTTAGGGTTGTTTTACAACAAAAACCCTAGAATGCGCATTTTAGTTTATAGAGTTGAAAATGTCATTTTGCGCTGCTGGTGATTAGGGCTCTACGCTATAGCCATGGACGTAGGTAAAACTATACAAATTTAATGTCAATAAAGTTTTATTGGGTTTTTGTTTTTCCAATACACAAATTAAAAGAACAAAGGAACAAGAAGGGACGGGAACAGGATACAGAAGAATAAAGAGGAAAAGGAGGGGAAGGGGAGAGGGAAGGCATAGGCAATATGCAATGGACAACAGAGCACATTAGTAAAATGTACAAAGTATACATCAGATGCAACAGGATATCCCACATACATATACATTGAGCCCCTTCAATGAAAGAAACTGCACTGAGAGTCAGGAAGAGACGGAACCGCCTCACGGAACCAGCCGGGCAAATTCCGGGCCCTCCAGAAACTGTAACCAAGCAAACCATATCCTAGAGTATCTAGCTATAGTTGCTGGCGTAGAAGCACTTAATTCCGCCATTAACCGTATTTCCTCTACACGTTCAACCCACAATCTGATGCTAGGAGACTCTGCCTTCCTCCAGAACAGGGATATCAAGCTATTAGCAACTAACAGTAACTGAGAGATCAAAGTACCCCTATATCTGGCTGGGCTAAGGGTAGTGTGATGTAGCATATAATGCACTGGCTCAAATGCCGGACCGTCACCTGACAAGTGCTGGACAACCTCATGGATCTTTTCCCAATACGGGATTATACGAGGACACTCCCACCAAATGTGCAACAGACCCCCCGACACCCCACCACAGCGCCAACAAAGGCCATCTGTAGAAGGATCCATCCTACGTAAGGCAACTGGTGTGAGGTACCACCTAGAAAGTAGCTTATAAGCGGATTCCTGCAATTTCGAGGAGATTGAGATATGATGTGTAAGGTACATTATCTGTTCCCACTGTGCGGTCGTAAGTGTCACCCCCAGGTCATTCTCCCACTGCCCCACAAAGGAAGGGGTCAGCACATGTCCATCCCTCAACAGTAGTGAATACACATGAGACACTCCATGGCGGAGAGGTGTAGGGACTGCACACAAACGTTCAAAAACAGTCAGGGGTCTAGTCAGTTGATGTTGTTGAGCAATAGATGAGACATAGTGCTTCAGTTGGTAGTACCTAAAAACATCTAGAAACGTCGGGGAAGCAGTACCTACAAGGTCAGAAAGCGGAAGCAGATTACCCCCAGACATAACCTGATGTAAGTGCTGTCGAGGCAATGTAGAGGTAGAGAACAACCCCCTCCCCCCAAGTCCTGGAGGGAAGTCAGAGTTATGCACCAACGGAGTCAGTGGAGAAGGAAAAGATGTCAGAGAGTGTCTCAACGCAGTGGCAGTCCACACTGTCAACGTCGCATGAATCAAGGGACATTGTCTTAGAATAGAAGGTCTCTGGTCGGGACGCAACCATATAGCATACGGTAAGACTCCACCAGTCCGGGAGTTGTCCAAGTTGACCCACTGCTTACCCCGTGGCGCCACCATACAATCTATCACTCTGGTAAGATGGCAGGCCTGATAGTAAAGCCGAAAATCAGGGAGAGAAAGTCCTCCCATGTCTTTAGGTAGCTGTAGTTGCGTCAATTTTTGTCGCGGTTTCTGTCCAAGCCATACGTATTTCAGCACTGCGGACCGAAGAACAAACGAGGAAGCAGGATAGGCAATGTCTGAAATAAATATAAGATGCGGGGCAAAAGATTCATTTTCACCACATTAATCCTCCCTATCCAAGTCACGTGAGGGAAGGACCAAGTTCGAAGATCAGTGCAAACCCGAGAGAGCAGTGGCAAAAAGTTAGCTCGATATAAGTCACCGAGATCCAGGGTCAGCCATACCCCCAGGTATTTCAGTTGGTGTGTACACCATTTATACGGAAAAGCCGCCTGTAAACCTACCCTCACATCCCCCGGCACTGATAGGTCAAGTACCTCAGACTTAGACATATTTATCTTCAAGTTGGCTAGTAAGCCATACTCCGCAAACTCTTTCTGCAAGGACGGTAGGGAGATCAGTGGCTGAGTTATCATAAATAGCATATCATCTGCAAATGCAGCCACCTTAAACTCCGCACTCTTCATGGATACCCCATGGATAGCCCCATTAGCCCGTATCGCGCTTAAAAAAGGCTCAAGGGTAAGCACAAATAACAAGGGAGACAAAGGACACCCCTGTCTGGTCCCGTTTCTAATAAGAAACAGTTGGGAAAGGAGGCCATTTACTCTAACACATGCAGAAGGACCAGTGTACAGGGCGGTGATCCACGACCTCATATTGGGACCAAGGCCTACATGATCTAATGTCGCCATCATAAACCCCCAGTCTACCCTGTCAAAGGCCTTCTCCACATCTGTAGACAAAAGCAGCGACCCTGTTCTCGTAGTCCGTAATGCATTCATGAGGCTAAGTACTTTAGTCGTATTGTCGCGAGCTTCCCTGCCCATTACAAAGCCAGATTGATCTGGGTGTATCAGGCCAGGCAAATGCGGGCCAAGTCGGAGCGCCAGCATCTTAGCAAGTAATTTGATATCAGCATTTAACAATGAAATAGGGCGATAACTAGAGCAAATCCTTCTATCTTTACCCTCTTTAGGGAGGACCGTCACCGTTGCTCGAAGCGACTGTGGATGTAAACTAGTACCCTGAAGCAAAGAATTATACATGTCTACCATATGGTTCTGCAATTCCCTGTGGTAGCATAAATAATATCGCAGCGGAAGGCCATCAAGACCCGGAGCCTTACCCGTACTAGACGTCTTCATCGCCACCGACAGTTCCTCTACCGTAAAAGGATCCTCCACTGAAGCAGCCACCGACTTGGAAAGACGGGTGTGCATATGCTTATCTAAATAGGCCCAGATAGCCGCCTTCCTGGCGGCTGCATCCCGACGGTCATCTGAAGGTGGCAGATTATACAACGAGGCGTAGTAGTCTCTGAATGCGTCTGCAATCTGAGTTGGTAAGTGCACCAGTGTGTTGTCACGCTTCCGGATCCTATGGACATGCGCCAGTCTATCCCTCTTACGAAGCATGCGTGCCAATAACCGTTCACACTTATTACTATGCTCGAAAAAGAATTTCCGAGAACGCTGATATGCCAATCGATTTCGATCGGCAAGTATATCTGCCAATCTGCCCCTTGCCAGTAAAAGGGCCTGGTAATCAGAACCCGACAAAGTACGTTTGTGTACTTGTTCCAAATGCAATATATCATTAGTCAAGTTTTGAATCTGTTGCATCCGCGCCCTTTTTCGAGCTGCACCCTGTGCCATAAAATGCCCCCTAATCACACACTTGTGTGCCTCCCACACCACCGGGAGAGGCACCCCAGAGGAGAGATTCTCAGAGAAGTAGTTTGTTAGCACAGAGGAAGACTCCGAGGCAAGCAGTGGGTCAAGTAGGAGAGACTCATTGAGGCGCCACGTTCCCCCCCGCCAATGTGGCTGGGGGGAAGCCAGTTGCATCTTAACCGGAGAGTGATCAGACCAAGTCATTGGCTCTATGGAGATCGACCTAAGAGAGTCCAAGTCTCTATGAGATATGAAAAAGTAGTCCAGTCTAGAATAAGAGTCATGTGGCGCAGAGTAGAAGGTATAGTCGCGATCAGTGGGAAACAAAGTACGCCAGCAATCAAACAACTGACAGTCAGCTAAAGAAGATTCCAACCTCCTCAAAAGGCCATTAGGAATCTTGGAGACCCCGGAGGAGGTATCCACCACAGGATTTATAGCAACATTTAAATCCCCTCCCAACACCACCACACCCTCCTGAAAATTTTGTAATTTCGTCAGGACCTTAGTAAGAAAGGCAATCTGTCGCACATTGGGGGAGTATACATTTACAAAAGTATACATCTTATCCATGAACCTGCCCTTCACAAACAGATAGCGCCCATCATCATCCCCTAAAGTCGTCACCTCTGTAAGAGGGGTATGACGGGAAAAAAGAACCGCCACACCCCTAGTCTTAGAGTGCACATTATTGCTATAATATACCATAGGATACTGGGCATTAGATAAGGATTGCGGTTTGCGCGCCACAAAATGTGTCTCCTGGATAAACGCCACGGAGACATGATGTGAGCGCAAATCCCGCAGTAAATTTCTCCGTTTTTCAGGTATATTAAGTCCCCGAGCATTAAGGGTAAATAATGTGAGAGAAGCTGATTGGTGAGACATGCCTATGCCTAACACAGAAGAAGGGAAAGGATAGAAGGACAAATAATAAATAGAGACACACAGAACAACAAAGAAAAATGAAAAAGTTTTTAGGGGAAATCCCCAATTATGGGTCTAGGACCCACGTCTCAGCGGAGCACCGTGCCAAACACAAGGGGTGTCACCACCAGGGTGAGGCCCACTGTGTACGAAAATAGACACAAAACTCCACGAGGGTAGGTAACCAGGCCAGGAACAACTTGCAATCACATATACAAACAAGCAAGTGACACTGAAACTAAGAAAAATAAACATTTCTGATCCGCTCTAGATAAACCCAACCGACCTAGATAACTATTGTAGGACTGCAACAATCCCTGAACTAAAAAGAGAAATTGAGACATCCCAAGTGCTGCAGTAACAGCTGAACGAAGCAGGAGTTGACCCGTCCCCAAGAAAACAGCCCCAACAGTAGAGATCAGGGCCCACATCCAACAAGCGGCGCAAAATTTGTCTCCGTCTATACTAAAGCCCCCATGTGAACTCCCCCTGCCAACTCCATTTCCCATCCCGCCACTTATCACCCATCCTAACCATAATAATACAAACTGGAGGAATAAAGAAAGTGTATATGCAATCCCCATGCTATAGGTCTCAAAGGCTGAAACAGTCTCAGGAGCAGCACCAACTGTGGTAGAGTCCAAGTGACAGGAACAGAACAATGGATGGTCCATACTGGGAAGTCTGCAAGGTATAAGGTGCAAAAACAATCTCCTTGTGGGACATCCGATCATTCTTCAGGCACCCAATCTCGTCCCCTTGCAGGATGAGCGGCCAACCCGTCTCCCTCCAGGTGCTCCAGAGGACGGGCCTGTCTCACTGGTCTCAATCGGGTCACAAAATCAGGATCATCCCAGTCAGGTATGGAAATATCAGGTAAGTTAGCCACCCTGGCCAACCGCGGTACATCTTGGAAACTGCGGACCACATGGATAGAGTTGGCAATTCGGGCCTGCAGGCTAAACGGAAAACCCCATCTGTAGGGTATATCACGGGCAGACAAAGCTTGAGTAAGGGGCTGCAGGGCCCTCTGTTTCTGCAATGTTATCCATGCTAAGTCCTGATACAGGGATACCTCAGAGCCCCTGAATGGCCAACTTCTTCTCTGTCTCGCTCCCCGCATGATATCTTCTTTCAGGCGAAAACTAGAGAGGCAGCAAATCACATCTCTAGGCGGTCCCCCTGCCAGACTCTGTTGCCTAAGAGCTCTATGTGCTCACTCAAAGCCAATGGGCGTCGTCTCAGGTTTGCCCAAGATGGTATTGAATAGGGCAGTAAGCGATTGCACAAGTTCCCTTGGCATAATGTCCTCAGAGAGGCCCCTCACTCGAACATTGGACCTACGGCCTCTATTATCCAGGTGCTCCAACTGCCGTCGCAGTTCAGCCAACTGTGGAGTTAAACGGGACAATGCAGCGGAGAGATCCCTTTGCTCACCCTCTGATCTAGAAGAGCGTTGTTCCAATGTGGTAATTCTACCATCTAATGCTGTTAAGCCCGTTTTAAGGCCTGTAATGTCGTCGCGTATCTCCCGCACACTCTGCTTAATTTCGTTCGCCAGATTATTAAAGTCATTTTTGGAGGGGATAGTCCGGAGTACATCCATCAGCTCCAGAGGTAAGGCCTGTAGGTGCTCCTGTTCTGAACCCGGCGAAGCCGAGGCCGGGGATTCCTCCGATACCACAGATGGCGTAGGGGAAGCTGCCATCACCGGTCCCGCCATGCTCTGGGGGATCCGCGTCGGGGTAGTGAAATAACCGCGCAGATTGGGCTCTGTTAATGATCTACTGGTTCCAGGGGTCTGTCGGTCTTTATGCAGCCGCTTGTGCCTAACCATGGCTGCAGTCCTTGCTGATATAAGCTAATTTATTGGGCCTCCAGAGTGGAGCAAGAGGTTCAAGCAGCCATCTTGTTCGCCAGCTAGCCACGCCCCTAAACTATACAAATTTGGTATTTTTTTTACTCGGGGGACTCGGGGCTTTTTCAAATAATTGAAACTTTTTCAATCAATGTTTTTGATACATAGTATGTGATTTTAGCAAAATTAGTAAATTTTCACTGTTTTTGTCATTATCATAGCTTTTTGCACGATGTAAAATTCTGTTCATGTAAGGTACCACAAGAAAGCTCAATTCGTTCTGAAAAAAACAATATATAGTTTTCCATATTTAACTAAAAATCCCCAGAGGAAATCAAGCCTAAATGGAAGGATAGCAAAAATGCTGAAAAAGTGTCTGGCCTGCAGGGTACAGGAAATGGCCCAAGCCTCTGGCACTGAAGGGGTTAAATGCACACACAAGTTAACCAGCCAATAGGACACAGGTACTGCAATCCACATATGGGAAGACAATGGGAGTTGTTGGTGGAGGGGCACATCATACAAAGAGGCACAATGGTGAAGTGGGAATACACATCTTCACAATGGGTGGAGGGTGGTTTCACTATAAACATGGAGTACAATGAATACAAGGGGAGTGTAAACACACTGTGTGATGAGACAATGGATAGGTGACAACATGATACAATGGGCCAGACCTGAGTGATTTAACTATACAATGGGACAAAGGGATAGGGCTGGGTACAACAAACGTGATTACATCATTACATAATCAGATCAGAGCATAACTTTCTCAACAATTACATCACCCAGTTCCTGTGACAGCCCTCACAGCTAGGCAGACTGTAGGGCAGGGGCTTGGCCCCAGACCCCTCCAATATCCAAGGGCATGGAGGCCTCCATGGCATGGGGAAAACAGGGCAGAGATTAGTTTCAGGGGGAGGCTATACCCCGTTCCAGGTCCATAGTCTGTGGGCAGGAGGCTGGCCCTCAGGCCCCTCCAGGAGCCAGGGGCCTGGTGGTTCCTGTGACATTTCCCCCCTTCAAATAAGACTAACCTGGGGCCAGACCTGTACTGGGTCTGCCAGCAGGTTGGTCGGGTCCTCAGTCAGTCCCATATCCCATCTGTCTTCAACTCCACTGGTGCAGTATTCTGTTCTGCGGGGGGAACTTTGTTAAGTCAGCTGACTGGGGGCTGTTGAGGACCGCAGTCCCACTCACAAGGGGAGGGGTAACAAAGCCGCTGGTGAGGACCTCGGTCCCACTCACCAGGGCAGGGGTGAGAGAGCCGCTGGAGAGGACAGGTGTCCCACTTTCCAAGGCAAGGTTAACAGAGCCGCTGGTGAGGACCTGGGTCTCACTCACCGCTGCAGGGGCAAAAGAGCCTCTGGAGAGGACGTCGGTCCCTCTCTCCGTCCCACTCACCAGAGCAGGGTCAGCAGCGTCGTTGGTGAGGACCTTGGTGCCACTCACCAGGGCAGGGGCAACAAGATCACTGGAGAGGACAGATGTCCCACCCTCCAGGGCCGGGGTAACGTAGCCGCTGGGGAGGATCTTGATCCCACTTCCCAGGGCATTGCAGCAATGTTGCTGGAGAGGACAGGTTTCCCACTCTCCAGATCCAGGGTAACAGAGCCACTGGAGAGGACAGGCATCCCACTCTCAAGTGCCGGGGTAACAGAGCCCCTGGGGAGCATCTTGATCCCACTCCCCAGGGCAGGGGAAACAAGGCCACTGGAGAGGACAGGTGTCCCACTCTCCAGTGCCAGGGTAACAGAGCCCCTGGGGAGGATCTTGATCCCACTCACCAGGACAGGGACAACAGGGCCACTGGAGAGGATGGTTGTCCCACTCTCCAGGGCTGGGGTAACGGAGCCGCTGGAGAGGACAGGAGTCCCACTCTCCAGGGCCGGGGTAACAGTGCCGCTGAGGAGGATCTTGATCCCACTCCCCAGGGCAGGGGAAACAAGGCCACTGGAGCGGATGGTTGTCCCACTCTCCAAGGCTGGGGTAATGTAGCTGCTGGAAAGGTCAGGCGTCCCACTCTCCAGGGCCGGGGTAACAGAGTTGCTGGGGAGGATCTTGATTCCAATCCCTAGGGCAGGGGCAACAATGGCACTGGAGAGGACAGGTGTCCCACTCTCCAGATCCTGGGTAACAGAGCCACTGGGGAGGACAGGTGTCCCACCCCCCAGGGCAGGGGTAACAAAGCCGCTGATGAGGACTTTGGTCCCACTCACCATGTCAGGGGTAACAGATATGGGTGGGGCAGAGACCAACAGTGCTCTGCCCCGAGGCCAGCACTTCTGCTGGGGCTGCCGGACCAGACTCTACAGGAGTGTAGCGGTCAGGCTTGGGAGACAGCAAGTCTGCGGGGACCCCCTGCCAGGGGGTTGGGGATCTGGGCCAACTGTCCAGCATCCTTGTGACCCAGGGGTGGAAACCATGATCCAGTCCACCCCGCCGGGGTCAGCATCCCCAGATGCAAAATCCCGACAAACCTCACTCTCTGGGGCATGCTGTTGTCCGAGGTCGAACAACTTTTTTGTATGCCTTTTCCAGCTCCCATTCCTGAAGAATTACCGAGTCTCAGCTCTCAGCCCGAGTGTGTCTCGGATATCCAGCTCCCTGAACTCCTGGAGGTCCCTTCTCCGCCACTCTCCTACGCTACCAAAGTCAGGGTCTTCCTGGAGATTTTCCAAGACTAATCTCGGACCACCAAAGTCATAGCCCTCTGTGGGATAGTCGTCCTCCAGCTCCGGACACAAACTGTGCTGCCGTGCCTACCTGTTACACTTTGACCTATGATCTTGACCTTTCCAGGCTAGGGATTGGCTAGGGTGGGTTTATAGGTGTACTACTCCCTGACCTGGGGGCCTGTTTATCAAGCTAAGTTCTTTGTATGCTGTGTTCTTGTGTTCCTGATCATATCTGACCTCTGCATTTGAATTTTGACTACATCTATTTGGATTCTCCTCTTGTACCTCGCTTGGTTTATTGTCTTCCTGGCTTCTGACCCTGGTACATCTGACTATTCTATTGTTTTGTCCCACAGGTACCTTGATCTGCTCCCCGTTGACATATCTGGCCTGTCTCTGACCTTGTGTTTCTCATCTTCTGCTCTGTGCTCCACACAGCCTTCCAGCCTTTTGTCTCCAGCAGAGCTATTCTCTACCTGCCTCGAGCAGAGGAAATCCTGACTCCTCCATCTCTCAGCAGCCTTCGGCTGCTGCACCATTTAGAGTATTCCTCTCACCCTCGGCTACAGGTTGATCCTCTGGCCAGCTCCCGCTACAGCAGGGCATCATCCCTCGCAGCCGATTGGGCTGCCATCAACCCCCGGAGAGGCACTCCTACCTCTGGACACACTCCACCCGTAGATAGACAGGTATTCTTCAGTGGCTCAAGCACCACTCATTTTCTTTTTATCTTCCTTGCATCAGGACTCGTTTCCACCCGTAGATAGACAGGTCTCTTCCAGTGGCTCAGCGCCACTTGTGCATCTCCATCCAGACTCGATACACTCGTAGATAGACGGGTCTCCTCATTGGCTGTGGCACCACTTGTTTGATTTCCTCTGGACATCGCTCAGTATCCGTAAATAGACGGGTTCCTTAGAGTGGCTCTAGCTCCACTCTTTCTCTCTGGTCTTCTGCGGTATTGCAGTTTTCCTTGGGCTGTTTTGCCTCTCAGCGCTTCCCTCTCCTTCGTGGCCGTAGACAGATGGCAGGAAAGGTGCTGTTTAGCACTCTAGGTTTTTTCTTTTTTTGCTCTGCATCAAGACTTCTCTTTTGAGCAGTTGGAGCTTATAGGGGTGCCTCTTTCTATTCTTCTGTTGGGCTCTTCTCTTCCCATTTTGTTTTCTTCTTACTTGGAGGCTAATTATCCTCCTACATTTCTGCACTGAGCTCAGTCGTAGTCAGAATGGAGAAAGAGAGCCAGCCAGTGAAAGAGGAGTCAGGTAATCTCCTCAGAGCAGGTCTCTACCTTTTCTATGGTACCTTTTTCTCTCTCTTTCATTGGGATCAGGGAATTAGACTTGTGCAAATGGGTTCGTCCACATTCGGAATTCGGATGAATAAGGGTCATTCTGAGTCATTCGGACCTGTCGAAAGACTAGAGCCACTCGTTTTTTAAAAGCCGAATCCGAACAACACTGGGCAGAAATTCGTGGCAAGATTCGGATATTTGGATGACATTCTCCCCGCGTGCGCACACTACTTTCCCTCCCTCTCTAGTCTAATTAGGGGGTTGGACTAATGACATCACAGACACCCAGAAAGCTCCTGCATTCCCTGTTAGTTAGTACTGCGTTGTTGGAGTTCAGGGAGAAAAGAAGCAGATAGAAAGAGAGAGTGACTGTCCAGTTTTTGTGTAGGCAGGCAGATAGGCATAGAAAGGCAGCCAGCATTAGTGCCAGTTATTGCCACTGCAATGGAGAGTCACCATTGTTCCTGTGTAAAATCTGACAATTAAAATTAGGAGTTTGTTTGAATAATTTTCATAGTGACACAATCTCACAGTTGTGTAGGGACTGGGAGGCCTACTACCTTACTATCACTGCAAGGGAGAATCATCAGTGCTCTAGTGTTAAATATAAAAATTCAATTTAGGATTTTGTCTGAATAATTTGCAGAGTGACACGATCTCACAGTTGTATAGGGACTGGGAGGCCTACTGCTTTACTGCCACCACAAGGGAGAATCATCAGTGTTCCAGTGTTAAATTTTAAAATTCATTTTAGGATTTTGTTTGAATAATTTGCAGAGTGACACAATCTCACAGTTGTGTAGGGACTGGGAGGCCTATTACCTTACTGCCACCACAAGGGAGAATCATCAGTGCTCCAGTGTTTAATATAAAAATTCAGATTAGGATTTTGTTTGAATAATTTGCAGAGTGACAATCTCACAGTTGTGTAGGGACTGGGAGGCCTACTACCTTACTGCCACCACAAGGGATAATCATCAGTGCTCCACTGTTAAATTTTAAAATTCAATTTAGGATTTTGTTTGAATAATTTGCAGAGTGACAATCTCACAGTTGTGTAGGGACTGGGAGGCCTACTACCTTACTGCCACCACAAGGGAGAATTATCAGTGCTCCAGTGTTAAATATAAAAATTAAACTTAGTAGTTTGTTTGAATAAGATGGAACTTACTTCCAATTCACTCACTGCCTGGAGGGAACAGTTGATAGTGAGGGTGCATGAGAGGCAAAGAAAAACCAGGATGCAGTCACAGGAGCAGGAAAAGATTCCTGCAGATGAGCTGGAGGAGTGTGCTGGTCTTCCGGGATCAATAAGTAGCAGAACCAGTAACATGTCATCTTCTTCCAGTGGAGGAGCTGCTGCTTTTTATGCTGAGGCAATGGACAGATTATGCTTTGGACAAAATAAACATCTTCCCATAAACAGAAAATGTGCTGAGTTTGAGGTTAAGGCTTACCTTGCCGAACCTTCTTTGCCCCCTAGTACCGATCCCTTGACTTTCTGGGATAACAAGAGGGTTGTATGGCCTACTTTGTCCCTGATAGCCCAGGAGTTGCTTTTTTGCCCCCCAACCACTGTCCAGAGTGAGTGGGTATTTTCAGTAACTGGAAATATAATTAGTCCCCAGCACTCTCAATTGGCCCCCCAGCTCATGGAACAAATTACTTTTTTTAAAAGTCAACCTGCCAAAGCTGGGTTACCCTGTTCTCAGGTTCGAAGCAGATTAGAAAAACAAAAAGGTCTTAATCTAGAATCATCCTTAGTACCATAATACACTGAGCGCTCCAGCTTACCCAGCTCTAGAACAGTGGTTGGTTGGGCAGAGGACACCCACCCCCGACTTGGTGTTGTCCCACTATACAGGTTGTTCAGTCTGGCTCTGCTGTATCTATTTACTGAGTCCTGCCTGCTCCAGTGTTCTGCAGTTTGCTGCTGGCTACATCTCCTGTGTTGCTGTCACCCTGAGTCTGCCTCGCACCAGTCTTCCTCAGTTGCTGTATCCATCTACTGACTGAGTCCTGCCTGCTCCAGTGTTCTGCAGTTCTGGCTACCTCTCCAGTGTTGCTGTCATCCTGAGTCTGTCTCGCACCAGTCTTCCTCAGTTACTGTATCTTTCTACTGACTGAATCCTGCTTGCTCCAGTGTTCTGCAGTTTGCTGCTGCCTACATCTCCAGTGTTGCTGTCATCCTGAGTGTGCCTCGCACCAGTCTTCCTCAGTCGCTGTTTCCATCTACTGACTGAGATCTGCCTGCTCCAGTGTTCTGCAGTTCTGCCTACATCTTCAGTGTTGCTGTCATCCTGAGTCTGCCTCTCACCAGTCATCCTCAGTTGCTGTATCCATCTACTGAGTCCTGTCTGCTCCAGTGTTCTGCAGTTTGCTGCTGGCTACATCTCCAGTGTTGTTGTCATCCTGAGTCTCCCTGCTCCAGACTTCCTCAGTTTTGTAGTCTAACTCTATCTAAGGAAAGTCGCATGTCTATGAGTCCTGCCTGCTCCAGGCTTCCTCAGTTTTGTAGTCTAACTCTATTTTAAGAAATGTTGTATATCTATCTACTGAGTCCACCCTGCACCGGTCATCCTCAGTCTTCCTTCTTCCTTCAAATAGCTGCATCCATGCTTCATCTACAGTACCATAAGGCTAAAGCTCCAACTTACCCTGTTCCACCGTCTTCATTTAGACCCTGGAAATGGTTCCACTTATTTTTATTTATCTAATTTTGATTTAATTGTATTTCTAATAGCATGGTGAATTTGGCCGAATAATTTGGATTGTACACGAATTTCGTCCGAGTCAAACAGGTCCAGTCTAAATGTCGGATCAGCCGAACAAAAACCAAAAAATTTGTCCGGATACGAATTTTACCTAATTTTTGGGTCCTTGCTACCTTGTACTGGTGGACCACTTACATGTCTGAGGAAGTGTTCATTCTGGTCCCAGCCCCGGCTCAACTGGGGTCAGACATCTGGCTTTGCAGCCAGCACCTTTACTCCAACGCTAGCTGCAGCACGAACATCCCAATAGGGCTCCTACATTCGCTAGCCGCAATCTCCAGCATCGTTCTCTAGCACCTGTTATCAGCTGGTACCAGGTCATTCTATCTCCGTTTAATTACACGGAGTTGACAGTACCATTGTAGAGCCCTGTATCCATCATCCACCTCCATCTCAGTCTGGACTAGCCCCTCCAACTCCGACACCCATTCTTCCCGGGGCTGCTCTCCCAGGAACAGAATTTGTAAGTCCAGCTGGAGCGAGTACCTTTCCTCATCAGTTGGGAGGAACTTTCCCTGGTAGTCCTGGTCCAACTGGAGAGCCTCCCTCCAGAGCTCCAAACAGTTACAATCTCTCCAAATCAGTTCGTCCAACTGTACCTCTGGGGATGCAAAGCCTCCAGACAGCACCTGAAGTTCTGCCACACAGAGCCAAGTCGCCACTGCCAGTATTGTGGGGATCACCTCCTGGGGGGTAGTAGCTCCATAGAGGCCTAGGCACCACTGGTCCTCTCACTGCAATTCTGACATCTTAGTTGTTTTAGCCATCCGCAGGTTGGTGGCCACTTACCCTCTGGACTTCCAGGAGATTCTCCACGGGTTTCACCAAGCCCGCAGCAATAATGCTTCCTCCGGTTCAGGAGAACCAATGCTCCATCCGTTTCAGGCAAAACAATCCCAGTGGTGGTTTGAATGTTCCATAAAGCTAGGAAGCATCCCACCACTTGCCAGCAATGTGACGGATACCCGTACTCAGACCGAGTAGCTCCGCCAAAGCTGTGCTTCGTTAGCCCAGGACAGCACTCAAGAACTCCACCAGTCAGGAACCAGGATCATAGCTCCATTCACCCAGTCACTTAGGCAAGACTCAGTGTAGAGTGAACTCACTCTGGATACAGCAAGCTTACCCCACCAGACAACACCAGTGTAGGTAAGACAAGAACTGAAGATTACTGTAAAACATACCTGGTTTAAATACACACACACAACAAGTTAGCCACCCAATAGGACACAGGTACTGCAATCCACATATGGGAAGACAATGAGGGTTGTTTGTGGAGGGGCACATCAAACCAAGAGGCACAATGGTGAAGTGGGAATAAACATCTTTACAATGGATGGAGGGTGGTTTCAGTATAAACATGGAGTGCAATGAATACAAGGGGAGTGTAAACATACTGTGTGATGAGACAATGGATAGGTGACAACAGGATACAATGGGCCAGACCAGGGTGAGTTAACTAAACAATGGGACAAAGGGATAGGGCCGGGTACAGCAAACATAATTACATCACTACATAACCAGATCAGAACATAACTTTCTCAACAATTACATCACCCAGTTCCTGTGACAGCCCTCACAGCTGGCAAGTCTGTAGGGCGGGGGCTGGGCCCCAGGCTCCTCCTGTATCCCAGGGCATGGAGGCCTCCATGGCAAGGGTCAAACAGGGCAGAGATTAGTCTCAGGGGGAGGCCATACCCTGTTCCAGGGCCAGGTCCATAGTCTGTGGGCAGGAGGCTAGCCCTCCTGACCCTCCAGGAGACAGGGGCCCGGTGGTTCCTGTGACAGGAGCAATTTGTCCAGGTGGCAGCATAGGAGAAGCGAGTCTGCTCAGAATCGGAAGCCGGATATTCAGCCTGTTAGGCCTCAGCATTGTTTTCAACAGTGTAATGCAGAAAACATCCTTCATGTTCCTTCCCCGGTGGTAGCAGCAGTCCCGTCTGGAGGAGACCCTGCGGCCCTGGCAGCCATCAAACTTCTTATTAGAAGACCAGGAAAAGGTGTCTTCCCTTTTAATACCTTTTTGCTACAACTATATAGAGTCTATTTAAGTCAAGACTTCATTAGAGGCAAGAGGAAGGGTAGTATATTTTATTGTACGTTTTTAGGTTATATATTTATTAAAAGTTATGTTTTATTGCATGGTCTAAGCTGCTATTATTCCATTACAATACTCCCAGTGGCTACTACTCCAAAACCTGTATCATCAAAGGAAAAACCTGTTGCTGAGGCTAAGGAAAATAAGACCTCTCAGAAGTTAAAGAATTGTGCTAGATGTGATACAGTATCTTCCTCAGATCTGGCAAAATTATGTGTAGAATGTTTGAGAAAAATCACAGGCACTGAGGTTCCTAACCAAGTATCAAACATATTATCTTGGATGAAAACATCCATGCAAGAGACTTTCTCTTCAATGCAAACGTCCAACCCTAAAAAAGGCAGAGGATAGAGGATCCAGAGGAGGACACATTTAGCAGAACTGAGGAAGGTGATGACTCTAGTCTTCAAGATATTTTATCTCAATACTCCCCAGAAGAGGAAGGGGGGATTATTGATGAGGAAGAAGGTACTTTCTGTATAGAGAAGATAGACTCCTTCTTAAAATGAATGAGTAAGATGTTTGACCTAGTGGAGGAAACAAAGGAACAGGGCATACTGGACAAGAAAAAGGATTCACCAGTGTTTCCTGATCACCATTCTGTTTCAGATCTGGTCAAGTCTGAATGGTCAAAGGGCAACAAAAGGATCTCAACATCCAAAAGATTCAGCAGCATGTACCCATTCAAGGAATAAGATACAGGTACATGGGTATCTCCGCCGAAAATTGACGCAGCCATAGCACAAATAGCCAACAGAACAACCATACCAACTGAGGACGGCTCCTCTCTAAAAGATTCAATGGAGCGAAAAATAGAAAATTCCTTAAAAAAGCAGTTCTCTCTTTTAAGTCAAAGTATGAAGACGGTACCGCCATGGCATCCATATCCAGAACTATCAGGATATGGTTATCAGAGCTGGAGGAAAAGATTCAGTCAAAACTTTTGAAAGAAGTGGCAACTATCAAAGAAGCAGTGGCCTTTTTTTGTGATGCATCTTTAGATAATTTACATTTATCAGCAAGATCATCTTCTCTCTCTGTTATTTCCAGAAGAGCCTTATAGTTAAAGTCATGGGGGGCTGACACTTCTTCGAAGAATAAGCTAGTTTCTTTCCCTTTTTCAGGCTCTCTACTTTTCGGAGAACACCTTGAAGTAATTATTAAGAAAGTCATGGGGGTAGGGGTAAGATTTAATTCCTCCCCAGGATAAGAAACACAGAATCTCCCCCCCCCCCCACCAGCATTCTTCCTTTCGATGTAGACATCAACCTTCTCGAGACTCCAGGCACACCCAGTCTTCAAGAGGTTCTTTTCAGGAAAGAGGGAAGATGCAGGAATCAATTTAAAAGTGAATTTCAGTAAGAATCAGAGGACCCTGTGTCCTGTTCAAGTGGGGGGTCAACTGGAACATTTCCGCCAAGCATGGAAGTCCTTGACGGTCCCAGACAAATGGGTCATTCAAGTCTTGAAAACAGGGTGCTCGCTGGAATTTAACCTTTTTTCCTCACAAAAGAATATTCAAAACATCAGATTCCAAAAAAAAAACTGTAAGATCCCTGGAGTTGAGACAGTCGGTTCAGGATTTAGTATAAAAAAGCTAATAGAACCAGTTCCAATAGAAATGAGAAGACAGGGCTGGTACTCAATTATATTCACCGTGCCAAAGTCAACAGGAGGATTCAGAACTATATTAGATCTATAACTCCTCAACAAACTCTTGAAACAAAGAGCATTCAAGATGGAGTCAGTAGCTTCTGTTATTCAAGCAGTTCGTCCGGGCTTCTACCTCTTGAAGATAGACCTCCAGGGTGCCTACTTCCATATTCCAATGAGACCGGATCACAGACAATTCCTGAGATTCTCCTACAAGGGTCATCACTGGCAATTCATGGTGCTGCCCTTTGGTTTGACCTAAGTTCCAAGAATCTTTTCCAAGATATTAGCAGTATGTCACAGCTTACCTTGTTTCCAGCGCCGCCGCTTCAGGGACGCTCGGTGTCAGTCAACGCGTCATCTGCAGGAGTGAGGCTTCAGAGTGAAACAGGCCTCTGTTTTATGCCATGCTTCCTGTAGTCTCCTCCTACCTGGTGCTGACCTGTGGCTCTGTCTGTCTATTCTCTTGTTATTTCCCTGTACCTAGCAGACACCCAGTCTGGTGCGGACCATGAGTCAGGCTTCGGCTTTCTCCATACTGACTGCAGGAGTATCACAGTGCCTGTGATTCTCCTCTGTCACTCTCGCTTGTGGTAGACTCTGATTTGCTGAGTTGGTTTGGCCCGCCCCTGGTGACCTTTTTATGCCTGGTTGTGACACCTGTCAGGTGCCCTTTCGTGGTGTTTCTGAGCCAGTATTGCTGTTCCTGTGTTCTGGTGTTCCTGATTCCTGTGTACCGATTCGGCCTGTTGACTATGCTTCTGTGTTCCTGCTCATGATTGACCCGACTTGACTGAGAACCACCTCCGTGACCCGCCCCGGCTTGGCTGATGTTCCTGCTCGTGATTGACCGGCTTGTATGAGTACCCGCTCAGTGATCTGACCCGGCCTGGCTGACTTCCTGCTCCGTGACCTGTACCGGCTTGTTACAATGTTCCGTTTGTTCCGGCTACCTGTTCCTGCTGTCGCCGCAGTGACATTTTGACTCCAGCTTTGTTGACCTACCAGGAGGATCGTGTTTAACTCTTGCAGTGCCTAATCTCCAGTGCTGAGTCTCCGTGCTTGTTTTTCAGAGCTGTGCATCCATTACTGAGCCATCCATACACTTGCAGAGCTATCCTTCTGTGCTGAGCCTTCGATTCCTGCTGTGACTTAACCCTTGTTGTGCTGCCGTCTCCTTTGTTGAGCCCACTAGCACCGGTATTGAGCCTAAGCTGGTATTTCGCTACTTCTGCTGAGCCAGCCGCGATATTCCCAGTCTGGTCGGCGGCTCACTGTGTCATCTGCAGAGTAATCAAGTTGGTTACATACCCGGTATAGGCGCTTCTGGCTCGTACACATACGGTGGTTTCTCCGGTTACGCCCGTGGGGGCTATTGGCTTAAGCTATTGCAGCTAAGGGTGGTCTCCGGTATATTCCGTAGGAGGCTATTGGCTTGATCTTGCAGTATATTGTGGTCTCCATTGTTATGCCCGTGGGGGCTACTGGCTCAAGCTCTTGCAGGTTGTCTTCGGTACACGCCCATGGGGGCTAGAGGCTCATATTGCTCCGGTACAGTTGGTCTCCATCTATACGCCCATGGGGGCTATTTGCAAGCTCTTGCATCACAAGCTACCTCTGTTGAGACGCCCGTGGGGGCTACCGACTCACACACTAGCAGAATCAAGTTGTATTCGCTGTTACGCCCATGGGGGCTATTCAAGCAACTTTTCTGCAGATCCTGTCTCTCATCTAGCACTGCTGAGCAGTTTCCCTATTTTAAGAACTTTTGGTGTTGCACCATTTACACCCATAACTGCTTCTTTACCATCTTGTGCGTGCCAAACACCACAACAGAGACTGACTAATTATTGCTCTTAACCCTTTATTTGTCTCACTACTGTGTGCCTGTCCTGTGACAGTATATGTTATAACTCTGTTTCTGTATACTGGGCCTGTGGGGGCATAACTGCATTATATTGCAACATTTGCTGTGGCCTGTAGAGGGCGATCTTTCATATTTATTTTCATTGAATAAAACTGTGTTTTATTCTAACCTGCTGGTCTGAGTATCAGTAAAACCGTTACAAGGAGTGAGTCTGGTATCCTCTGCTACATTTCTGACGGCAGGCGTGAGTCAGGTAGCTCCCTCATTACGTCGGATCAAGATTCTGTGTTCCAGTTCCTGCTCCTGGTTCCAGCAGAGACTACCAGTGGCTGAGGCCTAGTCTCCAGCAGTGTGGTCAGTCTTGGCAGCCTACTATTTCTGATAGCAGTGCTTGCTTGCTTGTGACCCTCTGCTATACCTATACCATACTGACTCCTGAGCATCTCTGGGGAAACCATGTCACAGTAGCCTTGGAACCCCTAAGGAAGAAGGGCATAACAGATCTTCGACTAGTAGAGTCCAAAAGGCTGGCACAAAACCAGGTATCACAAACCCTTCTTGACCTAGAACAACTGGGTGGATAATAAACCATCAGAAGAGATGTCTAACTCCAACTCAAAGACTGATTTTTCTGGGGCTATCCATAGACACCATAGTTACCCTGTCATCAGAGAGGATTCAAAATGTGATCAAAATGGTATCTAACTTCCAAAAATTGGCAGTATACACAGCTCAGGACTACATGAAGCTGTTGGGGTCAAGGACATCAACAGTCCAAGTGGTACCCTGGTCAAGATTGCATATGAGGCCACTTCAACGTTGGTTTCTGAAAAACTGGAACAAGAAGATGGCCAATCATGTTCGGAGAATCCCCTTGTCCCCCAGGGTAAGAAACAAATTATCATGGTGGACAAAGAAACTCAACCTTCAAAAGAGCACAAGCCTACAGGACATGAGTTGGCAGAGAATCTTCACATATGTGAGTCTCAAAGGCCTGGGAGGCTATTGGAGAAGCAAAGTAGCCCAGAGGAAATGGTCAAAACAGGAAAGTTGTCTCCACATAAACCTCTTGGAGCTAAAAGCAATTTCCAGTGTTTAATAAGATTCAAGAAGTAACTGAAGAACAAATTGGCGTAAATTGTCCCAGACAGCATGGTGGCGGTGCTATACCTAAAGAACCAAGGAGGCACAAGAAACAGCCAGCTGAACAAAGAAGAAAGTCACATTCTGCTCTGGACAGAGAAAAATCTGAGGGTGAGAACAGCCATTCACATGGCAGGCAGCGAAAATATACAAGTGGATTTTCTGGGTTGAAACAAGCTAAACCAAAGAAAATGGTCCCTCAGCAGCAGAGTATTTGACAGGATTGTGACCAAATGGGGATTACCGGAAATAGATCTCATGGCATCATTCAACAACAGGAAATGTCAACAATTCTTCTCCCGCTCAAATCATCCAGAAGCACTGGGAGTAGAAGCCATGAGTCTACGATGGAAATTCAGTCTGGCATACATTTTTCCTCCAGTTCCAATGATTCCAAGAGTTCTAAGGAAAATCAGACAGGACAGAGTCACAGTAATTCTGATAGCTCTTTACTGGCCCAGGAGAACATGGTTATCTGTAGAACATCCATGGCCTCTACCAGTCAGTCCAGACCTTCTGTCTCAGGGACCAGTATGGCATCAAAACCCAGGGAGAAAAGCTTCTACTTCAAAAATCTACTGCATGGTCTGAAGGATATTCTCATCCTGGTGTAAAAACAACAATATTAATCGATATTGTACTGCTGCACCGCTGGTGCAATTGACAAAACAAGACCTAGAATAAAAAATATAATTGCCCCATGGGATCTAAATTTGGTCCTAAATCAGCTGGCTAGATCTGCAAAATCTGAGCCTCTAGAAGAAATCCCTATAAAAATTCTTACACTGAAAACAATCCTGTTAACTTTCGTAACATCTGCCAGAAGGGTAGGCAAACTTCAGGCCTTATCTTCTAAGAAGCCCTATATTATTTTTCACCAGGATAAAATGGTTATGCACACCAGGGGCTAGATTCTATTACAGGTGCTAATTTTATGACTGCTTTTATCTCCAGGTTTCCCCATAGACTTTAATAGGAAAGTGTTTGATAAAATGGGTGTTAACATTTAGCACCTGCAATAGAATCCAGACCCAAATCAGAATTCAGGTCCAAATTTGACTCGTTCTTTCACCTGAACCAAGCGATTGTCTTAACCTATTTTTTCACATCTTACAGAAAAAAGAAAGTCTCCCATGGGCACTATAGGCACTAACGGAAGCCTTGGGCTGACTTAGACTATCGTTCTGGGTCTCTCCCACCTAGATGCGGCTACAAATGGGTAGCCTGTTTGGTGAAAAAGGATAACTGGCTGGAACTCCTGAAGCACTGGAATCAGTCACTGGCAAAAGGCGGGAACACATGCTGGTAAGCTGGATACATCAGCTGCCCGAATGGGGAGCAAAGGGGCTCCTTTAGACCATTCAGAATAAAGACTCTGTATTCCTGCTTAGTTCAGGACAGCTAACTCTTTATTAATGAACACTTAGCTCTTTTATACAGAGTTTATCACATTATTTTGGGGGAGGTAGCACGGGGAATACAATACAATACCATACAGTGGGCAACAGCAAATGGTGTAGACATAACACAATGGGGCCAGACATGACTGAATTACTTAATCAATGTGTGAAGGGAAGGGTAAACAGTGAGACAAAAGATTGTTGGTGTAGGGGCTTGCAATACCATGGGACCCCCTGGGGCTACTGTACACACCTGGACAATACAGAGGCTGTGACAGGCAATAATCAACAACACAGTACAATGGAAACAGGTGTTACCTGCAGTCAGAACGCCATACTAATCCCATCACACAGACAATAGTGGATACACAACAGAGAGGATATTAGTAGTTGGACCAGACAGTAATACCATACACCTTTGAGCATGGCACAAACACAGATAATTAACCTCTAACTGCCCAGGCTATCATTTTAGTTTCTTTTGCAGAGCTGCCTGTTGATAAAATGTTCAAAGTTCCCCATAGTCTGAAATAATGGACTGAAAGTCTGCATGCCCAGCAATGGTTTCCAGTAATGGACTGTGGTCCATTACATATATCCAGATAAATAATCACTTATATAAATCAAAGCCCACAGTTCTCCCCAAAGATATATCCACACTCCCCATATGGATCCCCCTAAAAACAACTGCCCACAATCTGAAGATCGACTAGACATGCCTATAAAGTATATACTGGGCCCAGATATAAAGGTACAAAAAATCTTCTGCTAGCAAAAGTACAGCATGGCAAAAGACAAAGTCTCTAAAGATTTTTCTTGGTAAAATAACTTGCAAGTATGTACTTTATCCAAAGCCTAATCATCAATTGCATCTTCAGAAATCATGGGTCCCGTCATGCAAGGATTATCAGATAGCATAGCAGCATAAGCAGCAGTATATCCAGCCATGCAAGGGTTAATATCAAAAACAGCAAAGCATGAACTTCATAGCAAAGAGATAACAGTCCCAACAATATTCCACATGATAGTGTCATATTCGGGAAGTACTCGATTTAACTGCAACATAGTTAGGATCAGTCCTGCCCAAATAGGTCTAGCAACAATTACGGGGTAACAGCAGGGTAAATATTATGATATGAAACAATCTTACCTCTTTTGATATCTTCTTTCTTCACATCCACATCCCGTATGATCCATAGCAGAGTTACATTGCCGGACTTCCTCTACCTCAATGTTAGTATCATAACAGTTCACTTTGACTGCTCTGCTTTGACACGTTATTGAATTCCAAACAAACTCCTTGCTCGTCAGGTGACAATGGCGTCCATCAACGCATTTCGGCACTAAAATTCATGTCCTCCTCAAGATGAAAGTCTACACTTTAAGTGTAATGTATGAGGCACTTCCTTATATTTAACACCTACCCATATTTTCAAAAAACAAGTAACCAATCCTAACACCCCAGGCAATTAATGTTAAAGGGACAACAACTAATATGTAGCAGAGTGCACCGACTGAACATGGCTCATATACATAAACTTATCATGATCTCAAAGTCTTATATCATGAAATTGTGTAAACAATTTAGTGCAATCAAGAGATTCTTGAATTTCATCATTATTTTAAAGGACTATATATTAACTGATTATCACGGTGCCTGTGATTGCCTCCAGTGTCTGTGTGTGCAGGCGACATTCTTTACTTCCTGGTGGTCTCGATGTAACACATTTGCTATTCTTATGTCTCCGCTTACTTGCTAGGCCTTAAAGGCCACAGCCTGCCACTACTAGTTTGCCCTTTCGTGGTGCACCCGTGCAGTATAGCTCTTGTGATTCCAATGCCTAATTCCTGTGTATGAATCCTGATTTCATCTGACTTTGGCTCCGCTTGATCCCTGACTGCTGTCTGCTCTGATCTGACTCCTTGCTCTGGCTGACTACCCATTCTGGTTTGACTCCTGGATCTGGCTGACTACCAGCTCTGATCTGACTCCTGGCTGTGGCTGACTACCCGTTACGGTTTTACTCCTGGCTGTGGCCTACTATCTCCACTAGCACTCTCGGTGCCTTGGCAATTCCTCTTTACTAGCGATGTACAGTTGCGTCAGTCCGTGTCACTGACCTTCCCATTGCCTACCATCCTGTACTGCTGCCTGCCCAGTCACCCTAGTGTTCTAGGGCGAGTCTGCCTCTGTTGACATGTCCAGTCACCCTAACGTTCTAGGGCGAGTCTGCTTCTGTTGCCTGTCCAGTCACCCTAGCATTCTAGGGAGATTCTGTTTCTGTTGTCTGTCCACTCACCCTAGCATCCTAGGGCGAGTATGTCTCTGTTGCCTGTCCAGTCCCCCTAGCGTTCTAGGGAGATTCTGCCTCTGTTGCCTATCCAGTCACCCTAGCATTCAAGGGTGAGTCTGCCTCTGTTGCCTGTCCAGTCACCCTAGCGTTCTAGGGAGATTCTGCCTCTGTTGCCTGTCCAGTCACCCTAGCGTTCTAGGGGAATTTCCCTCTGTTTCCAGGGGCTTTACAGCTGCTCCTGTACTAGTAACCACTACCATCCTTGCTGCTAGAGCTTACCGGCAGTCAGAGTGCTACTCTGCCTCCAGTCCGGTGATCCTGTCCTTGTCCTGACCTGCCCTGTGAAGGCTGAGGAAGTGTCCAGTCACTGTCCTCATATCTGGCCCTGTGAAGGTTGGGGAAGTGCTATTTATTTTATTGTGCTATTCTTAATAAAGATCATTGTTTTAGCATATTTGTACTTGTCAGAGTCATTATTCCTAAGTCACTCCATGACAGTACGAAAGGGCCATGAACTCTGAGAGTACAGATGCTGGTAGCCGACAGTTGCCTAATATATTTTCCAGTAATATAATGGTGAGAGAACACACAGAAAAAGAACCCTGAGAAAATAGCACTCACATGCTCTAAAAAACTCCCTCAGTGTATAAGTGTCAGGACATGAGTTAAAATATAACTTTTATTACATAAACAATAAAATATTGTACAGGAACACATCCAGTTAGCCACATATAATAAAATGGTATATATAAAATTAATGAGGCTCTCAAAAGATAGTTCCGGTAACCTCTTGCTAATGAACACCATTGAGAGCACCCACAAGGGATACTTATAGATGGATCATGCACGGTTGGAAGGAGGATATATATACATTTTGCATGAAAACAATGCAAAATATCAAAAACTAGTATTACTATCCACAAAACATTGGATAGTACTTTAAACCTCCTATCTTATGGAACACCCGATATAAGACTAAATAATAATGTGGGGTGAAGAATCAACAGCCTCTCCACTAAATAGTTAATGTAAATAATATTCCACAAACATAAAGTGGAGTAGTAATAGATGGATATATAGCCCTAAGCATGTGTATCCCTAAACGGCCTCTTGTCTCCTAGATGTAACGTCTGATACATAGATTGTCTGTAAACAGTATGAAACCTCTCAGCATGAAACAAAGTGGCGAGTGAGTGAGATGATTGCTACAATCAAAATTGCACACGGAGTCACCATTGCTGAGCGGTGAGATAAACGGGTGAACACAGGGGAGAGAACTAAGTTCTAACTCCCCGTTATCATCCACATACAAAACAAACCTAAGCTAACATTGTTAATAAGACAACTATGTAGGAGACTATGAGAACATGTTGTATTTTAATTCTTCATTTAACCCATGGAGTCCCATCCCACATAAATAAAATATTCATCTACTTTCTTTTTGGAGCAAGATTTTATCCACATAACCCCTTCTCAATTTTTATTCATTTGTATGATCCCCTTTTTAGTCAATACCTCAGGAGATCTTCCATGTTTGTCTCAAAAGTGTCTCACAACTGGACTGTCCAATCTCCTATTTTGTATGTCACTACATGTACAAGGATCCTCCTGCGCAGCTGTCTTATGGTCTTTCCAACTTAAATACAATCACAAGAACAGAGTAATATATACTTTATATTACCTTGTCAGACATGCAATTTAAAAATGGTCTTATTTCATATCTTCTTGTCCTATCATCATTGAAAAACTCTTTTACTGTTTCAATATACTTACAGGCTTTGCATTTTCCACATCGAAACATTCCACAGGTGGTTGTTTTATTTAAGCAGCTCACCTGTGGAGGTCTCTTATATTCAGAATGAACCAGATGGTCAAGTAGATTTCTTGATCTTTTAGCCACCAAAGAGGGATACTCTCACACAATGCCTTTTAATATATCATTAGATGTTAAAATATACCAATATTTATTCAAAACTCCTCTTAAATTGGACCATTGTCTACCATAAGTAGATATAAAGCAAACATGCTTATTTTCTTTAACTCTTTGAGATCCATAGATCAAATAATCTCTATTGCATATTAATGCCTTTTTATAACACCTCCATAGGTGCTTCTTGGGGTAGCCACAAGAAACAAACCTGTTTGCCAAATCCTTTGCCTGTACTTCAAGTTTTGTGCAATTTCACCTTAAGCTGAAAAACTGTCCCCATGGGATACCCCATTTTGCCTATATGGAGGATGACTATCAAATTAAAGCAAAGTATTGCAGGAAGTCTCTTTATGATATGTAAGGGTTTTCACAAAATCATCTTCCTTAAATATCTTAAGTTCTAAAAACTCCACCATTGTGTCACTGACAGTACAAGTCAATTTCCCATTAAGTACGTTATTATTCAAACATTGAACAAAGTCATCCAGATCAACTCTAGACAGTGTCCAAATCAAAAAAATGTCATCAATGTTGCGCAGCCATAGGGCCACGTGCTCCTTGAAACCACTCTTGCTCATCACCTTAATTTTAAATCAGTAAACATTTTTACATCACCCACATCCATTGATACCATTTGAGTACTATTGAGAGAAACCTCATTCTCATCCAATAATTCCTGCAAATCACCTAATACCGCAAAGTCCTCCTTGTTACCATTTCTTGGAGAAGAATGAAAATAGCTCAGCAGTACTTTTCTGGAGAAGAGATGAAGATCCTTAGTCATATCAAAAATAACATTATTAGTCACAGGGGAAAGAGTAAGTCCCTTCTTTAACAATGAAATATGTGCTTCGTTCAACTCAATCTTAGTTAAATTCACAATTATATTATCTGTGGACATCACATTTTCCAATGTGCCAACAATTTCACTAGTATTTATTATGAATACATCACTTATTCTTTGATTTTGGATACTTTCTTGTTTTTCCTCTTCCTCCTCCCCACCCCCGGTTCATCTGTCACGGTTAGTTAAGACTCTCAGACTTAAGGTTTAGATAAAAACATAACTTTAGTGAAAAGTTAAGGCAATCCCATAGGGTTATCATACACATACAAACAATACAAATAAGCAATGACCATATGAATAGGTTCTACCGGCCTTGAAATAATACCGGGCAAGGCAACCCAGGCGACTTAACAGAAATAACAGTAGCAGGCTCTACCGGCCTTGCCAATACCGGGTAAGGCAACCGTGAGATGGTAATATACCGGTTCTACCGGCCTTACCAAGGCAGCCTGAGGGAATACTATGAGTAGGCTCTACCGGCCCTGCCAATACTGGGTAAGGCAACCTAAGGATGGCAACGTGAATAGGTTCTACCGGCCTTACCAATACCGGGCAGGGCAGCCCAAGAGAGGAGACCATCCAGAAACCAACTGACTGTCAGGTGACAATGACAGTAGGATGGATAAGGTAGGAACTAGGACAAGCGGTCTCACTCAAGCAGAAGTCTCATGCCAGAGAACTACAAGACAACTGCAAATGGGACTGGACAGCAACTCGGACCTCACAGTACCTGACTACAGTCAGGGAGTAAACCAGCGTCCGCATGCTGGGACCAACTGACAGAACTGTGAACCGCAAGGTGTACTGGAGTAAACCAACAGTAGTAATGGCCACAAGGTTTAATGGAGTAAACCAGCGTCCGCACGCTGGGACCAACAGTAGTATGAGCCACCAGGTTTAATGGAGTAAACCAGCGTCCACACGCTGGAACCAACAGTAGTATAGGCCACAAGGTTTAATGAAGTAAACCAGCGTCTGCATGCTGGGACCAACAGTAGTATGAACCACCAGGTTTAATGGAGTAAACCAGCGTCCACACGCTGGAACCAACAGTAGTATAGGCCACAAGGTTAAGATGGAGTAAACCAGCGTCCGCACGCTGGAACCAACAGTAGTATAGGCCACAAGGTTTGATGGAGTAAACCAGCATCCGCACGCTGGAACCAACAGTAGTATGAGCCAACAGGTTTAATGGAGTAAACCAGCGTCCGCACGCTGGAACCAACAGTATTATGAGCCAACAGGTTTAATGGAGTAAACCAGCGTCCGCACGCTGGAACCAACAATAGTATAAGCCACCAGATATAATGGAGTAAACCAGCGTCCGCACGCTGGAACCAACAGTAGTATGTGCCACCAGGTTTAATGGAGTAAACCAGCGTCTGCACGCTGGGACCGACAGTAGTAATATCGCCGGAGCAAAATGAGCAATGTCGCCTCAGCGACCGCAGACAGGGAACCACTGAGACCAGGCAAAGGATCAACCGGAATGAGCACTGCTGAACTGACAGGTGACCGGAACATCAGCAATCACAGAGAACAACCAGAACCGACTGGAACGACAAGCAGGCAGGAACACAGGAACAGGAGACTCAGGAACTCTGAAACACTGGAACTCTGGAACTCAGGCCCAATCAGCATGGCAGGCAGGACAGAAAAGATGCTGTCAGAGACACCACGAAAGGGCAACCAAAGGGTGCCCGGACTGAGTTTAAAAAGGCAAAGTGAGGCAGGCTGACAGTAGACAGCCAATGAGGAGCCTCCAGCAAGTGATAGACACAGAATAGCATGAATCACGGGCACCATGATAGTACCCCCCTTTCAAAGACCCCCTCTCCTAGAATAGGGTCTGGGCTTCTGAGGGTAGTTGGTATGAAAAATCCGCAGTAACCATGGTGCATGAAGGTCCTTACTATCCACCCAAGATCGATCCTCAGGACCATAACCTTTCCAATGCACCAAGTATTGTACCCTTCCTCTAAGCCTACGGGAGTCAATGATACTCTGTACCTCGTATTCCTCCTGCCCCTCGACCTCAACGGGCCCCGGCATCACAGATGTAATAGTGTAACGGTTACATACAAGAGGCTTAAGGAGAGACACATGGAATACATTATGAATGCTCATGGATGCAGGTAAATCCAAAGCATAGGAAACAGGATTAATTTTGCGAATAATTCTGTAAGGACCAATAAACCGAGGTGCCAACTTATTAGATGGGACCCGGAGCTTCAGATTCTTAGAAGACAGCCATACTCTATCCCCAACTTGGAAGGAAACCGCTGGAAGCCTTCTGCAATTAGCATGGCGCTGATGGCGCTGAAATGACTGGCCCAGTGCCCTCTGAACTTGTGCCCATGTGGAACGGAGTTGCTCGATATGCTCATCCAGAGCTGGAATCTGCTGTGTCTGGAAATAATCCGGGAGCAGACAGGGTTGGAAACCATAATTAATCAGAAACGGAGAGCTCCCGGAAGAAGAATTGACTGAACAGTTCCTGGCGAACTCTGCCTAAGGCAACAAGTCGGCCCAATTGTCATGATGGTCAGTCACGAAACAGCACAGAAACTGTTCCAAACCTTGATTGGCACGTTCAGCGGCCCCATTAGCCTGCCCTCCAGAATCTGGACACAAACTGGCTCCCCCTGTCGGACACCAGTACCCTGGGTACTCCATGGAACCGAAACACCTCTCTAGCAAACACCATTGCCAGTTCTTTAGCCGAAGGAAGGCCACGGAGAGGTACGAAGTGAGCCATTTTAGAAAACCTGTCTACCACCATCAATATGAAGGAATACCCTCTAGACCTGGGCAATTCTCCCATAAAATCGATAGAAACATGAGACCAAGGGCGTTCACCATTAGGCACCGGCTGAAGCAAGCCCACCAGGAGATGTTTAGGGGTTTTAGCACGAGCGCAGGTGGCACAGGCATTAGTAAAATCGGCACAATCTGATCTCATAGAAGGCCACCAGAATAACTGAGAGAGGGACCATAACAATTGGTTTCTGCCAATATGTCCCGCAGCCTTAGAGGAATGGTAGGTTTCAAGTAATCGAGTACGGAATAGCGACAAAACATTTGCCCACTGGAGTTTCATGGGGAGCGGAGGCCTGGGAAGCTAAGATCTCTTCCCCTAGTGGTGAAGTGATACTAGTACGTATGGTGGCCAATATTCGATCAGGTTGGACGATAAGTGCTGGTGCTTCTTCTCTGTCAACTTCAGCCTCAAATTGTCTTGACAGAGCATCAGCCCTAACATTCTTTGATCCCGGCAAATATGATAAAATGAAATTGAATCGAGATAGGAATAATGCCCATCTGGCCTGGCGAGAGGACAATCTCAGAGAGATAAGTCAGATTCTTATGATCAGTCAGAATTAAAATGGGATTTTTTATGCCTTCAAGTAAATGACGCCATTCCTTGAGAGCGAGGATAATGGCCAATAATTCTCTATCACCAATCTCATAATGGCTTTGGACTCCGGTCAGTTTTTTAGAAAAGAACCCACAGGGTCTGAGTGTTCCACCTTTGACTTGTCATTGAGAGAGTACTGCCCCAACCCCAATATCTGAGGCGTCAACCTCTAAGATGAACGGGAGTAATGGATTGGGGTGGGATAACACAGGAGCATTAGCAAAGGCTACTTTCAGTTTTTCAAAGGCCTCCTACGCAGCCACCGACCAAAGAGATGGGTTAGCGCCCTTATGCGTGAGGTCAGCAGGGGTTTAACGATGGAAGAGAAATTCTTAATAAACTTCCTATAATAATTGGTGAAACCCAGAAATCGTTGGATAGCTTTCAGACTCTTAGGTTTAGGCCACTGTAAGACTGCTGTCAATTTTTCCTTGTCCATGGCAATACCGTCTTTGCCAATTATAAACCCCAGAAACGGTACACTGGTTTTGTGGAACTCACATTTCTCCACTTTACAAATAATTTATTTTTACGTAATGGCCGCAATACTTCAGACACATCCTTAATGTGTTGTGACAAGTCTTTGGAGTGGATAAGTATATCGTCAAGGTAGACTACAACACATGACTGTAACATATCTCTAAGAACGTCATTAATCAGTTCTTGAAATACTGCGGGAGCATTACACAGACCGAATGGCATGACTAGATATTCATAATGCCCAGATCTCGTGTTAAAGGCAGTTTTCCACTCATCACCGGCTCTGATACGTATCAAATTGTAAGCCGCCTGTAGGTCCAATTTGGTGAAAATTGAGAAACCCTTAAGTGTATCAAAAAGCTCAGTGATGAGTGGTATCGGGTAAGCATTCTTTGCCATCAGCTTATTTAACCCACGGTAGTCGATGCATGGTCGCAATTCGCCATTTTTCTTCTTAACAAAAAAGAACCCGGCCCCAGACGGAGAGGTAGATTTCCTTATGATCCCTCTATTAAGGGTATCAGAAATGTATTCTTCCATAGCTTGGTTCTCCTCACAAGACAATGGGTATGTGCGTCCCCTAGGTGGCACCGCTCCAGGAATTAATTCGATGCAACAATCATATGGTCTGTGCTGAGGTAAGGCGCCAGCCTCTCCCTTAATGAAAACATCGCTAATCTGCTGGTAAACGTCAGGTAGTGAAGGGGAGGTGCACAAGACTTTAACAGGATGGGTAACGCACTTATCCATACAGAACTGAGGCCAAGCAGAGATCTCACATTTTTGCCAATCGAATTGTGGATTATGCAACTGTAACCAAGGAAAACCCAAAATCACAGCATGGTGAGGAGAGTTAATTAATTGAAACTGATACTCTTCCTTGTGGAGAGCCCCAATAGTCATGGACAATGGCATAGTTTCAAAAGTAACCTGAGCGGGTTCCAGGGGTCTGCCATCAATCGCTTCAATAGCAAGAGGGGTTTCTCTTTCAATGCGTGGTACTGTCACGGTTTATTATGACTCTCAGACACAAGTTTTAGGTAAAAAAATCAATTTTATTGAAATAATAAATGATAACTTAGGATGGCAATAACATACATAATATATATATACAGAATATAGCACAGACAGAAGGCAGACTCTACCGGTCCTGTCAATATACCGGACGGGACAGTCTTTAGGCTCTACCGGCCTTGCCAATACCGGGTAAGGCAACCTGCAGATGGAATAGCATAACGGTTTACCGGCCTTACCAAATTACCGGGCAAGGCAGCCTCAATAGATACACAATGTAGGCTCTACCGGCCCTGCCAATACCGGGTAAGGCAACCTCAGATGGAATGTGGCAAAAGGTTCTACCGGCCTTACCAATACCGGGCAGGGCAGCCCAGAGATAATAGCAGCAGTCAGATGGAACTGGCAAATTAGCAGAATCGTTAAGCAGCAAGGCTTTGGAGCAAACCAGCGTCCGCACGCTGGAAACAACACTGAATAGTATAGCCGTTAGGCTTAGCGAGCAAACCAGTGACCGCACACTGGAGTAACAAGCGAGTAGTATAGCCGCAAGGCTTAGGAGCAAACCAGCGTCCGCACGCTGGGACCAACACAGATTTGTATAGCTGATAGGCTTTGGAGCAAACCAGTGACCGCACACTGGTGTAACAAGCGAGTTTGTATAGCCGCAAGGCTTAGGAGCAAACCAGCGTCCGCACGCTGGGACCAACACAGATTTGTATAGCTGAAAGGCTTTGGAGCAAACCAGTGACCGCACACTGGTGTAACAAGTGAGTTTGTATAGCCGCAAGGCTAGGAGCAAACCAGCGTCCGCACGCTGGGACCAACACAGATTTGTATAGCTGAAAGGCTTTGGAGCAAACCAGTGACCGCACACTGGTGTAACAAGTGAGTTTGTATAGCCGCAAGGCTTAGGAGCAAACCAGCGTCCGCACGCTGGGACCAACACAGATTTGTATAGCTGATAGGCTTTGGAGCAAACCAGTGACCGCACACTGGTGTAACAAGCGAGTTTGTATAGCCGCAAGGCTTAGGAGCAAACCAGCGTCCGCACGCTGGGACCAACACAGATTTGTATAGCTGATAGGCTTTGGAGCAAACCAGTGACCGCACACTGGTGTAACAAGCGAGTTTGTATAGCCGCAAGGCTTGGGAGCAAACCAGCATCCGCACGCTGGGACCAACACGGAATTGTAGCAATGTCACCAACGCGACCAGGCAGAAGGTCGCCAGGATACTGAAGACAGGTGATGAGATGACAGGAACCAGCAACGATCAGTCAGGTCAGAAAACAGCAGAGAAGTTCAGCAGGAACTGCAACACCAGAGACTAGGCCGGAACCAGGACTGGAAGTACTTCAGCATGCAGGAAACACTGGAACAGTAGAGATCAGGAACTCAGGAACACATGAGATCAGGAACTCAGGAACACTGGAACAGAGGCCCAGCTATCACTAGCATAGTGATAGCAAGAAGGTCAGAAACAACACGAAAGGGCACTCAAAGGGTGCCCAATCCAGGTTTAAATAGTCAATAAGAGGCGGGCTATCTGCAGACAGCCAATAGAAGCCCCCTACTGGTGACAGACAAGTAACTGCAGCCAATCACGGGCACCGTGATAGTACCCCCCTTTCAAAGACCCCCTCTCCTAGAATAGGGTTTAGGTTTCTGCGGGTAATTGGCATGAAAGGCCCTAGTTAACCTAGGTGCATGAAGGTCCGTACTATCCACCCATGATCGATCCTCAGGACCATACCCTTTCCAATGTACCAGGTACTGTACCCTTCCTCTAAGCCTACGGGAATCAATAATGCTCTGAACCTCGTACTCCTCCTGGCCCTCGACCTCAACAGGTCCTGGCACCACAGGTGTGGTAGTATAGCGATTGCAAACCAGAGGCTTAAGAAGGGACACATGGAACACATTATGGATACGCATGGATGCAGGTAGGTCTAGTGCATAGGAGACAGGGTTAATTTTGCGAATAACTCTGTATGGACCAATAAACCGAGGAGCCAACTTATTAGACGGAACCTGCAGCTTGAGATTTCTGGAGGAAAGCCATACTCTATCCCCAACCTGAAAGGAAACCGCTGGAAGCCTTCTGCGATTAGCATGGCGCTGATGACGCTGAAATGACTGACCAAGTGCCCTCTGAACTTGTGCCCATGTGGAACGGAGTTGCTCGATATGCTCATCCAGAGCTGGAATCTGTTGCGTCTGAAATGAGTCTGGAAGCAAACAGGGCTGGAACCCATAATTAATCAGAAACGGAGAGCTCCCAGATGAAGAATTGACCGCACAGTTCCTGGCGAACTCTGCCCAAGGCAACAAGTCGGACCAATTATCATGATGGTCAGTAACGAAACAACGGAGAAATTGTTCCAAGCCCTGATTAGCTCGTTCAGCGGCTCCATTGGTCTGGGGATGGTAGGCAGAGGAGAAGGACAGCTGTATGCCCATCTGTTGGCAAAATGCCCTCCAAAATCTAGACACAAACTGGCTCCCCCTGTCAGACACCAGTACCCTAGGCACTCCATGCAACCGGAATACTTCTCTGGCGAACACCATTGCCAATTCCTTCGCTGAAGGAAGACCACGGAGGGGCACGAAATGAGCCATTTTAGAAAACCTGTCCACCACCATGAATATAAAGGAGTACCCCTTCGACATAGGCAACTCTCCCATAAAATCAATGGAAACATGAGACCAGGGGCGTTCGCCATTAGGCACCGGTTGAAGCAAGCCCACAGGGAGATGTCTCGGGGTCTTAGCGCGGGCGCAGGTGGCACAGGCATTCGTAAATTCGGCACAATCGTTTCTCATGGAAGGCCACCAAAATAACTGAGAAAGGGACCATAACAATTGGTCTCTACCAATATGTCCCGCAGCCTTAGAGGAATGGTAGGTTTCGAGCAGCCTAGTACGAAATGATTCAGCGACAAAACATTTGCCCACTGGGGTTTCATGGGGAGCGGACCCCTGAGAGGCCAGGATCTCCTCCCCTAGAGGAGAAGTGATACTCGTGCGTATAGTAGCCAGTATTCTATCAGGTTGGATGATAGGAGCTGGTGCTTCCACTCTGTCACTGTCGGCCTCAAATTGTCTTGACAGTGCATCAGCCCTGATATTTTTTGACCCTGGTAAATATGATACAATGAAATTAAATCGAGACAGGAACAGTGCCCACCTGGCCTGACGAGAGGACAATCTCTTGGCCTCCGAGAGATAGGTCAGATTCTTATGATCTGTTAGGATTAAGACAGGATTCTTAGTACCTTCAAGCAAATGACGCCATTCCTTAAGAGCAAGGATAATGGCCAATAATTCTCTGTCACCTATCTCATAGTGGCTTTGAGTGACAGTCAACTTTTTAGAGAAAAACCCACAAGGTCTGAGAGTTCCACCTTTCTCGTGTCGCTGCGAAAGTACTGCCCCGACCCCAATATCTGAGGCATCAACCTCTAACGTAAATGGAAGTAAAGGATTGGGGTGGGATAACACAGGAGCCGCAGCAAATGCCAGCTTCAAATTCTCAAAGGCTTTCTCAGCAGATACCGGCCAACAAGAAGGATTAGCACCCTTGTGCGTAAGATCGGACAGAGGTTTGACAATGGAAGAAAAGTTCTTAATAAACCTCCTATAATAATTAGCGAAACCCAGGAAACGCTGTATGGCTTTAAGACCCTTGGGTTTTGGCCATTGTAGGACAGCTGACAACTTTTCTTTGTCCATGGCAATGCCATCATTGCCAATTATGAACCCCAAGAATGGCACACTGGTTCTATGAAACTCACATTTTTCCATTTTACAAAATAATTTGTTCTCACGGAGTCGTAGCAATACTGCGGATACATCTTTGATGTGCTGTGCCATGTTTTGGGAGTAAATCAGTATATCGTCGAGGTACACCACAACACATGTCTGTAACATATCTCTCAGAACATCATTTATCAGTTCCTGGAAAACTGCGGGTGCATTACACAGCCCAAAAGGCATTACTAGATACTCGTAGTGCCCAGCTCGAGTATTAAAGGCAGTTTTCCACTCATCACCTGCTCGAATGCGAACCAGATTGTAAGCGGCCCGTAGGTCCAACTTGGTAAATATCGAAGCGCCCTTAAGCCTGTCAAAAAGCTCGGTGATGAGTGGTATTGGGTATGCGTTTTTTGCCATTAGTTTATTCAAGCCCCGGTAGTCAATGCATGGTCTTAATTCGCCATTTTTCTTTTTTACAAAAAAGAACCCAGCCCCAGCTGGAGAGGTAGATTTACGTATGATCCCTCTAGCAAGGGCATCAGAAATGTAATCCTCCATAGCCTTATTTTCATCACAAGATAATGGATAAGTGCGTCCTTTCGGAGGTACTGCACCAGGCTGCAATTCAATGCAACAATCATAAGGTCTATGCTGGGGTAGCATACTAGCCTCTCCTTTGCTAAAAACATCGCCAAACTGTTGGTACACATCCGGCATAGCAGAGGAGGTGCACATGACCTTAATAGGCTGGATGACGCACTTGTCCATACAAAACTGGGACCAAGCAGCAATTTCACACTTTTTCCAATCGAATTGTGGGTTATGTAACTGTAACCACGGAAATCCCAATATCACCGCATGGTGCGGGGAATTAATCAGTTGAAACTGCTGCTCTTCTCTGTGAAGTGCCCCAATAGTCATAGACAATGGCATAGTTTCAAATATAACCTGAGGCGGTTCTAAGGGTCTACCATCAATCGCTTCAATAGTCAAGGGGTTTTCTCTTTCAATGCGTGGAACTCCGTGCAATTCAGCAAAGGTATTATCCATAAAATACCCTGCTGCACCGGAGTCAACCAAGGCCAAAACCTCCACAGAGCGTTGTGCCCAAGACAATACCACCTGTATGGTGGGTTTCATTATGCCCGACACTGGGGACGATTGTACACCACCTAGGGCCTGTCCCCCAAGATACCCTAGGTGTGTGCGTTTCCCGGACGTACCGGACAGGAATTTAGCAAGTGCCCTTTTTTACCGCAGTATAAACATAACCCTTGTTTTTTGCGATATAGTCTCTCTGCCTTGGATAGTCTAGTGAAGCCTATTTCCATAGGTTCACTTGTTTCCCGTACTGGTTCACTAGACTTCAATGCCAAGGGAGGGATGGGTGGGCAAAACATGCTACTAGGCTCATTATTTTTTGACCGTAACTTACGATCTCTGGCAATTGATCTCTCACGTATTCTGGAGTCAATTATCATAACATACTCAATGTAATCATCTAGATCAATAGGTAGATCTTTAGCAGCGATTTCGTCTTTAATGTGGTCATTCAGGCCTTGAGAGAAGGCTGCCAATAATGCCTCGTTATTCCAACCTACCTCTGCTGCCAATGTGCGGAATTCGATGGCATAGTCGCCCACTGTACGCCTGCCCTGTTGTATCTCCATAAGGCGTTTGGCAGCAGAGGTGGTTCTACCAGGAGGCTCAAACACTCTTCGAAAGGAACGCACAAATTCACTAAAGTTCTTAGTACAAGGTTTAGCATTCTCCCACAAGGGGTTAGCCCAAGCCAATGCTCTGCCAGTGAGCAGTGATATCGTGAACCCCACTTTACTACGATCATTGGGAAATGCGTGTGCCGTCAATTCCATAAAGATTTCGAGTTGATTGATGAACCCTCTGCAGAGACTAGGGTCACCATCATATCTTAGCGGCAAGGGTGCAGAAGCCGTTAACCCTTTAACAGTACCCCCTAGGGGTCTGGTATCACTTTCCGGTGTCTGACTTGGCGAGACCACCGGGCTAGAGCTAGATTGGGCAGCAGGTACCGTGTGTTCAAGGATCGTTTGAATTGCAACTGCCAACTGATCCAAACGTTGCTCGAGCACATCCATCCTCCAATGGATATTCTGTGCGTTACCTTCACCCTTGCTGCCTGAGGTCATGGCCCTTTCGTACTGTCACGGTTTATTATGACTCTCAGACACAAGTTTTAGGTAAAAAAATCAATTTTATTGAAATAATAAATGATAACTTAGGATGGCAATAACATACATAATATATATATACAGAATATAGCACAGACAGAAGGCAGACTCTACCGGTCCTGTCAATATACCGGACGGGACAGTCTTTAGGCTCTACCGGCCTTGCCAATACCGGGTAAGGCAACCTGCAGATGGAATAGCATAACGGTTTACCGGCCTTACCAAATTACCGGGCAAGGCAGCCTCAATAGATACACAATGTAGGCTCTACCGGCCCTGCCAATACCGGGTAAGGCAACCTCAGATGGAATGTGGCAAAAGGTTCTACCGGCCTTACCAATACCGGGCAGGGCAGCCCAGAGATAATAGCAGCAGTCAGATGGAACTGGCAAATTAGCAGAATCGTTAAGCAGCAAGGCTTTGGAGCAAACCAGCGTCCGCACGCTGGAAACAACACTGAATAGTATAGCCGTTAGGCTTAGCGAGCAAACCAGTGACCGCACACTGGAGTAACAAGCGAGTAGTATAGCCGCAAGGCTTAGGAGCAAACCAGCGTCCGCACGCTGGGACCAACACAGATTTGTATAGCTGATAGGCTTTGGAGCAAACCAGTGACCGCACACTGGTGTAACAAGCGAGTTTGTATAGCCGCAAGGCTTAGGAGCAAACCAGCGTCCGCACGCTGGGACCAACACAGATTTGTATAGCTGAAAGGCTTTGGAGCAAACCAGTGACCGCACACTGGTGTAACAAGTGAGTTTGTATAGCCGCAAGGCTAGGAGCAAACCAGCGTCCGCACGCTGGGACCAACACAGATTTGTATAGCTGAAAGGCTTTGGAGCAAACCAGTGACCGCACACTGGTGTAACAAGTGAGTTTGTATAGCCGCAAGGCTTAGGAGCAAACCAGCGTCCGCACGCTGGGACCAACACAGATTTGTATAGCTGATAGGCTTTGGAGCAAACCAGTGACCGCACACTGGTGTAACAAGCGAGTTTGTATAGCCGCAAGGCTTAGGAGCAAACCAGCGTCCGCACGCTGGGACCAACACAGATTTGTATAGCTGATAGGCTTTGGAGCAAACCAGTGACCGCACACTGGTGTAACAAGCGAGTTTGTATAGCCGCAAGGCTTGGGAGCAAACCAGCATCCGCACGCTGGGACCAACACGGAATTGTAGCAATGTCACCAACGCGACCAGGCAGAAGGTCGCCAGGATACTGAAGACAGGTGATGAGATGACAGGAACCAGCAACGATCAGTCAGGTCAGAAAACAGCAGAGAAGTTCAGCAGGAACTGCAACACCAGAGACTAGGCCGGAACCAGGACTGGAAGTACTTCAGCATGCAGGAAACACTGGAACAGTAGAGATCAGGAACTCAGGAACACATGAGATCAGGAACTCAGGAACACTGGAACAGAGGCCCAGCTATCACTAGCATAGTGATAGCAAGAAGGTCAGAAACAACACGAAAGGGCACTCAAAGGGTGCCCAATCCAGGTTTAAATAGTCAATAAGAGGCGGGCTATCTGCAGACAGCCAATAGAAGCCCCCTACTGGTGACAGACAAGTAACTGCAGCCAATCACGGGCACCGTGATAGGTACCCCATGCAATTCAGCAAAGGTATTATCCATAAAATACCCAGCTGCACCAGAATCAACCAGGGCCAAAACCTCCACTGAGCGTTGTGCCCACGATAATACCACCTGTAAGTGTGCCAATCACTGGGGACGATTGGACACCACCTAGGGCCTGTCCCCCAAGATATCCTAGGTGTGTTCGTTTCCCGGACGTACCGGAAAAAATCTTAACAGATGCCCATTTTTACCGCAGTACAAACACAATCCTTGTTTCCTGCGATACATTCTTTCCTCCTTGGTTAGTCTAGTGAAACCCACTTGCATAGGTTCACCTGGTTCCTGTACTGGTTCACTAGGTTTAGATGCCAAGGGAGGGGTGGGTGGGCAAAATATGCTACTAGACCCATTTTTTTTTTACCGTATTCTACGATCTCTGGCGGTTAATCTCTCACGTATTCTGGAGTCAATTAGAATATAATCATCTAGGTCAGTAGGTAAATCTTTTGCTGCAATCTCATCTTTAATCTGGTCACTCAAGCCTTGGGCAAATGCTGCCAACAGAGCCTCATTATTCCATCCTACCTCTGCTGCCAAGGTGCGGAATTCAATGGCATAATCGCCCACCGTGCACCTGCCCTGTTGTATCTCCATAAGATGTTTAGCAGCAGAGGTGGTTCTACCAGGAGGCTTGAATACTCTCCGAAAGGATTGCACAAATTCACAGAAACTCTTAGTGCAAGGTTTAGCATTTTCCCACAGTGGGTTAGCCCAAGCCAATGCTCTACCAGTCAGCAGGGATATCATGAACCCAACCTTGCTGTGATCATTAGGAAATGCGTGTGCCGTCAATTCCATAAATATTTCAAGCTGATTGATGAACCCTCTGCAAAGCTGAGGGTCACCGTCATACTTTAGCGGCAAGGGTGCAGAAGCCGTTAACCCTTTGACTGCGGCCCCTGAGGGCCTAGTATCATTCTCCGGTGTCTGATTTGGCGAGACCACCGGGCTGGAACCGGACTTATCAGCAAGTACCGTGCGTTCAAGAATAGTTTGGATTGCAACTGCCAATTGATCCAAGCTCATGCATATCCATCCTCCAATGGATATTCTGTGTATTACCGTCACTCTTAGTGTTCGAGGTCATGGCCCTTTCGTACTGTCACGGTTAGTTAAGACTCTCAGACTTAAGGTTTGGGTAAAAACATAACTTTATTGAAAAGTTAAGGCAATCCTGTAGGGTTATCATACACATACAAACAGTACAAATAAGCAATGACCATACGAATAGGTTCTACCGGCCTTGCCAATAATACCGGGCAAGGCAACCCAGGCGACTGAAACGAAATAACAGTAGCAGGCTCTACCGGCCTTGCCAATACCGGGTAAGGCAACCGTGAGATGGTAATATACCGGTTCTACCGGCCTTACCAATACCGGGCAAGGCAGCCTGAGGGAATACTATGAGTAGGCTCTACCGGCCCTGCCAATACTGGGTAAGGCAACCTAAGGATGTCAACGTGAATAGGTTCTACCAGCCTTACCAATACCGGGCAGGGCAGCCCAAGAGAGGAGACCATCCAGAAACCAACTGACTGTCAGGTGACAATGACAGTAGGATGGATAAGGTAGGAACTAGGACAAGCGGTCTCACTCAAGCAGAAGTCTCATGCCAGAGAACTACAAGACAACTGCAAATGGGACTGGACAGCAACTCGGACCTCACAGTACCTGACTACAGTCAGGGAGTAAACCAGCGTCCGCATGCTGGGACCAACTGACAGAACTGTGAACCGCAAGGTGTACTGGAGTAAACCAACAGTAGTAATGGCCACAAGGTTTAATGGAGTAAACCAGCGTCCGCACGCTGGGACCAACTGACAGAACTGTGAACCGCAAGACGTACTGGAGTAAACCAACAGTAGTAATGGCCACAAGGTTTAATGGGCACTGTGATATCATCTTTTGTATCCGCAGTTGTGTCTCAGAAAAGAGGCCTCTGTGTTTGCACTCCGCTAAACCATACGTCTGGTAATCCATCTATTCACCAAATCTCTCTCTGACTCACTTCCGGATGTAGTATAATTTGAGGACTTTGAGGTATTAGGTGATTTGCAGGAAGTATTGGATGAGAATGAGGTTTCTCTCAATAGTACTCAAATGGTATCAGTGGATATAGGTGATGTAAAAATGTTTACTGATTTAAAATTAAGATCAAAAACTATGCCCCCTTTAAATCTCAGCCCTGATGTTAAACCTTTTATGCAACAGGTTGAAAAAGAAATTAAAAATATCAACACAGCTATACGTTTTTCGGGTAATTTAACAAAAGATGAAGCAATTGCGTTAAAAGATCTTAGAGAGAGAATAGGAATATAATAATCAAGTCATCAGAGATGGGGGGTAATGTGGTTCTGATGGTGAGTGATTATTATATCAAGGAAATACAGAGGCAATCGAGGGATAAAGCATGTTATGTACGATTGGCAGAGGATCCCACTCTATATATCCAGAAAAATCTTTTGGAGAAACTAGAACATGCTAGGGAATCTGGTTTGATATCAGACAAGAATTTGACTTCATGTATGTTGAGCATCCAAACGTGCCGACAATATATATGTTTCCAAAGATACATAAATCTTTGAAATCTCCCCCAGGTAGACCGGTGGTGTCGGGGATTGGGGGTGTCACAGAACAGATCAGTAGATATATAGATGTGAGATTACGACGGTTTGTAACTTCGCTTCCCTCTTATGTTCTGGACACCAGGGACGTATTACTCCGGCTCGATGACTTGGTGTTGGACAGGGACTCCCTCCTGGTAACCTTGGATGTGGAGTCCATGTACACCTCAATTCCAAACGAGTGCGGCATACGGGCCTGTGAAGCTTTCCTGAGCATGAGAGGGAGTAAATTTGCAGCTCAGAACAAATTTATTCTTGATCTACTCTACTTTATACTATACAAAAGTTATTTTATTTTTGATGGAAAATTTTATAAGCAGTGTAGGGGTGTGGCCATGGGAACCATGTGTGCCCCGACCTAAGCTAAGGGAGCAGCATGAGGTGATGCGTGAGCGTGGTTTCGAGGAGCACGTGGCACTATGGCTGCACTAAAGTTGATCTGGATGACTTTGTTCAGTGTTTGAATAATAACATACTTAATGTAAAATTGACTTGTACCGTGTTACGACTGGCAAGCAAAACCAGGAGTCAGACGGTATAGTTAATAGAACCTTTATTATGAGAATAATGACAGTCATGCAATATATAAATAAACACACAGTGGGTAATTGAGACAGCGAGCACTGTATCAGGAATAGCAGTCTCCCAATCTCTGCACCACACTGTCTGAGACTAGGCCTCAGCCCACTGGAATCTCGTGGTAAGGTAACGCCCAAGAGATACTGACTCAGCCTGAGTCAGTAGCTCGGAGTCTGCTAGACCCCAGGTCAGTACTAGGAAGGATGTCTGAATAACAGAACCAACAAACTGAGCGAACAGACACCAGAAAGGATAGTCAGATGAGCCAAAGTCATACACGGAGCAGGTACTCAGCCAGAGCCACAGTTTTGCACCAGATAGGATATCCACTGAAGTGATGGAATGCTGGATGCGCAGTGGATAGAGCCCCAGGTCAACACCAGAGTGGGTAGTCAGACAAGCCTAGGTCATACACAGAGCGGGTAGTCAGCCAGAGCCACAGCCACCAGAAATTATATCTGAGCAAAATCGGAACACCAAGGAGAATAGTCAGACAGAACCACAGGTCAACACCAGAATGGATGGACAGACAAGCCGGATCATACACAGGAATCAGGAATACTAGAAAATGAACTGCTCAGAACAACGCAAGGGTGACTGAGTCAGGAGTCAGTTTGCCCTTTAAACCCCTCCACAGGAAGTAGGTAGGAGGAGCAGCTAGAGGGAGGAAGTAGATAGAAGGAGACTACAGGAAACAAACACACATAAAACAGAGGCCTGCAGCATGCTTGAAGCCTCTTGCCTGCAGATGACACGTGGAAAGATGCTGAGCGTCGCTGAAGCGGCGGCGCTGGAAACAAGGTACTGTGACATACTGTCTGTGACACAGTGGTGGAGTTTTTAGACCTTAAGATATTTAAGGAAGATGGTTTTGTGAAAACCCTTACATATCATAAAGACACTTCCTGCAATACTTTGCTACACTTTGATAGTTATCATCCATATAGGCAAAAACGCGGTATCCCACGGGGACAGTTTTTGCATTTAAGACGAAACTGCACAAAACTTGAAGATTTCAAAGTGCAGGCAAAGGATTTCGTAAACAGGTTTGTTTCTCGTGGCTACCCCAAGAAGAACCTATGGAGGTGTTATAAAAAGGCATTAAGGGGATAGTAATACTTCATTATTACTATCCCCTATGTTGTAGCCCTTAAAATTCTGAATTCAACAATACCAGCAGCATCTCTCAAATCTTTATGGTTTGAGAGATATCCACTTTCAAATTTCCCCCTTTTTTTTAGAGATGCACCGATACCAATTTTTTTAAGACCGAGTACGAGTACCGATACTTTTTTCAAGTACTCACCGATACCAATTACCGATACTTTTTTTTGCGGTCATTTGCCAGTTTTCCAAGTACCTAAAGCATATATATATATATATATATATATATATATATATATATATATATATATATTAGGGTTGCACCGATACCGATACCAGTATCGGTGCAACCCTATATTGAAGACAGAGAATTTTCTTCAGCAGGCATAGTGGTATGTTGTCTCATTATCCCTGATTTTCTTTAGAAAAAGAGTAGGAAAAGAAACCAAAGTTAAAGGGTCATAAACAAGCTTTCTGCTTCTCTGGAGGGAGGGACAGAGTTCGGAGAACTTCTACTCTGCATAAGTATATAATTTCTGATACTGAGAAGGAATACATTTATTTGGAATTAATTATATTATTTTGATTTTTGTCTTTGTTTAATTTAGAGAAGTGGAGTGCTTATTTTGTTTTGTTTCTTTCTTTTCTTTTTTTCTATATATTGAGTATTTTGATCTTGATTACCCTCCATGTGATACATGTGGAAAGCTTCCTTTTGTTTAATTTTTGAGTGGATAGACATTTTCTTTAATATAGCCATGCTTTTCTTGCCAGATACGATCAAAGAAGGACAGAAGGACTTGTCCCTCTAGAGAGGGAGGAGACCTGAATACTCATTAAAAACTTTATATAGTATTCTCTTGCACAGTATGTACAAAGTGGGCAGTGACTGTTTCTTTAAATGTTGAAAGTCCAATTCTCCTAATGATGCATATATTAACAAAGGTATTGGAGAGATTTTCTTTAAAGGATCAGAAAACTTTATGAAAAAATGCATATAATAAAGGTTTTTCCTGCTAGGTAAAATTATGGTACTCCTATACTGAGAGATGCATATTACCCAAGTTATTACAGTTTAAATTTAAATGTTCGGATTTCAGTTAGTTGTTCTTTATCTTTCAATTGTAGATGCAAGTCACCAACATACCTTGCCTGCCTTACCCTCCTCTGCCGGGTGCTCGCTGTTCTCTCGCGAGCCCCAGCAGAGGTCAGCATCTGAGCGTTGCCATGGTAGCCCGCGTCAACGCCCCGACACTGCAGGAGGGAGAGAGGCAACTGGGGAGCATTGTGTGCAGCTCCCCGGGCTCCCTCTCTGCAGCACCGACCCTGACACAGGGTATCGGTGCTGTCATCGACCACATTTGCGCGAGTATGAGTACTCGTGCAAATGCCGGTATTGGCACCGATACCGATACCAGTATCGGTATCAGTGGAACCCTACCTTTTGCCTTTCCCCTGACGTCAGCGTTCTAGCTGAGAGAAGGGGAATCCGGTCCCGGGACCAGCAGCGGCTCTGCAGCAGTACTGAGATCTTGTTATAGAAACAGAAATCCTTCACTAAAATGGTCTTCCACATGTGCTTGCAAACCAAGCACACGTAGAAGACCATTTTAGTGAAGGATTTCTGTTTCGATAATGCAATCTCAGGACTCCTGCAGAGCAGCCGCTTGCTCACTGAGGGGAAAGGAGAAAAGAGGGAATTTTGAAAGCGGATATCTCTCAAACCATAAAAGTTTGAGAGATACCACTGGTATCGTTGAATTAAGAATTTTAAGGGCTGCAGCATGGGGGATAGTAATAATAAAGTATTACTATCCCTTTAATATGCAATAGAGATGATTTGATCTATGGATCTCAAAGAGTTAAAGAAAATAAGCATATTTGCTTTATATCTACTTATGGTAGACAATGGTCCAATTTAAGAGGCGTTTTGAATAAATATTGGTATATTTTAACATCTAATGATATATTAAAAGACATTGTGGGAGAGTATCCCTCATTGGAGGATAAAAGATCAAGAAATCTACGTGACTATCTGGTTTATTCTGAATATAACATACCTCCACAGGTGAGTTGCTTAAATAAAAAAAAACACCTGTGGAATGTTTCGATGTGGAAAATGCAGAGCCTGTAAGGATATTGAAACAGGAAAATAGTTTTTCAATGATGATAGCACAAGAAGATATCAAATAACACCATTTTTAAATTGCATGTCTGACAAGGTAATATATATATATATTACGGTGTGCTTGTGATTGTATTTATGTTGGAAAGACCATAAGACAGCTGCGCAGAAGGATCCTTGAACATGTAGGTTGGAGAGGCCCCTTTGCGAGACACTTTTAGGACAAACATGGGGGACCTCCTGAGGGTTTGACTGCAAAGGGGATCATACAAATGAATAAAAATTTGAGAAGGGGTGATGTTGATAAAATCTTGCTCCAAAAAGAAAGTAGATTGATATTTTATTTAGGGGGGATGGGACCCCATGGGTTAAATGAACAATTAAAATACAACATTTTCTTGTAGCCTCCTGCATAGTTGTCTTAGTAACTTAGGGTTAATCAGTGTCACGGAGTGACTTAAGAATAACGACTCTGACAAGTACAAATATGGTAAAACAATGATCTTTATTACAAATAGCACAATAAAATAAATAGCACTTCCCCAACCTTCACAGGGCCAGATATGAGGACAGTGACTGGACACTTTCTCCCAGGGCAAGTTAGAACAAGGACAGGATCACCAGGATGAAGGCAGATAGAGTACCACTCTGACTACCGGTAAGCTCTAGTAGCAAGAATGGTAGTGGCTACTAGTACAGGAGCAGCTGTAAAGTCACTGCACGGATAAAGGAGGCTCAGCCAGCAGGTGTACAGCTCTGCATGGGTTAACGGAGGCACACAATCAGCCCTGCCACAACCACCGGAGATAGTCAGAATATCGCCTCGGTGACAGCAGAAAGCTGGAACGCTGTTGGGGTAGTAGCAAGCCAGTACAGGTCACAGAGCAGGAAGTCAGCCAGGCCTGGTCGGATCACGGAGCAGGGTTCTCAGACAAGCCAGATCAGGTCAGAAGCAGGAACGTCAGGCAGGCCGGGTTGGATCACGGAGCAGGGTTCTCAGACAAGCCGGATCAGGTCACAAGCTATCACAGTGCCCGTGATTGCTGCCTTTGGGTGTCTATCACCTGTAGGGGGCTCCCATTGGCTGCTTGCCTTCAGCCCGCCTCACTTTGCCTATTTAGACTGAGTCTGGGCACCCTTTGGTTGCCCTTTCGTGGTGTCTCTAGGCTGCTTCTATTTTCATCATGTTCCTGAAGTTCTATGGGCCATAGCTGTGTTCCTGCTATCCTGAGATCGTCCAATTCCTGAGTCTCCTGATCAGCGGTTCCTGGTTCCGTTCCTGATCTGGTTGGAGTCGCCCGACGTTGCTGCTTCCTGCTGCCAGTCCTTGTTGGCGTTCCTGATCCGGTTGACCATCGAAGTGCTGGTTCCTGTTTCGTCTGCAGCGTCCAGTTTCCTTCTCATCTGTGGCGGCTGTTATCTCCAGTCGCCCAGGTGACATTTCTACTCTGTGGGTTCCCAGTACGCGGGTACTGGTTCGCTCCACGGCCTCACGGCCTATATTGCCATTGCTCCTGTTGGTTCTCAGCGAGCAGGCGCTGGTTCGCTCCATTGCCTTACGGCCTACATTACATTGATACTGTTGGTTCCCAGCGCGCCGGCATTGGTTCGCTCCATTGCCTTACGGCTTACATTACATTGATACTGTTGGTTCCCAGCGCGCGGACGCTGGTTTGCTCCACTGCCTTACGGCTTACGATACATTGATACTGTTGGTTCCCAGCGCACGGGCGCTGGTTCGCTCCACTGCCTTATGGCTTACAGCACATTGATACTGTTGGTTCCCAGCGCACGGGCGCTATTTTTCTCCACTGCCTTATGGCTTCCGATACATTGATACTGTTGGTTCCCAGCAGGCGGGCGTTGGTTCGCTCCACTGCCTTACGGCTTACAACACATTGATACTGTTGGTTCCCAGCGTGCGGGCGCTGGTTTGCTCCACTGCCTCACGGCTTACAATACATTGATACTGTTGGCTCCCAGCACGCGGGCGCTGGTTCGCTCCACTGCCTTACGGCTTACTATACATCGATACTGTTGGTTCCCAGTGCGAGGGCGCTGGTTCGCTCCACTGCCTTATGGCTCACTTTACGTTGATACTGTTGGTTCCCAGCGCGCGGGCGCTGGTTTGCTCCACTGCCTCACGGCTGACTTTACAGTGGTACTGTTGGTTCCTGGTGCGTGGGCACTGGTTCACTTCACGCTGGTTGCTGTCAAGTCCTAGACAGCTAGTTGATTGTCCAGTACGCGGGTACTGGTGTTTCCAGTATACGTGGTATTACCACTTGCTCATTTAGCCTCCATATATATCATCCCTATACTGTCGTTGTCACCTGACAGTCATTGAGGCCATAGTGATTGCCACCATCTCCTTTAAGGCTGCCTTGCCCGGTATATTGGTAAGGCTGGTAGAACCTTCCTGTCATTTTCATTTTGGGTTGCCTTACCCGGTATTGGCAAGGCCGGTAGAGCCTGTATCATATTGTGTTCCGTTAGGCTGCCTTGCCCGGTATATTGGCAGGGCCAGTAGAGCCTGTATACTCCTGGTAGTCCGATAGGCTGCCTTGCCTGGTATATTGGCAGGGCCGGTAGAGCCACCTATATTTCGTTGCATGCCAAGGCTGCCTTGCCCGGTATATTGGCAGGGCCGGTAGAGCCTGGTACTCCTCGTATTCCGATAGGCTACCTTGCCCGGTATATTGGCAGGGTCGGTAGAGCCACCTATTTCCCATTACTTGCCCAGGCTGCCTTGCCCGGTATATTGGCAGGGCCGGTAGAGCCTTACTCGCTATTATTACCACTTTCCTGTCATTTCTATGTATGTGTATGTATATGTATGAGATCCTATGGGATTGTCTTAAACTTTTCAATAAAGTTGTGTTTTTACCTAACTTTGCGTCTGAGAGTCTTAACAAACCGTGAGAGTACGAAAGGGCCATGACCTCAGACAATAAGAGTGATGGTAACACACAGAATATCCATTGGAGGATGGATGTTCATGAGCAACGCTTGGATCAGCTAGCGGTAGCAATCCAAACTATTCTTGAACGCACTGTGCTTTCTGACAAATCTGTGTCTAGTCCGGTGATCTCTCCAAGTCAGACACCGGAGAACGATACAATGCCCTCAGGGGCTGCAGTTAAGGGGTTAACTGCTTCCGCACCTTTGCCACTGAGATATGACGGTGATCCTAATCTGTGCAGAGGGTTTATCAACCAACTTGAAATATTTATGGAATTGACGGCACATGCGTTCTTCAATGATCGCAGTAAGACTGGGTTCATGATATCCCTGCTGACTGGCAGAGCATTGGCATGGGCCAGTCCATTATGGGAAAATGCAAAACCTTGCACAAAGAGTTTTAGAGAATTTGTGCAATCCTTTCGGAGAGCGTTTGAGCCTCCTAGTAGAACCACCTCTGCTGCTAAACGCCTTATGGAGATACAACAGAGCAGGAGTACGGTGGGCGACTATGGCATTGAATTTCGCACCTTGGCAGCAGAGGTAGGGTGGAACAACGAGGCATTGTTGGCAGCCTTTGCTCAGGGCCTGAGTGACCAGATTAAAGATGAGATTGCAGCGAAAGAATTACCTACTGATCTAGATGACTATATTGAGTATGTGATACTAATTGACACCCACATACGTGAGAGATTAACGGCCAGAGACCGCAGGGTACGGTCTAAGAACAATGGCTCTAGCAGTACATTTTGCCCACCCATCCCTCCCATGGCATCTATGCCTAGTGAACAATTACGGGAACCAGGTGAACAGATGCAATTAGGTTTCACTAGGCTAACCAAGGAAGCGAGATCATACCGCAGAAAACAAGGGCTGTGCTTATATTGCGGCAAGAATGGGCACTTGCTAAGATCTTGTCCAGTACATCCGGGAAACGAACACACCTAGGGTACCTTGGGGGACAGGCCCTAGGTGGTGTTCAATCGTCCCCAGTTTTGGGTACACTGAAACCTACCATACAGGTGGTACTTTCTTGGGCAAAACGCTCAGTGGAGGTTTTGGCCCTGGTTGAGTTGATTCTGGTGCAACTGGGTATTTTATGGATAAAACCTTTGCTGAATTGCATGGGGTCCCACGAATTGAAAGAGAAACCCCTCTTGCTATTGAAGCAATTGATGGCAGACCCTTAGAACCTGCTCAAGTTACCTTTGAAACAATGCCATTATCTATGACTACTGGGGCACTCCACAGAGAGGAGCAGCAGTTCCAACTTATCAATTCTCCTCACCATGCTGTAATATTGGGATTTCCTTCGTTACAGTTGCATAATCCACAGTTTGATTGGCAAAAGTGCGAAATCTCCGCTTGGTCTCAGTCTTGTATGGAGAATTGCGTAACTCATCGGTTAAGGTCCTGTGCACCTCCCCTTCACTGCCAGACGAGTACCAGCAGTTTGGCAATGTATTCAGTAAGGGAGAGGCTGGCACCCTACCCCAGCACAGACCATATGATTGTAGTATTGAGTTGCCTCCTGGAGTGGTGCCCCCTAGGGGATGCACGTATCCATTGTCTTGTGATGAGAACCAAGCTATGGAGGAATATATTTCTGATGCCCTTAAAAGAGGGATCATAAGGAAATCTACCTCTCCGGCTGGGGCCGGATTCTTTTTTGTAAAAAAGAAAAATGGCGAACTGAGACCATGCATCGATTACCGTGGCTTAAATAAGCTAATGGCAAAAAACGCTTATCCGATACCACTCATCACCGAGCTATTTGACAGGCTCAAAGGTTCTTCTATCTTCACCAACTGGACCTGCATGCTGCATATAATTTGATTCGGATCAGAGCCAGTGATGAGTGGAAAACTGCCTGTAACACTAGATCTGGGCACTATGAATATCTAGTCATGCCATTTGGTCTTTGTAATGCACCTGCAGTGTTTCAGGAATTGATCAATGACAACCTCAGAGATATGCTACAGTCGTGTGTCGTTGTCTACCTTGACGATATACTTATTAATTCCAAAAACATGTCACAACACATTAAAGATGTGACTGAGGTGTTGCTTTGTCTGCGTAAGAATAAATTATACTGCAAATTGGAAAAATGTGAGTTTCACAGAACTAGCGTGCCATTCTTGGGGTTCGTAATTGGCAAAGAGGGCATTTCCATAGACAAAGAGAAGCTAGCGGCAGTCTTACAATGGCCACGGCCTAAGAGTCTTAAAGCCATCCAAAGATTTTTGGGCTTCGCTAATTATTATAGGAAGTTTATTTAGAACTTCTCTTCCATTGTTAAACCGTTGTCTGACCTTATGCATAAGGGCGCTAATCCATCTCTATGGCCAGTGGCTGCGGAGGAGGACTTTGAGAAGCTGAAATTGGCTTTTGCTAATGCTTCTGTGTTATCCCACCCCAACCCATTGCTCCCATTTACATTGGAGGTTGATGTCTCGGATATTGGGGTTGGGGCAGTGCTTTCTCAACAACCTATTAAAGGTGGAACGCTCAGACCCTGTGGGTTTTTTTCTAAAAAACTGACCGGAGCTCAAAGCCATTACGAGATAGGGGACAGAGAATTACTGGCCATTATCCTCGCTCTTAAGGAATGGTGCCACTTACTTGAAGGCACAAAAAACCCTGTCTTAATTTTGACTGATCACAAAAACCTGACTTATCTCTCCGAGGCTAAGAGATTGTCCTTACGCCAGGCTAGGTGGGCACTGTTCCTGTCTCGATTCAGTTTCATTGTATCATATTTGCCGGGGTCTAAGAATATTAGAGCTGATGCACTGACAATTTGAGGCTGAAATTGACAGGGATGAGGTACCAGCACCTATCATTCAACCTGATCGAATATTGGCTACTATACGTACTAGTATCACTTCACCACTAGGGGAAGAGATTTTGGCCTCCCAGGCCTCTGCTCCCCCTGAAACCCCGGTGGGCAAGTGTTATATTGCTGAGCCATTCCGCACTCGATTACTTGAAACTTACCATTCCTCTAAGGCTGCGGGACATATTGGCAGGGACCAATTGTTATGGTCCCTCTCTCAGATATATTGGTAGCCTTCTATGAGAACAGATTGTGCTGATTTTACGAATACCTGTGCCACCTGTGCCCGTGCCAAGACCCCTAAACACCTTCCGGTGGGCTTGCTTCAGCCGGTACCTAATGGTGAACGCCCCTGGTCTCACATTTCCATTGATTTTATGGGAGAATTGCCCATGTCTAGAGGGTATTCCTTCATACTGATGGTGGTGGACAGGTTTTCTAAAATGGCTCATTTCGTGCCCCTCTGTGGCCTTCCCTCTGCTAAAAAATTGGCGATGGTGTTTGCTAAAGAAGTATTTCAGTTGCATGGAGTACCCAGAGTGCTGGTGTCCGACCGGGGGAGCCAGTTCGTGTACAGATTTTGGAGGGCATTTTGTGAACAGATGGGCATACAACTATCCTTTTCCTCCGCTTATCACCCCCAGACCAATGGGGCCGCTGAGCGTGCCAATCAAGGATTGGAACAGTTCTTGGGCTGTTTCATTACTGACCATCATGACAACTGGGCCGACTTGTTGCCCTGGGCGGAGTTCGCCAGGAATTGTGCGGTTAACTCTTCATCTGGGAGCTCTCAATTTCTGATTAATTATGAGTTCCAGCCCTGTTAGCTCCCGGATTCCTTTCAGACACAACAGATTCCAGCTCTGGATGAGCATATCGAGCAACTCCGTCCACTTGGGCACAAGTTCAGAGGGCACTTGGTCAGTCATTCCAGCGCCACCAGCGCCATGCTCATCTCAGAAAACTGCCAGCGGTCTCCTTTCAGGTTGGGGATAGAGTGTGGCTTTCCTCCAGAAATCTTAAGCTTCAAGTCCCATCTAATAAGTTGGCTCCTCGGTTCATTGGTCCTTACAGAGTTATTCGCAAAATTAACTATGCTTTGGACATCCCTGCGTCCATGCGCATTCATAATGTTTTCCATGTATCTCTCCTCAAGTCTCTCGTATGCAACCGTTATACTACTAACCCTGTGGTGCCAGGGCCTACCGAGGTTGAAGGTCAGGAGGAGTATGAGGTTCAGAGTATCATTGATTCCCGCAGGCTTAGAGGAAGGGTGCAGTGTTTGGTTCATTGGAAAGGTTATGGTCCTGAAGAACGATCTTGGGTGGATAGTAAGGACCTTCATGCACCTAAACTGCTGCAAATTTTTCATTCCAAATACCCTCAGAAACCCAGACCCTCTTCTAGGAGAGTGGGTCTTTGAGAAGGGGGTACTATCACGGTGCCCGTGATTGCTGCCTTTAGGTGTCTATCACCTGTAGGGGGCCCCCATTGCTGCTTGCCTTCAGTCCACCTCACTTTGCCTATTTAGAATGAGTCTGGTCACCCTTTGGTTGCCCTTTCGTGGTGTCTCTAGGCTGCTTCTATTTTCATCATGTTCCTGAAGTTCTATGGGCCATAGCTGTTTTCCTGCTATCCTGAGATCGTCCAGTTCCTGAGTCTCCTGATCAGCGGTTCCTGGTTCCGTTCCTGATCCGGTTGGAGTCGCCCAACGTTGCTGCTTCCTGCTGCCAGTCCTCGTTGCCGTTCCTGATCCGGTTGACCATCGAAGTTCTGGTTCCTGTTTCGTCTGCAGCATCCAGTTTCCTTCTCATCTGTGGCGGCTGTTATCTCCAGTCGCCCAGGTGACATTTCTACTCTGTGGGTTCCCAGTACGCGGGTACTGGTTCGCTCCACGACCACACGGCCTATATTGCCATTGCTCCTGTTGGTTCTCACTGTGCGGGTGCTGGTTTGCTCCACTGCCTTGCGGTTTACATTACATTGATACTGCTGGTTCCCAGCACGCGGGCGCTGGTTCGCTCCATTGCCTTACGGCCTACATTACATTGATACTGTTGGTTCCCAGCGCGCGGGTGCTGGTTCACTCCATTGCCTTACGGCTTACATTACAATCATACTATTGGTTCCCAGCGCGCGGGCGCTGGTTTGCTCCACTGCCTTACAGCTTACGATACATTGATACTGTTGGTTCCCAGCGTGCGGGCACTGGTTCTCTCCACTGCCTTAAGGCTTACAACACATTGATACTGTTGGTTCCCAGCGTGCGGGCGCTGGTTTGCTCCACTGCCTCACGGCTTACAATACATTGATACTGTTGGTTCCCAGCACGCGGGCGCTGGTTCCCTCCACTGCCTTACGGCTTACTATACATCGATACTGTTGGTTCCCAGCGCGAGAGCGCTGGTTCACTCCACTGCCTTACGGCTCACTTTATGTTGATACTGTTGGTTCCCAGCGTGCGGGCGCTGGCTTGCTCCACTGCCTCATGGCTGACTTTACAGTGATACTGTTGGTTCCTGGTGCGTGGGCACTGGTTCACTTCAAGCTGGTTGCTGTCAAGTCCTAGACAGCTAGTTGATTGTCCAGTACGCGGGTACTGGTGTTTCCAGTATACGTGGTATTACCACTTGCTCATTTAGCCTCCATATATCATCCCTATACTGTCGTTGTCACCTGACAGTCATTGAGGCCATAGTGGTTGCCACCACCTCCTTTAAGGCTGCCTTGCCCGGTATATTGGTAAGGCCGGTAGAACCTTCCTGTCATTTTCATTTTGGGTTGCCTTACCCGGTATTGGCAAGGCCGGTAGAGCCTGTATCATATTGTGCTCCGGACGATGAATTAACTGCACAGTTCCTGGCAAACTCTGCCCATGGCAACAGGTCGGCCCAATTGTCATGATGATCTCTTACAAAGCAATGCAGGAACTGCTCCAGTCCCTGATTAGCATGCTCAGCGGCCCCATTGGTCTGGGGATGGTAGGTGGAAGAAAAAGACAATTGGATGCCCATCTGACCACAAAATGCCCTCCAAAATCTGGACACGAACTGGCTCCCACGATCAGACACCACCACTCTGGGTACCCTGTGCAAACGAAACACTTCTTTGGGGAAAATCATTGCCAACTCCTGGGCCGACGGAATACCAGAGAGGGGTACGAAATGAGCCATTTTCGAGAATCTGTCGACCACCATAAGGATAAACGCGTACCCCTTAGAAACTGGCAGTTCTCCCAGAAAGTCAATTAATATATGGAACCATGGACGTTCACCATTAGGTACAGGTTGGAGTAAGCCCACTGGGAGATGCCTGGGGGTTTTGGCGCGGGCACAGGTGGCACAGGCTGCAGTAAAAGCGGAGCAATCGGCTCTAAGGGAGGGCCACCAAAACAACTGTGATAGAGACCATATTAGCTGATCCCTCCCGATATGCCCAGCAGCCTTAGAAGAATGATATGTCTCCAACAGACAGGTACGGAATGGCTCATCCACAAAACACTTGCCCACTGGGGTTTCTGGAGGAGCCTTTGCTTGAGACGCCAAAATTTCTTCCCCCAGTGGCGAAGTGATGCTAGTACGTACAGTAGCCAAGATACGATCAGGCTGAATAATAGGTACTGGTTCTTCCTCCCTCTCTATGTCCGAAGCAAACTGTCTGGACAGCGCATCTGCCCTAACATTCTTAGAGCCAGGTAGATAGGACACTACAAAGTTGAATCGAGACAGAAAAAGTGCCAACCTAGCCTGTCATGAGGACAGCCTTTTTGCTTCCGAGAGATATATCAAATTCTTGTGGTCAGTTACGATTAATACTGGGTTTTTAGTACCCTCCAATAGGTAACGCCATTCTTTAAGTGCCAGGATAATAGCTAGAAGCTCCCTGTCACCAATCTCTTAGTGGCTTTGGGCACTGGAGAGTTTTTTCGAAAAGAACCCACACGGTTTCAGGGGGCCACCTCCCACAGGGCATTGTGAGAGCACTGCCCCTACCCCAACTTCAGAGGCATCAACCTCCAATGTGAATGGTAAGGCAGGGTTGGGGTGGGACAGCACTGGAGCAGAGGCAAAGGTGGACTTAAGAGTCTCGAAAGCATTCTCTGCTGCCACGGACCACTGAGAGGGAGTAGCGCCCTTGTGTGTCAAATCAGACAAAGGTTTCACAATAGTAAAAAAGTTCTGATTAAATTTCCTATAATAACTGGCAAAGCCCAAAATGCGCTGAATCGCTTTTAACCCCTTAGGGCGAGGCCACTGTAGGACTGCTGCCAATTTTTCCTAGTCCATAGCAATGTCATCCTTAGAAATCACAAACAGGAATGGTACTTGGGACCTATGAAATTCGCATTTTTCTAGTTTGCAAAATAGTTTATTTTTACATAATCAAAGCAAAACCTCAGAAACATCCTTAATATGCTGTGTAAGATTGGCAGAGTGAATCAATATATCATCTAGATATACCACCACACAGGATTGAAGCATGTCACGAAGGATGTCATTAATGAATTCCTGAAACACTGCAGGTGCATTACATAGGCCAAATGGCATCACTAGATATTCATAATGCCCTGATCTGGTATTGAATGCCGTCTTCCACTCATCTCCAGCCTTAATTCTGATCAGGTTGTATGCAGCCCTTAGATCAAGTTTAGTGAAGATTGAAGATCCTTTCAACCTATCAAATAATTCAATTATGAGTGGAATGGGGTAGGCATTTTTAGACATCAGCTTATTCAACCCCCTGTAATTGATGCATGGACTAAGCTCGCCATTTTTCTTTTTCACAAAGAAAAAACCGGCACCAGCCGGAGAAGCAGACTTGCGAATAATCCCTCTCTTGAGGGCATCCTCAATATATTCCTCCATAGCCCTGTTTTCATCACATGACAGTGGATAAGTGCAATCCCTAGGAAGCACCACACCCGGGGGCAGACCAATAGCGCAATCATAGGGTCTGTGCGAAGGCAGTGCGCTAGCCTCCCCCTTGCTGAATAAGTCACTGAATTCTCGATATTCAGCTGGCACAGAGGGGGAGGTATAGCAGATCTTGACAGGGTGGGACAAACAGTTCTTTGCACAGTATTCAGACCATGACTTAACTTCACATCTCTGCCAGTCAAACTGGGGGTTGTGTAGTAGTAGCCAAGGAAACCCCAGAATGACTGCATGATGAGGAGATCGAATTATTTGGAAACGTAATTCCTCCTTGTGGAGAGCCCCAATAGACATAGAAATAGGAATTGTTTCCATAGTGATAAATGCAGGTTCCAAGGGTCTGCCATCAATGGCTTCAATAGCCAAGGGAGATTCCCTTTTGACTAACTGAATCTTGTGCAATTCGGCAAAGTATTGGTCCATAAAGTACCCAGCTGCACCGGAGTCCACCAGTGCCATAACCAATACAGACAGGTCTGCCCAAGAAAATGCCACCTGGATGGTGGGTTTTTGTGTACTTGAATCTAGGGACTGCTGGACGCCACCTAACATAGTGCCTCTATTTAAGAAGGGAACTAAAACAGAACCTGGGAATTATAGACCAGTGAGTTTGACCTCTGTAGTGGGAAAACTATTAGAAGGCATAATAAGGGACTATATTCAGGATTACAACACAAAAAATAAGATCATTAGCACGAATCAACATGGTTTTATGAAGAATAGGTAATGCCAAACTAATCTTTTCAGCTTCTATGAGGAGGTAAGCAGCAACCTTGACAATGGCAAGGCAGTAGATGTAGTATATCTAGACTTTGCAAAGGCATTTGATACAGTACCACACAGAAGGCTGGTGTATAAAATAAGGAAATTGGGGCTAGGAGATAACCTTTGCAATTGGATACAAAACTGGTTGAAGGATAGGGAACAGTGTGTGGTTGTAAATGGAAAATTCTCCAGTATAGTTAAAGTGGAGAGTGGAGTACCTCAGGGTTCAGTATTGGGTCCGCTGCTTTTTAACATGTTTATAAATGACCTGGAAATAGATATAGAAAGCAAAATATCAATATTTGCAGATGATACTAAATTATGCAAAGTCATTAATTCAGAACAGGATATTTTCTCTCTACAGAGGGACTTACATACAATGTCAGATTGGGCAAACATGTGGAATATGAAGTTTAATGTGGGGAAGTGTAAAGTCATGCATTTGGGAGGAAACAATCCCAAGGCTACTTATAAACTTAATGGAATAATTTTAGGTGACTCGTTGCTAGAAAAAGACCTGGGTATCCTTGTCAACTACAAACTTGGAAACAGTGACCAGTGTCAAACAGCAGTAGCAAAGGCAAACAAAGTCCTGTCTTGCATAAAAAGAGGTATTGAAGCAAGAGTGGATAACATTATTTTGCCATTATACAAATCATTGGTAAGACCTCACCTTGAGTATGCAGTGCAATTTTGGGCACCGGTTCTGAAAAAGGATATACTAGAACTAGAGAGGGTACAGAGGAGAGCAACAAAATTAATTAAGGGAATGGAGGACTTGACATATGAGGAACGACTAAACAAACTTGGTTTATTTACTCTAGAGAAAAGACGACTAAGAGGAGACCTTATCACATTGTACAAGTATATGAGAGGTCAATACAAGGATCTCTGCGGTGAGCTATTTATTCCAAGGCCTGCTCAGGTGACCAGGGGACACCCCTTGAGATTAGAGGAAAGGAGGTTTAAACTTCAGCAGAGGAAGGGTTTTTTTACGGTAAGGTCTGTCAAATTGTGGAATTCATTGCCCAGGGAGGTAGTTATGGCAGATACAATGGATACATTTAAGAGAAGATTAGATACATTTCTTTCAAAAGGGAACATACAGAGTTATACTGTTTATCAGTAGGCTGATCAGGAAGGTCTGATAAAGACTAATTTAATTGGTAGCAGGAAAACTATAAAATTCTCAGTTACTGAGGTATGAAGCGAAGGTTGAACTTGATGGACTTGTGTCTTTTTTCAACCTAATTTACTATGTTACTATGTTACTATGTTACCTAGGGCCTGTCCCTCAAGGTACCCTAGGTGCGTCAGTTTCCAGGCCTTACCGGACATGTGCGTAGTAAGTGCCCAGCCTTGACACAATATAAGCATAAGCCCTGCCTCTTGCGGTGCGCCCACTCCTCCTTAGTAAGTCTGGTGAATCCTAGCTTCATTGGTTCACCCACCTCTGGTAACCGTTCAGGAGGAATGGGAGGTGAGGGTGGGTTAAAAAGGCTACCATGCCCAATATTTCTGGATTTCGCGGTAATGAGCTACACCAGACTGCAAGGAGAGGAACGACTCAGCACAAAGCAACTCTCTGTCTAGACTGAAGGCCCAGAACTGGGACAGCTCTGCACGGGTTAACGGCTCGATAGTTGGAACACAGCTCTGCACTGGTTAACAGCTCGATAGTTGGAACACAGCTCTGCATGGACAGGCAGCTTGGTAGTTGGGACACAGCTCTGTACGGACAAACAGCTCGGTAATTGGGACACAGCTCAGCACGGGTTAACAGCTCTGCAGGAGACGGCTCAGAGGCAGGAACCAGCACAGCACAGCAACCGTTGCAGCCGCTCAGGACAGCAAGTGAGACAGTCACAATGTCACCGTGGCGACAGGGAAGGCAGGAACGTAGACCGGGCCGTAGTAACTGGAACAGGCCACGGAGCAGGAACATCAGCAGGCCGGGTCGAATCACGGAACAGGTTCTCAGACAAGCAGGATCAAGATACAAGCAGGAACGTCAGCCAGGCCAGGTCGAATCACGGAGCAGGTTCTCAGACAAGCCGGATCAGGAAACGAGCAGGAACGTCAGCCAGACCGGGTCAAATCACAGAGCAGGAACACTGGAACGTAGTCAGAGATAGCCAAGTCAGTACACCGGCAATCAGGAACGCAGGAACACTGCACAGCAAAACTGGCTCGGGAACACCATGAAAGGGCACCTGACAGGTGCCACTAGCTCAGTATAAAAAGGTCACCAGGGGCGGGCTAAATAGGCTCAACCAATCGGAGTGCAGCACAAGCGAGAATGACATGAAGGGAAACTGCACCGTGATAGTTTGTAAGGCCAGTGCCAACTGGTCTAGGCGTTGCTCATGAACATCCATTCTCCAGTGGATGTTTTGTGTATTACTCTCACCTTTACTGTCTGAGGTCATGGCCCTTTTGTACTGTAACAGTTTTCAAGACACTCAGACCAGTAGGTTAAAATAAAACACAGTTTTATTAAACAAAAATAAAAGAAAGGATCGCCCTCTATAGGCAGCACAGAATAATAGCAAATAGGCTGTAGATGCCCAGTATAAAGATTAATAAATTATACAGAGACATTCACATAACAGGTACTGAAGGCAGAGAACACAAGGGTTAACACAAGTAATCAGTCAGTCTCTGTTGTGGTGTTTGGCACGCCCAAGGTGGCAGTGAGGCAGTGAGTGGTGTAGTTGACACAACACCTAAAGTCCATAAAACAGAGATAGCTGCTTCAGCAGAAGGGAACTGAGACCAGAACCCTGCAGAGACTTGAGCCTGTAGCCCCCACGGGCATAGTAACGGAATCAACTGGATTGCAAGACCTTGAGCCGATAGCCCCCACGGGCGTAGTAACGGAAGCAACTGGATTGCAAGAGCTTGAGCCAATAGCCCCCACGGGCGTAATAACGGAAGCAACTGGATTGCAAGAGCTTGAGCCAATAGCCCCCACGGGCGTAATAACGGAAGCAACTGGATTGCAAGAGCTTGAACCAATAGCCTCCACTGGCGTAATAACGGAAGCAACTGGATTGCAAGAGTTTGAACCAATAGCCCCCACGGGCGTAATAACGGAAGCAACTGGATTGCAAGAGCTTGAGCCAATAGCCCCACCAGGCGTATCACGGAGAATAGCACTGAACGAGCTAGAGCAATGGCGCCTCCCACAGACGCGGTAACGAAGACCGACTATACCGCAAGGTGTAGAATGAACCGTCGCCTCACAAGGCTTAGGATGGACCGGCTTAGCAGTAATAGCAGCTGACAGGTAACAGCTCTGCAAGTGTAAGAGTAAGCTAAAGCTCTGTACCAGTGAATGGAGGCTCAGTAATGGAAGCACAACTCTGCACGGTAAACGGAGGCTCAGCAACCAGGAGCACAGCTCAGCACGGGTTAACGGAGGCTCAGCCAGCAGGAGTACAGCTCTGCACGGATAACGGAGGCTCAGCCAGCAGGAGTACAGCTCTGCACGGGTTAACGGAGGCACACAATCAGCCCTGCCACAACCACCGGAGATAGTCAGAATGTCGCCTCGGTGACAGCAGAAAGCTGGAACGCTGGCATGGTAGTAGCAAACCGGTACAGGTCACAGAGCAGGAAGTCAGCCAGGCCGGGTCGGATCATGGAGCAGGGTTCTCAGACAAGCCAGATCAGGTCACAAGCAGGAACGTCAGCCAGGCCGGGTCGGATCACGGAGCAGGAACACAGGAGTGTAGTCTAAACAGGCCAAGTCGGTATACCGGAATCAGGAACACTGGAACACAGCACAGCAATACTGGCTCAGAAACACCACGAAAGGGCACCTGACAGGTGCCAATGGACAGGCATAAAAAGGTCACCAGGGGCGGGCCAAACAGGCTCAACCAATAGGAGCGCAGCACAAGCGAGAGTGACAGATGGAGATCACGGGCACCGTGATAGCGTCAAATTAATAGCACAGTCGTATGCCCTATGTTCCGGCAAAGTGCTAGCCTCCCCCATACTGAATACCTCACTGAACGACTGGTACTAAGCTGCCCAAGAGATTGCCACCTGTAGGATGGGCTTGTTCTGTTCTGGGCCTGGGGACTGATTTACGCCACCTAGGATCCCTGAGGGGACAGATCCTAGGTGGCGTAAATCTGTTCTGGGCCTGGGGACTGATTTACGCCACCTAGGATCTGTCTATCACGGTGCCCGTGATTTGCTGCAGTTACTTGTCTATCACCAGTAGGGGGCTTCTATTGGCTGTCTGCAGATAGCCCGCCTCTTATTGACTATTTAAACCTGGATTGGGCACCCTTTGAGTGCCCTTTCGTGTTGTTTCTGACCTTCTTGCTATCACTATGCTAGTGATAGCTGGGCCTCTGTTCCAGTGATCCTGAGTTCCTGATCTCATGTGTTCCTGAGTTCCTGATCTCTACTGTTCCAGTGTTTCCTGCATGCTGAAGTACTTCCAGTCCTGGTTCCGGCCTAGTCTCTGGTGTTGCAGTTCCTGCTGAACTTCTCTGCTGTTTTCTGACCTGACTGATCGTTGCTGGTTCCTGTCATCTCATCACCTGTCTTCAGTATCCTGGCGACCTTCTGCCTGGTCGCGTTGGTGACATTGCTACAATTCCGTGTTGGTCCCAGCGTGCGGACGCTGGTTTGCTCCTAAGCCTTGCGGCTATACAAACTCGCTTGTTACACCAGTGTGCGGTCACTGGTTTGCTCCAAAGCCTATCAGCTATACAAATCTGTGTTGGTCCCAGCGTGCGGACGCTGGTTTGCTCCTAAGCCTTGCGGCTATACTAACTCGCTTGTTACACCAGTGTGCGGTCACTGGTTTGCTCCAAAGCCTATCAGCTATACAATTCTGTGTTGGTCCCAGCGTGCGGACGCTGGTTTGCTCCTAAGCCTTGCGGCTATACATACTCACTTGTTACACCAGTGTGCGGTCACTGGTTTGCTCCAAAGCCTTTCAGCTATACAAATCTGTGTTGGTCCCAGCGTGCGGACGCTGGTTTGCTCCTAAGCCTTGCGGCTATACAAACTCGCTTGTTACACCAGTGTGCGGTCACTGGTTTGCTCCAAAGCCTATCAGCTATACAAATCTGTGTTGGTCCCAGCGTGCGGACGCTGGTTTGCTCCTAAGCCTTGCGGCTATACAAACTCACTTGTTACACCAGTGTGCGGTCACTGGTTTGCTCCAAAGCCTATCGGCTATACAATTTTGTGTTGGTCCCAGCGTGCGGACGCTGGTTTGCTCCTAAGCCTTGCGGCTATACTACTCGCTTGTTACTCCAGTGTGCGGTCACTGGTTTGCTCGCTAAGCCTAACGGCTATACTATTCAGTGTTGTTTCCAGCGTGCGGACGCTGGTTTGCTCCAAAGCCTTGCTGCTTAACGATTCTGCTAATTTGCCAGTTCCATCTGACTGCTGCTATTATCTCTGGGCTGCCCTGCCCGGTATTGGTAAGGCCGGTAGAACCTTTTGCCACATTCCATCTGAGGTTGCCTTACCCGGTATTGGCAGGGCCGGTAGAGCCTACATTGTGTATCTATTGAGGCTGCCTTGCCCGGTAATTTGGTAAGGCCGGTAAACCCGTTATGCTATTCCATCTGCAGGTTGCCTTACCCGGTATTGGCAAGGCCGGTAGAGCCTAAAGACTGTCCTGTCCGGTATATTGACAGGACCGGTAGAGTCTGCCTTCTGTCTGTGCTATATTCTGTATATATATATATGTATGTTATTGCCATCCTAAGTTATCATTTATTATTTCAATAAAATTGATTTTTTTTACCTAAAACTTGTGTCTGAGAGTCATAATAAACCGTGACAGTACGAAAGGGCCATGACCTCAGACAGCAAGGGTGAAGGTAACGCACAGAATATCCATTGGAGGATGGATGTGCTCGAGCAACGTTTGGATCAGTTGGCAGTTGCAATTCAAACGATCCTTGAACGCACGGTACCTGCTGACCAATCTAGCTCTAGCCCGGTGGTCTCGCCAAGTCAGACACCGGAAAGTGATACCAGACCCCTAGGGGGTACTGTTAAAGGGTTAACGGCTTCTGCACCCTTGCCGCTAAGATATGATGGTGACCCTAGTCTCTGCAGAGGGTTCATCAATCAACTCGAAATCTTTATGGAATTGACGGCACACGCATTTCCCAATGATCGTAGTAAAGTGGGGTTCACGATATCACTGCTCACTGGCAGAGCATTGGCTTGGGCTAACCCCTTGTGGGAGAATGCTAAACCTTGTACTAAGAACTTTAGTGAATTTGTGCGTTCCTTTCGAAGAGTGTTTGAGCCTCCTGGTAGAACCACCTCTGCTGCCAAACGCCTTATGGAGATACAACAGGGCAGGCGTACAGTGGGCGACTATGCCATCGAATTCCGCACATTGGCAGCAGAGGTAGGTTGGAATAACGAGGCATTATTGGCAGCCTTCTCTCAAGGCCTGAATGACCACATTAAAGACGAAATCGCTGCTAAAGATCTACCTATTGATCTAGATGATTACATTGAGTATGTTATGATAATTGACTCCAGAATACGTGAGAGATCAATTGCCAGAGATCGTAAGTTACGGTCAAAAAATAATGAGCCTAGTAGCATGTTTTGCCCACCCATCCCTCCCTTGGCATTGAAGTCTAGTGAACCAGTACGGGAAACAAGTGAACCTATGGAAATAGGCTTCACTAGACTATCCAAGGCAGAGAGACTATATCGCAAAAAACAAGGGTTATGTTTATACTGCGGTAAAAAAGGGCACTTGCTAAATTCCTGTCCGGTACGTCCGGGAAACGCACACACCTAGGGTATCTTGGGGGACAGGCCCTAGGTGGTGTACAATCGTCCCCAGTGTCGGGCATAATGAAACCCACCATACAGGTGGTATTGTCTTGGGCACAACGCTCTGTGGAGGTTTTGGCCTTGGTTGACTCCGGTGCAGCAGGGTATTTTATGGATAATACCTTTGCTGAATTGCACGGAGTTCCACGCATTGAAAGAGAAAACCCCTTGACTATTGAAGCGATTGATGGTAGACCCTTAGAACCGCCTCAGGTTATATTTGAAACTATGCCATTGTCTATGACTATTGGGGCACTTCACAGAGAAGAGCAGCAGTTTCAACTGATTAATTCCCCGCACCATGCGGTGATATTGGGATTTCCGTGGTTACAGTTACATAACCCACAATTCGATTGGAAAAAGTGTGAAATTGCTGCTTGGTCCCAGTTTTGTATGGACAAGTGCGTCATCCAGCCTATTAAGGTCATGTGCACCTCCTCTGCTATGCCGGATGTGTACCAACAGTTTGGCGATGTTTTTAGCAAAGGAGAGGCTAGTATGCTACCCCAGCATAGACCTTATGATTGTTGCATTGAATTGCAGCCTGGTGCAGTACCTCCGAAAGGACGCACTTATCCATTATCTTGTGATGAAAATAAGGCTATGGAGGATTACATTTCTGATGCCCTTGCTAGAGGGATCATACGTAAATCTACCTCTCCAGCTGGGGCTGGGTTCTTTTTTGTAAAAAAGAAAAATGGCGAATTAAGACCATGCATTGACTACCGGGGCTTGAATAAACTAATGGCAAAAAACGCATACCCAATACCACTCATCACCGAGCTTTTTGACAGGCTTAAGGGCGCTTCGATATTTACCAAGTTGGACCTACGGGCCGCTTACAATCTGGTTCGCATTCGAGCAGGTGATGAGTGGAAAACTGCCTTTAATACTCGAGCTGGGCACTACGAGTATCTAGTAATGCCTTTTGGGCTGTGTAATGCACCCGCAGTTTTCCAGGAACTGATAAATGATGTTCTGAGAGATATGTTACAGACATGTGTTGTGGTGTACCTCGACGATATACTGATTTACTCCCAAAACATGGCACAGCACATCAAAGATGTATCCGCAGTATTGCTACGACTCCGTGAGAACAAATTATTTTGTAAAATGGAAAAATGTGAGTTTCATAGAACCAGTGTGCCATTCTTGGGGTTCATAATTGGCAATGATGGCATTGCCATGGACAAAGAAAAGTTGTCAGCTGTCCTACAATGGCCAAAACCCAAGGGTCTTAAAGCCATACAGCGTTTCCTGGGTTTCGCTAATTATTATAGGAGGTTTATTAAGAACTTTTCTTCCATTGTCAAACCTCTGTCCGATCTTACGCACAAGGGTGCTAATCCTTCTTGTTGGCCGGTATCTGCTGAGAAAGCCTTTGAGAATTTGAAGCTGGCATTTGCTGCGGCTCCTGTGTTATCCCACCCCAATCCTTTACTTCCATTTACGTTAGAGGTTGATGCCTCAGATATTGGGGTCGGGGCAGTACTTTCGCAGCGACACGAGAAAGGTGGAACTCTCAGACCTTGTGGGTTTTTCTCTAAAAAGTTGACTGTCACTCAAAGCCACTATGAGATAGGTGACAGAGAATTATTGGCCATTATCCTTGCTCTTAAGGAATGGCGTCATTTGCTTGAAGGTACTAAGAATCCTGTCTTAATCCTAACAGATCATAAGAATCTGACCTATCTCTCGGAGGCCAAGAGATTGTCCTCTCGTCAGGCCAGGTGGGCACTGTTCCTGTCTCGATTTAATTTCATTGTATCATATTTACCAGGGTCAAAAAATATCAGGGCTGATGCACTGTCAAGACAATTTGAGGCCGACAGTGACAGAGTGGAAGCACCAGCTCCTATCATCCAACCTGATAGAATACTGGCTACTATACGCACGAGTATCACTTCTCCTCTAGGGGAGGAGATCCTGGCCTCTCAGGGGTCCGCTCCCCATGAAACCCCAGTGGGCAAATGTTTTGTCGCTGAATCATTTCGTACTAGGCTGCTCGAAACCTACCATTCCTCTAAGGCTGCGGGACATATTGGTAGAGACCAATTGTTATGGTCCCTTTCTCAGTTATTTTGGTGGCCTTCCATGAGAAACGATTGTGCCGAATTTACGAATGCCTGTGCCACCTGTGCCCGCGCTAAGACCCCGAGACATCTCCCTGTGGGCTTGCTTCAACCGGTGCCTAATGGCGAACGCCCCTGGTCTCATGTTTCCATTGATTTTATGGGAGAGTTGCCTATGTCGAAGGGGTACTCCTTTATATTCATGGTGGTGGACAGGTTTTCTAAAATGGCTCATTTCGTGCCCCTCCGTGGTCTTCCTTCAGCGAAGGAATTGGCAATGGTGTTCGCCAGAGAAGTATTCCGGTTGCATGGAGTGCCTAGGGTACTAGTGTCTGACAGGGGGAGCCAGTTTGTGTCTAGATTTTGGAGGGCATTTTGCCAACAGATGGGCATACAGCTGTCCTTCTCCTCTGCCTACCATCCCCAGACCAATGGAGCCGCTGAACGAGCTAATCAGGGCTTGGAACAATTTCTCCGTTGTTTCGTTACTGACCATCATGATAATTGGTCCGACTTGTTGCCTTGGGCAGAGTTCGCCAGGAACTGTGCGGTCAATTCTTCATCTGGGAGCTCTCCGTTTCTGATTAATTATGGGTTCCAGCCCTGTTTGCTTCCAGACTCATTTCAGACGCAACAGATTCCAGCTCTGGATGAGCATATCGAGCAACTCCGTTCCACATGGGCACAAGTTCAGAGGGCACTTGGTCAGTCATTTCAGCGTCATCAGCGCCATGCTAATCGCAGAAGGCTTCCAGCGGTTTCCTTTCAGGTTGGGGATAGAGTATGGCTTTCCTCCAGAAATCTCAAGCTGCAGGTTCCGTCTAATAAGTTGGCTCCTCGGTTTATTGGTCCATACAGAGTTATTCGCAAAATTAACCCTGTCTCCTATGCACTAGACCTACCTGCATCCATGCGTATCCATAATGTGTTCCATGTGTCCCTTCTTAAGCCTCTGGTTTGCAATCGCTATACTACCACACCTGTGGTGCCAGGACCTGTTGAGGTCGAGGGCCAGGAGGAGTACGAGGTTCAGAGCATTATTGATTCCCGTAGGCTTAGAGGAAGGGTACAGTACCTGGTACATTGGAAAGGGTATGGTCCTGAGGATCGATCATGGGTGGATAGTACGGACCTTCATGCACCTAGGTTAACTAGGGCCTTTCATGCCAATTACCCGCAGAAACCTAAACCCTATTCTAGGAGAGGGGGTCTTTGAAAGGGGGGTACTATCACGGTGCCCGTGATTGGCTGCAGTTACTTGTCTGTCACCAGTAGGGGGCTTCTATTGGCTGTCTGCAGATAGCCCGCCTCTTATTGACTATTTAAACCTGGATTGGGCACCCTTTGAGTGCCCTTTCGTGTTGTTTCTGACCTTCTTGCTATCACTATGCTAGTGATAGCTGGGCCTCTGTTCCAGTGATCCTGAGTTCCTGATCTCATGTGTTCCTGAGTTCCTGATCTCTACTGTTCCAGTGTTTCCTGCATGCTGAAGTACTTCCAGTCCTGGTTCCGGCCTAGTCTCTGGTGTTGCAGTTCCTGCTGAACTTCTCTGCTGTTTTCTGACCTGACTGATCGTTGCTGGTTCCTGTCATCTCATCACCTGTCTTCAGTATCCTGGCGACCTTCTGCCTGGTCGCGTTGGTGACATTGCTACAATTCCGTGTTGGTCCCAGCGTGCGGACGCTGGTTTGCTCCTAAGCCTTGCGGCTATACAAACTCGCTTGTTACACCAGTGTGCGGTCACTGGTTTGCTCCAAAGCCTATCAGCTATACAAATCTGTGTTGGTCCCAGCGTGCGGACGCTGGTTTGCTCCTAAGCCTTGCGGCTATACTAACTCGCTTGTTACACCAGTGTGCGGTCACTGGTTTGCTCCAAAGCCTATCAGCTATACAATTCTGTGTTGGTCCCAGCGTGCGGACGCTGGTTTGCTCCTAAGCCTTGCGGCTATACATACTCACTTGTTACACCAGTGTGCGGTCACTGGTTTGCTCCAAAGCCTTTCAGCTATACAAATCTGTGTTGGTCCCAGCGTGCGGACGCTGGTTTGCTCCTAAGCCTTGCGGCTATACAAACTCGCTTGTTACACCAGTGTGCGGTCACTGGTTTGCTCCAAAGCCTATCAGCTATACAAATCTGTGTTGGTCCCAGCGTGCGGACGCTGGTTTGCTCCTAAGCCTTGCGGCTATACAAACTCACTTGTTACACCAGTGTGCGGTCACTGGTTTGCTCCAAAGCCTATCGGCTATACAATTTTGTGTTGGTCCCAGCGTGCGGACGCTGGTTTGCTCCTAAGCCTTGCGGCTATACTACTCGCTTGTTACTCCAGTGTGCGGTCACTGGTTTGCTCGCTAAGCCTAACGGCTATACTATTCAGTGTTGTTTCCAGCGTGCGGACGCTGGTTTGCTCCAAAGCCTTGCTGCTTAACGATTCTGCTAATTTGCCAGTTCCATCTGACTGCTGCTATTATCTCTGGGCTGCCCTGCCCGGTATTGGTAAGGCCGGTAGAACCTTTTGCCACATTCCATCTGAGGTTGCCTTACCCGGTATTGGCAGGGCCGGTAGAGCCTACATTGTGTATCTATTGAGGCTGCCTTGCCCGGTAATTTGGTAAGGCCGGTAAACCCGTTATGCTATTCCATCTGCAGGTTGCCTTACCCGGTATTGGCAAGGCCGGTAGAGCCTAAAGACTGTCCTGTCCGGTATATTGACAGGACCGGTAGAGTCTGCCTTCTGTCTGTGCTATATTCTGTATATATATATATGTATGTTATTGCCATCCTAAGTTATCATTTATTATTTCAATAAAATTGATTTTTTTTACCTAAAACTTGTGTCTGAGAGTCATAATAAACCGTGACACTGTCCCCTCAGGGATCCTAGGTGCGTGTGTTTCCCGGACGTACCGGACAGGCCCATAACATATGTCCAGCCTTACCGCAGTACAGCTATAGACCTTCTTTACAAGGAAGTACCTCTCCTCCCTGGACAAGCATGTGAAACCGACTTGCGTAGGCTCAGCCCTACTGACCTCAGTATTAGGTGGCTTGGGAGGTGAGGGAGGCATGGGTGGGAACTCCCAGTCACCAGTCGAGACTCAAGCCTTGGTTTGTGGTTCTTAAATGAGGATATTTTTCTAATGCGGGTATCAATCAGTATAGCAAAGGAGATGAACAGATCTAGATCCTCTGGCAGCTCACGGTCTGCCATCTCATCTTTAATAGTATCACTAAGCCCTTGGGAGAAGGCCGCCACCAGAGCCTCGTTGTTCCAGCCTACCTCTGCCGCTAGTATACGTAATTCAATAGCCTACTCTGCTACTGTACGGGCGCCCTGGCAAATGGTCATTCATTTTTTTGAGGCAGAGGTTGCACGGCCTGGAAGTCAAATACATTATGGAAGGCATCCACAAATTCAGTAAAGTTAGATGTTATGGGTTTAGCTGTTTTCCATAACGGGTTGGCCCATGCCAATGCTCTGCCGGTCAACAAGGAAATCATGAACCCAACTTTGCTTCTTTCACTCTGGAAAGCATTAGGCACTAGTTCCAAAAAAATTCTGAGCTGATTTATGAATCCAAGGCCCAACGTGGGTTCCCCATCATATCTTAGAGGGAGTGGAGTGGCTCCGGACAACCCTCTATAACTTGAGTTTTCCACCTGAGTGGTTACTACCGATGTCGAAACAGAGGAGGCCACTGGTAGTTGCGCAGGCTTATCGAGAAGCGCTGTACAGTTAAGGAGCGTCTTCATCTCCATAGACAACTGGGCAATACATTGTTCCTGAATATCCAGCAGTGCACACTGCTATAATTGCAGGAACTGGAGAGCTGGGCTGGATCTCAGAGCAGGAACGTCAGACAAGCCGGGTCAGGTCACGGAGCAGGAATGTCAGCCAGGTCGGGTCGAATCACGGAGCAGGAACGTCAGACAAGCCGGGTCAGGTCACGGAGCAGGAACGTCAGCCAGGCTGGGTCGAATCACGGAGCAGGAATCAGAAGCGGAGTAGTCAGATGGGCCAAGTCGGTACACGGGAACACAGCAACACAAGTAAGCACTGGTACAGGAACACCAAGAAAGGGCACCAGACAGGTGCCAGAGGCCCAGTATAAAAAGGCCATACTGGGCGGGCCAAATCAAGCTCAGCCAGTGGGAGCACAGCACACAGAGACTGACAGGAAAAAAGCACGGGCACCGTGATAGTGAGCCTGTCACGTGGCTTTTAGTCAATGAGTGTTTGTATTTTCCTACACAAGTGCTCATTGACAAAAACCAAAGTACTTGTGTGGGGGGTATAAGTGGAAAGCCCTGATTGCCTTCCTGGTTCTCCTGGTCGCTGCATTGATCACCTCTCCTGTTGAAGAGGTGATCAATGCCAGGGGGACATCAGGAGAGGTCTTGATGACCCACTCGAGGTCAGACTTTAGTATATCATGTTAAAAAAAGCATTTTTTTTTTAATATTCAAAAATACCAAAAACAAGCCGTACATAAACATACAAACACAATCACCGACAATTGTTTTACTTTCCCATACATGTATCTCATAATTATATGATAAAACAATTTACACATAATCAAAAGTGTGTCACCTCTGGGTGTTGGCCATAAATATTATTTAATTAACTTTATTTCTTTAATGTTTTGGTTGGAGGGGGAAGCTATTTCCATTATTTTTATATCAACCCACTGTTCAGGGGCCCAACTATCGACATAATTTCGATGTGGTTTTGCAAATTTCCCAATGATCTAATCCTTCGTTTGAAATTTTATTACTTTGTCCTATTAATAAGTCCTTTTCCATCTGTAACTGATATTCTATTTGTTTTTAAACATCAGCCAAGTTCGAATTTCCTGACTTTTCCAATATCTAGCTAAACTCATCTTTGCTGCAATTAAAATATTCCCAGTCAAATATTTTGCCACTCTACTTAAAATTGGCCAATTCAAATGCAGCAAAAATGTGTCCCACTGACACCTAATATTTTTAGCTCCTATGAGTTCCAGTGTCAAGCTAATCATTTTCCAAAATGTACTTAATTTGCAACAACTCCACCAATATGCTTATACGTACCTATGTCCTCTAAGTGTCTCCAACATCTGTTTGATAACCATGGAAACATCTTATTTAGTGTCTGTGGGACCAAGTACAACCTATGCATTACTTTATACTGCAGCTCTACTAAATTTAAGCAATGTGTAAACGTCTTTAAATCAACCAAGCTTTTCACCCATTCTTCCCATTTAATTTATATTCCAAATCTTCCTCCCATTTATTCAGGGCTTTACTTTTAACATTTTGAGCTTCCCCTCTATCAAACCACTCTGTACAATTTTTTTAATGCTCACTTCTTCTTCAAATCATTTTATTAATTTAGATATTCTCATATCTTTTGACCTTTCAATACCTTTTCTTATGTATTCACTTATTCCTGTAACCTGTAGGCCAGACACTTTTTCTGCATTTTTCCTATCCTTCTATTTAGACTTGATTTCCTCTGGGAATTTCATCTTATATATGGAAAACTATATATTGTTTTTTTCAGAACGAATTGAGCTTTTATATAGTACCTTACATGTAGAGAATTTTGCATTGTGCAAAAAGCTATGATGTCATAATGACAAAAAAGTGAAAATTTACTTATTTTGCTAAAATCACATACTATGTATCAAAAACATTTACTTTGATTGTGAAAGTTTCAATTATTTGAAAAAGCCCCGAGTCCTCCGAGTAAAAAAATACCAAATTTGTATCATTTTACCCATGTCTATGGCTAGCGTAGAGCCCTAATCACCAGCAGCGCAAAATGGCATTTTCAACTTTATGAACTAATATGCGAGTTCTAGTGTTTTTGTGGTAAAGTTACCCTAAAACAGTGGAATAACTATATAAAACTATATATTTCTGGAAATTAGACACCCTGCTGCATCTAATGAGGGGTGACTTGCCTTCTTACCCCAAGCCTAATGTGCCCAAATGCCTCCAGAAGGTGGCACTAATGAAAAAAAAGGCATTTTCTTACATTTCTGCCCCTTCAGATGTACTGAAATCTGTGAAAACCATGGCGTTTCCAACTGTATTCATTAGCTAGTGCTCTTAGGAGAAAAATGACACCCCACTGATATGAGTTTACCTACCTCCGGGTGCGCTAGAAGTGCAAAATGACATCTACTACAATCTCTAATCTACCCCAAGCCTGGTGTGCACAAATGCCTCCAGAAGGTGGCGCTATTGAAGAAAAATGGTTCAATGCCATGGGATTTCTTAAGAGGACCTCTTGTCACTGCTGTGGGTTGACATACCAATTTGGGTGACAGCAGCATGGCTACCAGTGGAACAGGGATGGGAAAGCAAACAGTGTATGTTTGATTTTATGGCTAACAGATGAAAGAAGCTAGGGCTTCAGCCGGTGTAAGTGCGGACCTGTGACTACCAGTGTAACAAAGTGTGTGTGGGGGGTGAAGGGTTAGAAAGTGTATGTGGGTATGTCTACTAGTGGGGAGCGGACCAAGGATGGTGGTGGTGGTGAGGGGTCAGTGTTCGATAGTGTATATGGGGGTCTGTGATTACCAGTGTGCACTGTATGTCCCCCTCATACAAAGTTTGATTCCCAGCCTGGATCTAGTGCATACTGGTACTTTGAGTCTACCAGTAGGCAGTGGAAACAGGCTGGGGAATGAGAGTGCCAGTGGGCTGTGGAACCAGGCAGGGGGATAGGGTACGTGGGGATGGGGGGATTGGAGGCATTTTGTGTGCACGCCATAGGTGTGCCCAATGCACTGCAAAGCAATGCATTGGACCCCCATGGCACACAAAGGGTTAATTTTTTTTTAATCATTACTTTGTATTCAGATGCTCACCAAACAGGCTCTGATTACAAAGTAATGATAAAAAATGTGTGCCACAGGAAGGGGGTCTGCATTGACCCCCCCCCCCATGGCACACACAGGGTTAATTTTTTTAAAATTTTTTTTATTATAGACCTCATTGAGGGGCATCAGGACCCCTCCAGATCCCCCCTCCATTGAGGTCTTAGTAAAAAAAAAAAAAAAAACGTCCACAAATTAAGTGACCCTTGTGGCACTCAGAGGGTTAATTTTTGAATCATTATATTATAATCAGAGCTTGTTGGGGAACCATTAGGACCACTCATGATGCCCCCCCCCAACAATCTCTGATTACAAATGAATGATAAAAGCCCTGTATGTGCCAAAGGAGGGGGGGTCTGCATTGGACCCCACCCCCCGTGGCACACACAGGGTTAATTTTTAAATGTATTTTATATTTTATTATAGACCTCATTGAGGGGCATCAGGACCCCTCCTGATCCCCCCCAATGAGATCGTAGGGAAAAAAACATGTTCCCAAAATAAGTGACCCTCTGAGTGCCACAGGGGTCTCCAGCGTATTTCAAAGCAATGCGGCACTCACAGGGTTACTTTTTTTATCATTACTTTGTAATCAGAGCTTGTTGCAGGGCCATCAAGACCACTCCTGGTGGCCCCCCAACAAGCTCTGATTACAAACTGATGATAGAAGCCCTATGTGTGCCACAGGAGGGTGGTCTGCATTGGACCCCCCCTGTGGTACACACAGGGTTAATTTTTTTTAATATATTTTATTTTTTATTATAGACCTCATTGAGGGGCATCAGGACCCCTCCTGACCTTACCAAAGTTCTAGCAGCAGCTCTAGAACAACTGAGAAAGGAAGGCATCCTGATTATACCATATCTGGACGATCTGCTCATCATTTCAGAAACAGAAGAAGCATCCATAATCGAGACTCAGGTGGTAATTCAGCACCTGACAAGCCTGGAGTGGCTAATAAATTCAGAAAAGAGCCAGCTTTCTCCAACACAAGACCTAATCTTTCTAGGATTGAGACTAAACACAAAAAGTGCTATGGTGACACTATCAGAAGAGAGAATTCACAAGGTTATCAACAAGATAATAGAATTCAGAAAGAAGGGAAAACAGACAGCACAGGAATTCATGGAATGCTTTGGACAGACTCTGCCATTCAGATAGTCCCATAGTCACGTTATCACTCCAGGAATCTACAGATACACTTCCTCAGACATTGGAACCATCAGGATCCCTGTCAAGCAATCTCTCTGCCACCAGAAGTAAGAAGAAGATTACTGTAGTGAACAAAGAAAAGAAACTTAAGGAAAGGAACCCCATAACAGATCATCAGTGGGAAATAATAAATAGGTGCAAATCCATCCGTGTGGGGAGGCATCTGGAATTCCAAAATGATCCAGGGAAAATGGTCATTAACAGAAAGAAGACTGCATATCAACATCATAGAAGTAAGAGCAGTAAAGTACACTCTGCTACACTTTGAACCTACTAAGAGGAAATGTGGCACATGTCAGATCAGACAACATGGCAACAGTGCAATACATAAAGAACCAAGGATGAATGAGAAGTATTACCCTAAACAAGGAAGTCGCCTCAATATTTAATTGGGCAGAAAGAAATCTACTCGAGCTGTCAGCATCTCACATTTCCAGAAACCTGAACAGTCAAGCAGACTATTTTAAGCAGAGTCAGAATAGATCCAGGAGAGTGGGCCATAAACTTTAATTATCCTTCTTCTGTGTGTGAAGTGTCTCTGCAGCCTAGAAGGATGATCCCAGGACAGAAGGTACAAAACATTAAAGAGTATTTTTGTTACATATGATGGAGAATGCGGGCAACACACTGAAGTCAGTGAATCGCAAACAGAGACTGCTGGAGAAATGGAGCATGTTATTAAAGCCTTGATACAGTCCTCACCTGTACAGCAGGAAACTAACAGAATGTTTGCGGAGGCTCAGCGAGAAACAGACAGAAGGGCTGCTGAGGCTAATGCAGAACTGCAGCAACTGGTTATGGCACAAAAAGAAAACACAGATGCTTTGATTAGGGGACATCTGAGAGGCTGACCAGAGCTGCTGCAGAACCTCATCAAGGTCCCAAGGCTCTCAGAGTGAGTAACTATCTGCAAAAGATGGTAGATACAGATGATGTGGAGGCTTACCTGATGGCATTTGAGCAAACTGCAGAAAGAGAGGTGGCCTGTGGCTGAATGGGCAAGTCTATTGGTCCCATTTCTGAGCGGAGAGCCCCAAAAGGCATATTATGATCTGGAACCAGACCAAGCCAGCGAATACAGCAAGCTGAAAGTGGAGATATTGGCCTGTCTGGGAGTAACAACTGAAGTCTGGACCCAGAGGTTCGATTCCTGGATTTACCACCCAGATAAAACTGTTAGATCTTAGATGTCTGGCTTAATACATCTGGCCAGGAACATCCAGCTGCATTGTGGAGCAGCTAGTAATAGACAGATTCCTGAGAGGACTGCCTATCGATTTCAGATGGTGGGTCAGTCAGAACAATCCCAAAACAGTGGATCAATTGGTCACATTGGTAGAAAAGTATGTCGCAGTGGGAGAAATGCTTCAATCTCCTGTCCAATAGCAGGTTCAGAAGCTGAAAACCCAGAGCCCCAGGAAAACTGGTAAGACTGTTCCAGGCAAAAGGGGGACTTTTGGAGAGGGAGTTGGTTTTTAAAACCCCAGGGACATGAGCCCAAGGGAGAAGGGCTTTGTGAGATCTGAAGAGCACACAAAAGATTTGAAAATTACAAACAATGCTATGAAATGATTTAAATGTCAAGGATATGGACATAATGCAAAAGACTGTCCTGAAAATGTTGAACTGATAGAATGTACTTTGGGTAACAGCAGGGAGGGTTTTTCACTGTATTCTCATCCTGTGTGTTCTACAAACAAAAGTGACTGTATAAGTAGCCACCCCTTGTGTTCTGTGAATGTGGAAGGTAAAAAGATACACGCCTTACTTGATTCAGGCAGTATGATTACCCTTCTAAACCAAGCTTTAGCAAATGGCGCTCACAGAGTTGACTCCCAAATGATTAACATTGCCTGTATACATGGTGATATACATAGGTATCCTATTGCTGAAATATGTGTTGAAACACAATTGGGTTCTGTAAATTGTCAAGTTGGCCTGGAATTTCCTAATTTTTTAGGACTCTAAGATTCTACTGAAAACTACATGACTAGTCTGCCAGGTGAATATAAAGATGATCTTCCTTTTTCAAAGATGTTGGTAGATGAACTAGATAGCAGGGATGGGTTTGAGTGTAAGATGTTGTCCCTTCTGAAAACACTGGCTGGTGACAACCCAGAATCGAGTGGTACAGGGCCATCTGCTAGTTCTGAAGAAGACATTGGGCTCATTAACCTGGAGGTTAACCCAGGTAACTATCACTGTGCCTGTGATTGCCTCCAATAGGGAATTGCTGTAACAGCGACATTGTTTATATCCTGGCTGTCGCTCTATGCAAGTTGCTGTTCTTATAGGTCACTGTGCTTGTGATGTCATCTCTCAACCCACCTGCCAGGCCTTTTAAACCTCAGCATGTCCTATTACCTTTGCACTTTCGTGGTGTACCTGAGCCTAGTGCTATGTTTGTCCATTGCTGTTCCTGTGTATTACTCCTGCTCCATCCGACTACCCGTTCCGGCTCTGACTCCTGGCTACGCCTGACTACCCGATCCGGCTCCGACCACTGGAGACATCTGACTACCCTGATCCGGCTCTGACCTCTGGCTTGTCTGACTACCCGTTCCGACTGGCTACCCCTGGCTGCCTTCAGTTACTCTCCCTCTGTTGCTCTCCGGTTATGATTACCATCCTCGGCTACCCAGCCCCGGCTATTGGGATCCTTGCTGTCTGTGCCTACCCATTTCAACTCTCACTACGACTAGTGGCGCTTGTCGGTCAGTGCGTGTACTGACCTCCCGTGGCTGTCTGGTTTGTGTTACCTTGACGGTCAGTCCGTGTACTGACCTCCCGTGGTCGTTCCAGTTTGTGTGTTGCCTCACCTAGCCTCAAGTGCCGTTTACCTTGCTTTCGGTATGCCCGTTAGGGTATAGTTGCTCTTCATTCTCCTGCCGACTCAGATTGTGGAAGTGCTATGCACTGTCCTCCCATCTGTTTGTGAAGGTTGCTAGGGCCATTCGGATACTAGCTACACCTGCCTAGTGAAGGGTTGAAGAAGTGTCTTCGTGGAGGTGGTAGAGTTAGAGTCACTACTGTGTGCTCCAGTGTCTGATACTCGCTCCCGTTGCCTGAGTTACTCTATCCTCTGGGTACAGACGTGGACCTATCGCACTAGCCTAGTGAAAGGTGAGGAAAGTGAGTTCACTGTTCCTCCCTGGCCTTGTGAAAGTGTGTTACTCATTGCTTCCAACTACTGTGTCACTCATTGCTGCCACTGTTGTGTCATTCATTGCTGCCACTATTGTAAAATAAAGTTTTATTTTAAGTTCATCTGTACTTGTCAGTGTTGTTATTTCTTAGTCATTCCGTGACAGTAACTTCTGGAGTGCACAGTGGTCTGACCCCATTATATTAGCAGCCAGAAAAAAACATTTCAGTAAAAGTGAGAGAGTATGTCTCAGTGCAGGGGGGAAGTATTTGACTGCTAGCTGCATTAATTACCAGATGCAGGTGAGTGAAAATAGGGAGTAATAGAACTCCTGGTGTGGATTCCTCACCTGGCACTTGTCAGTTACTATGAAACTGTGGAGTGGAGCACTGGCCCAAAATACACAGATCTGCAATGTATAACAAGTTACCTATACATTATAGTTCCCTGGGGCTAATCAGGGTAGATAGCCTGCAGGATTAGGGGAGATCTATATACACCCTCCATCACTATTCCTGGGACTATGTCACTAGATATATATAAGCAAATATACAAAGTATTGGTGCACATTCAAATTTTCATCACCATTAACCCTTTACTCTGCAGCATTGTGCCTGCATATCACTACTATTTTAGAGATGAGGATTTAGTCACATCATATGGCCATAGAATGCTAAGTTTGCCACCAACGCCAAGGTACCTCATTTTGGCAAGTACCTAACCTTAATATGCTTTGTCTTATGAGCTAAATCTCTCTTACTTTAGGCATTTACTACCCTTAATTTACTTTATCCTGAGAGCTGAGTCTTGGTAAATTATGGTTAGTAAATTCCTAAAGTAGGAGAGATTCAGCTCATAAGACAAAGCATATTAAGGTTAGGTACTTGCCAAAATGAGGTACCTTGGCGTTGATGGCAAGCTTAGCATTCTATGGCCATATGATGTGACTAAATCCTCATCTTTAATATAGTAGTCCTCAGGAGACATCAGTCAGATTTTAAGATATCCGTAAGAGCATGTAGATCAAAATGACTTAGCCACTAATTACTCATCTGTGATCAATCAGAGATTCTGACCTATTGGAGTGTGACAGAGGACTAACTTTGAGAATCATTGTTTTAAAGTAATATATTAAGAAACTGAATGTTCATTTAAAATAAATTATACTGTAAGATGCTGCCACTTAGTGGTCAAAGTAATTAAATCCAATTTTGAAATTTGTTGAGCGTTTGTATATTTGATGTACAATGCTAAACAATGCACCGGCAAATAAAATAATAACAAAATAACCCCTTAATGTCAGTGGGTATTTGTATGCTCATTACCAGGGAGATTATAACTATTTTTCTATGTTTGTTAAAGGGGATCTCTCACCCATAAACAAGTTTGTCTTAATATGTACATTATATAACAATTATGTGTAATATTGCATTTTTTTACAGCTTTATTTGGGTGAAATCTAAAAAATAAATACTGCCCTGAGCCATACCTCCAGATTGAATGAGGGTACAGCTCTGTGCCCACAGTCTATCACTCTGGCCTCTGTTGCCCTCCCTCTCTCCAGCCTCCTCCGATGACAGAGACTTTCTGCTTTAAGCTGGAGAGGTCTCATTTGCTAGATATCGATCTCTGACAGTGAGACCGCTCCAGGTTACAGGCAGAAAGCCTCCATCATTGGAGGAGGCTGGATAGAGGGGAGCAGAGGCAGAGTGATAGACTGCCTGTATAGAACTGTACACGCAGTCTATCTGGAAGTAGGGCTCTGGGCAGTATTTATTTCTGAGATTTCACCCAAATAACGCTGTGTAAAAAAAAAAAAAAAAAAATGCAATATCACACATAATCGCTATATAAAGTACATTTTAAGACAAACTTTTTAGGGGTGATAGATCCCCTTTAAAACGGGTTTCACTTTTTCATTATTTAGTATACCTAGGTGAACTGTATATTATCGTTTTCAGAACAGACTGGAGTTTCTTTTGGTACCATGTTTAAGTGTGTGTGTGTGTGTGTGTGTGATATTTAAATATATACTCCTCTGTACTCCCAGGTAGAGGGTATCTCTGTGCGTGTGTGTATGAATGCTTATATATCATCATTATCCTCATCTTTAGCCCTTGGCAATCCACTGCAGGATGAAGGCCTCCACAGCAAACCCAAACAACTTTGGTTCTGTGTCTTTTGTTGCCACCGTATACTAACAAATATGGTAATTTCTTCCACCTGTCTTGTCACTGGTCTTCTTCTTGGGCATTTGGTATCAAGTGGAGTCCATTCTGAAATTTGTGTGGTCCATCTCTGTCAGGTCTTCTTGCTATGTGACCTGCCCATTTCCATTTTAGGCGCTTTACTCTTTCAATAATGTCATAGACCTTTGCTGACTAATCCATGCGCACCTTTTTCGGTTTCTTTTTTTTTGTTTGTTGTTTTTTTGTGTTTTAAAAGCTTTATTGAATGGTAAATTCACATACAGAGGGGAAAATAGAAGAGGAGCACAAAACAATCCTTCAGAAACACAGTTTAAAACATCATGTATGTTGACAGAAAGTAAATTCGAGTATGGTATCTATCACGGTCCCCGTGATTCCCTGTCAATCTTTGCTGTGTTACCTACGCATTGGAGCTTCCAAATACTATGCGCATTCACAATGTGTTCCATGTGTCACTATTGAAGCCCTTGGTTTGCAACCACTATACTACCACTCCGGTGGTTCCTGGGCCGGTGGATGTGCAAGGCCAAGAGGAATACGAAGTACAGAGTATTATTGACTCCAGGAGATTTAGAGTGAAAGTTGCGCAGTAATCGTGGAGCATGGAGGTCCCTCTGGTCGACCCAAGAATGCTCCTCAGGCCCGTAACCTTTCCAGTGGACCAAATATTACAACTTGCCTCTAAATCTCCTGGAGTCAATAATACTCTGTACTTCGTATTTCTCTTGGCCTTGCACATCCACCGGCCCAGGAACCACCGGAGTGGTAGTATAGCAGTTGCAAACCAAGGGCTTCAATAGTGACACATGGAACACATTGTGAATGCGCATAGTATTTGGCAGCTCCAATTCGTAGGTAACACAGCAAAGACTGACAGGGAATCACGGGGACCGTGATAGTACGCATTCTTGGACATGAGCTTATTCAGTCCACGGTAGTCAATATATGGTCATAATGCACCACTTTTCTTTTTCACAAAAAATAATCCTGCACCTGCCGGGGACGATGATTTACAAATGATTCCCCGTTTGAGGGCATCCTCAATGTATTCCTCCATGGCCCTATTTTCCTCACAGGACAATGGGTACGTCCTACCCCTCGGTGGCACCACCCCCGGAGGCAAATCAATAGCGCAGTCACAAGGTCTATGCTGCGGCAATGTGCTAGCCTCACCTTTAATGAATACGTCGCTGAACCTGATGTATTCAGCTGGCACAGAAGGAGAGGTACACATAATCTTGACTGGATGAGATAGACAGTGACCAGTGCAGTAATCAGACCAAGACTAAATCTCACATCTTTGCCAGTCAAACTGGGGATTGTGCAGCAACAACCAAGGGAACCCCAGAATGACTGCATGATGGAGTGAGTGTATAATTTGGAAACATACCTCCTCCTTGTGGAGGACCCCAATAGACATAGTGATGAGAGTAGTTTCCATAGTGATGAGAACTGGTTCTAGAGGTCTGCCATCAATAGCCTCAATGGCTAGTGGAGTATCTCTTTTAGACAGAGGGATCTCCATGCTCCAAGATTACTGCACAACTTTCACTCTAAATCTCCTGGAGTCAATAATACTCTGTACTTCGTATTCCTCTTGGCCTTGCACATCCACCGGCCCAGGAACCACCGGAGTGGTAGTATAGCGGTTGCAAACCAAGGGCTTCAATAGTGACACATGGAACACATTGTGAATGCTCATAGTATTTGGAAGCTCCAATGCGTAGGTAACACAGCAAAGATTGACAGGCAATCACAGGGACCGTGATAGTATCTTAAGAAGCTAACATGATGTAACAGTGACCTAGCTGCTAGATTTTAAGTTGGCCAATAAGCAGACAAGTCCAGCTAATACCTATACATAGAACCCATAGTATATCAGCATTTCCAATAAATAAAAAAAGATTCTGCAAACGGAGTCAGCACATTATCTCTTGTATTCAAAAGGAAAGGAGGCAAAGAGAAAAGGTAAGAAAGAGAAATCCCAGCAGTGTGGCCAGAGGCCCAAGGGAGTTGAACGTGTCAGTGGAACAAAGAAAACTCTTTATTCTATAATAATGGTCAAGAAGGCCAGGATCACTTATCACATAATCAGTGACCGTGTCAGGATACCAGGAGTTATCTTTCTGTTTTTGGGTGTCTCGTTACCTTTCTGTCTTCCTTGCATCGTTTTTGTTGGAGGTTGGAGGTTTATAGTTTGGTCTGCCCTCTTCTCTGCGCTAGATTATTTGCACTGTGTTGTTTATTGTGCTGTGGTTAATTTTCCTGGATTTCTGACCTCTGCTTATGTTTTTGACTTGATTCTGTTTAGGCTGCTGACTCTCGGCTGCCTGGCTTGTCTGACTGTTCTCCGCTCATCCTCCGTGGTTTCTGACGCTCCCGGTAAGTTTTGACCTGCATTTGGTTTACGCCTTTCACTCCCTCTCTGGCATCCCTGGTTGCCCCCGGTACCTTGGCCTGTCCGACTACCCGTGACGCTCCAGCGTCTGTTTGTGTCTCCCGCTGCCGTAGGTTCTGCTGTAACGGGTGCCACTCCGTTGGCTTGTCACTCTCTGCTACCTTTGCCCTTGGAGCCTTCGGCAGGAGCTCCATCCTTGTTTGGACGCGTTCCGGCCAAGGCCCAGATACTGCTGTAGCTCCGCCTCCTCCTTTCTCTCTCGGGTATTCCTCCGGGTTTCCCCGGCTCTTGGCGGCGTAGCCCGCAGTCTCTTGCGGGTTATTCCCAGCTGAGGGCCTGGTGTCTCGGTCTCGGTGCCTAGCTTGGGGTGGTCTGCTGGTCTGGGTGGTCCGCTGCTGGCTGAGGTTCCCTTCCGTGCCATTTGTAGGAGAGGTGGGTGCCTGGTGGGTCACTAGTGGTGGGTTGGAGTCTCTTCCTCCCATCTGGGGTCTTTCAGTGTTACCTCCTTCTGCTGTTTACTGGTTGTCCCTGTTTTTCTGCTGAGTGACTGTCTTTGTAGTTGCAGTCCCGTTGGTGTGCACCCATTCGGCGTCCGTTGCCTCCCTAGGGTAGTCTCAGCTGGGCGATCTCTCCCCCTTGGTCCGAGGGGGGGGGCCCTCAGGTCATTCCTCTTTAGGGTCTCCAGAGTAGGGGGGAAAGGTTTTTGCGGGCCCTCTCTTGTCTCCGGTGGAGCTCCTCTCTTTTGTTGCCTGGTCCCTTTTGTCAGTACCTAGGAAGGTGGCTGAGTCTCCGGTTGTTCCAGCCAGGTTGAGGATAGTCAGTCCCTGTTCTGATTGACCACCGTTCTTGACCAGAGCCTGACACTATCTTTAGCAGGTCCGTTTTAGCGGGGCTTCCTTTCTTTTCCCCTTCGGGGGGGAAAGGGCTTCTCTTCTCCAGTGTCCAGTCCCTCTGGGTGTTCCTGTTCCTGGTTTCCTGAAGTTCCCAGCTTCTGCTCTAAGGGTCCTCTCGTCCGGAAAGGACTAGGTCTCCATATAGTCTACCCTGTTCTTCATCCAGGTCAGGATCCCAGCTCAACTGGGATCGGACATCTGGCTTCGCGGCCAGCACCTTTAACTCGGCTACGGCCACAGCAAGGAGACCAGGGTGACTGTCACCGATCCCGAGCATCGCTCCCTAGTTTTGCACCCCAGCTTCTGGACTAGTCTTTTCCTAACACCAGTCCCTGACAGACCGATACTGCATGTAGTAAATATAAGATATCAGCTTATAAAGAGTGAGAAGGAAGGAAAGTTGAAAAATGTCCATTTAGAGCAACAAAGAGAAGCCAGAAGAAATCCTCACACAAGAGGGAAGGAAAGAGAAAAAGGGGAAAGAGAGGAAAGAAAGGAGAGAAAGATATAAGAGATAAAACATCCAAGGACTATAACATACTAGGAGTTAGTGAAAGCACACTAGGAAAGCAAGTCAGAAAAGGAATTAACGTGTGGACAGAGTGATAGGGTAGCATACCCCATACCCTGCCAGAAATCACGCAGGGACCTCAATGAGGTCTTGGGGAAGGGAGAAATACATAGACATGACAGAAAGTCGAGATCCTAAACGGCCTTACACATTAAAATATGACTACTCATAGAGATTAAAATAATTACAGTGAATACCTACATATGGATAATACAACTATACAGCTGTACACACAAGAGGCTGGGAGAATACCCAAAGAGAAGAATTATTCCTTCGACAAATAATCAAATCTTTCAGCTCCGGGGAAAACATCTCCGAAATCCAGGGGACGTCCCAATGAGCATAGTCGCAAGTATCCTAGCGTTCCCAAGGTTTTGGAGAGTGACCATATCACGGTGCCCATGCTCCAGGTTGCAGGTGTCGACATTGTTATCACTGTATTTTCCATACTTGCATATGATTGGCCTGTCTCTTGTCTCCACCCTGCCTGAACCTTTATAACCTCTGTCATGTCTATACTACAGTGCCCTTTCGTGGTGTACTTACTGCTGAACTATTGCTTCGTGATTACTGTTCTGTGTATGACCTGGCCTGCCTGACAACAACTTCTGTTTGCTGATTTGTTCCTGCTCCGTTACTGACTGCTTCTGGTTGAGAACCCGCTCCGTTGCTGACTGTATCTGGCTGAGAACCCGCTCTGTTACCGACTGTATCTGGCTGAGAACCTGCTCCGTTTCTGACTGTATCTGGCTGAGGACCCGCTCCGTTGCTGACTGTATCTGGCTGAGGACCCGCTCCGTTACCGACTGTATCTGGCTGAGAACCCGCTCCATTGCTGACTGCATCTGGCTGAGAACCTGCTCCGTTACCGACTGTATCTGGCTGAGAACCCGCTCCATTGCTGACTGCATTTGGCTGAGAACCTGCTCCGTGGCTGACTACATCTGGCTGTGATCCCGATGAGTTGCTGACCGAGTTCCTGCGTGTTTTCCTGTCAGCGGATGACTTTCCAACTGAGCTCCTGCCTTGTTTCTGATTAGGCTGCGTACTGGTGCCATTCGCTCTGTTCACAGAGCTGAGACGCTCGTTGCTACTAGGCTTAACCGCAAGGTTGCCCGTGTTGGTCCATCGCTGTAGCAGTAGCGTCTCCTGCCTGTTGGTGTGCGCCGCAGGGCGCTTGTTGTTTGTCGACCGTGGGCTAAGTGTGTTGCGCTATTTACTCTCATTACTGCCTCACGCAGTGTGCACATTCGAAGTACCGGTGCGGTGTTCCTACACTGACTGTGTTACTCTGATCACTAGTGTCCACCTACTATCGCTGGGCTCACTCCTATTGGAGTTGCAGCATTCACTGGGCATTACTATCAGTCTCTGTATACACCTGGTGATCCAGGTGTGTTGTGCCTCCTGCTGTAGTAGCCTTGGGCTCAAGAGCCAGTCGTTGTTGCACTATCCTTTAGGAGACACCAGTAGCACTTACCTCATCCTACTTTGCGATCCACCCCTAGCGTTCTAGGGATTTTTGAGAGTTGCCCGGTCCAGTGGTTACCTGTGTCGCACCAGTCATCTCCTCCTCTCTGGTCAGAATTTCCCAGGCATCTGGGAAGTGTCAGTGCCAGTATTGTCACCCTACTCAGGGTTCCATAGGCTCCCAGGTGGCTGGGATTGTCAGAGTCAGTGTTGCCTTTGTCCGTTGGGTTCCTAGGCCTCCAGGCGCCTGTGAGGTACCAGTGCCAGTACGGTTGCGCTCCTGTTGGGTTCATAGACTCCCAGGCAGCTGGGAGTGTTAGTTTCAGTGTTGCCTTGATCCTCTGGGTCACGCCAGACATCCAACCAGTTTGTGTTGACCGTGTTCCTGCATATTCCTTTGTCCTGGACTGGTCCACTCCACTGTATACAGTTGCCTCCTGTTTGTTTATTGCTGCTGCTACTACGTGCTATCTTTATTGTATTAATAAAGCTTTTAACCTTACTAAACGGGTCTGAGTGTTCATCCAAAACCATGACAGACCAGTGCTGAACAGTCAGGCAGCATAACAGCAGCCACCAACAAAATATTAATAGCTGGGCAAAAAACATACACATAACCACTAAAAAGCTAAACCCAATGTCATAGTTTCAACAATACCTGTAAGAAAGCAGAGCTCCCCCCTACATAAGCAAACCATACTCTTCCTTAATATAATCTAGATGATCTAAGACCTCTCTATATAGCTAAACATAGCTAATCCCCCTGGGCCCAAGGGGGATTGCCCGGACGATCATTGAACAGTCAATCCTGGAGGGTGTCTACCAGCTGCTGGAGGGTTACAGGAGCCACAAATCAATAAATAATAACAGTGGGTCCCCATATAGAAAGGTACATAGTCCAACAATTGAAGCATGTAGTATTGCCAAGCTAACAGCCGGTAGCTTCTTTAACCAAGCTGAAATGCACACAGTAAAGTCCAACACCTGCTGGAGCACCAGTATTAAGTAGCAAAGTTCGCAAACAGTCTCAACAATTGAAGGGCAAGGATACCCAGGATCCATGGGTAGGCATCCCAACAATAGACTTCTCAAGGCGTAAAAGAAAGGCAGATGATCCTTAGTTTCACAAATCTTCCATCCTGGATCAGGTACCAGAGACTTCGTAGTAGCAATTCCAAGTAGACCAAGGTCATAGAGAATATCATCCTGTTGCTTGCTGTCATGCGTCTCCTGAAAGGCCATAGAACAACAGGCCGGTGCAGTCGATTCTGGCAGTGGCGTATTCAAATCCACTAATTATGGGACCAAGGCCACATTGAGCCGATCCTGCGGGTCTCCCGCTGCTCAACAGCACTACGCAAAGCAGCAAATTCCCCCCTCACTGCTGACAAAACTTCATCCAGGAAAACAAAATTATTTTCTAAATCCCCATTAAGGGTAGGTAATTGTGTTAATTTAAAACTGGAAATCTCTGTCTGGACCAATTTTAATTCACGTGAGACTTCCTCTATTACAATAAGATCAAGTCATACAAACATTTATACAGCATACAGCACCATTTCTGGCAAAATTCCGGATTGGTGCGGCTAACGGGTGCTAGTTTCAAACATCCTCATTCTGGATGGTCCATCCCAATAAAACATAAGTTGACTTGTACAAGCCAATATGTAATATACTTCATTTTGTGTTCTTGTAGCCTTTTATATATAGGTAAGACCACCAATACACTGCGAGACAGAATGGCGAATCATAGATCTAATATGTATGAGGCTATACAAGGGAAAACCACGGACAAACCTGTGGCAAGACACTTTGAGGAGAAGAGACACACTCTGGCAGATCTCCGCTACATGGCTATAGACCATCAACCTGAACCATTTCGTGTAGGTGATAGGGGCAAGTTGTTGCTCCAAAGAGAGGCTCGCTGGATATATAGCCTGGATACATTGGCACCTAGAGGACTCAATGACAGGTTGCCTCTGACGTGCTATTTATAGGGAAGATAGTAGACCCTCCAGGTATGTTATAGGGGGTGTCGAATCTTTTGTCTTCTCTACAAATTCTTTGTATGTCAACCATTGTCTCTTCAGGGTTCAGCGGGCATAGAGACCCCAATTTCTGGGGCGTTGCCACTCCAAACGCTGACCTATAATAGGACAAGACATTGAGTTGACTATCCAACATCCTATAGGATTATTGAAACACTTATATTGTGGTATGGGACTCTGATGGTTCTAATACAGCCATGTCTTCATGATGAGAGTTTTACTGGATTACACCCTCAGGTAATGTGGGGAAGCACATTCACAGATGCATTCATCCGTTCTGTCTCCCAGTGTTTGGAATTTCACCTAGAGCGCTTTGTAACTAGGTCTGGCCGTTTCTGCTTAAATATTTGCTTGTATAAGCCCACTGTGTCAGATACCCCTGGCTCAACTCTACAGGAGATGAATGTACCAGCAGAGATATAGGCTATCAGGAATAAGCGACTCCTCCAACAAGGGTTGGTGGAGTGAAGGCTTGAGTGCGACGCTGGAGAGCGTAGCTGGTGTGCGCAGGCCCCCTGTAGTGCGTTGTGCTGCGGCCAAGGCCGTGTAAAGGTGCTGGCCGCGAAGCCAGATGACCCCCCTCGGTTGAGCCGAAGAGGGCCCAGGATAACGCACTACAGTGAGGACACCCACCACCAACCCCAGGGAAGGTCTGTTTCCAACTACAAGAACAAGGAGGACTAGGCCGAAGTACTGTGGCTAAGGGCAGGAAGCTGGAAGGGAGCGGATAGGGAAGGCTACAAGACTGGAAGACCTGAAAGGCAGGAGCAGACCCCTGGCAGGAGAGACGGGAGCTAGCAGGGACAAGATGCCCTCTAGGGAGAGAGGAGAGTAGCGGGGAACTAGGAAGGGGGCCTAGGAGTCAGGCAGAGAAGCACTGGGAGAAAGGGAGACTGAAAGGCACTAGGACCCAGGAGCCCTGGAAACAATGGAGGCAAGAAGGTACTAGGACCCAGGCTGCAGGACAAGAAAGAGCAGGCTGAACAGAGGCTCCAAGAGCAGGCTGAACTGAGGCTTCAACCCAGGACGGCTGGACTGCTGCAGGCAGAACTGAGACTCAACCCAGGAAGACTTGGACTGCTGAGGAATCCCCAACTCAGGTTCAGGAACGCTATAATCGCGCGCCGCAGAGAAGCAGCGCACGACTATAACGGGCCCGAACCCGGAAGTGCGGGTGACGGATGACGTCACCACGCTAGCGTGGCGACGCGCATCCGAAACCCGGAAGCGCACAGAAGCCACCGAGGGAGCGAAGGAACGGTAAGCATGACACTCCCCCCCTCCTAGGGCCGCCCCCGGAGGCCAGGACGGGGTTTAAGGGGGAAGCGGGCGTGAAAATGCCGAAGAAGGACAGGGGCATGGACATCCGAGGATGGGACCCAGGAGCGGTCCTCGGGGCCGTAACCGCGCCAGTTGACCAGATACTGGAGCCGGCGACGAACCAAGCGGGAGTCCAGGATGGCATCGATGACATATTCATCCCGGCCCTCATGGACCATGGGCCTAGGAACCCGAATCCTAGGATGCGAAGGGTGGGACGGACACCACGGCTTCAAGAGAGAGACATGGAATACCGGGTGCATCCGTAAGGAAGAGGGAAGAGCCAACCGATATACCACCGGAGAGAGCCGACGGAGCACCCGGAATGGGCCTAAAAACCGAGGACCAAGTTTGGCAGAAGGTTGACGCAGGCGCACATTCTTGGTGGAAAGCCAGACCCTGTCACCAACAGCAAACTTGGGGGCCAAAGAACGACGACGGTCCGCTTGGACCTTGTGGCGCACCTGGGCTGAAAACAAAGAAGAGCGAATACGTCGCCAATGGTCCACCAGGGACTGCACACGAACCTCAGCGGCGGGCGCCAAGGCAACCCCTGGAGAAACCAGCAAAATCCTGGGGTTGAAACCCAGAGCAGCAAAAAAAGGCGAACAGCCTAAGGAGGAGTGGTAGTGAGAGTTTAGGGAGAACTCAGCCAAAGGAAGTAGGTGAGACCAATTGTCCTGTTGGTGGTTGCAGAAACTACGCAGGAAGTGCTCCAAGGATTGGTTCAACCTTTCGGTTTGCCCATTGGTCTGGGGATGATAGCCAGATGAAAACTGCAGAGTGACCCCCAAGCGGCCACAAAACGACCTCCAAAAAGCGGAGATGAATTGAGGACCCCGATCAGAGGTGATATGTAGGGGAACACCATGGATACGGACTATCTCAGAAATAAAAAGGTCAGCAAGATCCGAGGCAGTGGGTAGCTTAGGTAACGGGACCAGATGACATTGCTTAGAAAAACGGTCAACAACCACCCATATAACCGTCTTGCCAGAAGAAACCGGAAGGTCTACAATAAAATCCATCGCGATTTGGGACCAGGGAAGAGCAGGAATAGGCAAAGGGTGAAGAAGCCCTGATGGTCTGCAACGGGGCGTCTTCATGCGGGCACAAATGGTACAGGAGGAAACAAAAGACGCCACCTCGGCTCGAAGAGACGGCCACCAAAAATGGCGAGACAATAGTTCATAGGTCCTTGTCACTCCAGCATGTCCCCCAACCAACGAATGATGGGCCCAACGGAGGACCTCAGACCGATATTGCAAGGGAACAAATAAAGCCCCGGATGCACGAGGATTCCCAGCAGGGGCAGAGGACTGAGCATTCCGGATGCGTTACAAGGTACTGGTGGCCAAGGCGCCTATGAAACAAGAAGAGGGTAGTATAGTGTCCGGTACAGAAGAGACAAAGGGCGGCTCTTGAAGGCGGGACAAAGCGTCAGCCTTGGTGTTTTTTACCCCTGGAACGTAAGAAATAGAGAAATCAAAACGAGAGAAGAATAGGGACCAGCGGGCCTGTCGGGCGTTTAGACGTTTGGCCGAAGCCAGATATGCCAAATTCTGGTGGTCCGTGTAAATGGATATTTTATGCGGAGAACCTTCAAGGAGGTAACGCCATTCAGCTAATGCCAATTTAATCGCCAGGAGTTCACGATTACCAGTATCGTAATTCCTTTCAGGTGCAGAGAAGCTCCGAGAGAAAAAGGAGCATGGATGGAGAACTCCAGTGGAGGGGCACCGCTGAGAAAGAACTGCTCCAGCCGCGGTTTCAGAAGCGTCAACCTCCAGGATGAATGGTTGGAGAGGGTCCGGATAGGATAAGATGGGTGCAGTACAGAATGCCTGTTTCAGGGCAATAAAGGCTGCCATAGCCTTCGAGGACCAAGAGGACGGGTCAGCACCCTTACGAGTAAGGGCTACAATGGGCTGTATGCGCTTGGAAAAGCCTTGGATGAAACGTCGATAATAATTGGCGAAGCCAATAAAGCGTTGCACAGCTTTGAGATTCCGTGGGAGAGGCCAATTCTGTACAGCAGATACTTTGGCAGGATCCATGGCCAGACCTTTAGGTGATACTATGTACCCCAAAAAAGGAAGAGTGGTCTGATCGAAAAGGCATTTCTCCAGTTTGGCATAAAGATGATTGGCCCATAACCGCTCTAGGACCTGTCGTACGTGAAGACGGTGCTCAGATAAGGTATTGGAATATACCAGTATGTCGTCCAAATAAACTACAACAAATGAGGACAACATGTCCCGAAAGATGTCATTAATAAGGGCTTGGAAGACTGCAGGGGCATTGCGCAAACCAAAGGGCATGACAAGGTATTCATAATGCCCTGATCGTGTATTGAATGCAGTCTTCCATTCATCCCCTTCGCGCATCCGGACTAAATTATAAGCTCCGCGTAGGTCCAGTTTGGTGAAGAAGTTGGCTCCACGGAGACGATCTAGGAGCTCTGAGATAAGCGGTAGGGGGTAGCAATTACGACGGGTGATGTTATTCAGACCCCTATAATCTATACAGGGACGGAGGGTGCCGTCTTTCTTAGCCACAAAAAGAAACCTGCTCCAGCGGGTGAGGAGGATGGACGGATAAAGCCTCGAGCAAGATTATCCTTTACATAGGCCTCCATGGCAGCGGTTTCAGGGACGGAGAGTGGATACGTCCTACCCCGAGGAGGCATAGTACCAGGAAGCAGATCGATGGGGCAGTCATACGGGCGGTGAGGCGGAAGGGTCTCGGCCCGTCGTTTACTAAAAGCCTCGGCTAGATCTCTGTAGGGTTCAGGAATCACTAGAGGGGAGTCAGCAGTAAGAGTAGACAAGAGCGCTGTGGAACCCCCCGAATTCATGGGTAAGGTACCGGTAAAATCAAGAGAGCCTGTAGCCCAATTGATGTTCGGGTTAGCGGAACACAACCAAGGGTACCCTAAGATTACTGGGGTACTGGGTGAAGTAATGATATCCAGAGTGATGGACTCGGTAATATGACTATCTACATGTAGTGTTAATGGTTGAGTGGAATGAGTAATCAAACCTTTCCCCACGGGTGTTCCATCAATGGCCAGCACACGTAGAGGCAGATGCTTAAGACGTAGAGGAATCCCATGCTGGGAAGCAAAGGTAGCGTCGAGAAAGAGGCCAGAAGCACCGGAGTCAATGAAAGCCTGCGTGCCAAGGGTGCGACCATTCCAAGAAAGGATGATTGGAACACTAAGACATTGTGTCAGACTGTTGGGGATGGTAGCCGAACTTAGGGAGACTCCCCTACTACCTAAGTCCTGGCGTTTCCCTGCTTATTGGGACATTCACGTGCTATGTGACCAGGAGCTCCGCAATAGAGACACAGACCGGAGGCACGACGTCGAGCCTTTTCTTCATCTGACAGACGAAAAATACGGCCAATCTCCATGGGTTCCGTACTGGAATCAGGGACGGTGGGCGGATGCTGAAACCGGGCAGCCAGACGGATAGGAGGACGAGGAACAGGACGGCGGCCTCTGTCCCGATCTCTCTCACTCCGTCTCTCAGACAAGCGGTGTTCCAAAGATGAACATAGCGCCACCAATCCTTCCAACGTTTCCGGTATTATTCGGGTGGTCAACTCGTCCTTGATGCGGTCATGAAGACCCTTGCGGAAGGCTGCCTTGAGGGCGCTGGCACCCCAGTCTGTATCATAGGCCAGCGTGCGGAACTCCACAGCATACTGTGACAAGGAACGTTGTCCCTGACTGATCTCCAGCAAAGCAGTCTCAGCCTTGGTCTGACGACCGGGTGTATCGAATACTGCTTTGAAGGCTGTAAGGAAGGTATCAAAGTCATCCAAGATGGGAGACCTGTGGTCCAACAAGGGGGTAACCCAGGCCAAGGCCTGGCCCTTAAGAAGGGAAACAACAAAGGCGATCTTGGCTTGAGGAGAGGAGTAGGAGTCAGGCTGACAGCGAAAATGCAATAAACACTGGTTCAAGAAGCCCCGTACATCAGAGGTGGAGCCATCAAAACGCTCTGGTAGAGGGAGACGAGGGAGAGAGGGCAAAAAGGCAGGAACAGGAGACGGCATAGCGTGTGCCAGAGTGGGTTCCCTATCCCTGGGGGCTGCTACTTCACGTTGCATTTGCTGTAGAAGATGTGTGATAGTATCCAACTTCTGGTCGAGTTGTACTATCTGTGTTGCGTGCTGGCTCAACACGGCGCCTTGCTGTAATAAGGCCTCAGACAGCTCAGTGGGGTCAGAAGCCATTTGACTAGAAGGGTGGCGCGATTATAATGTCAGATACCCCTGGCTCAACTCTACAGGAGATGAATGTACCAGCAGAGATATAGGCTATCAGGAATAAGCGACTCCTCCAACAAGGGTTGGTGGAGTGAAGGCTTGAGTGCGACGCTGGAGAGCGTAGCTGGTGTGCGCAGGCCCCCTGTAGTGCGTTGTGCTGCGGCCAAGGCCGTGTAAAGGTGCTGGCCGCGAAGCCAGATGACCCCCCTCGGTTGAGCCGAAGAGGGCCCAGGATAACGCACTACAGTGAGGACACCCACCACCAACCCCAGGGAAGGTCTGTTTCCAACTACAAGAACAAGGAGGACTAGGCCGAAGTACTGTGGCTAAGGGCAGGAAGCTGGAAGGGAGCGGATAGGGAAGGCTACAAGACTGGAAGACCTGAAAGGCAGGAGCAGACCCCTGGCAGGAGAGACGGGAGCAAGCAGGGACAAGATGCCCTCTAGGGAGAGAGGAGAGTAGCGGGGAACTAGGAAGGGGGCCTAGGAGTCAGGCAGAGAAGCACTGGGAGAAAGGGAGACTGAAAGGCACTAGGACCCAGGAGCCCTGGAAACAATGGAGGCAAGAAGGTACTAGGACCCAGGCTGCAGGACAAGAAAGAGCAGGCTGAACAGAGGCTCCAAGAGCAGGCTGAACTGAGGCTTCAACCCAGGACGGCTGGACTGCTGCAGGCAGAACTGAGACTCAACCCAGGAAGACTTGGACTGCTGAGGAATCCCCAACTCAGGTTCAGGAACGCTATAATCGCGCGCCGCAGAGAAGCAGCGCGCGACTATAACGGGCCCGAACCCGGAAGTGCGGGTGACGGATGACGTCACCACGCTAGCGTGGCGACGCGCATCCGAAACCCGGAAGCGCACAGAAGCCACCGAGGGAGCGAAGGAACGGTAAGCATGACACACTGTCTCAGAACAATATAACCGTTGTGTTTGACTTTTTACCTATGGATCTATGTCTGGTCACTGTCATTTTAGCATCAGCTTATATAACCAGCTATACTCCCGGATGTTAGTATACTCACAACCTATGATGTTTTATTGATACAACACTAATAAAATAGACATTGGGACTACATGTGCATTGGGATACACCGTGGGTGGCAGGACGTTAGGCAGTAAATGTTAGACACGCTGAGAAGTGTACTTTTATAACATCCATCTAGTTTATCATGTTTGGCAACAGCCCATCTATCTAGATTTGTCTCTATTACCATTCGTCACGCTTTATTATGCCTGGACTTGTCCTTTCTAGCTTTTGTTAACTTTTTGTTATGCCTAACTGTGTTCTGTCTCTTAGTTACGAGAGGTGTTTCTCTTCACGGAGGACTTGGGCATCCCTCGCGCTCATGTGAAACCGCACACTGACTTTGAGCAGTGACAGCGGTCTCACGTTGGGCAGCTCATTTGCTCATGTTTTCCGTGTCCTCTTGTCATACTAACGTGCCATAAGTGGATTCGGTGGGTTCTCAAGTTTACATAGTCTTTGTATCAAGTATTGTAGCCATTTATAAATGAGATCTTTCACTTTTTGCTTCTAGTGCCTCACACGCGTCCCACGTGTCTCTTAGTGACCAATGGATGATGTCTGGCTGGGAGGGTATCCAATCCGGACCCATCAGCCGATGACGTCCCCAACCACTCGAGCAATGCCGGGACAGGGTTGAGCATAAAGATGGAGGTGAGTTCTGTATTTGGCGTCTTGATAAAGGTCAGCAGTGACCGAAACGTTGACCATATTTTTGCTGAATTACTACATTAAAAGCTCTTTAACTAGTCCCACGGGTGCTTCCCATTCTATTTTTTATTACATGTGAATTTTGGGGATTGTGCACCTGGGCAATAGTTATTATATATATATATTATATATATATATATATATATATATATATATATATATATATATATATAAAATATGTATATGTGTGTGTAGAATATTACACAATCATACCATATTAATGCCTTGATTCTGAATAGCAACTGCTCCTAAATTAAAGTGTTAGTAATGTCCCCAAAAAGTTATAATAGTTTTGTAGAGGCTAAAAAATTGTATTGCCACAAACCCCATCTCTCAGACCTCTATGGTTTGAGTGATATTCTCAATCAAAGTTCCCCCTCCCCTTCTCTTGATGTCAGTTGTAAAGCTGACAGAAGGAAATTTGTGTCTGCCGACACAATGAGGCTCTTCAGCAGAGCTGAAATCCCGTTATTGCAAAATAATTACTTCGTTGGAAAGGTCTACATAGTGTGCTTGAAAACCAGGCACACTTTGTACACCTTTACAATGAAGTAATTATTTTGCAATAATGGGATTTCAGCTCTTCTGCAGTACCGCCGGCTGATCCCCAGACTGGGATCTTCTGCTGTCAGCTAGACACTGATGTCAGGAGAAGGGGAGGGAAGGGGGAACTTTCATTGCCAATATCTCTCAAACCATAAAGGATCTGAAGGAGATTCCTGGAGTGGAGCAGTGACGCAGCATGGAGGAGGAGAGGATCAGATTCCAGCAAGCACTTAGCAGCACCACACTCAGAGGAGTAGCGGAGGCCCCCGGAGCGCAGGGGGCTCCACCAGACTCAAAGGCCCCCCCAAAAAGCTTTGCTCATATAGTATATTGGAGGCTTTGTGAAAATTACAGGGCCCCCAGAAAGTTCAGCCCATAGCCCAATCTATTTTATTACAGGCCCTGTCGAACTCCGGAGCTGATACATAGGGCATTACCACTGGTTGGAGGCGGAAGGTCCTGTAAGCCCAATTGAAGGAAGCAGGCGGCAGGGCGGCAAGTGCAAGAAGTTTTGCCTTCTCTTCGGCAGTTCACTTGCACAAAAGTAAGGTTTATCTTCAAAGCAGAGCGCCGGGGGAGAGAGGAAAGAGGTCTGCTAACACTATATTTTTTTCATTGTAAAAACTCTTGTGTATAATACGCAACCCCACTTCACATAAGGTGAAGTGGGGTAAAATTGTGTGTATTTTACCTGAGATTTTACGGTAGGTAAGTCCTTCTGTTACACACAGTAATTATATAGATACACCTGACTGCTGTATGATGGACTCCTACCTAGGTAAGTGCTTCTGTTACACACAGTAATTATATAGATACACCTGACTGCTGTATGATGGACTCCTACTGTCACGGTTAGTAAGAACTCTCAGACAAGTAGGTAAGGTAAAACCAGCTTTATTAAAGATAATAAAGTTCAAAAGATCACCCCTCACAGTTCCATATTCGAACAGTACTGTGGTACTTCCCGAATCTGACACAGGTCAGGGTGCAATGAGTCAGTCAAAACAAAACAATGATGCAAAAAGCAGGAACAGGCATCAGGAACCAGGAACAGAACCTCAGCAGTGCCAAGCCTAAGATGTAACTCCACCAGTAAGGCAGAGGACAACTGCAGGGCAGATTACCTAGCATGCTAGGGCAACCGGAGGTAAGTAAGCAAGAATGCACCAGGTACCTGCCTCAGGCTAGGTATAACCGGGGCAACACAGACAGACCCTTTGGGGCAATTCAGCCAGGCACTGTTGCAGTGACACAGACAAGACCTGGTAGGCAACTTAGGCAGGTACTGGTGCAGCAACACTGACAGGCACCAGGTAAGGCAAAACTGAAAGGCCCTAGTAGCAACTCGGCAGGTACTGGTGCGGCAACACTGACAGGCCCTGGTAAGGCAACACTGACAGACCCTCGTAGGGCAACTCAGGCAGGCACTGACGCGGTAACACTGACAAGACCAGTATCAAGGTGCCCGTGATTGCTGCCTTTCTCTGTCAGTTACATGAAGGGACTTTCCATTGGCTGCCTGCCTACAGCTCACCCTGTATTGCCTATTTAGACTGAACTTGGGCACCCTTTGGTTGCCCTTTCATGTTGTCTCTATGTCGCCTGCACCTGCATTGTGTTCCTGAGCTTCCTGGGCCGTGTTACCACTTTTCTCTCCTGTGATCGCCTGAGTTCCTGCCTGACAGCTTCCTTGGTTCCAGCTTCCGTTCCTGATCCGGTTGGGGTTGCTGTTCCTGCTGCTGTTCCTGCTGCCGTTCCTGATCTGGTTGCCTGCCATGGTGATTCAGTTCCTGTCCTGGCCGGCTGTGTTCCTGCTCCTGGATTGCCTGCAGAGCGTCTCTCTCTTCTCCTGTCGCTTGGGCGACATTATCACTCTCTTGAAGGTGCACTCCAGTACGTGGGTACTGGTTCCGCTCCATCTACAACCGGCTGCTTGTTGCACCGGTAGAGGTTATGTTACTCCAGTACGCGGTTACTGGTTTGCTCCATGTAAACTGACTGCTTGTTCAGTCCTAACAGCACCAGTAGAGATTGTGTCACTCCAGTACGCGGGTACTGGTTCACTCCATGTACGACTGGCTGCATTTTGCACCGGTAGAGGTTATGTCACTCCAGTACGCGGGTACCGGTTTGTTCCACGTAAACCGGCTGCTTGTTCAATCCTAGACAGCACCGGTAGAGATTCTGTCACTCCAGTATGCGGGTACTGGTTCGCTCCATATTGAACCGTCTGCTTGTTCAGTCCTAGACAGCAACGGTGGTGTTTGTGTCTCTCCAGTACACAGGTATTGGTTCGCTCCATTCTCACCGGTGGCTTGTTGTGCCCAGTTAGCACCGGTGGAGATTGTGTTCCTCCAGTACGCGGGTACTGGTTTGCTCCTAGTATACTGGCTGCTTGTTGCACCGGTAGAGGTTATATCACTCCAGTACGCGGGTACTGGTTCACTCCATGTAAACCGACTGCTTGTTGCACCGGTAGAGGTTGTCACTCCCATATGCTGGTACTGGTTCGCTCCATTGTTGCATTGGGAGCTTATTACAGCTTGACAGCCCAGCAGGCCTCTGTTGTCCATCATATGCGACTGGTTGTTACATCTTAGGCCACTCGCTGAGGTCATCTTTGCCTATGTTCCAGTCTTGCAGTCTAAGGCTGCCTTGCCCGGTATATTGGTAAGCCCGGTAGAACCTATCCTATCCTGTGCAGTCTAAGGTCGTCTTACCCGGTATTGGCAAGGCCGGTAGAGCCCCTATACTCGTTGTACCAGTCTCTAGGCTGTCTTGCCCGGTATATTGGCAGGGGCGGTAGAGCCTCACTACCCGTTGTACCAGTCTCAAGGCTGTCCTGCCCGGTTATTGGCAGGACCGGTAGAGCCTTTTCTCCTCGTGATACTAGCCTCCCAGGCTGCCTTGCCCGGTATATTGGTAAGGCCGGTAGAACCAATTCCATCTTGTACCAACCTATGGTTGCCTTACCCGGTATTGGCAAGGCCGGTAGAGCCTGTCCTACATTCTGTTACCACTACGCTCTATTATTGTGTATTGTGTTTAAATGTCGAATGTGAGTGCTACCCGCAAGGGTTCCCTTTAAATTTTTCAATAAAGTTGTGTTTTTATCTTAACTCTGTGTCTGAGAGTCATAACAAACCGTGACAGTACGAAAGGGCCATGACCTCAGATAATAAGAGTAATGGTAATACACAGAACGTCCATTGGAGGATGGATGTACATGAGCAACGCATGGATCAGCTAGCGGTAGCGATCCAAACCATTCTTGAACGTACAGTACTCACGGACAAGTCCGTCCCGAGTCTGGTGGTCTCCCCAGGTTTGACACCGGAGAACGATACCACGCCCTCAGGGCCTGCAGTCAAGGGGTTAACTGCTTAAGCCCCTTTACCTCTCAGATATGATGGTGATCCCAGCCTGTGCAGAGGGTTTATCAACCAACTTGAAATATTTATGGAACTAACTTCGCATGCCTTTCCTAGTGACCACAGTAAAATTGGGTTTATGATATCCCTGCTGACTGGCAGAGCTCTGGCATGGGCCAATCCCTTATGGGAAAGTGCGTAGCCTTGCACAAAGAATTTCAGGGAATTTGTACAGTCATTTCGGAGAGTATTTGAGCTTCCTGGTAGAACCGCCTCTGCTGCTAAACGCCTTATGGAGATACAGCAGGGCAGGCGTACCGTTTGCGATTACTCCATTGAATTCCGCACCTTGGCAGCAGAGGTAGGCTGGAACAATGAGGCATTGCTGGCAGCCTTTGCTCAGGGTCTGAACGAGCAGATTAAGGATGACATTGCAGCTAAGGAGTTGCCTAATTATCTGGATGATTATATTGAGTATTTTATCCTAATTGACACCCGGATCCATGAGAGATTGATGGCTAAGGACCGCAGGCAACGGTTTAAAAATACCGGTGCTACCAGTACATTTTGCCCACCCATCCCTCCCTTGGCATCTAAGCCTAATGAACAGTTACGGGAATCAGGTGAACCTATGCAATTGGGCTTCACCAGGCTAACCAAGGAGGAGAGAATGTATCCTAGAAGGCAGGGGTTGTGCTTATACTGTGGCAAAAATGGGCACCAGCTAAGATATTGTCCCGTACGTCCGGGAACCGAACACACCTAGGGTACCTTGGGGGACAGGCCCTAGGTGGTGTTCAACCGTCCCCAGGTTTGGTCACTCTGAAACCCACCATACAGGTGGTACTTTCATGGGCAGAACGCTCAGTGGAGGTTCTGGCCCTGTTTGATTCCAGAGCAGCTGGATATTTTATGGATAATACCTTTGCTGAACTACATGGGATTCCACAGATTGAGAGAGAATCCCCTCTCGCTATTGAAGCTATTGACGGCAGACCCCTAGAACCTGCACAGGTTACCTTTGAAACAATGCCATTATCTATGACCACTGGGGCGCTTTATAAAGAGGAACAGCAGTTCCAGATTATTCTCCAAACTACGCAGTCATTCTGGGATTTCCATGGTTACAGCTTCATAATCCACAGTTTGATTGGCAAAAGTGTGAAATCTCTGCTTGGTCTCAGTATAGTATGGAGCATTGTGTGTCCCACCCGGTTAAGATCCTGTGTACCTCCCCTTCACTCCCAGATGAGTATCAACAGTTCAGTGATGTATTCAGTAAGGGAGAGGCTGGCACCTTACCCTGTATTGGATACGATTTATCGTATTGTATATGATTCATTTCACACAGACAATTAAAGCAATATATTTTGCATATGGTATGTGCATTCTGAATGTGCACCACTAGGGGCAGTGTTTATGAGTGGCTGAACATATGTGTAATGGCTGCCATTGCAGACATGCATTCTGGGAATTCTGACCACCTGTGAATTAGCTATGCCATGTGGCCAGGAACAAAGGAGCCATGTGACTTAGTCAGGTAACCAGATTGGACAGTGGTTGGACTTATTAGGCCTTGGGAGCCATGTTTTTGGTTAGAACCCACCATGCAGAGAGAAGGATGAACAATGGCCTTTTGCTGTCCAAGAATAACATCAAAGAAATGATTTTCAGGGTTCCCTTGGACAAAGAGATATGCTTGCATGTGCTGAATTTTCACTGTAAACCAAGCTAAGTATAATTGTAACACTGTATTAAACTGTAACTTTGTTGTAATAACCCCTTTTTAGATATATTGCTTTAACAGCAGATGTTATAGTAAAGTATATCATCAAATATTACAACTGTTTCCTGTGTATTCATTCCACATAATCAACTGATATACCGCAAATCAAATAAATATTAATGTTGTGATTAATATCCTAATTAGAATATTAATATTTGCATATTAATATTCATAATTCAGGCCACGAATACAACATACCCCAGCACAGATCTTATGACTGCGCTATTGATTTGCCTTCGGGGGTGGTGCCCCCTAGGGGAAGCACATATCCATTGTCTTGTGATGAGAACCAAGCTATGGAGGAATACATTTCTGATGCCCTTAAGAGAGGGATCATAAGGAAATCCCTCTCCAGCCGGGGCTGGATTCTTGTTTGTAAAAAAGAAAAATGGCAAACTGAGACCGTGCATTGATTACCGTGGCCTAAACAAGTTAATGTCTAAAAATGCTTATCCGATACCACTCATCACCGAGTTATTTGACAGGTTAAAAAGTTCCTCAATCTTTACTAAACTAGACCTACGAGCTGCTTATAACCTGATTCGGATCAGAGCTGGTGATGAGTGGAAAACTGCCTTTAACACTAGATCTGGGCACTATGAGTATCTAGTGATGCCGTTTGGTCTTTGTAATGCAACCGCAGTATTTCAAGAGTTAATCAATGATATCCTCAGGGATATGCTGCAGTCCTGCGTGGTTGTCTACTTGGACGACATACTCATTCATTCTGAAAATATGTCACAACACATTAAAGATGTATCAGAAGTGTTGCTCCGCCTACGTAAAAACAAATTGTATTGCAAATTGGAAAAATGTGAGTTTCACAAAACCTGTGTGCCATTCTTGGGGTTTGTGATTGGCAAAGAAGGCATTGCCATGGATAAGGAAAAACTGGCGGCAGTGTTGCAATGGCCTCGGCCTAAGGGCCTAAAAGCTATCCAGCGATTTCTGAGTTTCGCTCATTATTATAGGAAATTTATTAAGAACTTTTCCACAATTGTTAAACCATTGTCTGACCTTACGCACAAGGGTGCTAATCCATCCCAGTGGTCGGTGGCAGCAGTGGATGCTTTTGAGAGATTGAAATCCGCTTTTGTTAACGCTCCTGTGTTATCCCACCCCAACCCATCTCTCCTGTTTACATTGGACTTTGATGCCACAGAGATTGGGGTCGGGGCAGTACTTTCTCAACGGCCTTTTAAAGGAGGAATTCTCAGACCATGTGGGTTTTTCTCCAAGAAATTGTCTGTGGCTCAGAGTCATTATGAAATAGGTGACAGAGAATTGCTGGACATCATTCTTGCCCTGAAGGAATGGAGTCATCTATTAGAAGGTACAAAGAATAGAGTATTAATTCTGACTGACCACAAAAACTTGACCTATCTCTCTGAGGCCAAAAGATTATTCTCACGCCAGGCCAGGTGGGCACTGTTCCTCTCTCGATTCAATTTCATTGTATCATACCTGCCGGGGTCCAAGAATGTTAGGACTGAAGCCCTGTCTAGACAATTTGAGCCTGATGCTGACAAAAACTAGGTTCCAGCACCAATTATACAGCCTGATCGTATATTGGCTACATTGCGCACAAGTATCACTTCACCACTTGGGGAAGAGATTTTGGCCTCTCAGGCTACTGCTCCTCATGAAACCCCAGTGGGCAAGCATTTTGTTGCCGAACCATTTCGCACCCGATTGCTTGAGACATATCATTCCTCTAAAGCTGCTGGGCATATTGATAGAGATCAATTGATTTGGTCTCTCTCACAAGTCTTTTGGTGGCCCTCCCTGAGGGCAGATTGTGCTGCATTTACTAATGCCTGTGCCACCTGTGCCCATGCCAAGACCCCTAGACACCTCCCTGTGGGCCTACTCCAGCTGGTACCTAATGGCGAACGTCCCTGGTCCCACGTGTCCATTGATTTCATGGGAGAATTGCCAGTGTCTAGAGGGTATTCCTTCATATTGATGGTGGAAGACAGGTTTTCTAAAATGGCTCATTTCGTGCCCCTCCGTGGCCTTCCTTCTGCCAAAGAATTAGCTGTGGTTTTCTCTAAAGAGGTATTTTGGTTGCATGGAGTACCCAGAGTGCTGGTGTCTGTCCGAGGGATCCAGTTTGTATCCAGATTTTGGAGGGTATTTTGTGAACAAATGGGCATCCAATTGTCTTTCTCCTCTGCCTACCATCCCCAGACAAATGGGGCCACTGAGCGCGCCAATCAGGGACTGGAGCAGTTCCTGCGCTGTTTCGTAACTGACCATCATGATAATTGGGCCGACCTGTTGCCCTGGGCAGAGTTCGCCAGGAACTGTGCGGTTAACTCTTCTTCCGGGAGCTCCCCGTTTCTGATTAATTATGGGTTCCTGCCTTGTTTGCTCCCGGATTCATTCCAGTTGCAGCAGATTCCAGCTCTGGATGAGCATATCGAGCAGCTCCGCTCCACATGGGTACAGGTTCAGAGTAATGTTGAGCGAGCGTGCTCGGCCGATGCTCGGATCGGCTCGAGCATCGCTCTGCTCGGCACATGGCGGTACTCGTACGAGTACCGCCATGTGCTCGCCCGACATGTTCGGGTTGCGGGGATCTGTGCCGGAAGAGGCACAGATCCGAAGACGCTCCGCTGGACCACCAGGGAATGGAGGTACAGGGGCATTGCGGAGATGAAGGGGGCATAGCGGAGATGAAGGGGGACATTGTGGAAGAGGGGCATAGACTCTATGCCCCTCTTCCACAATGTCCCCCTTCATCTCCGCTATGCCCGTCTGTCACAATGTGCCCCTTCATCTCCGCTATGCCCCTCTTCCACAATGTCCCCCTTCATCTCCTCTATGCCATAGAGGAGATGAAGGGGGACATTGTGGAAGAGGGGCATAGCGGAGATGAAGGGGGACATTGTGGAAGAGGGGCATAGAGTCTATGCCCCTCTTCCACAATGTCCCCCTTCATCTCCGCTATGCCCCTCTTCCACAATGTCCCCCTTCATCTCCTCTATGGCATAGAGGAGATGAAGGGGGACATTGTGGAAGAGGGGCATAGCGGAGATGAAGGGGGACATTGACCAGGCACCCTCCGCTCATCAGAGCAGGGGGTGCCTGGTTTGATGCTCGAGTGCTCCCATTCATTTGAATGGGGCTCGGGTGCTCGGCCGAGCACTCGAGCAGCAGGGGGTGCTCGGTCAGAGCACCCGAGCACCCGAGCATCGCGGTGCTCGCTCAACACTAGTTCAGAGGGCACTCAGTCAGTCCTTCCAGCGCCATCAGCGTCATGCCAATCGTAGACGGCTGCCAGTGGTTTCCTTCCAGATTGGGGACAGAGTGTGGCTTTCCTCCAGAAACCTCAAACTACGAGTCCCGTCTAATAAATTGGCTCCTCGATTTATTGGTCCTTATAGGGTGATTCGTAAGATCAACCCTGTCTCGTATGCTTTGGATATTCCTGCTTCCATGCGTATTCATAATGTGTTCCATGTGTCTCTCCTCAAACCTCTTGTATGCAACCGTTATACTACCAACCCTGTGGTGCCAGGGCCTATAGAGGTGGAAGGTCAGGAGGAGTACGAAGTTCAGAGTATCATTGATTCCCGCAGACTTAGAGGAAAAGTGCAGTATTTGGTACATTGGAACGGTTATGGTCCTGAAGAACGATCCTGGGTGGATAGTAAGGACCTTCACGCTCCAAAATTACTGTGTATTTTCCATTCCAAATACCCTCAGAAACCAGGGCCCTCTTCTAGGAGAGGGGGTCTTTGAGAGGGGGGTACTATCACGGTGCCCGTGATTGCTGCCTTTCTCTGTCAGTTACATGAAGGGACTTTCCATTGGCTGCCTGCCTACAGCTCGCCCTGTATTGCCTATTTAGACTGAGCCTGGGCACCCTTTGGTTGCCCTTTCGTGTTGTCTCTATGTCGCCTGCACCTGCATTGTGTTCCTGAGCTTCCTGGGCCGTGTTACCACTTTGCTCTCCTGTGATCGCCTGAGTTCCTGCCTGACAGCTTCCTCGGTTCCAGCTTCCGTTCCTGATCCGGTTGGGGTTGCTGTTCCTGTTGCTGTTCCTGCTGCCGTTCCTGATACGGTTGCCTGCCATGGTGATTCAGTTCCTGTCCTGACCGGCTGTGTTCCTGCTCCTGGATTGCCTGCAGAGTGTCTCTCTCTCCTCCTGTCGCTTGGGCGACATTATCACTCTCTTGAAGGTGCACTCCAGTATGCGGGTATTGGTTCGCTCCATGTAAACCGGCTGCTTGTTCAGTCTTAACAGCACCAGTAGAGATTGTGTCACTCCAGTACGCGGGTACTGGTTCGCTCCACGTTAACCGGCTTCTTGTTCAGTCCCAAACAGCACCGGTAGAGATTGTGTCACTCCAGTACGCGGGTACTGGTTCGCTCCACGTTAACCGGCTGCTTGTTCAGTCCCTAACAGCACCAGTCGAGATTGTGTCTCTCCAGTATGCGGGTACTGGTTCTCTCCATGTAACCGTCTGCTTGTTCAGTCCTAGACAGCACCGGTCAAGATTGTGTCTCTCCAGTACGGGGGTACTGGTTTGCTCCATGTACAACCGGCTGCTGTTTGCACCGGTAGAGGTTATGTCACTCCAGTACGCGGGTACTGGTTCGCCCCATGTAAACCGGCTGCTTGTTCAATCCTAGACAGCACCGGTAGAGATTGTGTTCCTCCAGTACGAGGGTACTGGTTCGCTCCTAGTACACTGGCTGCTTGTTGCACCAGTAGAGGTTATATCACTCCAGTAGGCGGGTACTGGTTCACTCCATTGTTGCATTGGGAGCTTATTACAGCTTGACAGCCCAGCAGGCCTCTGTTGTCCATCATATGCGACTGGTTGTTACATCTTAGGCCAGTCGCTGAGGTCATCTTTGCCTGTGTTCCAGTCTTGCAGTCTAAGGCTGCCTTGCCCGGCAGAACCTATCCTATCCTGTGCAGTCTAAGATTGCCTTACCCGGTATTGGCAAGGCCGGTAGAGCCCCTATACTCGTTGTACCAGTCTCTAGGCTGCCTTGCCCGGTATATTGCCAGGGCCGGTAGAGCCTCACTACCCGTTGTACCAGTCTGAAGGCTGTCCTGCCCGGTATATTGGCAGGACCGGTAGAGCCTTTTCTCCTCATAATACTAGCCTCCCAGACTGCCTTGTCCGGTATATTGGTAAGATCGATAGAACCAATTCCATCCTGTACCAACCTATGGTTGCCTTACCCGGTATTGGCAAGGCCGGTAGAGCCTGTCCTACATTCTGTTACCACTACGCTCTATTATTGTGTATTGTGTTTAAATGTCGAATGTGAATGCTACCCGCAAGGGTTCCCTTTAAACTTTTCAATAAAGTTGTGTTTTTATCTTAACTCTGTGTCTGAGAGTCATAACAAACCGTGACACCCAGACAAGGCAACACTGACAGGCCCTCGTAGGGAACTCAGCAGGGACTGGTGCGGCAACTCAGACAGCCTTGGTAAGGCAACACTGACAGACCCTTGTATGGCAACTCGGGCAGGTACTGGTGCGGCAACTCTGACAGGCCCTGGTAAGGCAACACTGACAGGCCCTCGTAGGGCAACTTGGGCAAGCACTGACGCAGCAACACTGACAAGCCCAAATAAGGCAACACTGACAGGCCCTCGTAGGGAACTTCGGGTAGGCCCTGACTCCGCAATACTGACAGACCTCTATAAGGCAACACAGACAGGCCCTCATAGGGTAACTCGGGCAGGCACTGGCATGGCAACAATTACAGGCTCCGGAGAGCAATACGGCAAGGCAAGGCCAGAACGGAAAGGGAGTCAGCCACAGCCAGAGTCAGTACTTGGAGCGGCAGTCAGCCAGACCTAGTCAGCAACGGAAAGGAAAGGCAGTCAGTCCTAGTCAGCAATGGAGCAGGTAGTCAGCCACAGCCAAAATCGGTACACAGAGCGGTAGTCAGCCAGTCCTGGTCAGCAACGAAGCGGGTAGTCAGCCACAGCCATAATCGGTACACAGAGCGGTAGTCAGCCAGTCCTAGTCAGCAACGGAGCGGGTAGTCAGCCACAGCCAGAATCGGTACACAGAGTGGTAGTCAGCCAGTCCTAGTCAGCAACGGAGCGGGTAGTCAGCCAGTCCTAATCGGCAACGGAGCACGGAGCAAGAGACAGGAGGAAGGTCAGGCAAAAGCTGGTCATACACAGATCAGGAATCAACAGCAGAAAAACAGCAGGCACAGGAACACCACGAAAGGGAGCCAAAGGAATGACAGGACTGAGTTTAAGAAGGCTCATGCTGGGCGGAGCAGAACCCAGCAGCCAATAAGAGACTAGCAGGAAAGAAGCAGGAAGTAGTAATATTGCCAGAACAAGAATCACGGGCACCATGATACCTACCTAGGTAAGTACTTCTGTCACACACAGTAAGTATATAGATATACATGACTCCTACCTAGGAAAGTATTTCTGTTACACACACAGTGATTATATAGATATACCTGACTCCTACCTAGGTAAGTACTTCTGTCACACACACAGTGATTATATAGATACACTTGACTGCTGTGTGATGGACTCCTACCTAGGTAAGTGCTCCTGTTACACACAGTAATCATGGAGATATACCTGACTGTTGTATGAAGGACAACCTACCTTGGACATTACTACCTAGGACTTAATTGACATCTATGTGTTAGTCTTACCTAGGACCAAACAGTACTTATGGTACTGACATATATATGGGTCAGTCCTTATTGTTATGGGTGGGGCCTTTGATTGGGGGTGGAGCATAACTGGGGCGGGACACAGGGCCAGTTATCAGAGTTTGCAGGGAGGCCCCTGTATTTTGTTTTAGGCTTCTGTAAACGATTCTTGTTTCATATCTTATTAATACTGCATTCCACAGTTCAACCTGTTTCAGGTAATAGCTGAACAAATGATGTTAGCTCTGGACTCAGACTTTACACCCCTCTTTGATTATGTTTGGGAGATAGGAGAATGAGAGAGACAAACCAAATCAAAGAGGAGGTGTGTAAAGTTTGAGTCCAGGTCTAACATCAAGGTTGTCCTGGGCAAGAAAGGGGGTCCTGGGCCAAAATGTGTGGGTCTGTATTGCCATTTACTTGTTTTGGCTGGAGGTGTACATGTAATATTTTTAAATCTGGTGGTGGCCAGGTGGGTGAAAAATGTTGCATCTAAATGGGAGAAAATGTACTGTTTAGGGCCAATGGCATGATTGACATACTTTGGAACTAAAAGGAAGGGGTTTTTGGGAAAATCTGTGTGTGAATGACTGACAGGCACACTGCTGGGGGGCATCCATTTTGTGTTTGTGGCTATCTGCATGGAGTCAGCTTAGAGAGCTTACAATGCAGCCATTATTTATTGTACATGCCTGTGCTACAAGTCAGGAGGCAGTGGAACTATTTCATACTCTCCAACATTTAAAATGGCCAGAGAGGAATAATGTGTTTTAGGTGGTGTTACTGGGAACTTGAATGGTTGGCGGTGTATTACTGAGAATTTGTAGGTTATTTCATCACCGTTTAACCTTATTTGTGTGACTGAATAAATGATTTAGAGCAAGACCAAGGTAGTTTTTTTTTTTTTACACAGACCAAATTTTAAACATAAATACTGATGTTTACACAAACATTAGTATGAGTTTTATTGCTGTGCGAAGGCTATGGATCACCCTCCTCCCCCAAGCCCACCTATCGATGCTGATGCTCCGGCTGGACAGAACTACAACTAGCAGCAGCACCCCAGATGCCGCAACCAGATCTCCCACAGCTGCCATAGGGACCTGCGGAGCAGCACAGGGATGACAGATGTCTGCACAGACCCAGAATATTTCACACAACGGTAAAACTCATGGGAATGATGGACAGTGAGGTTAGAGAAAGGTATGGGTTGATGTCCCTACAGTATCATCCAGTTGTATGAAGTGATTAAGGATGACATCTATCCCATTTACCTCACCAGCCATGCCCTATCCAGTTTGCAAAAGCTCATGTGTGCCATCCACTTCATAGCAAATGGATATTTTCAGTCCACAGAAGGCTTTGCATCAGGGATGTCACAGCCCATGTGTTCAAGGGCACTGGCACAGGTTTTGGAAGCCCTCAAGAGGAAGGCCAGTACCTATAGCCACTTCCCCACCCCCGACATGGAGTGGACACATGTGAATCAGCAGTTCAACGCACAGGGAGGCATGTCCAGGGTCATGGGTTCAGTAGACTTCACACATGTGCGAATACCAACTCCTGCGCAAGAGGGCCATCAGTACATGAACAGGGAGAATTTCCACTCTGTTAATGTACAGATGATATGTGATGCCACCATGAGGCTAACGCATGCCTGTGACAAATATCCCGGTAGCTGTCACTACTCTTATAAACTCACACACTCCACCGTACCCAGGGACTTTTGAGAATGGGACCTATACAGGAGGATGGATATTAGGTGAGACAAAACAACATACACCACACCACAGCCACAGGTACACTCACACTACTCATGGAAACACAGCTTAGCACGGCCATGATACACAACAAGTACTTAATCCAAATAACATGTTCCTCTGTCTACCCATGTCACTTTCTGTCCACAGATGATGCTGAGGAGACCCACAAGAGGTGCACAAATATGAGACGCTCATCAGGGACAACTTTAGCTGTGAGTATAACATAGACAGTAACACAATCCATGTAGGTCCATGATCAGCTTCTGGAAATATGCGTAATCCAGTGGCAGTGGATCATACCTTGGCCACTGGTAGCTGCTCCCATCCCACCATGGCTCATACCTGGGACCATGATGGGCAGCCATCCAGGAGGGTAACTCTGTTCTCAATGTAGGACAATATGACCCATATTGAGGGGTGGGCACTGTCCCGGGCATCCAGTGCCTCCCTGGTGGTGATGGTGGGGCCATGTAGTATTGTGCTGAGGTAGATGGAGACATCCATGTCCCTGGAGGCATCCATCCCCTTAGGGAATGGGTGGCTAATGGGTATCTGGAGAAGTAGTAGCAGGTGATGCTGAGGGAGCTTGTGCTGCAGACAGAGGTGGTGGTGATGGCAGGGGTGGTGGTGATGGTGACCACATGCTGGTTCCCTCATCCTGCTCCACAAGGGAGTTTTCGCTGGGGGGGACATTCTCCACCTCCTCCTCTCTTTCCTCCTGCAGGGTTGCTGGTCTGTATTCTGTGCATGGATATGACATGGTGTTAATAGATATGTGAGAAAAGACAGGATGGATACAGGACAATGATATGTGAATCCCTGAGTGTCAGGATGGTATCTAATGCATTGCTTTGCAATGCATGGGATACCCACCTGGCAATCAAGGATCTATCATCTTGCTATGATCATGTACGTCATGCCTGTCAAAGTTCAAGGGCTCAGGGCCAGCAACAGTCCAGAAGTGAAGGATGTTCCAGATTCAACACTGGTGAGTTGATCAGTAGCTACTTTGTTTGTACTGACCCACTTGTGTTGAATCAGGAATAACCTTCATTCATGGCCTGTTGCTGGGCCTTGATGGCATACATTTGCCAGCCTAAATGTACATTGATGTGAGCTAGACTTGTGCGAATTGGTTTGGCCAATTTCGGAATTCGGACAAATAAGGGTCATTCATTGTCATTCGGGCTGGCCAAAAGGCAAGGGCCGTTAGTGTAAAAAAAACAAACAAAAAAAACAAAAAACGAATCCGAACAGCCCTGGTCAGAAATGTTGTAAACTTCGGAAATTCGGATCACGGCTTCCCGCACGCGCTACTTTCCCTCCCTCTCTAGTCCAATTAGTTTCTTCGTTTTATGATGGGGGTTGGATGGGGGGATGACAAAGACACCCAGACATCGTGCATTTCCTGTTAGTCCGTTGTAGGCAGGCAGGCAGCATTATGCAGGCAAAAACAATAGAAATTATTGCAGTGTTCCTATAACAGATATATTTATGCAAAGATAATCAACTTCTTTACAACTATGAGTCCTTACTGTTACATATATTGTCCTGCAGGCTTTTTCCGCCAGGCAGCTCCTCAGTGGCACCAATGACACTATGTGCTCCAGTATACAAGAAAAAAACAGACAAGCGCAAAACTTCTAAGAGTAGGATTCAAATAGTCAGTAAATAAATATAAATGTGAATGTACTTACAAGATGACTTCTTGTAAGTAGAGCCCAACAACAAGAAAGAGTCCTTTTGCAGTCATCCAAAGATGATCACTCTGAGAGAAGGTTCCTTCGAAACACACTCTAATCAGGCTCACTGATATCACCAAGGAATCTGAAGGAAAAGTAACAAATGCCTCCTCTAAGGGTAATACTGTAACCATAAATCAATAGTGTTGCCCCCCTTTGGTTATAACTCACTGGATACTCTATATAAAAATGCATTGTGGTCTGGCCTAGGAGGTGGTGAATGTGATGGATGTCGGATGAGTATTTGCCTTACCCGAATTTGAAAGTGGGCCTAGAAGTGGGCCCACCCATGGTATGAATGTATAGAGAAATGTTAGAATTTTGGGTATGGGTCGTGTGGGTAACTGAGCTCTGTCTGAGAGCTTGCGTTGGCTCAGGGCCGCCGTTGGAGCTGGTTTAAGAGCCTCCAGCCGGCCCTCCCACAACTTAAGGCTAGCCAATAGCCTTCAATTTGTGGTCAGGCCTAGGAGGCGGTGAATGTGATGGATGCCTTATCCGACCTTGAAAGTGGGCCTAGAAGTGGGCAAAAAAATATCTAATACCAAGGTGATGCAATATATTCTTTATTGATGAAACTATAGCAGATTACTTAGTCAATGATTTAAATGCTTGCCGTAACTCAGTAATAGGCTTTGGTATGTATGTAGTGTAACAACTGGATTTCCTAGTTTCTTAATGATATGTACTGGTATGTACCTTTGTGAGGCTGCGGTAGCTGCTCCTATTCTGAGGGAATGTCCAGAAAAGTATTTGGGGTTGTAACCTAATCTGGAAATAAGTATGCGGATATAGAACATGAATTTTGTGGTTGTGAGTGGCTTGCCTTGATATGTAAATAATGACTAGTATTTAACTTGTCTTTCATGGTTTCCATGTATCTGTCACACATTTTAACAGGGCACCATGAATTGCCTGAGGGATATAGGGAGAATACCGTGGCTGGTCCTACTTGATTAGTTTTGGTAACCGCCAAATGTAATGTATGAAAGTCTGATATTTTTACTAAGTCTCCCACCTGTAAGTATCTGTTGTAGTTTGCTGACACTGTAAGCTCTCCTGGTCTAAGGAAGCCATAAAAGGCTAGATAAATGGCCAGGGATAAAGTGAGATTCACTTGAGGCTCAAAAGGCACTGTTGACAGTAGTTTAGCTACATTGCGAAACATAGCTCCGTCTATAGGAAGTCTGTGAGGTGGAGATATAGGAGAACTTTTTTCTGTGCCTGTCATAATCATATTAATAGAATGATTAGAGAGAAATGGCTTACTATCTGGTTGTAATCTGAAGTAGTAATGTTGGATTACCAGCAAAGTATGACTTGATGGTGGTATACGATAATTTTAATTTGTAATAACAGCGAGAAATGAATGCCAGCATGGTGTCTGTGGCAAAAGGATTCTTAGGATGGAATTCCCTGATAAATCTTTCAAACAGCACTCTAGCTCGGTCCTATAGTCTCCTGGTATTGCTAGACAGAGCCTTGTCCATCAAGTTACTGGCTCCTTTAATTAGCTGCATTATTGAAGCATCAGTGCTGACAATGGGGGCAGGGATGTAGGTAGAGGGTCTGCTGATGAATGTAGTCTGTGGAACTCCTGCAAATTGTGAGAAAGCGTCAGCCTATCACAGTGCCCGTGTTATTACTGGAGACATTATGACAGTGCTTCTTCCTGATTCAGTTTTATTGGCTAACGTGGTGTTGCTCTGCCCAATGATAACTCTTAAATACTGAGCCCTGTTATTTCAGTTTGGCTTTTCGTGGTGTTCCCATTACTAAGCGCTTGCTCCAGTATTCGTGTGTTTCCTGTGTATGACCGGGACTGCCTGACTAATCTGCCTGTATCGTTCCTGCTCTGTGTACCGACCCGGCCTGGCTGACGTTCCTGCTCTGTGTACTGACCCGGCCTGGCTGGCGTTCCTGCTCTGTGTACCGACTCGGTTTGGCTGTCGCTCCTGTTCTGGGTGCCAACCCGGTCCTGATTACTGTTCCATCCGGTATCCATTCTCTGATCTCTCTGTCCACTGACAGATCCATTGTTGCCTCCGTTGCTGCTCCAGCAGCCTTGTACTGTTACCCGACCAGTATTGTGCCTCGTTATTCATCCAGTGTTGTAGCACCCATTTGGTAGCACCACGGTACGCTTGACCTATACTGCCCTAGCTGAGGTTGAGTTATCCTGGGCACCTCAGACTTTATCTATTCTGGCAGCCGACTCTAGGTCTGAGCGTTTGTTAACCCCTTGTGGGTTGGTGCCTGGCACATTGGGTACAGTTATTGCATTTCCTGATTGGCGTTATTCCGTGCCTCTGTGGCAGTCCTCCTTTGGCAGCTCCGGTAGTCTACCGTTTGTCCAGGGCCTCCGTTGCTTTCGTGGCCTTAGTCGCCATTGTGTCACACTCTGCGTAGAGAGTGTACTAAGGGCCATTGCACTATTAGGGCCTATCTGTCTTCCCGGCCTAATAGTAACCACATTTATCTTACTTAGTTTGGATTCACACAAACTGTGCCTGACCTGTGTCAGTATTGTATTGTATATACTGGACCTGTGTGGGTACTTATAACTGTAACCTGACCTGTGTCAGTAGTGTTCTGTCTACATACATACTGGACCCGCGAGGATTATTCTGTTACTGTGGTTCTTTAATAAAATTGCATTTTTACTTAAACCTAACGTGTCTGAGTGTCCATAAAAGGGCCATGACCTCAGACGGTACAGGTGAATGCAATGCTCAAAGCATCCATTGGAGGATGGATGTACATGAGCAGAGTTTGGACCAGTTGGCCTTGGACGTACAAACTATACTTGAGCGCACCGCTCATCTAGACAAACCAGTACAAGCCTCTGTGGTCTCCCCTGTTACGACACCGGGAGCTCAATCTGTGATGTAAGCCGGTTCGAGTAGAGGGTTAACTGCCACCGCTCCATTACCACTAAGATATGATGGCGATCCCACCGTGTGCAGAGGGTTCATTAACCAATTGGAGATTTTCCTGGAGTTAACTCCTCAAGCCTTTCCTAGTAACCGAAGTAAGGTGGGCTTTATGATCTCATTGCTAACGGGCCGAGCATTGGCATGGGCCAACCCCTTGTGGGAATCAGCCAAACCATGTACTAAGAACTTCAGGGAGTGCTTAAGGGCATTTCGTAGAGTGTTTGAGGTTCCTGGAAGAGCCGCCTCTGCTGCCAAAGGATTAATGGAGATCCAGCAAGAGTCTCGTACAGTTGCTGACTACACCACTGAATGTCGTACACTGGCAGCAGAGGTAGGCTGGAACAATGAGGCGCTGGTGGCAGCTTTTGCTCAGGGACTGTGTGATTGTATTAAGGATGAGACGGCAGGTAGAGACTTGCCGAACGATCTAGACAAATTGATTGATTTTGCCATACTAATTGATTCCTGCATAAGAGAGTGAATTGTGGCCAAGGACCGCAGACAGTGGGCCAGAAATTTGGGACAGGCAAATCAAAGTTTCCCACCCATGCCTCCCTCACCACCCATGCCTCCTGAGCGTAATCAAGAGAGTAGTGAACCGATGCAGTTAGGGTTCACTAAGCTAACCAAGGAGGAACGGGCTCATCGCCGCAGACAGGGCCTCTGCCTATATTGTGGTCAAGCTGGGCATTTACTACGTACCTGTCCTGTACGGCCGGGAAACGGACGCACCTAGGGTACCTTGGGGGACAGGCCCTAGGTGGCATATAGAAGTCCCTAGATCCAGTGAATCAGAAACCCACTATCCAGGCTGTAATTTCTTGGGCAGATCTCTCAGTGGAGGTTCTGGCCCTGGTGGACTCCTGTGCAGCTGGATATTTTATGGACAAGTCTTTTGCTGCGTTACACAAGATTCCGCTGGTCGAAAGGGAATCTCCATTGGCCATCGAAGCCATTGATGGCAGACCGTTGGTACCTGTACAGATTACTATGGAAACGATACCGATGTCTATGCATATTGGGGCAATCCACACAGAGAAACAGTGTTTCCAGATTATCCAATCTCCTCACCATGCGTTCATCCTGGGGTTTCCATGGTTACATCTGCACAACCCTAGGTTTGACTGGCAAACTTGTGAGATAACGGCCTGGTCTGAATACCGTATTAAACATTGTATTTCTCACCCTACCAGGATCATGTGTGTCTCTCCCTCCATGCCAGCTGAATACCATCAATTCAGCAATGTTTTTAGTAAGGGGGAGGCTAGTGCTTTGCCGCAGCATAGGGCCTACGATTGCACTATTGATTTGCCTCCTGGCATCGTTCCTCCTCGGGGTCGGACATACCCGTTGTCATGCGAGAAGAATTGTGCCGTGGAAGAGTACATTTCGGATGCCCTGGAGAGGGGTATTATCAGGAAGTCATCCTCACCCGCGGGGGCTGGTTTCTTCTTTGTCAAAAAGAAAAATGGCGAGTTACGACCCTGCATCGATTATCGTGGCTTGAATAAACTCATGTCTAAAAACTCCTACCCGATACCACCCGTCACGGAACTGTTTGACAGGTTGAAGGGCTCCTCTATTTTTACCAAGTTAGACTTACGTGCGGCATATAACTTAATCAGAATAAGAGCCAGTGATGAGTGGAAAACGGCATTCAATACTAGATCTGGACACTATGAGTACCTAGTAATGCCTTTTGGGCTATGTAATGCTCACGCAGTGTTCCAGGAGTTTATCAATTACATCCTCTGTGACATGCTCCAGTCTTGTGTAGTAGTTTATCTCGATGATATACTCATTCATTCATCCAACTTGTCACAACACATCAAGGATGTGTCCGCAGTTTTGCTTAGACTCCGTGAGAATAAACTTTACTGCAAGATTGAGAAATGCGTTCCACAAGTCCATGGTGCCTTTTCTGGGCTTTGTGATCTCTAAAGATGGCATTGCAATGGAGAAAGAAGCTCGCAGCAGTCCTGCAATGGCCACGTCCCAAGGGGCTCAAGGCTATCCAACGCTTTCTTCGCTTTGCCAACTATTATAGAAAATTCATTAAAGACTTTTCCATGATTGTAAAGCCACTGTCTGACCTCACGCACAAGGATCTCAGGAAGCTGAACAAGCCTTTGTGACTCTGAAATCCGCATTTGCTTCTGCTCCTGTACTGTCCTACCCCAACCCCACCCTTCCATTTACCTTGGAGGTTGATGCCTCTGAAACTGGGGTCGGGGCAGTATTGTCACAGAGCTTGGAACCTGGGAGTATGCTAAAACCTTGTGGTTTTTTTCTCAAAGAAATTGTCAAGTGCTCAGAGTAATTACGAAATTGGAGACAGAGAACTCTTGGCGATTATTCTAGCACTTAAAGAATGGCGTCACCTACTTGAGGGTACTAGAACTCCAGTGTTGATCTTGACAGATTATAAAAAACCTAACCTCTCTTTCTGAAGCGAAGAGATTGTCCTCTCGACAGGCCAGATGGGCCTTGTTTCTGTCCAGTTTTAATTTTATTGTATCCTACCTGCCTGGTTCCAAGAAGGTTAGGGCAGATGCCCTGTCCAGGCAATTTGGTACAGAGACAGAAAAAGATGAGACTCAGGTACCCATTATTCAGCCAGATCGCATTTTGGCTACTCTGCGGACCAGCCTCACTTCGCCACTGGGGGAGGAGATTCTTGCTACCCAGTCTGCCGCACCTCCTGAGACCCCAGTGGGCAAATGTTTTGTAGCTGAGCCTTTCCGTAGCCGTCTGCTCGAAACCTATCATGCATCTCGAGCAGCAGGGCATGTTGGCAGGGACCAGTTGATCTGGTCCCTTTCACAGTTGTTCTGGTGGCCTTCCTTACATGCGGATTGTACCGCTTTCAATGCAGCATGCACTACTTGTGCCTGTGCCAAGTCCTCTAGGCATCTCCCTGTTGGCTTGCTTTAACCAGTACCTCATGGTGAGTGTCCTTGGTCCCATGTCTCTATTGATTTCTTGGGAGAATTGCCAGTGTCTAAGGGATATTCATTTATTCTGATGGTGGTCGACAGATTTTCTAAGATGGCATACTTTGTGCCTCTTCCTGGCCTTCCCTCTGCCCAGGAGTTGGCTGTTGTCTTTGACAGAGAGGTGTTTCGGTTGCATGGCATACCCAGGTTTTGGAGGGCATTCTGTGATCAGATGGGCATACAGTTATCCTTTTCTTCTGCCTACCATCCTCAGACCAACGGGGCCGCCGAGCATGCCAATCAAGGATTGGAACAATTTCTACGCTGTTTCGTGTCCGATCATCATGATAATTGGGCCTACCTGTTGCCGTGGGCAGAGTTCGCCAGGAATTGTGCGGTTAATTCATTGTCCGGGAGCTCCCCATTTCTTATCAATTATGGGTTCCAGCCATGTTTGCTCCCGGACTCATTTCAGACACAGCAAATTCCAGCTCTGGATGAGCATATCGAGCAACTCAGCTCCACTTGGGCACAGGTACAGAGGACCCTCAGTGCTTCGTTCCAGCGTTATCAGCATCACGCTAATCTCAGACGGTTGCCGGTGTTGCCTAACGTGTCTGAGTGTCCATAAAACCGTAACACAGCCTCTATGTTAATCAAGATAGGAATTAATCAACAATCTATAGCAAATTTATGATACATTGATAGCCAGGTAAGTCTTCTGACCTAAAGGCATTAAGGACATGAACGATGAGCGGCCTTTGCTAATTATTTGAGCTGTGGCTTGATTGTCAGTATAGAATATAACAGTTTTCCCTGTGCTGCTGCCACGATGGGGTATATCTCAAAACAAGATGAGGTGACTAAAAAGTTTGGTAAATAGCTCACCTCTGGGGGCCACGCAGCCACCAACCAGTGATTTTGATGTATGGCCGCGTACCCCCCCAAGGCTGCTGCATCGCTCACCACAAATCGTGATTCTACTGTAGCTTTAGGAATAAACATGGAATGTCCGTTCCATGTTTTAAGAAAACTAGCCCACATAGACAAATCTGCAAGAACGGAGTCGTCCAGTTGGATAGTTCCCTGATTCCCTGCATCTGTCCCCACTAGATTAGGGAGGTGCAAAATAAACGAGCGCCCCTGTGGCATGATGCTCATGGCGAACACTAATCTACCTTTGAGGGATTGAAGTTCTACTTTCCGGCAGCTTTTAATAGATATAAACCTATAGACTTCTGCCTGGATCTGAATAAGTTTCTCTTCCGGAAGGCTGGCTTCCATGGCCATAGTATCCATCTGTATACCAAGGAAGCATAACTTATGCACTGGTTCTATAGATTTCTCCATAGCCATAGGAATATTTAGGTCTATAAATATCTTTTGGATGGTCTTTAGTCCCTGTGGTACGGAACTTGGTGACTATCGTGAGAAAGTCATCCAAGTAATGGATAATCAAAAGGGATCTGCCTATGATCATGAGAATCCAACATAATGTTTCAGAAAATATGTCAAACAATTTGGGGCTGCTTTTAGCCCCAAATGTGAGACGGGTAGTGAAGTAGCGTAGTTCCCTCCACCTTACCAAGTGCAGGTGCCAGAGGGAGGGATGCAAAGGTAACAACTTGAATGCGTCACAGATATCTGTTTTTGACAGCCATGACCCCTGCCCTGCCTGAATGATAGCCTATATAACATCGTCCGCTGATGAATAAGACAAGGAGAACTCCTCTGACCGGTTTAAAGAATTCAAACTAGGGATATGTGAGAAATGCGGGGTGGACAAATCATAAATCAATTGCTTTTTATTGTTAAATTTCCCTGTTGCTAATCCTAAAGGATTAAGTCTCCAAGTCTCATATAGGGGGAACTGGAAGGGGCCTGTGACGTAACCTCTCTCTAGTTCTCTGGCTAGCAAGGAATCCACTAATCCTGGTTCTTTAAGGGCAGATAGTAAGTTAGGGCATTCTAGCGTAGTAGATGGTAGGGCTATGAGCCCTATGTGAAACCCTGAAGTGAAACCCTCTAAGAGGAATTCCACCAAGCTTGGTGATGGGTGGGTGTGGAGGTATCCTGCTAACTTGGAGACATTCACCCTGCCTAGTCAGGGTTTAGGAAATAAGCTCTGGTGACACATGGTTTTGGGATGGGCCCTGTGACAAGTCAGGCAGACATGCGAGAGATGACATCTACTGAAGTAACATCCTGAAGAGTTAAAATTATTTCATATCTGTGTTTTCCCTATGTAGACTATGGGTCTACCTAATCTATCTGTGGTCTTGTGGCCCGGAAAAGGTTATGGTGGCCCCGGGGTGTGGGGTTCTGCTGGTAGGTTGAACAAGAGGGCATGGCTGCTATGGGACACAAATTGGTAGCATGCTCTGCCGACTGACACACCTCACACATAGGGGTTCTCAACCCCGTGAAATGGCAACAGAACAACTCTGTCACCAGCCTGCTCCAGTCCGTAGCTAGACTGAGCTGTGCCTGAGCCGCCGCAGCCTTTGCCGAGAATGATAGGTGGTAGTGGTAGAACGTGTGGCTCCATACTTGTGTCCCAGTTCCACCACCCTAAACAGGTACAGATCCAGCTATTCCCTACGCTGTGGGTACACAGAGCATAGAATAACCCTATATAGGCTGAAGGTGAAAACAATTTCCGCTATCATAAGTTTTTTGCTCAACCTGGGGTCCCTGGCTTTAAGAACAACTGAGACTTATCACTAGAAAAGGCTCGGGTTTCTATGCTGTCCTAAGAGGATACTAATAACAACACCAAATTTATGTCTTCAGGTGGGCTGGGATAAAGTGGGCTGGGGAGACTATTGGTTGGCCATCTGCCGAAGGATATATGTTACCCATACCCTGGAACTCAGCCGACTGTGCCATCTGTGAGACCATCTGTCTGGGCTGGGTGGCATCAATGATGTCTAGACGAGTGTGAAGTGTCAATACTGAGGCAGTTAAGCTTGATAATGATGATTTTAACTCCGCAAATCAGTTCTTCTAATAGATGGATTGGGGCTAAGACTACATCTAGGGGTACCACCGGGTATGCGTCTGGGATTGCGCCTAGGTATCTGAGTGGGGGCGGCAAACAATAATTTAAAGAGTTCCGCTTTCCTAGCTGAAGTGGAAAAGGGGACACCTCTTCTACGGAGTTCTGCTATTATTTTAGAGGTAGTCCAGTTTTTATATCCTGATGGGCTTGCTTGTTCCAATCCCTGGTTTAGTGTCATTGAGCCTTCCTGTAGTTCCGCCTGTTCAGCTGTGGAAGACATTCTTAAACAAAACTGGTACATCAATAATTTAACCGATTATTGTGCTGCTGTCTCGTTAACCTTCTTACTTAATGAAAATAGAGGAAATCATATTAAGCTTATGAATTGTGACTGATGAGTCCCTTCCTAATGCCAAGTGGCTGATGCGAGACTCTACCTATGAATTGGACCAAGGGGCATATAGCCTATCCAATAGGCTGGGGTGTTGGTCTCGCGGTAACGATAAACTAGACAGATGAAGGACCTAAGCCTAATGAGTGGGTGTGACTGATGATTCCTAACTATGGAAGAGATTAATAGGCGAGGGTTTTATCTATGAGTTGGGCAGAGGGGAATGCAGCAAAATGATTGGATATAACTGTAACCCTCACCTATACTAAAGGATGAACCAGCAGACTGACTCTTATGTCTACCCTGATCCTATGTTGGAAACATGACTGACAGAGCACAAACCTGTATGCTGAGGTCTGTTATTGTTGAGGCTGTAATGATACAGGTGTGGTATTGGTTAGTCGCGTTTTTTTTTTTTTTTTTTTATTCAGCCACAGGGCTAATAACATACCGTACTGCATCACCAAAGACATACTGTGGGTGATAACAAGCTTTCATGACATAAGACGTATGAGACCTTAAACGGTAGGATTCCGTTTAATTGCGTGAAACACTGATGACATAATTGACGTACTGGATGATGACATACGTTAGTTACTATACATGTACACCTAACAAGATGTTTATAAAAAGAATACCTTTACACTTCGATATATGGACCCCCACTTCCTCGTTTCCTGGACCGGATTAGTAGGTTAGTTGGTCTAGCTGAAAGATATATATATATTATACCATAAATGACCCTGATTGAAGTATGCCCACGGCTGTTAACTTGCCCATGGTAAGCACTGATCAATGTCCTAGTATCTACCGAGTCCCTTGTCTGCCGAAGACCGCTGAGGGAGTACAGCTGTCATATCTTAACCTGGTGTGGAATAGACAGTGAATTGTGGAGTGTTAGAGTATAGCACAGGTTTGGTTTGTATGGAGAGCTGGAATGATCATTCTGCTCAGGTAGTATGGGATAGACAGTTAGTTGTTGTCGTGAAGCAGAGGTTATGGTAGTACGGAGAGCTGGAGTTATCCTGCTGCTCAGGTAGTGTGGAATAGTCAGTGAGCTGTTAGTAGTGGAGTGGAGGTTATAGTTAGTATGGAGAGCTGGAGTGATCATGCCTCTCAGGTGGTGTGGAATAGTCCTACAGTTGTTAGTTGTGGAGTGGAGGTTATAGTTAGTATGGAGAGCTGGAGTGATCATCCTGCTCAGGATTTCAAGAGGACATATTTCTAAAGAAAGCAATTACATCATGTCCAAAAGAGAACACTTTAATTAGGACATGAGAGCCGCCAAAGTTAAGTCAGCTTAAATGTTAATATAATTATCATTTCCAGATTGAAATGAATTCTGTTCCAGATGATAATTAGTCATTTATTTACTAAAAGGTGATGTGCTCTTTAGTACCACTTATCCAGAATTACTGTTAACCTGTATTGTGATCATACTGCTCTGACAGAGTGGGTTAATAGCAGTGGAGCAGGGGTAAAGAATGAGCCTTGGGGAATCCCCTTGTGTAGTTTGATAGATACAAGGAGTACTGATTTCTCAGCACAGCTACATGATGGTATATATATTTGATATAGTTGCCTAGTTAGTGACCGACCCATAAAGCCCATGTAAGCACCACGGAACTGATGTATGTTAACCCCTTCATGTGCCGATTGTCAGTCAACATGTCAATTAAATCCTGGACAGGAGCTGTGAAGCACTATTGTGTAAAGTCTCAAGGATCTCCTAGACAGCCTGATTATCGTATGATATCTTTCAATACTTATCATATGCAATGGTACATAATATCCCTCCCCCCTTATCCTACCGGTCTGCTGAGCTGAGTCTGTGCAATCCTGCAGATCGAACGAGAACACGCATTTGCGTCGCAATGACGTAATCGCGACTTTCCTTCTGTAGTATATCAGATTATGCCCAAAACAGTGAAGTTTTGGAGAAACAACTGCTAGAAAGAGGACATAAGTCCTTGGTCATTGTATCAGCTAAAAATAGAGTGTTTCTTCTACAGAGAGAAGAACTACTTTCTGTAAAACCTAAGAAACAATTGGTAAGAAGACCACTGATCCTCATAACACAATATAATGGATCTTCACAGTCTATCACTAGCATAGTGCGCAGACATTGGAATAACCTTAAACAGGATCCACTTTTAACTACTGTGATCACGAATAGAGCCAGTTTAACTTTTAAAAAAGCTAGAAATTTGCATAGCCATATTGCACCTATCAGACCCAAAAATGTCTCTAAAAAGGAAGAGACCACTGGCTTCTTTGGATGAAAACTCCCTATAGGGAATTTCAAATGTCTGAAAATAAGATGCAGTAATTGCAAATTCATAGAGAATAAGGTGTCAACTATTTGAAGTACAGCGAATCAAAGATAATTTTGTATTAAGAGTCTTATTACCTGTAATTTGGATGTTGTGATTTATGAAATCAGATGTGGCTGTGGGGTCCAGTATGTGAGTCATACCACAAGGACCCTTATGGAACGAGCTAGGGAGCATAGGTATCTGATCAGTAAAAAAATCCAACGAGCATATTGTTCCTAGACATTTTAACTCCTGTACATTAGGTGGTTTAGCCAATTTTAAAATTTTAAGATTAGAACAAATTCCAACTTCTTGCCCTAACAGATTTTCAGTCCTGTGCCCCAAGGAAGCCTATTGGATCTATACATTAGAGACCTTGTCAGCTAAAGGTCTCAATGAGGAATTAGAAGTGGGCAATTTCCTCCCACACATTACTATATATTTTTATATAACACTTAGTGATGTATTGAATGTATTTGAGGGTTAAAAAACCATACTTGATGTTTTATATCATGATTATTATATTATGTTTTTAAAAACATTTTAATTTTAACATCTTAATTTAATTCAATTTTACTATGGTTTATATTATTTTTTATATATTTTTATAGGTATTCTATTATACATTGTATTATGCATATAAATTGAATTATTTATTTATATTTGTTTAATGTACATTTCCATGGAGACTGTTAGTTGTCTGTTTTGCATTCCAAAGTTGGAACATGGACCAGAGCGAGGCATGATTTTCATAGCGAGGAGTGGGGTGTCTTGCTGTGATGCCTCGCTATGGATTAGGCTGGGAAGAACTCCGGCATTGCTGAAGTCTCTATGGTATGTTTCAACTTGTTATTACTCTATAAATATAAAAATATTAGTAATTTGTGTTACTAATACTTTTTAGAGTGACAAAGCCAGTCTGACAGTTGTATAGGCAGGCAGGCAGAATTAGTGCCTTATTGCCACTGCAAGGGAGTGTCATTTTTTTCCTGTTGAAAATAAAAACATTAGTGATTTGTGTTAATAATAATTTTCTGAGTAACACAGCCAGTCTGAAAGTTGTGTAGGCAGGCAGGCAGCATTAGTACCTTATTGCCATTGCAAGGGAGTGTCATTTTTTCCTGTTGAAAATAAAAATATTAGTAATTTGTGTTAATAATTTTGAGAGTGACACAGCCAGTCTGACAGTTGTCGTGTGGCCAGGCAGGCAGCCCTAGTGTCTTATTGCCACTGCAAGGGTGTCATTTTTTTCCTGTTGAAAATAAAAATATTAGTAATTTGTGTTAATAATAATTTTCTGAGTGACACAGCCAGGCTGACAGTTGTCGTGAGGCCAGGCAGGCAGCATTAGTGCCTTATTACCATTGCAAGGGAGTGTCATTTATTTTCCTGTTGAAAATAAAAATATTAGTAATTTGTGTTAATAATTTTCAGAGTGACACAGCCAGTCTGACAGTTGTTGTGTGGCCAGGTTTTAAAATTTTAAAATTATTATAGTACACTACCTACCTATCTGTAATGGATTTGAGTCCTAGTGAACAACCTGATGCTCCTCGTCCTGGTACCAGCTACAGTGACCCAGCAACTACCAACACCACCACAGTGCCGTTGCTTTCAAGCAGAGCTAGCAGAAGCAGGCGGCTAAAGAAGAGGACTGTCAGTAGTACTAGTACTAGTAGTCAATGTCATAGTCAGACTCAGCAGCAGCACTCCAAACCAAGAAATAGAAATAAGAAGGGACCTGCAGGTTGTTCTACCTCTTCTAGCAGGGTAGAGAGGTCCAGGTCCTCCTCTGAGACCACAGAGCAGCCGGCATCTGTTTCTCATCAGCTTTTTTGTGATGATCCCCCCAGAACCACCTGCACAATGACTAGTGCCACTGCCAGTTTCTTCACCACCTCCGCTACAGCCAGTTCTATAAACATGGGGACATTCCAGGCAGGTAGTAGCTGCTAGTATCTCTGCCACCACTGTTACTCCACTATCTTCCTCCAATCCCATCCCCAACATCCCTGCTGCCATCTTTAGGTCTACTAGTACCCCTGTAAAGGTAAGTAGAAGAAAAAAGCATAGTGAGGTTGCTCCAGCATGTGAAGATCAAGAAAGTGTCACCTCAGTTTCTTCTTCTCCACCACCTTCCATTTCAACTGGCAGAGTCATCAGTCGCTCCAAAGCATGGGAGCATTTTGTGACACTTGGCGATGGCCGGCTAACTACATGTAAATTGTGTGGCAGGGAGGGTGTTGGGTCATCTAACCACCTCTGGGATGAACCAACACCTGAACCACTTATCACGGTGCCCGTGATTTGCTGCTTTTTCCTGTCAGTTACCTGAATAGGCTCTCCATTGGCTGTCTGCTGTCAACCCGCCCAGTATTGCCTATTTAGACTGAGCTTGGGCACCCTTTGGTTGCCCTTTCGTGGTGTCTCTATGTCGCCTGCACCTGCATTGTGTTCCTGAGCTTCCTCGGCAGTTTACTACCTATGTTCTTCTGTGTTCGCCTGAGTTCCTGTCTGACAGCTTCCTCAGTTCCAGCGTCTGTTACTGATCCGGTTGGGGTTGCTGTTCCTGCTGCCGTTCCTGCTCCGGTTGACTACCATCGATGATCCTGTTTCCTGTCCTGTTCCAGCTGGGTTCCTGCTCCTGGATGCCTGCATGAGTGTCTCCTTCCTCCAGTCGCCTTTGGCGACATTTTCATTCACTTGTTTGTGTAACTCCAGTACGCGGGTACTGGTTCGCTCCATGTTAAACCGGCTGCTTGCTGCATTCCTTACAGCACCGGTAGTGGTTGTGTAACTCGAGTACGTGGGTACTGGTTCGCTCCATGTTAAACCGGCTGCTTGCTGCATTCCTTACAGCACCGGTAGTGATTGTGTAACTCCAGTACGCGGGTACTGGTTCGCTCCATGTTAACCGGCTGCCTGTAGCGTTCATCACAGCACCGGTTGAGATTGTGTATCTCCAGTACGCGGGTACTAGTTCACTCCATGTTCACCGGCTGCTTGCTGCGCTCCTCACAGCACCGGTAGAGATTGTGTCACTCCAGTACGCGGGTACTGGTTCGCTCCATGTTAACCGGCTGCTTGCTGTGTTCCTCACAGCACCGGTAGAGATTGTGTAACTCCAGTACGCGGGTACTGGTTCGCTCCATGTTAACCGGCTGCTTGCTGCGTTCTCACATCACAGGTAGAGATTGTGTAACTCCAGTACGCGGGTACTGGTTCGCTCCATGGTAACCGGCTGCTTGCTGCGTTCCTCACAGCACCGGTAGAGATTGTGTCACTCCAGTACGCGGGTACTGGTTAGCTCCATGTTAACCGGCTGCTTGCTGTGTTCCTCACAGCACTGGTAGAGATTGTGTAACTCCAGTACGCGGGTACTGGTTCGCTCCATTATTCGTTGGGTGTTCTGTTCAACTTGAGAACCCAGCTGGCCTCTGTCTGTCCATCTTTGGCGACTGGCTAGTTACACCTTTATGCCAGTCGCTGAGGCCATTCCTGCCTGTGTTCCAGTACTTGCAGCCTACAGACTGTCTTGCCCGGTATATTGGTAAGGCCAGTAGAACCTATTCCATCTTGTGCCTTACCCGGTATTGGCAAGGCCGGTAGAGCCTCATTCCTCGTTGTACCAGTCTCAAGGCTGCCTTGCCCGGTATACTGGCAAGGCCGGTAGAGCCTCATTCCTTGTTGTACCAGTATATAGGCCGCCTTGCTCGGTATATTGGCAAGGCCGGTAGAGCCTCCATCTCCTCGGTTGCTAGCCTTCCAGGCTGCCTTGCCCGGTATATTGGTAAGGCCGGTAGAACCTATTCCATCTTATGCCAGTCTAAGGTTGCCTTACCCGGTATTGGCAAGGCTGGTAGAGCCTGTCTTACTTTCTGTATACCACTACTCACTATGACTGTGTATTGAATATATATGTTGCATGTGTATGCTAACCCGTGAGGGTTCCCTTTAAACTTTTCAATAAAGTTGTGTTTTTATCTTAACTCTGTGTCTGAGAGTCATAACAAACTGTGACACCACTACCACAAGTCTGTGTTGATAAGTGCAGAACGTGGCACTACTACATATACCAGTGTCACACTCACCACCAGTAGGCAGGAGAAAGGGCAGAGGGATCATGCCACATCTGGTCCTAGTAAGAGCAGTCACAGCCCATCCCAAAATCAATACAGGTCACACTGGAATATTTTGGTGGGTTTAGAATGCGATAGGATGGATAGGTTGGGTCTTAGTGCCTTTCAGACCTTCAGGATAAATAAGAAGGATGATCTGAGGGTTGCTGCAAGCATGTAGACTAAAGTTTATGCCTTGGTGATGGAATGAAGATGAATAAAACAGAGAACAGAGAAATGCAACATATAGTTTAAATTGTGTTTCTTTGGGGAAATCTACCAATGAAAAGGATTTGGGAGTAATGATAGACAATAGACTTAGCAGTAGTGTGCAGTGCCAGCTGGCAGCTGCAAAAGGCAATAAGATATTGGCATGTATTAAAAGGGGTATGGACTCAAGGGAGGAAGATATTATTCTGCCTCTTTACAGGTGCATGGTATGACCCCACCTAGAATATGCTGTTCAATTCTGGGTGCCCTTTCTGAAAAAAGACATTATAGAGCTAGAGAAAGTGCAGAGAAGGGCTACAAAACTGGTAAGGGGAATGGAAAGTTTTAATTATGAAGAAAGGCTAGAAAAGTTAAATGTGTACACACTAGAGAAACAACATCTTAGAGGGGATATGATAACATTATATAAATATGTTCAGGGCCCATACAAAGGGTTCTCCAAAGACCTGTTCATTCAACAAAACAGTACAAAGTACAAGGGGTCACCTGCTTAGACTTGAGGAAAGGAGATTTCATCTACAACAGTGGAAGGGATTCTTTACGGTAAGGACAATAAAGGTATGGAATTCACTGCCTGAGGAGGTGGTATCAAGTACATAAGATGCCTTTAAAAAGGGCCTGGATACTTTTTTAAAAGAGCAGAACATAGAGGGCTATGTATGTTAGTATTGGAATTAATATTTAGTTAGTGCTTGTTGATCCAAAGAGAAATCTGATTGCCATTTGGAATCAAGAAGGAATTTTTCCCCCATTCAAAGCAGAAATTGATATTGCTGTATTGAGGGTTTTTTTTTGCCTTATTTTGGATCAACGACAGTAAACAGGAATAGGAAAAGGGTTGAACTTGATGGACACAAGTCTTTTTTCAACCTAAATTACTATGTAACTATGTAACTATGTTATGGAAATTGTAAGTAGGAATAAAAGTTTGGGAGATTAACAAAATGTGAATAGCATGTGATGCTGCCACTATGCAGTCTCTGTCATAATGGATGGACAGACTATGTTAAAGAAAAAAGGGTTCTGCTATGTGAAAATTGTTTTAATGTAGGGTTTTCACAAATAGCAGTCATCCAGAGGGGCAGAGGAGGTTTCCAGCATAGTAGAGGGTCTGGTAGATTTAGAGGAAGAGGTGGATATTACTGACCCTATAAGGGAAATGGACCCTATAAGACCCTATAAGACCCTATAAGGAAAATGGAGGAAATAATCAGAATAACTCTAAAGAATCATATGTACAAATGTGTTTTCAACGACAACAAAAAGGTTACATTAGAAGGAATTGTTCCAGTTTTTACCAAGATAAGTTACACAATTGAAAGGAGATAGACAAAGGCCCTAAAATTAAGGGGAAACCAATATCTATGGTAAAACACTGTGTTCAGCCTTCTGCACCTCCAGCAGAGGGTGAAAAGAGTGCATGCAAGATCCTCATGCTGAATTTGCTGTAAGATGTTGAACATAAGATGAGCGAAGTTAGGGCCTCCCTATCTTTGTCTGCAGCCCCTTCAAATGGGAGTCAGTAAGAATAGGGATGTGTTCCCCACTCCTCTGATATTCTCTGTTAAAGCTGTCCTGGGCTCAGGTGTGCAAGGAGGAGTGGAGGGGTTGGAAACAGATATTTTAATTGATGCAGGAACATTAGTACCTTTGACAGGTTAACCTCTGAAGAGACTACCTGCTGCCTTTTTACTAATTTAATTGGATTTGATGGTGCTCAAATAGAAATATGTATTGTTCCCCAAGTTAAAACTGAATTAGAGGGAGGTACATTGGTGAGAGATTTATGGGTCCAGCCCTCACTTGAGGTAACCATTATAGGTATAGATTCCATCAGTTAAGGTTAATTGTTATTTGATCTTATTAATATGGTTTAATGGCAAGTTTCAGGCCGAACTAAAGGCTGTATTATACAATAAGATCCACTCTGTTCATATTTGAAATCAAAGAAAAATACCCATTGGTGATGTTGATATACTCTCACAATTACAAGTATTATATTAAGATTGCTGGGCTAAAGATAAACATGACTGTGGATGAATGGATATATAGGTGTCAATTGATAGACCAGATCCACCAGTAAGGAAATATAGGTTCCCTGAAGAAGCAAAAAACCCTATTGCAGAAAATGACAGACTGGAGACACAGGGTGTTAGAAAGGAAAGGACATTCAAAGTCTAAATCTCAAATTTGACCTGTTAAGAAGGATGACAATTCTTGGAGATTTGTAGTTGACCTGAGGGTGGTGAATAAATACACCCCACCTGCTGTACATTTAATAGCATCCTCTACTGATATAATAGCTTAGTGTAAAGGAGAGGCACAATATTTCAGTGTTTTAGACATCTCAAATCGATATTTAGTGTACACTTGACTCCAGACTGCCAATATAAGTTTGCTTTTACAACAATACCTTTTCCAGGTCCTGCCAATATTTATTGTATGTGGATAACCTTCTCACCACTCCAGTAGAAAATGTTGATATATTGTCAGGTATATGTGGATAACGTTCTCATACAATCAATCACTCCAGAAGAAAATTTTGATATACTATCAGGTGTACGTGCAGCTTACAGGCTGCTGGGTTGAAGATCAACAGAAGAAAGGTGCACCTGAGACAGAAATTTGTAGCATTTCTAGGAGTTAAGATATCATTAGAAGGGAGAAAACCTAGAAGTAAGATGATTGAGACAGTAGGCAATTGTTTATACCTAATACTATAATTGACTTGAGGAAGTTTTTAGGACTGATTCATTTCAGCAGGGAGTTCATAGAGGATATGGGTAGAAAGTCCAAATCTCTCTATGACCTGTTAAAATTGACTGCAAATGGAGAAACAGTATTATGGACAGATGTTACCAACGAGCTGGAAATCTCTGAAAGCAGTCATGGCAAAGGCTCGCTTGCCTTGGCTGCTCCCATAAATTGGTTATTTATCATACAATGTCATGCAGGGAAGAAATGAATCTCATCTGTCCTTATGCAAAAACAGGGATCAGATGTCAGGATCTTGAGATATTTTTCCAGGATACTCGCACCTGTGTAAAAAAGGATGAATGAATGTATTAAGCAAATGCTTACTGTCTATTAGACTGGAACAAACTGAGCATATTGTGGGTTTTGAGAAAATTATTATGCAAACACATGCACACTCCTGAAGTTTTTATTTAAGCAAAGAACATAGCAATTAATCAGCACATAATAGCCAAATGGCTAAACTAAGCTCCAGGAAAAGTTCCAGGTTGAAATTAGTAGCAAGAATATCTTACCACGCCTGATGTAATAAGAAGAAAAACAGCATGACTGTACAATTGAAATACAGTCAGAGGCCATATCACCTTTTTCACATTTGTGACAGGAAAAAGTACCTTGTTTGTATGTTGATGGTGCTAGGTTTATTTTGGATGGCTCTTTTTAGTATTGGATTTGCAATTTACAGTCCTACAGAAAGTGCCCAAGGCTAAAAGGTAAAGGCCAGTTCTAAAAAGGATCCCAATATCAAATTTTGTGTGGCAAATGGTGTAAGTTGATTATATTGGGCGTTTCCCTGTTTTAAAAGATGATCTAAAATATTATCTTGTCATGGTTGATGTTTTCTCTAAGTGGATGTTTGCCATTCCTTTAAGAATTATCACAGCTCTAAACATTGCTCAAGCTCTTTGGAAATTTGTATTTGTCCACTGGGGATTTCCAAGAGTCACTGAGAGTTATGATGGCCCCCACTTCATTGGAGAAATCATGAAACATGTTTGTAATCTTTTGGGATACAGCAAAAGATTCAATGTACCTTAGCATTCACAATCAGCAGGTGTAGTGGAGAGAATGAATAGGACTCTGAAGTCTAGACTTGATAAAATGCTTGCTTCCTATGGTAACACCTGGGTAGATCATTTGCCTGCAGTACTTATGTTTATCAGGGCTAAACCCAATGCCAAGACAAAGCTCTCACCCTTTGAACTCATGAGAGGAAGATGTATGTGATTAAACTTCCCTCATTAAGTTCATGTGCGTGATACAGTAAAAATGGTGGTGGAACATAGCAAATGGCTGAGTCTTTTATAATGCAGTCTTTCAAAGATTGTGCACTTTTCTGCCAGTAACATGGCTCTATTAGAACCAAAGGGAATTGAGGAACAGACCTAGCTGCAGACAAATTTCATTTACTATTACTAAAACCATATGGGGACATGGGGAATCTTGAGAAAGGGAACGCCGATTCCCGAAACGCGTTGATTTTATTGGAAATTTTAAATTGTTTGAAAGTGGTGTGTCAGATAACGCAGTACCATTTAAGCTGACGAGTGATTACCAGAACAGGAATCTCACTGTGAAGACGGGGTAACCAGGAGGACGGCACGGATAACGGAGACCTCTAACAGATCACCGAGTCGTCTGCTAGACGGGCCCTCTATGAAAGAAGGCATCTGGTGAGCGCATAACATATACCTGACTGTTATGTAGTTTCTGTATTTCTCCCATATGATCCAGTGACTCTGCATAGATCTCAGCACATAAAGTCCCGTTTAGTGTCCCAGTTGTTACATGCGGAACTGTTCTCCTTTCATGTAGTCCATTACCTCTCAGCATTGAAATATGGTTAATGCGGTATAATCCGACCACTTTTTATATCAAACACCAATATATTGTTTATTTATTTATTTATATATGTTCCATTGTCTATTAAACCTCTACACTTAGAGATTCTCTGTGCGCTGTCTTCTTTTTGTTTCTACATGGTAGTACACAAGTACAGATATGTGTTAGCCCCTCAAAATGTGTTTGGAAGGGACAAGTGTAATGCATATTGATAAATGTAAGATGTTATCTGGTTAGAAAATGATGCTTCAGATGACGGACAAGCCTCCTGTGTGTTTACTTGTTTGGAGGATTCCAGAGACTAAGGGCTCGATTTAAAGGCAGCCGTTAGCAAAAAAAATCACTAACGGGTGCGTTAAGTGACATGTTGCAATTCAAAGATCTGTCTAAAGAACAGCTAACGGCAGTTGTAGAATCCTTACGGCCGATACACTTACGTGCATTCAGACGCATGGAAAAACATACCCCAGAGCTATTCAAAGGCTTGCGGTACTGATAACGGCTGAAAAAAAGACACACCTAACGGCTAAAAGTTAAGACCCACTTTTTTTAGCCGTTACATAAGAAAATACACAAAATGCTTACCGCACAACCATGTAAATGGGAAAATTAACCCGTGCAATGCCAAAACAACACAAAAACATGCACACACAACACAAATCACTACACACACAACAACAACCAACAACACAAGGACAACGACACACTAAAAAACACCAGCACAACATGGCACGGAACAATGGGGGTTATCACACAAAGCGGACACCTGCAAATACAAGCTCACCTGGGCAACATCAACACGCCACCTGCACCCCACAACTGCACGCCCGCAAATGGCACACACAGAACAAGCACAACACACCACATCTTATAACATACACACACCTGCAAACACTTACCTGGACAAAAACAACTCACCATTGGTCAGCACTCACCTCATCACCACACCTACACAACGCCCTAGCAAGTACTTAAAGGGACAACTCAACACACTCACTTGTGGCTTGTTTTCCACTCAGGGAGGGAGAGAGAGAGATAGAGAGAGATAAAGATAGAGAGAGAGAGAGAGACAGATAGAGACAGATAGAGACAGATAGAGAGAGCAAACAGTATGTTGGGTTACATATTGTTGCGAAGGCTGCGGAGAAGGCGTGCAAGGGAGAGAGCTGGGGAACATCAGCAACCTCCAAGCATGCCTGATCAACAGCCACCACCTGTTGCAAGTGAGGAGGCTCTGGCTCAGCAGCCACACAGAAGCCCATCCCCACCTGGAGGGCACAGGATGTATAGACGACCACCAAGGCCCAGGGTATACCGCCCAAGGGTCACCCTCTTTGGAATGACCGATGATGAGGTAATTGATTGCTACAGGTTGAGGCCTGACAGCATCATTGCCTTGTATGAGGTCATCAAGGAGCAGGTGGATCCCATCTACATCCACAACCATGCCCTAACTGGCCTGCAGAAACTACTCTGTGCCATACACTTCATGGCAAGCGGGGCCTTCCAGTCCACAGAGGGTTACGCATCTGGCATGTCACAGGCCACATTCTCCAGGGTGCTGGCCCAGGTCCTGCCAGCCCTCAAAAACAAGGCCAGTACCTATATACATTTCCCCACCACCGACATGGACTGGATACAAGTCAAGCAGGCCTTTTACGCCAGGGGAGGCATGCCCAGGGTCATGGGTGCTATAGATTGCACCCATGTCCGAATTAAGGCCCCAGCACGTGACGCACAGATATTCATCAACAGGAAGAACTTTCACTCCATCAACGTGCAGATGGTGTGTGACAGCCATATGAGGATAATGAATGTCTGTGCAAAGTATCCTGGCAGCTCACATGATTCATACATTCTCCAAAACTCCTCAGTCCACAGAGATTTCGAGAATGGAACTTTTACAGGGGGATGGCTTTTGGGTGAGTTCACAATACAAAATCACATCACATACACAGGCGTACACACAACGCTGCTTAGCATGCTCCTGACCCACAGCTACTACGTCCACCACACAAAACATCATTCACTCAACATGTGCTCCCTGTCTCACCATGTCACTCACATTACACAGGTGATGCTGGCTATGGATGCAAGTCCTGGCTACTGACCCCTCTGGCCAATCCTCGAACACATGCCCAGGAAAGCTACAACCAGGCTCATGGCAGAACGAGGAATGCCATTGAGCGGACCTTTGGCCTCCTCAAGTCAAGATTCCGATGTCTGGACCACTCGGGGGGAGCACTGCAGTATGCACCTGGAAAGGTGTGCGACATCATTGTGGCGTGCGCAATACTGCACAACATCGCAGTGGACACCAGGCTGCTGGAGCACATCCAGGCCCCCCCCCCATACAGGAAGTGCCCATGGACATCGGCCACGTTGAGGAGACCCTGAGAGGGACACAGATCAGAGACAGGCTCATCACGGAACACTTTACATGTGAGTATAACACAGGCATGCAAACAATCCATGCAAGTCCCCCATCAGTCCTGTGACACTAACCACACTGCACATTTTGTTCTGTCTCACCCCACAGGAACAGTGACACAGCACTGCACTGGCAGCGGATGTGGCAAATTGTGTGTGTGGACTCAAAAACCATCCTCCATTCCACTCTCCACGTTGACATACAGACCCCAAGGATATAATGCACACCCTCAGGAGAAACAAGGTACAACACATAACCCATGTTCATCGCCTTACAGGGCTTGATTGACAGCAGCTAACTTGATTTGCCATGAGCATAGCCAGAGCAACCATGCTAGCCTTGTAGCGAAAGAGTGTTATCCAATGCTATGCATTGGATAATACTCCGTCACATCAGGGGTTAAAGGGCCATTGGACTCAATATGGGACCTGTACTGTGCTACAGCTGAGAAGAGCAGCACAGGGGTGGATGTACAGTGGTATGGTCACACAATGTAGAGGTCATGAGACGTAGATCAGATTACCAGGGACTCCATGCTGACCTGTGAGTGTGCAGACATATGTGCCCCCGACATGAATACACACATCAACAAATGTGTCCTAACAGTTCCATGGAACAAATGACATTGGGCTGCCACTGTCACTTTCACAGTGGCAGCCCAAATTCATTACTTCCATGGAGCTCTCAGAACACTTGTTGATGTGTGTATCCATGTCAGGGGCACATATCCATAGGGCTGGGGCACATGTCCTTAGTTCTCCACATAATTGGTTACAGATGAGTACACAACACATTGTCAAGCAATGGTTTGTGTACTCACCTGTAACTGTGAAAATTGAGGGGATTAAAAAGACTAAATTGTTGTTGCTTGATGATCAGTTCAGGTCAACTGCTCCAAATCCTGTCCTCTTGTCCTGCAGGCATCCGTAACATGATCCATCCTTGAACTGAAGATCTTCTATGTGACTGGATTGATGTCTTGACAACACCTTCATGAAGATCACCCCTTGCTGTTTATGGTGATGTTGTTGGTGATGCAAAGTTTGACCTGAGGTTCACACAAACCTCTACTGGAACATTTTCATATAGACACAGAAAACACTAATTCTTGAGTGTTATAACCTGTACAGTTAGGATGCTCAGCTACAGAGTTGTCAAACCTTGTGGACAACACATGAGCTGGGCAGCAGTGTTACTGAAGTAGTACGATTTAGTTTCAAAGTACATTTAGTGTTCTCATACAGGTGTTAAATGCATATAGGCAATACACAGAAAACACATGTACATCCTAATGTACTTTGAGACACAATAAAGATGAACCATCACCATTCTATCTGTTTCTGTAGGAGGATATATTTGAGAACACATTTGTCAATGCGTTACCACACCCAGGGTAGAGTATCCCCATACATGGAAAGGCATCACCCATATCACAGGACTCCACCACTTGTTTGCAAGTGAGTGGACTCAGTGATGTATTCACGCTAACAGATGGTGGCAGTGATACACTAATGTGTTGTGGGAGTGATAAAGAGGTGATAAAGGGGACATACTTCCACAGTGAATTCCTGGCCACAGTTAATGTGTTGCTCAGTATAATCAATGTTCAGTGATATTGCTCCACTGGGACATATCACAGTACATGACCAAGTGGACAAGTGTTTTCACTGGGGAAGTCTGTTACACCCTTAGAAAAAACAACAAGTCAACTTACTGGAGGCCCCAATGCTCACCCCAGGATATCAATGTGTGTGCTACACATTGAAATCCTAGGTTAAAAACATTGGCTTCCCCAGTCAGTCTGTTGCACAATGAGTGTGTGAATCCAAGACAATATGGATACATGTCCCATTTATCTGTCCTGCTTGTTATCTCACCGCTAAGCCGTTTGTTTGGTTATCCCCTTAACCCTCTGAGTGCCAGAGTGGTACCCAACGCATTTCTTTGCAATGCGTTGCCTACCACTCTGGCTATCAAAGGGTTAAACACAACATATGATGTAGATGAATGTTCAATGTTGTACCAAATGTTGGACTAAGGGGAATGTTTTGTTATGCAAAATCAACACACAACATTGCCATATAACACAGTTGTGTAATATGGCAACAGGGATGTTTTTACAGTTGAATTTGTACAACGATGTGTGTGTGAACCCATGTTGTAACATCCCACAAACATCTTACCTAGGCAGAAGTTGTATTCACTGAATTGTTTGGCAATGCATTGGAGACAACTCTGCCACCCAATCTATGACCAAATTCAAAGCAGATCAGACAGGATTCAAAAGCACAATGTTCCTTTATTCAGGGGAAATGTAACATGTTGGGCATTTTATTTTTTTTTCTTAGGGGGGGGGCTTAGACTGTGTGGCAGAAGTGGATAACCTGGATGATCTCCTGGTCACCCTTTGCCCCCTAGGTGTGGCTTCGGGGGTCACATTAGAGGGGGTGGTGGGGGCAGTGGATCCCTCTGTGGAGCGCAAGTTTTCCCTCTCCAACCGTAAGTCCTCCCTGCGGTTCAGCTCTCTCAACTCCACCAGTACCTGTGCAAGCAGGTCCATCACCCCCGTGTGTAGCTGATGGAGTTGAGTGTTGATCCTCATGACCTCCGACTCCAGGGCATGGATCCTTGCCTCTATCCTGTTAGTGTTTCTACGGGATTCCCTATGGCTCCTGGTGATGTTGTCATTGGTGCAGAGGCTTGACCTGAGTAGTCTCCTTTGCAGAGCCATACACTCTGCTTCCATCCCCGTGGGCCGTTCACTGCTGGTGATGCTTGTGCCTGGTGAATCAGCTGCTGCTGTGTCCTCCTCTGCTGGTGCTGTGTCCTCCTCTGCTGGTGCTGTGTCCTCCTCTGCTGCTGCTGTGTCCTCCTCTGCTGGTGCTGTGTCCTCCTCTGCTGGTGCTGTATGTGCTGCAGATGGGTATGTGCCCACCACATCAATTGACCCACTGCTGCCCACCGATGTCTGTGCTGGTGGAGGTGGTGGGGTAAACACGTCCCTTTACATAGGCTGTTGGGGCTCCCCAAGCAGGCCCAGGTGTTGGTAGTCGAGTGGCCAAGGGTCAAACCTTGGCCACTGGTATGTGCTTGGCCCCCACCTGGGATCATACCTGGGGCCATGCTGGGGAGCCATCCAGGAGGGTAGGTCAATCTGTGATGAGTATGGCCCGTATTGGGTGGTGGACACATCACCGGGCAGCCATTGCCTCCCTGGTGGTGGTGGTGCTGCTGCTGCTGCTGCTGGAGGATAATAGCTCCTGGAGATGGTGGGGGGCATCCAGTCACTGTAATAAGGTGGTGCAGGCAGAGTTGGTGCAGGTAGAGTTGGTGCAGGCAGAGTTGGTGCAGCCAGAGTTGGTGCAGGCAGAGTTGGTGCTGGCAGAGTTGGTGCAGGCAGAGTTGGTGCAGCCAGAGTTGGTGCAGGCAGAGGTGGTGCAGGCAGAGTTGGGGCATCCAGCTGGCCAAGAGGTGTGGATGTCGTTGGGTACGGTGCCCACTGGCTGGTCCCCTCCTCCATATACTCCTCACTGGGTGGTGAGGTGGCCTCCTCCATGAGCTCCTGATGTGCTGGAGACACATAACCTGTGTGGAGGATTGAGATTGTGTGATCAGTAAACTTAGCCATGATGGTGTCAAATTGATATTAATACTTGAAATGTGTAAAGGAACATATATGTTGTATGGTTTATCCCCCTGTGTGAAACAACGGTACTCCTACTGGTGATGGGTGTTTTATTCTACATGTATTGCAGCTCAGAGTTGAATTCCTTTGGTGCCACATCCCAGTGGCCTGAAATTGTACATTTGCGCTGTTGCCACATCATCCTTTGTGGATTTCTGCTCCCTGGACCAAAGCTAGCCAGAGGATGGTCTGGCAACATTGGCATAGTACATTTTCAGGCCACAGTGATATTGTCCATGGAATATTCAACTTTGAGCTGTTATACTCTTGTGATGAAACACCTTTCAGTAGTGGGAATACCCTTGCATTACCCGGTGGATCAATCCTATGACATGTATTTTTCCTTTCACATTTTAGGTATTAATATCTCTTTAACGGGATAGCAATGGTTAATTTCACCTTGATGTAACATTGCAGGCATAATAAAGAGATGTTTAGAAAGATGTTGCTGTATGTGACAGCTGGAGATGTCAGTCATTTGACCACACGGAGGCTCTTCAGCAGACTCCACATTGACCCATTTGGAGATAACTACATCTTTGCCATTGTCTACTAAGTGTTCCTGGTTTGTAAGCACGCTCTGTGGACCATGTCAATGATGGATCCATCTCTAATTGGTTCAATTTTGGGTCTGCTGAAGAGCCTCCGTGTGGTCATATGACTGACATCTCCAGCTGTCACATACAGTAACATCTTTCTAAACATCTCTTTATGATGCCTGCAAGGTTACATCAAAGTGAAATTAACCATTGCCATGCCAAGGTACACAGTGAGGAATATGGTCTGATATGTGTGTATATGTACCTTTCATATGGGTACAAACATATCCTTGATAGATATGAACCCAGAGATCTGTTCAGAACATGTGATTGTCTTACTGCCTATATATGTACAGCCATCACAAATGAACTTTCATAGATACCACTGATACCCATCCAAGTAAGGTGTAATATACTAGGTATATGTACTCTGATGATGATATCAATATGAGTTATTTTGTTGAGGGTGCACATATATGGGCAGTAGGACAATCACACGTACTGAACCGAACTCTGGGTTTACATCTTGTTGGGACCTATTTGTACCCATTTGAAAGGGATATATCCACATACATATCTGGTCGTTTATCTTTCTGTACATATCTTTTTGTAATAGATCTGCAGTGTGATTCAAGTAGTATTCATCCCTATGTTATCAGTTCATCCCGTACAGTGCTGGATTTTGTCAGATTAGACATGTCCCTCTCTGGTTGTCATGATGGTATCCTATGCATTGCATTGTGATGCATGGGATACCACCGTGGCAATCAGGGATTGATGTACATTACAGGATTCTGTCCATGAGCTCTGTTCAAGTTGAATCCTGAGGGGCAACAATCAAGCCAGTATTGAAGGATATCATTGATGGAGGCCTTTTTTTTCCTGGATCAGCCCATCCATCCTTCTGTGTGAGGCAGCCAGACCCGATCATAGATATCCATAATTCCTGGCCTGTTATTGACCAAACCTCAATGGTTCATATTTGGTTCCCATATGTATCCTGCAAATAGTGTCTGGTGTACCATCCATCCATGGCATCAGCACTCCTGAGGATCTATATGTGAATCAAATGTGAGCTATGTAAATTGAAGTTAGCGTAAATGATTGCATACACAACACCAAGGCCAACTTTTTCACCTTTAGTTGTGTGTGATTGTTTTTGGCCTGTGTGTTGCACATACAAGCATTTATTCTCAGTGGCGCTGTGATTTGTGACCTGATCCATCCTGTTGGTGATTCAGTAAGCGGTTAAGTGGACCTGATGAACTGATTATGATGCTGACTTCTCCGCTGACCTCATTTCCCCATCTGCAGTGTTTTCTATGGAGTCCACACAATGGGGCCTGTGCAGCTTGAATCCTGTTATTGGATGTTCTCCATAGACTAACATTGTAATTGGTAAAGTGAGGGTATGTAAGTGTCAAATTCTCTACATCAGCTCTTTTTCACCGTTTAGTGAATGTCCCCTATGTGTCATGTAATTGTTAACCTATCGACATGTGTTTGTTGTCTGGTTAACCCTTTGAGTACCAGAGGGGTTGCCAAAGCATTGTTGATCGATGCATTGATGATCCCTCTAGCACTCATGGGGTTATGTGCTGGATTCCCTGTGTGAACATGGGTAACACTGTGTGACAACAATTGTGATGTTTGACATACAACACTTTACTGAGCAATGAGCATGGTTTGTGTGTATTGTGTGTGATCAGCACAGCAACATGAGGGTTAACCAGGGAGTTGGACAGGTTTTGGCCTTGTTGAACCTTGACATTTGTCCTTGTCTTGCTTCCTGTTTAAACCCTCAGGGTGCTGTGTTGGTGCAATTGTGTGGTTGAATGAAGGGCAGATGTTGGGATGTGAGTGCTTGTTTGTGATGGGTGTGTGGTTTGAGGTGGTGTGTGGTTTTGGGGTGATGCACTTACCAGTGGTGTGGAGGCTCCTCTTATCCCCAGTGTCTGATCCTCCAGGGACCCCCTCAATTAGGGTAGACGACAGTGTCTGCCGCAGCCTCTCCTCCCATGCGCTGAAGGTGATGGGGACAGGTGGCCCACCTCCGGTGGCTCGGGCGTGCAGGGCGGCATCCCCCATCTTCTTCTTCACCTGCCTTTTGCAGTCGCCCCATCTCTTCTTTATTGAGTCAACATCCCATCTGCAGGTGGCCACCGCATTAACTCTGCTGCAGATTTGACTCCAGGCAGCTCTCCTCCTCGCAGACAGGCCAGGGAGTCTCTCCCCCAGGAAGAGGACACTCTCCCTCTCCAGCACAGCCTCCACGAGGGCCGTGTTTTCTTCCTCGGTATATCGGGGATCCCTGACCCTGTCCCCCTCAGCTCCGGCATGCGAGGAGTCAGACCCGGAGTGTCCTGCCTGCTCTGCCCCTGCCTGTGTGTGGTGGTCCCCAGGCACTACCCCTCATCCCACTGCAGGATCTGTCCCTCTTCTTCTTAGTGTGCCTGTTCTTGTGGGCCTGGTCCCCCTCCGCCCTGCGTATCTCCCTCTCCCACCCCTGCTCTGCTGAGGGATCCCCTCCTGACCTTCCTCCTCCTCCTCCACTAGTCTCCCCATCCCTCTCTCCTGTCCTCCTCTCCTAGCCATCATTCACCCACTCACACCCAGGCACTCTCACACGCCCTCACAGACACACTCGATCCCACTCACTCTCTGTCACACACTTTCACTCACGGATTCACACTGTAAAAATAAAGTTTAAAATGTGTAAGGTGTGATGAAAAAAAAAAGACTATGTGTATGTATGTGTATGTGTTTGTGTTTGTATGGATGTATGTGCTATGTGCAAAAGTGTGCTATGTGTCTATTTAAATGTAATTCTCTCCAAGATCCCTCTACCTTACTCCTGTGTATGCTTCTCTCTCTATCTCTCTCTCTCTCTCTCTAAACACTATCCTCCACTCCTGGGTCCTGTGCTCTAGCTTGCTGAAACTCGAAACACAGACAGGGTGTAACCGTTATTTTGAGGTATATATAGGTGTATTTGAACATTTTTGATACTTTGGGGCCTTGGGATTGGCTGTAGGTTTGAATTTTGTTTGTGCATCTATCAGGGTTTCTAGACAACGGCAGCCGTAATGTAACATTTTGACTTAAGTTGTGTTTTAACGGGTGTTTGGGACTCACGGTGATGCGAAATCAGATGCGACGCTGGTTTTTGTGTAACGTGTTTTTGTAGTGCCTATGCCCGATAGCTATTCTTGTACGCTTACCTTTGAATCTGCCGTAAACCATGTGTTCTTTGCGGCCGATGTGCCTTTTTTACTTAGCGGATGGTTTAACGGCTGCCTTTAAATCTAGCCCTAAGTGCACTATACATGTTGTTTTTGGACTTTACACCTACAGAAGAAACTTTGTTGTGGAACTATTGATTGGATAAAAGGAAAATCACATTTCAATTGACTACAGGATAATTAATATTTTAAAACCATTTTACAACAATAACTCTGGTGAACTGGTACATTTACAGATCAGAAACTGAACTGTGAACATATCTCATTTCATTTAGACTCTGGACTAAACTACTAAACTTCACTTTTTTGTTTAACATTCATTCATTTTTCAGTATGTGGTTTAGGGTACTTACAGTATTAATGGAACATCATGGTGTCAGTTATAGCTGTTTTTGTTTTCTATTGTAGATTTGTTTTAGGTGCAGATTCAGGGCTGTATCATCTAAGCTGCAAAGCTCACTCACATGATTTGTATGCTTTGTTAAAGGGATAGTAATACTTAAGTATTACTAATCCCTATAGCAAAGTACTACTTAAAAAAAGTATTGCCCCCAGTGTCATCTCTCAAACCTTTATGGTTTGAGAGATGAACGCTTCTAAAGTTGCCCTCTCCCTCCCCCTTCCCCGTAGTCAGCATTCTAGCTGACTCAGGGAAATCCGGTCAGAGATCATCAGACAGCTCTGCAGCAGAGCCGCGATCGCCTTAACTAAAAAAAAACTTTCACTAAAACGGTCTTCTACGTGTGCTTGCAAACCAAGCACACGTACAGGACCATTTCAGTGAAAGTTTTCTTTTTTAGTAACGCGATCCGGCTGTGCTGGAGAGCCACCTGAAAGACATACAACGCTCTTCCTTTCAGTCAGCTAGAATGCTGACTACGGGGAAGGAGGAGGGAGAGGGCAAATTTAGAAGCGTTCATCTCTCAAACAATAAAGGCTTGAGAGATGACACTGGGGGCAATATATATTTTTTAAGTAGTACTTTGCTATAGGGATTAGTTATACTTAAGTATTACTATCCCTTTAAATGTCAGGTATAATAGGAAGTGATACATGTTCATGTTTGAAAGGGGGAATTGATGAACTGTGTCCTTGGGCTGACTTAGACCATCGTTCTGGGTCTCTCCCTCCTGGATGCGGCTACAAGTGGATAGCCTGCCGGTGAAGCAAGATGAAAGACTGGAACTCCTGAAGCGATGGAAGCAGTCACTGGCAAAAGGCTGAAACACAAGCTGGAAAGCTGAATACATCAAGTTAGACCACTGGAACATCAGCTGCCTGAATGGGGGACAGAGGGGTCCCTTTAAATCATTCAGAATAAGGACTCTGTACTCCTTCTTAGTTCCAAATGACTAACTCACTTTATTGAACAATCTCTGGGTTTTTTAGACACGTTTAACAACGTCAGGATATGATACAAGATAGAGAGAGAGAACACAAAGGGCAGTGACATATGGTGGACACAGGATACAACAGGGGTGGACATGATTAGCTTAACTATACAAAGGGACTATGGTAAACAAGTGTGATGTTTACTGTAAACACTGGGTCAGATAATAGAACAACAGAGTGTAAACACAAGACAATGGGACACTTCAGTAGGATTGATCAAATCAAAACAGAACACTAGAAACAAGTGGTAAAGGCAATCAGGACCCCAGACCAATCCCATCACACAGAAGACATTAAGAGGTGATGAGATTAGTCAAGTGCAACCTTAATCAACTCTGAACCAGAGGGGGTGACCCATCTACCATTTGGGTGGTTTTGCAGATGTCCAACAGTTTAACTCCTTCAGGGTAAGGTTGTATGCCCACAATGCAAACAGGGGTCCAGCATGTATTACAGTATTTATTCCCATAACTTTTAACATAGAATGGTAGGCAGCTAATCAGGACGCTGCCTACCTTTCCACATGGATGGTGTGGAATTTTAGCCTCTTTGGCAGAGATGTATGCTAGTATAATGTCCCACAGTTCTCCATAGTGTGTGATAATGGCCTGCAAATCCATATGCCCAGAGAGGGCTTCCAGTAACGGACTGTGGTCCATTAAAGGGACCATGAGGAATACGAAGTACAGAGTATCCTGGACCCTCGCATGGTCAGAGGCTCTGGCTGACTACTCGCTCTGTGTATGACCCCGGCTTGCCTGACCAGTGGCCCTGGCTACTACCCACTCAGTGTAGCCTCCAGTTGCCTTCCCTGAGGGCCTGGTTACTTTTGCTCCTTGTAGTCCTCGGTTTGCCTGACCAGCGGCCCTGGCTCCTACTCGCTCAGCATAGTCTCCGGTTGCCTGCTGGTTACTCTCGCTCCATGTAGTCCCCGGCTTGTCTGACTTATGACTCTTGCTGCCTACTCGCTCCCTATACTACCTGCTTGCCTGACCTGTAGTCTTGGTGCCTCCTGGCTCTGGTCTGGCAAGTGGTGACTTAAGCATATTCTTCCATTCTTCTGTTGTCCCACTTGAGCTTCCCTAGTCTCGAGATCTTGAGTAGTGCAGTGCACAGCACAGTGTGCAGCTCCGGAGGGACCTTGGGTCCTATTTACATATGTCTGGGGCTCTGTGTGGGCTCTACCATTATTTTTGTTAAAATAATAAAGGTGGTTATATTTTATCTTATCTTATCTGTCCTTATTTGCCTGACTACCGTGACACACAGCCATGTAAGAACAGCTCTGCAGCACCTCTCAGAGAACCATCTTTTCATCAAAGTAGAAAAGTGTGAATTCTAGAAGAGACAGCTCATTTTCCTAGGGTACATCTATCATACTGGTCTCTCAGTGGATCCAAACAAGGTGTCTGCTGTCACCAAATGGCCTCAACCTACTACCTTGCAAGGAGTTCAATGATTCCTAGGCTTTGCAAACTACTATCATAGATTAATTCATGGATTTTCTCATTACGGTACCCACTAGCAATGGGTTGGATCCCAAGCACTTGATCTTAGCTGCAAAAGTTGCCTTCGAGACTCTGAAACACCAGTTTACCACTGCGCCCATCCTGTGCTTTCCCGACTGCATTAGGTCATTCTGGGTGGACACTGATACCGGGTCATTCTTTCCCAGTGGGATGTAGAAACTTCCCTTCTTCTACCATGTACCTTCTTCTCTAAACAGTTTACTACAGGTGAGATGAAATATGACGTGGGAACCGGGAACTCTTGGCTATGAAATTCACTCTGGAGGAGTGGATGCATCTCTTGGAAGGGGTGACTCATAATTTCACCATTTTGACAGACCTCAAGACCCTCCCGTTCCTGGTTAATGCTAGGCAACTAAATCCTTGGCAGGCCAGGTGGTCACTATTCTTTTCCTGCTTTGATTTCACTATTACTTATTTACCAGGATCCAATAATATCAAGGCTGATACCTTGTCTTGTCTTTTTCCTGGGTCTCCAGACTCTTCATTTGAGCCTGTTATTCCTCTGAGACTGATTGTAGCAAGGTTCTGTTTGTCTTTGCTGCATAAGATCATTGCCGAACAGAGACTTTATCCAGCATATCCCAGGAGATTCAAGAGCCATCTGTCTGTTCCTTTTTGGTTCAGGACTGAGCTTCACCATTGGGATCACCTTTCTCCCTATATGGGACATCCAGGAGTATGGAAGACCTTTGAGTTCTTAGCCCAAAGCTTTGGGTGGCTGACCCTTCAACTAAACATCTCAGCCTTTGTTCAGGCCTGTGCTTCAGGCGTTATGAGCAAGACTTCTTGACCACAGCCATCCAGACTGCTCCAGCCACTTCAGTCAAAATGAATGAGCCACTGATTAACTCACCTGTGCTTAATCAGGGAAATCTTGGCTTGTTGATAGCCCTTGAGGACTGAACTTGGACAGCGCTGATCAAGAACACGAAGTCCGGAAAATTCTTGATTACAGAATTGTTAGAGGATATCTTCTGTATCTTCTAGACTGAAAGGGCTGCAGTCTGGAGAAATGCTCTTGGGTGCCTGTTTCAGATGTCCACGCTCCCACCCTGGTTTGAGCCTTTCACCAGCAGCATCTTGACTCCCCAGAGAACAGTCGTTGGAGGGGGCACTGTCACAATCTCTGCCTTCATTGCTAGACTTGTTCTTACCTACCTGCCTTCCGGTCACACTTTCCTCGAGCCAGTCCTCTGTGCCTCATGTGCTATCATCTTTCTCAGCTCTTTGATACTGTTACCAGATGGGTTATTGCTTGTGTAATATCTCCATTTCATGTAAATATTCATGTAAATAGATGATGTTTTTATACCAATACAGTAGATAGATAGATAGGGAAATATGTCTGCATTTTATATAACAATCAGTGGGCAGCTTGTTCTGGGACAGGTGGCCCACAGGCTTGCTGAGATGCAGATCTATTTTCTCTCATAATAACAGGGGTCAGCTTGTTTGTGGACAGGTGGGCTCTGTGGGCACTGGAAGATCTATTTTGGATGGTCAATGGATGAGTGAATATGTATCAGTAATAATGGGATATACAAGTATCTCAAGTATGATACTGATACATAATATTTATTCTGCTAATACAGGTGGTGTGTGTAGATATATATATATATATATACACACACACAAATCAGATGTATGTATCATCCTTGCCTTTACCCACTCAGTCAGGGTATCACCTGTTCGCTGACAAGACAAATGGCCTGGGAACCAATAGAGATGTGCATATCTTGCAGGAGGAGGATTGCTGACCTTAGGCTGACATTCCCTTGTCCTTCAGAGAAATAGGCATTTTCAGAAGGGTCCCAAAATAAGTGTATCACAAAGTCCACTCTAATGTGTTTCTTTTTACACACACAAGTTAACTTCTTAAAATGATCCTTATAGGGAAGTGTCTTAAATAAGTGCACTTATGTCATGGGTTTAGGCCTATTTTACATTGAATGCAATGTGCAGTAAAGAGTATAAAATAAGGGATTGGATTCCATTTAGTTAGAGGAGAAGAGGAGAGGGAGAGAAAGGAGGAGTGAGAGAGAAGGAGGAGGAAGATGCAGTGAAGGAGAAAGATGGAGGAAAGGAGAGAAGGGGCAGTGATGGAGAGCTATAACAAGACATGTGCTGGAGGAGATTCTGCCCAGGTAACTATGCCATGACACCAGTGCACTTATGTATATAGAAATATATTAATGTTTTGTGTTCTGTAGTCCTAAATGTATTTTTGTAGTTAGTCTAATTTCTGTTGTGCATGCCATTTAATTCCTTATAAGGAAATATAGATTCTAATTTGCCGTGTCCATTTTTAAGACTCTGTGGTGTTCTAATAAATTCTGTTTTGATTGAACCATCTCTTTTGCGCCTGAATCCTCATAACCGGAAATATTTATGTATATGTACATGTAAAATCATCATATCATATTTATATATACATACATATTTCTCTGGGTTACATTATTGCTGACCCAGTTAAAACCGGTAACAATCTCCAGTTACCGACCAGCCTGCATTGACTATCCACTTCTGATTTGCTGCGATTCTCCTTCCTCACAGGTTCTGACCTGGCCTGTTTCCCCGCTGCATTCTTGTGCACAGCCATTGGCAGCCTGATTACCTTTGTGTTGTCTTCTGATTGTTACCACGACCTGCGGCCTCTTCGCTCCTGACTGCCTCTTCTAGGGAGCTTCCCAGCTGTTGTCTGCTATCTCTTGTGCATATCATTCTGTCTAAGCAGGAAGGACACCAGGATCTTCCCCTTGCAGCTTCCTTTCCTGCCGGATGCAATCTAGAGGCAGGCATTGTCTCCTGCTCAGCCTGAATATTTAACTAGTGTGGTATTTCCATTCAACTCCTGCCACCTTGTGGCAGAAGAAAGCTCTACAACCTACTCCTGTCAATTCATTAACTTTAAGGGATTAATTTCTCCCTTCTCAACTCCATTCTTCTGAGCCTTTGCGCCTTCTTTTGTCTGCTAGTCCTCAGTGGTGGCTAGTTTACCTCTCCTTTCATCTGGCCTTGCAGCCAGCACCTTTAACCCCTGGCTTGTGCCGCAAGAAAGGTACTGTAGCTCACTACCTACGATCCCAAGCTAAGCTCTCAATGCACTCAGGCTACTGGGCAGGCTGACCCAGAAGGCCTCCGCTGGTGTTCCTGATATTCCCGTTTTTACACTTACATTGCTATGAGTAATGTTAAAACCATTTTAAGCCTTTGAGTACCGAGTGATGGGGGTGAAACATATTGCAATGCATTGCAGACCTTTCTGGCACTGAAAGTTTACAAAGAATTTATATATTTTGATAGTCTATACTCCATCCTGTGTGTAAAAAATAACTCTTTTGTTTGCTGACACAAACTTGCTCTCCACGTGCTTCTCTATGTTTCTCCTTTAGGCTCACATATATATTTGGTAAGTTATGTAAAAAAAACTTTTAGCACTCCTATGTAATTGCATGAGAATCCTACACAGTACATTTATTAGTGACTGTGTAATAGTCAGGTAGGAGGTGTGTTTATAGGCAGGATTAGGGGCACCCTATGGTGACTTTCCTATAAATATGGCCCTACACACACATTTCCATTGGCTTTAATAAATATAAGTGGGAATCTGATTTGTAATATTATTTTTCAGAGCCTTATGGGCACCCCCTTTCTTTTCTGTGATAATTTCTGCACCTGGGCTGTGGCTACAGACATGAGAGGTTATGAAGTAAGAAATGTATCCTAATTAAGGGCTGAATTAAATTAAAGGTTATGCATTTTATCATTGGTTTTATCTCACAGAAGTCTATGGGGAAATTTGTAGATATGATTAGTGATAAAGTTATCATCTGCAATCTGTTAGATCAGTGTTTCTCAACTCCTGTCCTCAGGACCCACTAACAGGCCAGGACTTAGGGATTTCTCTGCTAGAGCACAGGTATGGTGATCAGAGGCTCATTCACATTGATTAAGTCACCTGTGCTCTAACAAGGAAATCATCAAATCCTGGCCTGTTAGTGGGTCGTGAGGACAGGAGTTGAGAAACACTGTGTTAGATTGTTGTGAGAACGTTGTCTGCCCAGTGAGGAGTGTTATACAGCTCCTTTTATGCCACTTCTGGTGAACTTATCATTTGCCTGTTGATGTGCCTGATGTTTTAAACTTCAGGTTTTGGTGCCTTGTTGAATAGTCCCTTATCAACATGGTGATATACCTAAAAACTTCATAATATTTTCAGTACCATAGGGCATGCATGTCAAACATGCAATTTGTAAACTGCATATTTATCACTGTGTCCCTTAGAGGCCTAGTTATTGCGTGCTTACTTCCGCATGGCTTACATCATGAAACAGGCACTGGCACGGATGCCTGTTTATGGGCCTATTCTGTTTTGCCTAATTGGGTCCCACCTTCTTCTGCTCATTTATTAACCTCCTTGGGGCTAGGAGTCATTGCCCTTATGTGGTGTTTCTGCTAGTTAATTTTGCACTCCGTTGTGACCCGTGCCTATCTGAGAATCCACTCCGTGTATGACCCTGGCTTGCCTGACTACCCGCTTCGGTTCTGACCTGTGGCTCTGGCTGATTAATTCGCTCCATGTACGACCATGACTTGTCTGACTACCCACATCGGTCCTGACCTGTGACTCTGTCTCACTAACTAGTTCCCTGTATGACCCTGGATTGTCTGACTACCCACATCGGTTCTGATCTGTGGCTCTGGCTGACTAACTTGCTCCTTGTAGGTTCCTGGCTTGTCTGACCTGCAGCCCTGGCTGCCTGCTCACTCCATTCACTCCTAGCTTGCCTGACCTGTAGTCTCCATGTTCCATGGCTCTGGCCTGCTTTCACTCCCTGTTGCCTCCGGTCGCGAGACCGAAGTGGGACTTACGCATATTAGCTGCTTCATACTGGCGTTCCACTTGAGCCTCTTTCCTAGTCTCGGTAGCTCACAGTAGTGCAGTGCACAGCACAGTATGCAGCTCCGGAAAAGAAGCCTGGGTCCAATTATCCTGTTGTGTGGGCTAATACCTTATTGTTGTGTGGGCTAATACCTTATTGTTGTATATTTCTAATAAATGTGGTTATATTTTATCTCTTTGTCTGTCCTTCTTTGCCTGATTATCGTGACAGTATGTAAGGGCCATGTCTACTGAAGGTACAGGCAGTCCACCTATTCAGAGCATTTGTCACAGTGCCTTACCTCGGCCTGCGCTGTTCAGCCAGGAGTGGGGTTCTGGACGAACGCTCCTGCATCACTAGCAGCATTCCTCTGCCTGTGGCCTAATCTGGTTCCTGGTTACTGGCAGGATTGAATCAGGCACTTGCCTGGACGCCTGTTATAAGCCCAGCCTGGGGGACCTAATTGGTTCCACCTTCTCCTACACCATTATAAACCCCTATGGGCCTGTGTATCAGTTACCCTTACGTTGGTGTTCGGAGCAGTTCGTTATCAAGTATTCCTGATTCCTGTTTATGACCCGGCTTGTCTGTCCATCCATTCTGGTGTTGACCTGTGGCTCTGTCTGACTATTCTCCTTGTGCGTTCCGATTTGGCTCAGATATCCTTTCTGGTACAAACCAGTGGCTCTGGCTGACTACCCGTTTTGTGTATGACCTAGGCTTGTCTGACTACCCACTCTGGTGTTGACCTGGGGTCCACTGCACATCCAGCATTCCATCGCTTCAGTGGATATCCTATCAGGTGCAAACCCATGGTCCTGGCTGACTACCTGCTCCATGTATGACTTTGGCTCGTCTGACTATCCTATCTGGTGCTTACTAGAAGGCCCTATCTGTTCACTCCTAGGGTTGGTTCCGTTATTCAGAAATTCTTCTTAGTATTGACCTGGGGCTATCAGACTCCCAGCTACTGACTGCAGGCTGAGTCAATATCACTCTTGGGCGTTACCGTACTGCGAGACTCCAGCAGGCTGAGGCCTAGTCTCGGACAGTGTGGTGGTGATATTGGGAGACTGCTATTCCTGATACAGTACTCGCCTTTTCGTTCACCCACTGTGTGTATATATTATATTGCATTACTGTATTATTCTCATAATAAAGGTTATATTAACTATACCAACTGACTCCTGCTTCTGCTTGCCAACCGTAACAGCATCCTGTCCAGGATTGTCACGGTTTATTATGACTCTCAGACACAAGTTTTAGGTAAAAAATCAATTTTATTGAAATAATAAATTGATAACTTAGGATGGCAATAACATACATATATATATACAGAATATAGCACAGACAGAAGGCAGACTCTACCGGTCCTGTCAATATACCGGACAGGACAGTCTTTAGGCTCTACCGGCCTTGCCAATACCGGGTAAGGCAACCTGCAGATGGAATAGCATAACGGTTCTACCGGCCTTACCAAATTACCGGGCAAGGCAGCCTCATTAGATACACAATGTAGGCTCTACCGGCCCTGCCAATACCGGGTAAGGCAACCTCAGATGGAATGTGGCAAAAGGTTCTACCGGCCTTACCAATACCGGGCAGGGCAGCCCAGAGATAGTAGCAGCAGTCAGATGAAACTGGCAAATTAGCAGAATCGTTAAGCAGCAAGGCTTTGGAGCAAACCAGCGTCCGCACGCTGGGAACAACACTGAATAGTATAGCCGTTAGGCTTTGCGAGCAAACCAGTGACCGCACACTGGAGTAACAAGTGAGTAGTATAGCCGCAAGGCTTAGGAGCAAACCAGCGTCCGCACGCTGGGACCAACACAGAATTGTATAGCCGATAGGCTTTGGAGCAAACCAGTGACCGCACACTGGTGTAACAAGCGAGCTTGTATAGCCGCAAGGCTAGGAGCAAACCAGCATCCGCACGCTGGGACAAACACAGATTTGTATAGATGATAGGCTTTGGAGCAAACCAGTGACCGCACACTGGTGTAACAAGCGAGCTTGTATAGTCACAAGGCTTAGGAGCAAACCAGCGTCCGCACGCTGGGACCAACACAGATTTGTATAGCTGATAGGCTTTGGAGCAAACCAGTGACCGCACACTGGTGTAACAAGCGAGCTTGTATAGCCGCAAGGCTTAGGAGCAAACCAGCGTCCGCACGCTGGGACCAACACAGATTTGTATAGCTGATAGGCTTTGGAGCAAACCAGTGACCGCACACTGGTGTAACAAGCGAGCTTGTATAGCCGCAAGGCTTAGGAGCAAACCAGCGTCCGCACGCTGGGACCAACACAGATTTGTATAGCTGATAGGCTTTGGAGCAAACCAGTGACCGCACACTGGTGTAACAAGTGAGTTTGTATGGCCGCAAGGCTTAGGAGCAAACCAGCGTCCGCACGCTGGGACCAACACAGATTTGTATAGCTGATAGGCTTTGGAGCAAACCAGTGACCGCACACTGGTGTAACAAGCGAGTTTGTATAGCCGCAAGGCTTAGGAGCAAACCAGCGTCCGCACGCTGGGACCAACACGGAATTGTAGCAATGTCACCAACGCGACCAGGCAGAAGGTCGCCAGGATACTGAAGACAGGTGATGAGATGACAGGAACCAGCAACCATCAGTCAGGTCAGGAAACAGCAGAGAAGAAATTCAGCAGTAACTGCAACACCAGAGACTAGGCCGGAACCAGGACTGGAGTAACTCAGCATCCAGGAAACACTGGAACAGTAGAGATCAGGAACTCAGGAACACAGATCAGGAACTCAGGAACACTGGAACAGAGGCCCAGCTATCACTAGCATAGTGATAGCAAGAAGGTCAGAAACAACACGAAAGGGCACTCAAAGGGTGCCCAATCCAGGTTTAAATAGGCAATAAGAGGCGGGCTATCTGCAGACAGCCAATAGCAGCCCCCTAGTGGTGACAGACAAGGAACTGCAGCAAATCACGGGCACCGTGATAAGGATATATTCTCAGGACCAGAGAATTGACCAATTGTCATTCGCTATGAAGACACTCTTAAATCACATGGATCACCTAGATCATTTTGCTCAGCAACCGGTGGGTTCCCCAGTACCTGCGCCAATTGTGGCTACTACCTCTGAGGTTGGCGTGAGTAGAGGGTTGTCTGGCTCCACTCCCCTACCTCAAAGATATAATGGTGAACCTACACTGTGCCGGGGGTTCCTCAATCAGCTGAGAATTTTTTTGAGATGGTAGGCATTCCCTACTGAGCGAAGTAAGGTGGGATTCCTGATCTCCCTCCTGTCCAGCAAGGAATTGGCCTGGGCCAACCCACTATGGAAGACAGAGGATCCCATAGTTCATAACGTCATGGAATTTGTGGCCTCTTTCCGAAGAGTCTTTGACGTTCCTGGGCGCACAGTCTCTGCTGCCCAACGACTTATGACAATATGCCAGAGAGCGCGTGCAGTAGCGGACTACATGATTGAGTTCCGTACTCTGGCAGCGGGGGTAGGATGGAACAATGAAGCCCTAGTTGCCGCATTTTCCCAAGGCTTATGTAACACTATCAAAGACGAGATGGCAGCCCGTGAACTGCCTGGTGATCTGGAGGAGCTAATCTCAGTCACCATCTTGATAGATGCAGGAATCTGTGAGAGGCCTTCGTTTAAGTAACAGGGGCATAAACCTTTACCTCGGTTGGCATCTAGCTTCTTATGCCCACTCTGTCCTCCCTCACCTCCCATACCTCCTTGTTCTGACCCAGCTGGGGGGGAACCGATGCAGTGAGGCTTCACACGCCTTTTGGTGGAGATGAGGGCTCGGCGCAGGAGGAAGGGACTTTGCTTATACTGTGGGGAGCCAGGTCATATGTTGCATGCTTGCCCTATCCGGCTGGGAAACTCTTGCACCTAGGGTCATGTAGGGGACAGACCCTGGGTGGAATTTCACAGTTCCCAGAGAGACTCCAGAACAAAACTATCCTTGAAGTAGTATTATCTTGGGCCGAGTCGTCTGTGGTGGCTTCGGCACTACTGGACTCTGGGGCCGTGGAGTTTCTCATCGATGCAGACTTTGAGGCCAAACACTCTATCCCTTTGCTGCCGCGATCCACTCCATTGGCACATGAAGCCATTGACGAAAGACATCTAGAGCCGGCACATGTTACTTATGAGACTCACCCCTTGTCTATAAGGGTAGGGGCACTCCATGTGGAGACACAACAGTTCCAAGTCATACATTCTCCCCATCATGCCATTATTCTTGGCTTTCCCTGGTTACAAACTCACAAACCAAGAACTGAATGGCAGACTTGCGATATTCTGTCATGGTCTTCACGGTGTATGAGGTCTTGCCTTCAGCAGCCTAGCAGAATATTGCTGTGTACCAGTCCTACAAAGAGGTATTTAATAATATAGAGGCCAGTACGTTACCACCACACAGGCCTTACGATTGTACTGTTGATCTAGTACAGAGGCCAGGCCTCCTAGAGGCAGAGTATGTCCCTTGTCTGTGGAGGAGAACAAGGCCAAGGAGTATTATGTGGCTGACGCTTTGTCCAGGGGTATTATCCAAAAGTCTTCCTCTCCTGCGGGCGCTGGTTTCTTTTTTGTTAAGAAAAAGGATGGGGAGCTCAGTCCATGCATTGATTTCAGGGGTCTGAATAAACTGATGGTAAAGATCCGATTCCATTGATCACAGAGCTATTTGATCATATCAAAGGCTCTACAATTTTAAGGAAACTTGACTTGAGGGCCCCGTACAATTTGGTACAAATAAAAGAGGGCCATGAGTGGAAGACAGCATTTAACACCCGGAGCGGGCACCATGAATATCTGGTGATGCCTTTCTGATTGTGCAACGCTCCTGTCTTCCAGGAGTTGTGTTGTAGTATATTTGGACGATATACTCATTCATTCTTCTACTTTGGAGGAACATAGTGCAGATGTAGCCCAGGTCCTGCAACTGCTAAGGGAGAAAAAGTTGTTCTGCAAGCTAGAAAAATGTGAATTCCACAAATCTCAGGTGACTTTCTTAGGTTACATTATGTCATCCTCTGGCCTAGCCATGGACCTGCAAAAGCTGTCTGCCGTCTAACAGTGGCCACTTTCAGTGGGGCTAAGGTCCATACAGAGGTTCCTGGGCTTCACGAATTACAACAGGAAGTTCATACGAAATTTATCCACAGTAGTCAAACCTCTCACAGACATGACTCAGAAGGGTGCTAATCCTTCAGACTGGGCACCAGAGGCCGTAAAGGCATTTGAGGACCTAAAGTCGGCTTTTGCAAAAGCCCAGATATTGTCCCACCTGAATCCCACCTTACCGTTCACCCTGGAGGTTGACACCTCAGAATCTGGAGTAGACTTGTGCATGGTCATAATTTTCGATTTAATTCGAATTTAGACAAAATTATTATTTTTTAATTCAGAGGATCCTAATTTCGGACTGGACGTATTCAATTCGGATGAAATTCTGATCCATTCCGAATTATTCGGCCGAATTTAACATGGGTTAAATGATAGCAGTGTGCCTCCGTGCATGCTGCTATCATTCTTTCCAGACAGGGTGTGCATATAGAAAAAGATCCATCCCAAAAACGAACATGTCGTTCATTGCCAGTCTGTGCATGTCACCTCTACTCCAGCATGGGTTGCAGGTCACAATCCAAATTGCATGTGTTCGAACATCGACAACCCATGCCTGTCACATTCAATTTAGCATATGGTCGAACATCGAAAAACCATGCCTGTCACATTCAATTTAGCACATGGTCGAATATCGACAACCCATGCCTGTCACATTCAATTTGGCATATGGTTGAACATCGATAACCCATGCCTGTCACATCCTACTCAACATAAGTGGTCGAACATCGACAAACTATACATGTGACATCCTATGTTAGTACATAGGTAAAGGATTAGTTTTCTCGTACCAGCCTCCTACCCTACTGTCCCTCTTTGGTACCCAAATTCCTCTGTCTCGTTTTCCTACCCCGATTTCCCCTCATATCAGATCAGTCTATGTGTATACATTAGTGTTTCATACTACGTCAAGAATAAACACATCAATGTTTTTTAAACTGCAGTATGTGTGTCTAAATTAGTTTGTGTATTGAAAATACATTAATCTTGTGCTAAATCATCAACTCACTTACCCAAAGAGCTGTCAATAGGTTATGAAGTTAACTACAAAGTGACCGGAATACCCCACCAGTCATACCACCAGCAACACATATATATGATCTCTGTTTATCCATCTCCCTTCACCACTTTAGGCTATAATCTTTCAAACACAAACCCCACTTTTCAGTGTTTCATTCTCCTAAGCATCCTGTATTGTCTAAACCCTTAGCCACTTTCACCCTTTGAGTGCCAGACCGGTATCCAACACATTGCAGTGCAATGCAGTGGATACCTCCCTGGCACTGAGAGGGTTAAACCTCAGCATATCAGTTCATATTAAGTCTGTGAAAACATCATGCTCTGATCATGCTTTAGCCATTTGACTGCCAAATAGGTATCCAACACATTGCTTTTCAATGCGTTGGATAACTCTCTGACACTCAAAGAGTTAATTAATTTGTTCACATACACCAAGGGCTGGCAAGAGTTCAAACAATAGGTCGACAACCATGTCCCATGTACCACTAATTCAAAATAAATTTCCCCCATCTTTGGCCATTTATTTTCCAGTTAGCTCCATGCTCTGCTTGTGTCTTCCTAGCTATCACTGTAAGTACAGTAATGTTATGTACAGTATACATTGGAGTTGTAATTGGTTCACCTGGTAGAGTTGTTGTGTAGTAGAAAGTTCAAAAGAAACTGAATGCGTCAGGCCTGGAGCACTCAGTTGCCTCCCTGGCATGGTCACAGATTGCCACGCATATTTTGTCGAACATCATGAACATGTGTCTGTCACAGTCTAACCTGCATAGTTTGTCGAACATAACCAACCCATCCATCCCCGCCCACCCTACAAATGAAGCGAACATCACCAACCCATGCATGTCCCCACCTTCCTTGCACAGCTTGTCGAACAATCCATTTCACTGCCTGCCCCTGCTTAGTTTGCAACATCACTTTGTATCTTCCTCGAATCGTATTCAATATATTGAGATGGCATCGCCCATTCCAGCTCCCGCTTTCGAATACTATTGGCCCAAGTTTCAAACTCTTAGGATTCCCATTGCTGTTTGGCCAAGTGCCTTACTAGCAATGCAAAAAAGTTAAAGGTGACTCTATGACTTGGGAAAAAAAGGTGGGGAATACACCCAAATAAGAACCAGCCCCCCAACAGACAGCCATTTTAGAGAAGCAGCCACCGTCTTCAAAGAGAGCAGAGGAAGAGCAGCAATTGCCAGAAGAAGAGAACTACCCTTCAGCATGGAGGAGAATAAGGCACTAGTGGGGGCACTGTAGGGCTGTTATTCCCAGTTCTTTGACCCACTGGCAGCTTCCAACGCAGTAGTGGATAGGAGCGAAATGTGGGATACTGTGGTGAAAGCTGTCAATGAGGTGGCAGTGTCCCCACACACATCAGACAGGTGCAGGAAGCGGGTTTACGACATGAAAAGGCAGGTGCTGCAGAAAAGGGTGAAGATGGAGGTAGCGAGGTCATCTGGGGCCTCCAGCAGACCTGTTCAATTCCATCACTATGAACAGGTCCTGGATGGCCTCATTGCAGCATCTGTGGCAGAAGCTGCTCCTGCGTCAGGTGGTGATGAGGCTATTGCTGGTTCATCACATGTTGGACCAGCTCCCATCACCCCTGCAGCAGGACCAGTGGATTCCTCAGATGCTGAGGATGACCACGCTCCTGCATCTCCCCCTCCCCTCCAGCACCTGCCTTCCCTGGTGTCCACATGCTTGCTCCTGTTCCTGCTGCTGATGTGGGTGTCCATTCTCCATTAGTTTGAGGGAGCGACTCTTCTTCTGGTCTGGTGATTTGCACCAGTTCCGCTAGAAGCAGTGGCAGTGACGTTCCCTCCCTGCACACCTCAGAGTTGGGTACTCCAGCGCCAGACATCCCCTCAACTGAGGAGTCAGGGCATAATGGCATGTTTTCTGGTAAGTAATTGTATTCTAATGCATGTGTTCATGTAATGTTGTTAACCCTTTGACTGCCAGAGGGGTACACAATGCATTGCATGTATTGTGTAACCCTCTGGCACTCAAAGGGTTAAATATCTACCACTGAGCAGATAGATGCGCAATGTATGGTAAAGCACACATATCTGCTCTGTGTAATTTAATCGATTGTAATGCAATGTCCACATGTGTGTACTGTAATGTAGTACTTTGTTATGCAATGTCCATGCGTGTGTGTAATGTAATGTAGTACTTTATTATTCAATGTCCATGCGTGTGTGTACTGTAATGTAGTACTTTGTTATGCAATGTCCATGCGTGTGTGTACTCTAACGTGGTGTACTCTTCTCATTACAGATGACCCTGATGGAGTACCTATCTCTGGCAGGGAGGGGGAAGAATTCATCATGCAGGAGCTGCAGCCGGTCACTGCCACTGCTCTTGCCAGCGTGGAGGAAGAGGTGGCTGCTGATAAGTTGTTTTTAAGATGTCTCACTCACATATAAATGTGTTTTTAGTCATGTTAAATTGTTCCATATGTGTATTAGCAACCCCAGCTTGCTTTAGCCATATCTAGTTTATATAACTATTGCATTGCCACAGGGGTGAGCAGCAGTGCATTGCTAAGCTATGCTTTGCTCACCTTTCTGGCATTCCAAGGCAGGGCCAGACTGGCCTACCGGGATACTGGGAAAATTCCTGTCACCTTTCGGCCGCAGATTGCTTCTTGATTGCAGGAGCGCTGGCCGCAACCACAAGATTTCTCATCACCACATCACATGTCGGTAGCTCTTACTTCCATTCAACTTTAGGCTTTTATCTTTAAAATCCGTATCCAAATTTAAGTGACTAATCCAACTTGTATCGTGTCACTAATAATATGAGGATATCATGTGGGTGCACTTATTCGAGCTATCCTCCAAAGCTCTACACATACAACTACAGCCACCCGAAAATATTGCACTTCCACAGATGTCCATTCAAATAAAAACCAATTTATTGATATATCACCTAGCACAATACATACAAAATACCTTCATCCAAGTGTTGTAACAATTTTCTACCACATGGAGAGACTAAATTGTTGGAATCACAGTCCAATAGATGACACCATGTTGGACCCTGTTGATCAACGCGTTTCGCGCGATGAGCACTTAAACATGATCAAAGACGCCAACCCCTGTAAACGTTCCGTCTTTTGAATTCTCTGTAGCCAATCACCAAACTCTAAAACAGACTTACGTGAGCCACCCTAAATGACCTATCATGTTACCTGATATCAAAAACATCAATGTTCTCTTGAAAAACACCCTTTGTGTACCTGAATCCTCCATAGTGAAACATACTAATAATATTTTGTCCCACTCTATACCCTGAATGCAAGATATACCCAATACAATATATGTAATATGTATGATGTATATGAATACAAATTACAAACCTATGTGTCATATGTTAATTCACCCCCTTATTTTTAAAGACACCGAAGCAGTTCCGGATACATTAATACAATCCGCACTACCATTGAATCCCAAAAGGACAAACACCCACACCTCACCTTTTAATTTTATAACAAATGTGAAGCTATAATGTGCATAAAACACAAAACGTATGACTCGATTAACACAGAGAATTCAAAAAACACGGACAGAAGACGTGTCTCATTCAATAACAATATCAATTTAAACACTATAAAAACATATTTATAATTAAATTCATAAAAAACTCATAGTATCGACCAAAGAAGACAATCATGGTATCCAATTAAAGATGCGCCACTACAAAACCCTATCCTAATGCAACATTGTGACACATTTACATTGTTTCACACTTAACCCACTGAACTTTGTTTTCATTCATAAATTATCATTTCATTTTCATGATATTCTATACAGTGGGATAATCATTTAACAAAGATATCATGTTAAAAAATAAGCAAACAAAAACATGAATCAAAAGAACAAAAAACAAAGAGACCATAAACAACAGTAATTCCAATGACTATAATGCCCAATAGATCAATCCTTTACATACTATTACTTCCTAATCATATCCTGGTGTTATTGAGTCCCCCGTTTATATTCTAAACAGATTCATATTTTCCCATATGATTTAAAGCTGCAGTGTTAACCCAACTATAACAATCACTATAATTGTCAAATATAGACTTTAGTATTTCTGGGTAAACAACACAGCTAACATCATATACCACATCCCACAAAGTATCTTTACTATAATTTAATCATTAGCAGTGCCAACACAGATCCATAAGTAACCATAACACTCCAATGGTTATACATATACTTATTCTCCATACAAGTGTCAACAATATTGCATATCATACATAACAAGACACATCATATTCCTTGTTAAGTCCTAAAGGATACCTAGTTTTTAATACAAAAATCCAAAAAAACTCTCTTTTGGATAATTTCTCATCCAAATTCCCTCCCCGAGGTCCCAACACTACTCTCTCTATACCCTGTACTCTGAATGAATTAATACCACAGGATTTGAAATCATAGGATACACTAGATTTAAAACCTTCGCATCTGATATTGCTCAGATGTTCGTTCATTCTTTGTCTCATGGGCCTCAAAGTTTTTCCCACATATTGGGTTTTACAAGAGGCACATGTGACTAGATAAACAATACCCTTTGATGCACAATTAATATATTCCCTCATTTCATACTGTTTACCTGTAACTGTGGATTGAAAGGTTTTAGAAACATTAACTAACCCACAGCAACCACAACGTCCCCCACCACACCTAAACATACCTATAGAAGCAAGCCAATTTGCTTTCTTTTCAATATTGGTTGCAGTTTTAAACAAACTGGGGGACAACAGAGTAGAAAGAGTTGGGGCTTTTCGTGCCACAAACTTAAAGCCTTCAGATACAACCTTTTGCAATACTGGATCAGCATTCAAAACAGGTAAATGCTTTTTAATAATTTTCACTATATTATCAAACTCCATACTAAACGGTGTTGAAAAAATAATCTTCCCACCATTAGTATTAGAGTTTGTTCGCTCACACTCATCGGCGTTTAGTTTTAAGAGATTAAGCCTATCACTTTTGAGAGCCCTATTTAAAGCTTTATCAAGCATCCATGGTGCATAACCTCTATCCAAAAATCTACGATACAATTGTGTGGCCTGTGTCTCAAACAATGTATTAGTGGAACAGTTGCGCCTAAGACGGAGAAACTGTCCGACAGGTATGCCCATGATGGTATGTTTCGGATGACAACTATTCGCTCTCAATAAACTATTCCCCGATGTGGGTTTACGAAAAACATCTGTATGAATGACTCCAGTATCTACATCTCCAAAGATTGTAAGATCCAAAAAATTGATAGACACAGGCATCAAATCAAACGTAAAAGCCAAGTTTAAACCATTGCTGTTCAAATACATAGCAAATGCATTTGCATTCTCTGATGAACCCCTCCAAATGAACAGCAAGTCATCGATATATCTACCAAACCAAACAATCTCACCTCTAAACGGGTTCCTATCCCCAAAGACGTAGGACTCCTCCCACCCACCCATATATAGGTTGGCATAAGTGGGGGCAAATTTTGCCCCATTGAAATCCCACGCCTCTGGAGATAGTACACATCGTCAAACATGAAGAAATTGTGGGTCAGCAGATATTCCACAACTAAAAGAATAAACTCAATTAAAACGCTCGAATATGCACTGTATCTAACAAGATGATATCGCAAAGCTTCAAGTCCTAAATGATGTGGTATACAGGAATACAACGATTTCACGTCACAGCTTATCCATGTATACTCTCGCATCCACTTTGTGTCTCTTAACTTAACAATCACATGAGTTGTATCTCGCAAGTAACTGTGCAATCGCAACACTAGAGGTTGAAGCATATGGTCAACCCACTCCCCCAATCTCTCATTTAAAGACCCTATTCCAGAGACTATCGGTCTCCCCTCCGGGCTCTCCATTGATTTATGAATTTTTGGTAAATGATGGAAGATAGGAATAATTGGATATTTCACCAACAATAAATCTGCTTCCTTTCTAGTAAATATTCCACATCTAACACCTTTATCAATGAGAGAGCCCAGAAGGAGAGTGTATTCCCCAGAGGGATCGGTGGGTAGCCGACCATATGCCTCAATATCTCCCAACTGCCTAAGAGCTTCTTTATTATAAAAATCGGCATCCAAAACCACTACTGCCCCACCTTTGTCTGCATTCTTAATGACTATCTCCCTGACTTGAGCCAGATGTTCTAAGGCTTTCTGTTCCGATTTATTTAAATTATAAGATTTATTACCCAATTGCCGTCAAGGGCGGACAAATCAGACTCAACTAACCGTTGAAACGAGTCCAAAGCTCCCCCCCTCACGGCTATCGGGTAAAAATGAGAAGAGGACCGTAAACTAACATCCACATGGATAAGATCACCACCTGATGCAATCTCACTCCCCTCTGATCTTATCTTATCCAAGTCTGAAGATAAACACACATCATCAAAGGATAAATTTGAAATCGAGGTATCATTCACAATCACAGGTTTCAACACTTGTGTGGGATTTTCATTAATAGATGGACAAATATTCTGCACCTCAATGCCATCATCTCTCTCGGCACCAAAACATTTTTTTAGGGTGATTTTCCGAACAAATCTATTTACATCAATAATGGTGCCGAAAAAGTTAAAATGGCAAGTAGGCGCAAAATTTAGCCCCTTCTTAAGAACCTCTTCTTCAGTAGATAATAGATTATATTTAGAAAGATTGACAACTTCCCTAACTACTTGGCTATATTCACCACCCCTCTGCTGTTGTCTCCATTTCATTTTGCGTCCTCTTCTTGTTCTTTTCTTTGAGACTGCATTAAATTCTTCTTTTTGTTCCTTGATGATGACCTTTTTGGGGGACCAACCCTTTGATTGCCAGTCTCTAGGTCCACTGCAAAGACCTGTGTAACCTTTTCTCTTCAATCTGGAGACAAAAAAGATGTCAAGGTAGATGAAGCCATAGGAGTAGATGAAGCGGTTGAGGCAGTTGGAACCTCTGTAATTTCTGACTCCGACCCTTCAATAGAGTCAGGTTCAATGCTGGAGAAGCTGACTCTTTTATATCTTGGACGAGTTTTCAAAATAGATCTTTGTCCAGATCTCCCTCTGGCATGGACAAAGGACTCTGATTGCTTCCAAGTGTAGATATTTCCCTTGTCATAATCTTCCTTATCTCGTCTAAACTTTTTCCATTTAGTTTCCATTATTCCTTTTTCCAATTTCTCAAGATAATTTGATAATTGGTTGTCAAGCTTCACAAAATCAGGATCATTTCTAGAATCCACAATAATAGATTGCTTCCCTTTGATCTCCTGTTGCAACTGGGATAAAACCTCTTCCTTATAATGTATAATTAACTGCATCAAAGTATTGGAACACACTGTCAATGCTTGATTCCATTTTTCCATAAATTCAACATTATTTTTAGTGAAAGTGGGCAGTTTGCGTATCCGGAGCCCTCTTGGAATACGCTGCACTTTCATATATTGTTGTAAAGTGGTAATCTCCCACCATGTACGCATCTCTTTATCCATTAATTTTTCCAAATCTTTAAACAAATTCTTTAGTTCAGGTGGTTCTTGTGGTATATCCCCACTTTCATCATAATCAAATAACTTAGTGGCATTGCTCATTCTTAAAGCCATATCTTCAATTGGTCGCAAACATCTACTGGTACTAAGATGTTCTGTGTCCAAAACTTCACTCTCCATTGTGGTTTATAATCACAGATTAATTATGGAAGAAGTCACAACTTTGGAAAATTCTATATTGATATATAAATTGTATATTCCCTTCTTTGAGAGTAACAATCAGCCTTATGGAAGGAGCTAAACCATGAGGAAAATCGATTTCTCATCACCACATCACATGTCGGTAGCTCTTACTTCCATTCAACTTTAGGCTTTTATCTTTAAAATCCGTATCCAAATTTAAGTGACTAATCCAACTTGTATCGTGTCACTAATAATATGAGGATATCATGTGGGTGCACTTATTCGAGCTATCCTCCAAAGCTCTACACATACAACTACAGCCACCCGAAAATATTGCACTTCCACAGATGTCCATTCAAATAAAAACCAATTTATTGATATATCACCTTGCACAATACATACAAAATACCTTCATCCAAGTGTTGTAACAATTTTCTACCACATGGAGAGACTAAATTGTGGGATTCACAGTCCAATAGATGACACCATGTTGGACCCTGTTGATCAACGCGTTTCGCGCGATGAGCGTTTAATCATGATCAAAGACGCTGACCCCTGTAAACGTTCCGTCTTTTGAATTCTCTGTAGCCAATCACCAAACTCTAAAACAGACTTATGTGAGCCACCCTAAATGACCTATCATGTTACCTGATATCAAAAACATCAATGTTCTCTTGAAAAACACCCTTTGTGTACCTGAATCCTCCATAGTGAAACATACTAATAATATTTTGTCCCACTCTATACCCTGAATGCAAGATATACCCAATACAATATATGTAATATGTATGATGTATATGAATACAAATTACAAACCTATGTGTCATATGTTAATTCACCCCCTTATTTTTAAGACACCGAAGCAGTTCCGGATACATTAATACAATCCGCACTACCATTGAATCCCAAAAGGACAAACACCCACACCTCACCTTTTAATTTTATAACAAATGTGAAGCTATAATGTGCTTAAAACACAAAACGTATGACTCGATTAACACAGAGAATTCAAAAAACACGGACAGAAGACGTGTCTCATTCAATAACAATATCAATAACAAAATATCAATTTGCCCCCACTTATGCCAACCTATATATGGGTTGGTGGGAGGAGTCCTACGTCTTTGGGGATAGGAACCCGTTTAGAGGTGAGATTGTTTGGTTTGGTAGATATATCGATGACTTGCTGTTCATTTGGAGGGGTTCATCAGAGAACGCAAATGCATTTGCTATGTATTTGAACAGCAATGGTTTAAACTTGGCTTTTACGTTTGATTTGATGCCTGTGTCTATCAATTTTTTGGATCTTACAATCTTTGGAGATGTAGATACTGGAGTCATTCATACAGATGTTTTTCGTAAACCCACATCGGGGAATAGTTTATTGAGAGCAAATAGTTGTCATCCGAAACATACCATCATGGGCATACCTGTGGGACAGTTTCTCCGTCTTAGGCGCAACTGTTCCACTGATACATTGTTTGAGACACAGGCCAGACAATTGTATTGTAGATTTTTGAATAGAGGTTATGCACCATGGATGCTTGATAAAGCTTTAAATAGGGCTCGCAAAAGTGATAGGCTTAATCTCTTAAAACTAAACGCCGATGAGTGTGAGCGAACAAACTCTAATACTAATGGTGGGAAGATTATTTTTTCAACATCGTTTAGTATGGAGTTTGATAATATAGTGAAAATTATTAAAAAGCATTTACCTGTTTTGAATGCTGATCCAGTATTGCAAAAGGTTGTATCTGAAGGCTTTAAGTTTGTGGCACGAAAAGCCCCAACTCTTTCTACTCTGTTGTCCCCCAGTTTGTTTAAAACTGCAACCAATATTGAAAAGAAAGCAAATTGGCTTGCTACTTTAGGTATGTTTAGGTGTGGTGGGGGACGTTGTGGTTGCTGTGGGTTAGTTAATGTTTCTAAAACCTTTCAATCCACAGTTACAGGTAAACAGTATGAAATGAGGGAATATATTAATTGTGCATCAAAGGGTATTGTTTATCTAGTCACATGTGCCTCTTGTAAAACCCAATATGTGGGAAAAACTTTGAGGCCCATGAGACAAAGAATGAACGAACATCTGAGCAATATCAGATGCGAAGGTTTTAAATCTACTGTATCCTCTCATTTCAAATCCTGTGGTATTAATTCATTCAGAGTACAGGGTATAGAGAGAGTAGTGTTGGGACCTCGGGGAGGGAATTTGGATGAGAAATTATCCAAAAGAGAGTTTTTTTGGATTTTTGTATTAAAAACTAGGTATCCTTTAGGACTTAACAAGGAATATGATGTGTCTTGTTATGTATGATGTGCAATATTGTTGACACTTGTATGGAGAATAAGTATATGTATAACCATTGGAGTGTTATGGTTACTTATGGATCTGTGTTGGCACTGCTAATGATTAAATTATAGTAAAGATACTTTGTGGGATGTGGTATATGATGTTAGCTGTGTTGTTTACCCAGAAATACTAAAGTCTATATTTGACAATTATAGTGATTGTTATAGTTGGGTTAACACTGCAGCTTTAAATCATATGGGAAAATATGAATCTGTTTAGAATATAAACGGGGGACTCAGTAACACCAGGATATGATTAGGAAGTAATAGTATGTAAAGGATTGATCTATTGGGCATTATAGTCATTGGAATTACTGTTGTTTATGGTCTCTTTGTTTTTTGTTCTTTTGATTCATGTTTTTGTTTGCTTATTTTTTAACATGATATCTTTGTTAAATGATTATCCCACTGTATAGAATATCATGAAAATGAAATGATAATTTATGAATGAAAACAAAGTTCAGTGGGTTAAGTGTGAAACAATGTAAATGTGTCACAATGTTGCATTAGGATAGGGTTTTGTAGTGGCGCATCTTTAATTGGATACCATGATTGTCTTCTTTGGTCGATACTATGAGTTTTTATGAATTTAATTATAGATATGTTTTTATAGTGTTTAAATTGATATTGTTATTGAATGAGACACGTCTTCTGTCCGTGTTTTTTGAATTCTCTGTGTTAATCGAGTCATACGTTTTGTGTTTTAAGCACATTATAGCTTCACATTTGTTATAAAATTAAAAGGTGAGGTGTGGGTGTTTGTCCTTTTGGGATTCAATGGTAGTGCGGATTGTATTAATGTATCCGGAACTGCTTCGGTGTCTTTAAAAATAAGGGGGTGAATTAACATATGACACATAGGTTTGTAATTTGTATTCATATACATCATACATATTACATATATTGTATTGGGTATATCTTGCATTCAGGGTATAGAGTGGGACAAAATATTATTAGTATGTTTCACTATGGAGGATTCAGGTACACAAAGGGTGTTTTTCAAGAGAACATTGATGTTTTTGATATCAGGTAACATGATAGGTCATTTAGGGTGGCTCACGTAAGTCTGTTTTAGAGTTTGGTGATTGGCTACAGAGAATTCAAAAGACGGAACGTTTACAGGGGTCGGCGTCTTTGATCATGATTAAGCGCTCATCGCGCGAAACGCGTTGATCAACAGGGTCCAACATGGTGTCATCTATTGGACTGTGATTCCAACAATTTAGTCTCTCCATGTGGTAGAAAATTGTTACAACACTTGGATGAAGGTATTTTGTATGTATTGTGCAAGGTGATATATCAATAAATTGGTTTTTATTTGAATGGACATCTGTGGAAGTGCAATATTTTCGGGTGGCTGTAGTCGCAACCACAAGATGACAGGACTGAGGCCTGGAGATTTGAAGGGCTCCACAACATGCTGAGGTCTGTGCCTTCTTCGGCACAGACCTGTAGCAGCTGAGCTCCCTCATCTGATCTTTAGTAATGTCGAGCGCTGGGAGATGACATCATCTCCCAGCACTCTGCATTACTGAAAAAAGACCATGCGGGAGCAACAGCAGTAAAGAGTTCTGTGCAGAAGGAGGCTCAGACCTCTCATGCCACAATGCTGGACCACCAGGGAGGTAGGAAATGGACACGGGGGTGGGCAATGTGGAGATTGGGGGGCAATGCAGAGATTGTTGCAATGTGGAGATTGGGGGGGCAATGTGGAGATGGAGGGCAATGCGGAGACTGAGGGGCAATGTGGAGACTGAGGGGCAATGTGGAGATTGGGGGGCAATATGGAGACTGAGGGGCAATGTGGAGACTGAGAGCAATATGGAGATGGGGGCAATGGGGAGATTGGGGGGGGCAATGTGGAGACTGAGGGGCTATGTGGAGACTGAGGGCAATGCAGAGATTGGGGGGGCAATGTGGAGACTGAGGGCAATATGGAGATGGGGGCATTGTGGAGACTGGGGGGCCAATGTGGAGACTGTGGTCAATATGGAGGTCACCCAGTGACGTCAGACGCAGCGTGAAGAAGAGCGCACCGGGTCGGCCGAACCGCAATGCTATGGGGCTGGTAAGCAATTTTTTCCAGGGCTGGTTTTTATTCCCAGTCTGGCCCTTCTCCAAGGGTTAAATATCCCACTAATGCACGTATGGAGCACATGTAAGAAATGCTTGTCATGCTCCTGCCATTCACTTGATGACAGTGTAGGCATGATGGACACAAGCTAGTGCACCATGATGGATGTCTTCGTATGTTGAAGCCCTGCCATGCATTACAGTGATGCTTCGTAGGCCAAATTTGCCTCTCTGTTGTTGAGTACATCCTGATAACTAGGTTATCCCACCTTGGTGCAGTTGTTGTGAACATGAATGCTTACACAACTGAAGCATTTAATGAAGTCAGTGTTTCTCATCACATGTTAATTCCCTCAATATCCAATATAGGTCCAGCTGACATGCCGGAGGAGGTGGAGTAGGGGGGACAGGAAGATGCTGGCATGCAGGTCCCCGTTGGTGCACCTGGGGACCACCAGGTGGAAAGGGCAGTTAAGGATAGCAAATTGTAATATGTCCTCCAGCAAAAACATGTACATCCGTTCAATGTCTAATATGTCTTTTGTTGTGTGTTGTTGGTTTATGTTTGTGGAAAGGGTTCTGAGTTTTGTGCATTCTCAAAATTGTTGAGAACCCCCCTGGCACTGAAATGGGTTAAGGCTCCCTACAATTATTTCACCCTTGTGAAAATGTCCTGTATCTCTTCAGGGTCATTGCAGGCTGTGTCTGGTGAGGAGGAGGATGAACCACCTCTGGCTATAGAAGGGGAAGCGCATGGTAAGTGAAATCCTAAATCTGCTATCCCATGTGTGTGTGTTCCATCTGTCTCCCCTTCCCTTACAAAAACCCCAAAGTCCCTGTTGTGATCTGTGTTCTTGTCACACATACCTCTGACAATATCATGGCATGAATATCACAGTGCCTGTGATTCCTGTCAGTCTCAGCTATGACAGATACTGATTTGCTGTGTTGGTTTGGCCCGCCCCCTGGTGACCTTTTTATACCTGGCTAGCAAGACTGTCAGGCGCCCTTTCGTGGTGTCTCTGTGCCAGTTAATGTGCTGTGTTCCTGTGTTCCGGATTCCTGTGTACCGACTTGGCTTGTCTTGACTATTCTCCTGTGTTCCTGCTCGTGTATGACCCGGCTCGTCTGACTACCTCCTCTGGATCCTGACCTGGTTTGGCTGACGCTCCTGCTTGTGTACGACCCGGCTTGTATGACTACCCTCTACGTGCTCCGACCCGGCCTGGCTGACTTCCCGCTCCGAAGAACGACTCCGGCTTTCTACAGTGACCTGTGTTCCAGTTGTCGCCGCCGCGACATTTCTATCTACTGTTCCAGCTTTTGGTGTGACTGCCTTGCCTGGTGTACTCCGATCAGTGCTGTGCTTTTACCGTTGCAGAGTTGGGCGTACCTGTGCCTCCCTCAGACTGCAGAGCCTTGCTATACCGCTGATAAGCCTTGAGTAAATGTGCTAATTAACCCTAGCAGTGCCGCTGGGTTCCACTCTATCGCTAATCCCGTAAGAGTCTCTTTCTCAGTGAATACTACTGCTGAGCTGGCCGCTCTTCGTCAGCAGCTTCACACATCCTTGCAGAGGATTTACATCCGTTTAGGCCGGTTGGGCGCCTGAGACCCTTTCCCTTGTTCAGTAGCGATCCCGCTTCCCGAGTGGTGGCAGGCACAGGCATCAGCATTCATGTTCCGGTAATCACGCCCGTGGGGGCTGTCGGCTCTAGCGTATGCTTTCCCATTATCCGGTTTAATCTGAGGAGGCCTGGCAGCTATTGACTTGAAGGCCGGTTCCAATTACGCCCGTGGGGCCTTAGGCACTTGCACTAGTTGAAGCAGTTCCAGTAGGTACACCCGAGGGGGCTACGGGGACTTTGGTGCTTCTTACTGAACACTGTGGCGGGGCAGTCCAGTATCCAGCCGGTGATAGTCTTGGTCTCCAGCACCAGCCTTATAACACCCAGGGCGTTCCAAACATTCACACCTGAGACTGACTGTTATCAAGGACTTAACCCCTGAGGGGTACACGCTATCCTATTTCTGTGTAATTGTACTTAATGGTCATTTGTGCATTTACCATTATAAATATATATATATTATCTGTATATATTTACCACCACTAGAGGGCGTGTTATTGCCTTATCTTATTTTAATAAAACTGTGTTCTTAATCACCCAATGGTCTGAGTGTCTTAAAAGAAACCGTGACAATGAACAAATATCATTATGTGATTTTTGTTCATGTCGTGATCTTGCCACACACGTATGCTTGGCTCCAGGTCATAGCTCACACCTACAGTTTGCAGGCTAGCACTAAATGAGTGTTGGTGGATCAATCACAATGACAGTGATGATCCACCTGTGTCCAATCAAGGCTAAAGGGCAAACCTGACCTATCAGTTTGCTCATAGCAGGGATGGTCAATCCTGTTCTCAGGCCACAACAATGCCACATGTTTGCTGCGTCCCCTCAAATTAAAGTGGATGTGTCACCTATTTATAACATAGCCTAAATAGTTAGGCTACATATCGAATACTTTTTAAAGTTTTATTTTTTGTAAACTTAACTTAGAAAGTTTTTCCCCTACCTACTTCCGCATAGACTGCCCTGCCTCTGCTCTCCACCCTCCTCCGATGACGGAGGCTTCTGTCTGTAAGATGGAGTGGTCTCATTGGCTAGATATCAGTCTCTGCCAATGAGATCGTTCCAGCTTGCAGACAGAAGCCTCTGTCATTGGAGGAGGGAGGAGAGCAGAGGCAGAGTGACAGACTGTGGTTACAGAGCAGGTAAACGCAATCTATACGGAAGTAGGGAGGGGACAGATTTTCTAAGTTAACTTTACAACAAATAAAACTTAAAAATAAAAAATGAATAATGTTTTAGAAGTATTCGATATGTAGCCTAACTATTTAGGCTATGTTATAAATAGGTGACACATCCACTTTAACACATTTTGTGTGGTGATTCTCAGCAATGGTCCTGTTGTTTAGGACGCACAATCATGTCCTCTAACCGCCCCAACAGTGCATGTTGTCACTTGAACACAAGTGAATGTCAATACCGCTTGTGTTTAAGTAAGCACATCCTGACAACATGCACTTTTGGCGTTGTTAGAGGACATGATTGTGCATTCTAGACAACAGGACCATTGCTGGGAATCACCCTGCTAAATGCATCAAATATCTGTGTGCCAGAGAGGTGCTCACTGCTTTGCATTTCTTCTTTCCCCACAGCTGCATCTGATGAAGAGCAACAGCAGCAGTCCCCTTCCAGCCAGGAGTACGCAGAGGCCCTGGATGTCCTATATGGGATCTCAGCTGACATCAAGGGCTTACGGCGGCAGTTGGGATACAACATGCACCGTCAGGAGGCTCTGCTCCAACAAATGCTTGAGCAGAATAGGTTGATCCTGGGCCTCCTGACAGTGTATGTCGTGCGTTCAGAGCCAGCCCCCACCCCCAGCAGCTCCTCATCAGACAGCAGCCTGGCATCATCTGATGCCCTGCCTGCTGCACATGGTGGTAGGAGCCACCTACCCAGACGGGTGCCTCGCACAAAGGGAGGAGGGAGGCACCCCCACTGACCCCATTCCCTCCAGAGGGGGATTTTTCTCATTTTTATTTTTATAAATGTAGTATTATTATTATTATTTATATTTTTTATTACATTTTACAACTTCAGCATAGTTTTTGTCCATTTATTTCAGATACAAACAGGGGGGAGACACACCAAAGTGTTATGAGGAGGTGATGAAGTGGAGATGACCCTTCCAGTGTGAAGAATGATCCTTGCTTCTTCCATCTAGCCAGTGAACCAAGATTTAATCAACCTGTAAGTTCTGAGTGCATTGGCTCCATGAAATAATCCAGTAATCGTAGCGTTTAGCACACTGGATAAGTTCCTTACACCTCATCACCATTTGAAAACACCTTAATGCATAACCCCACTGCTGACCCACTCTTCTGTGTGTGTCTTCAACCCTTGTCTGTCTCCCCTAGAGATTGGAAAAGGGAAGGAGACACACAGATTTGCATGAAGGGAAGTTGACAGAGGAGGAGGGTGGCAGAGGGACAGAAAGGGAAGGAGATGGATGGACAGAGAGGGAAGGAGATGGATTGACAGAGAGGGAAGGAGGCGGATGGACAGAGAGGAAAGAAGGCGGACAGAGGAAATTAATGTAAAGGAGTGAAAGGGAGGTGTGTAGACTGACAGGGCTAGAATCAAATACTGGAGACAGCTGTTTTTTCTGCCGACTGCATTTTTTGGGTGTTAAAGTTAAGAGGTATTTTCATCCATAGGAAATAATGAAAACACAGTGAATTGCAATTCAATTGACTGTGTTAGCTATGAAGATCTGAAAAGGGACTCAGTTTATTGCAGGAAAGTTAAGACCTACTATTTTTCTGACTTGAGTCCCTTATCACATCTTCAAACAGCTGATGCCGAAACTGAAAGGAAAATAAAGTAAAAAAAACCTAAGTCCCCAGTAGGTGTATTGATATGGGGCCATATGCCCCACATCAATACATCAAAGCACTCCAAAACAATGTCAAGTGTTAGTAGTATTAACCCCATGAGTGCTAGTGGGGTATAATCACCCTGCTGGAACTCATAGTGTTAACCCAACTAAGTAAAAAAAAAACATCACAAGTAACACTTACCATTAATCCTGATGTCCAGCAGAGTCCTCAGCATACCGGTCCTCTTCTGTCCTTCTATCTTCTCCTCTTTCTACTCTTCTGTCTTCTTTTCTCTTGCTGTAAACCCCCCCAGAAAGGAATAAGTACAATGCATGAATATCCGGCAACTAATACATAGTTTAACCCCTGAGTGCTCTCTGGGGCTCAGTAGGGTTAAAGTATGTATTAGTGTGCAGTTGTTCAAATATTAATATGCCTACATGAATATTAAATGTTAAGCCAAATAAGATATTCAGTAATGTCTCTTATAATGCCGTCATAAAATATTCCCTCACAGTCACTGGCTGGGATATGTTTACGCACTTCCCAGCCAATCAGTTTAAAGCACAGCCCCTCAAAGTGGATTGGCAGGAAAGTGCATAAGCATATCCCAGCCAATTGCTGTGAGGGAATTTGAGGTAAGACTGCCCATATCTAAGGGCAGCCTCAATTCCAATTCCCTCAGAGTGGAACGGGCATCGGCCCATGTGGAAGAAGGGGGGGGGAGTCTTTGCTGCATGATACTGTCTCCTCCTCAGCATCAGAGGCCATACACAGCGATTAATATTAAGCTAAGTATTTTATTGGGATATTTTATGATGGCATTATAAGTGACATTAGTGAATATCTTATTTGGCTTAACATTTAATATTCATGTAGGCATATTAATATTTGAACAACGGCACACTAATACAATACTGCCACTATTTAGCGGCATTGAAAATTATTCAAACAAATGACTTATATTTTTAATATTTTACACAGGGACAAAGGTGACTCTCCCTTGTGGTGGCAATAAGGCACCCTGTATGCCAATACAACTGTCAGACTGGCTGATGTGTCACTCTGAAAAAAATTATTCAAATGATTCCAGATATTTTTAATATTGTCTGTTGCATGTGCCATTTCTGTTGCAGAGGTGAACTACAATATATAGCATGAGCATCTGTCCATTTACCATCTGTAGCAAAGGTAATGCATTGCACAATATAAAGTGTGTGTCATTTACTATATGTAGCAGAGGTGTTATATACATATGAATATAGCTAAATTAGAAGGAAGAAGTAAAAGTGAGGATGACTGGTGGGGTATCCTTTTGAAACGTCGCAAAGAAAAATATTGCGCGGCTAGAAGGCGATTTAACTATATTGCAGTGTTTAAAATAACGACATGAAAACCTTGTGCTGTATAAAAGTGCTAGGTTGTCATGTCGCATAAACGTCCCTATGTACTGGCCACAACTCCCAGCACCCTTACCTTGCATTTCCCAGCTCTCTTTAAAGCAGAAATACCATGTCTTACAAACATGGCCACAAATAATTACACATCTGGCGACTAGCAGCTCAGTAGCGCTAGTCTTCAGAATTATTACCTCGTTAATGGTAATTATACACCGCTCCCGGACTGACAGGCAGGAAACTGCGCAGACATCTTTCCATATTGTCATCTGCCCTCCTGCACTGTCAGTCCCAGCCTGCTCTAGGAGGCTTTGCTAAGAGCCGTTCAGCTCCAAAAGGGACTGACAGCGCAGGCATGCAGATGTGACTATGGAAAGAAGTCTGCGAGGTTTCCTGCCTGTCAGTCCCAGAAGCAGTATATAATTCTCATTAATGCGGTAATAATTCTGGCGACTAGCTCTGCTGAGCAGCTAGTCGCCAGATGGGTAATTATTTGGGGCCATGTTTGTAAGAGGTGTTAGTTCCACTTTAATGCAATGACATTTCAAAAGGGAACTGACTGGTGTGAGGTGGACTCAGGATGACAGCAACACTGGAGATGTAGCCAGCAGTAAACTGCAGAACACTGGAGTAGGCATGACTCAGTCAGTAGATGGATACAGCAACTGAGGAAGACTGGTGTGAGGCAGACTCAGGATGACAGCAACACTGGAGATGTAGGCAGAACTGCAGAACACTGGATCAGGCAGGACTCAGTCAGTAGATAGATACAGCATCTGAGGAAGACTGATGCGAGGCAGACTCAAGATGACAGCAACATGGATGATTGTAGATGTCTGAAGTCTGCATTGAACCTGAGAGCAGGGTAACCCAGCTTTGGCAAGTTGACTTTTAAAAAAGTAATTTGCTCCATGAGGTGGGGGGCCAATTGAGAGCGCTGGGAGCTAAGTATATTTCCAGTCACTGAAAATACCCGTTCACTCTGGACAGTGGTTTGGGGGCAAGAAAGCAACTCCTGGGCTACCAGGGACAATGTAGGCCACATAGCCCTCTTGTTATCTCAGAAAGTCAAGGGATCTGTACTTGGGGCCAAAGAAGGTTTCACAAGGTAAGCCTTAACCTCAAACTCAGCACTTTTTCTATTAATGGGGAGCTATTTGTTTTGTTCGAAGCATAATCTGTCCATTGCCTCAGGATAAAAAGCAGCAGCTGCTCCAGAGGAACAACATGAAGTGCTACTGGCGCTGCTACTAATAGGTCCCAGAAGACCACCACTCTCCACCAGCTCATCTTCAGAATGTTCTCCCATCTCCTGTTACTGCATTCTAGTTTTTCTTTGCTTCTCACCCACCCTTGCTATCAATTGTTCCCTCCAGGCAGTGAGGGAACTGGGGCGAAGTAAGTGCCATCTTGCCTTTCATTTGAGGATTGCAAATTGTGTCAAGTATTAACTTGGGACAATTGTCCATACGCCGAGTCAGCCTTGTTAGAAGGGCAGCAACATCGGGAAGTATATTACCCTCAGCACCAGGCAAGTGTTCCCTATGGAAAAGGAAATCGTCCAATTTTAAGTAGAGGTGCGTGAAGAGGGGAATGACTTCTGCCAGGCTAGTGTTCTCTTTGCTCAAAAGTTCCGTCAAAGCATGGAAAGTCGTAAGGACTGTCACTACCTGTTCCATCAGGGCCCAGTCAGCCCTGCCCAGTATTCTGTTACTGCCAATGAAATGGTGACATGACATTGCGTGAATTGACTTTATCTGCTCCAGGATACGCTCTAGCATATCTAAGGTGGAGTTCCACCTGGTCCCAACATCTTGTTTTAGGCGGTGCTCTGGGAGGCCTGCCTTTTTCTGTAGCTGGCTATCTTTGATGCTCTGATAGAAGTGGGTAGAAATTTTTCGGCACAACTCCAGAAGTGCTGACAACCTTCCAGAGTTACTGCCATCCTCAAGACCAGCATTCACTACTAGATGCAGGACATGCGCTGAGCAGCGCACACCCACAAATCAGCCATCCCGGAGAGCCTTGATCATGTTAGCTGCACCATCAGTAACCACAAACCCTATTTGTGCCTGTGTGCCTGTCTGCTCCCCTAGCCACTGCTCCACCATGTTCTGCAGTGCTTTGTGAATGTTATCTGAGGTGTGCTGCTGATCCATTACCTCAGCATGGAGGAGGAAAGAGCGGTGCCCTGCCTGCTTGGCTACTGCACCTGAACTTGTTGTTGCTATCGGTGTGTCTTGCAACACATTGGGCTGCCACCAATGTGCCGTCAATGACAGGAAGCCATGCTGGCCACTCAGAGCACTACATAAGTCAGTGCTAAAGTGCACTGACTGGCCAGCAGCCTTTCCTAGCAGGTCCTTCAAATGACCAGCGCATGACCGGTATAGTGAGGGCACTATAGTTCTACTAAATGTGGTGCGTGATGGAATTTTATAACGGGGTGCAACAGCCTCCATAAGTTGATGGAAGGGCTCCCCGTCCACCAAATTAAAAGTAGCACCTGTCACGGTTTCCCAGGAACAAACCAGGAGTCAGTGCGGTATAGTAAAACAATCTTTATTGAATAAATATAAATACAGAAAATCACAGAACAATGAGTAAGTAAATCACAGAACAATAAGTAGAGGTCCTTTTATCCGAAATAGGAGTCTGCCAAAAGTTGGAATGCTCTTAAAGAGACCATCAGAAGCCTCTGGAGTCTCTGTATAATGAAGGCCCAGCAGGAATCCCAGTAAGAGACTAACTGACTCATGCCTACAGTCAGCAAGTAGATCTAGGGATCTCCCTAAAGATGATATGGTAAGGGAGAAGTACTGACTCAAGCCTGCAGCCAATAAGGAGATGGCCGTCTCCTTTCTCAGAGGCACCAGAGCGATCCTGACTCACGCCTTCAGTCAGGGAGTAAGGTCTTAACCAGAGCCGCAGGTCTGCACCAGATTGGGTGTCTACTACACAATAGGAGCAAGCAGGCGAATAGTCAGACAGAGCAACAGGTCAGCACCAGATTGGATAGTCAGACAAGCCTGGTCATACACAGTTCAGGTAGTCAGCCAGAGCCAGAGGTCCGCACCAGATTGGGTGTCCACTACACAATGGGAGCAGGCAAAGGAGTAGTCAGACAGAGCCACAGGTCAGCACCAGAATGGATGGTCAGACAAGCCAGGTCATACACAGAGCCCAAGGAAACCCAGCTGTTTAGAACAACAATGCAAAGGCAACTGAGTCAGGACTCAGACTGCCCTTTAAACCCCTCCTCAGGAAGTAGGTAGGAGGAGCAGGCTCAGAGGAAGAAAGTAGATAGGAGGAGACTACAGGAATCATGGCATAAAACAGAGGCCTGCTTCACTCTGAAGCCTCGCGCCTTCAGATGACTCGTGGAAAGACGCCTAGCATCGCTGAAGCGGCAGCACTGGAAACAAGGTAAGCTGTGACAAACACATTGACAGGCTTATTCCTGCAACCTCAGGTTTGACTATTTTTTAGCATAATTGTACAGGTCAACATTTTTCTTCAAGACATGGAGAATATTGGGGTCACTGTGACAATCACCAGGGAGAAGAGTGTTCTCGGAATCATATGAGCTCCAGTTTACATCTCTGCAGGACCTTAAACTCTTCCTTTTCTGCAACGTCTCATCACATGTTAGCCTCCCTTTCTGCTGCTTCTCTGCATGCCACATCCTCCCTCTATGCAGTCTCTATGCGTGCTTCAGCCTCCATCTCTGCAGCATCTCTGTGTGCCGCCCACACTGTAGCCTCTCTGTGCTCCCCCCATGTAGCCTCTCTACGTGCCTCCCTCTCTGCAGTTCCTGTGCGTGCCTCAGCCTCCTTCTGTGCAGCCTACCTATGTACCTCAGCCTTAATCTTTGAATCCTGATTCTGCTGGACCAATTGAAGCTTAATATTCAGGTCAGCAGTCTCAAGGGTTTTAAGACACTTCGCAGGTTAGAGTCAAAGGGATTCTGGAGATAAGGTAACAGTCCTTAATTTGTAGCATTGACATAATCTGTTACAATTTGTTAATTCTTGCGTCTTTTTTAAAATATTCTTACTGCAACTAAATGCGGGAAGAAAATGTAAACAAGGCATTGCCCATTATGAATATAATGGTTTATTTCCCCCAAAAAAATGCATAGCAACAAATGTGCTATATGTTTCCTACATTTTTAACATCAAACTATTCAAGTGCAAAACAAAATATAAATGTAATCTGATCACTAATTTCTAATCTGTAAAATCCCAAATAGTAGATTAAATCTGTGACAGGAAATATAAACAGCCCAAAATATATTTCTAGAAAATGTATTGATTTTAATATGATTTTCTATTGATGGACGAAGTAAAATAAATCTGTATTTAACCCTTTTAGGGCCAGAAGGGCACGAACGCACTGCTCTGCATTGTGTTGCACACCTTTCTAGCATTCAAAGGGTTAAATAAACTGTTGTTTTATATAGGTTTTGAACCAATTTGCAAAATGTAAACTTTTTTTTTAGAATTTATTTTTATTAAGTGTTGCAGTTCTCACAAATACAGCAAATATGCAGCATGGATTATTGCACAAACGATGATAATCTACAAATAGAAAGTGTAACACCAGTATCAGCATAGCTCCGACACATATGAATTGGAGTAATCCATGGTCATCAGGTTACTCTGCAACAGATGTATTTCGGAATGGAAGTGGAAAAGAAGTGAATGATTTATGTTTGAGTTAAAGGTAGAGGGACAGGGAGAAAAGGAAGGGAAAACGAGAGGAAGAGTAAGAGGCAGATATAAGAATAGGGACAGCGACTGTGTACAAGAAGGTTGAAGAAAAGAAGGTGAGGAGTGAGAGTCGGTAGTGAGGCGATGGGGAAGAGGAGTAGAGTGCGGAGGGATTAGGAGGTTCAAGACTAAGATAAAACGTAGGCCATGTCGGACTCCCCATTTGATATCCCAGCTCAATATGAAAAGTTAGATAGTTATACGGGTCTTAAAATTCCACCACGTTAGGAACTGTGAATAACAGTCAGGATCCATACCACGACTGAGCTTAGTCATTCTGGTGAATAGCAGGTGGTCACCCACTTTCGCATGCCATTCCGAGGGAGATGTAGGTGTACAGTCTTTCCAATGAGTTGGTATCAGGAATTTTGCTGCATTCAGCAATGTCAATAAAAGTGTTTTTATAGTAGGGGGAAGTGGGGCCAGACCATGATAGAACAGGAAGATGTTCTCTTGGCAGAGTAATATGTAGAACTGTTTCTATTTAAGAGAGACAGTGTGCCCAATACGAGCTTATCATTGGGCAGGACCACCAAAGGTGTAGATATGGTTCTCTGGGATGAGAACAACGCCAGCAAAGGGGATGGACAGAAGGAGAGATACTATGTAATCTTGAGGGTATAGTACAAAAAATTATGGTTGAATTCAAGTACGTGGGATGAAATGGATGAGGACGGCGTTAATTTCCAGTGCTCGAGCCAATTTTCTGAGGTTAGATTCATTTCCAGTACCTGTTCCCAAGCAACAGAATATTGCAGTAATGCTAGTGATGAGGACTGTTAAAGTATGAGCTATATCTTAAATACTGTTGATCTAGGAAGTGTTTGATCCAGAGATATCTCCAAATTTCACTTGGAGGGAGGGAAAAAAGATCTTGGCTCTGTGTGGGCAGATTTCATTAGATGAGAAAGTCTACCAGCCATAAGTCAGGATGCACACACCAACGTGGGAATGCCTTTGTTGGGTGAGTGAAGGAGGTGGGTCTGGAATAAAACAATCTGGACAGATGGGAGGGAAAGGATGCAAGTTATTTCTTTGTGGTCCACCAAGTCCAGATGTGCAGTATTGGTGTAATATTTGGATGTGATTTTAGCATTCAATGTCTGCCTTGGTTAGGGAGGAAAAAAAAAGGACATCAACACTAGGTATTAGAAAGCTTTCCATCTGGACCCAGAGTTTAGAGTCCATATTATGACACCATCTGGTATTGAGGAAAGGAGTAAGAAGTGATCGTATCGTTTTAATATCTGGAATGCCGAGGCCACCTAGTAAGTGGGGCCTATGTAACATGTCTCGATTGATTCACGTGCCAGAGAAAAGTGGAAAGGATACATTTCAAGTTCAAGAAGAACATGCTGGGAATGCATATGGGTAATGTTTGAAACAGAGAAAGAAGACGTGGAAGAATGTTCATTGTTATGACACTCGTGTAGCCTAGCCAAGATATGTAGAGTGACTGTCACCCTCCCGCCGTGTTATCCGTCCGGGTTCTCAGCTCTTTGCCTTCAGTCCTTGCGCAAGGTTCCGTCGGCTCTTGTCACCGCTTGCCTAGTTCCTTCTCCCTGTGCAGTCCTGCGGCCACCACCGCCTCCTGTGCACGTGTGAGCATCTTGTTGGGCCTTTTTCATGTCCTGCAGTCAGCGTCGCGTGCGGGTGACGTAGCACGCGACGCCTATAACTGGTTGCCGGTCCCTGACTTCGGTGCACTGTTATAGTGTTTATGAAGCCAGCTGGACCTGTTGTTGTGCTTCCCAGTGTCTTGTTGAGCCCTGCTCTTCCTTGCACCTAGCCTTGGTCCTAGTTCCTTCTTCTGCCTAAACTATGCATGACCCTGCTAGCCTAAGACCTCTCTTTTGTCTGCTGATAGTATTCATTCCTTGCCTAACCGTGTATGACCCTGCTAGTCCAAGACCACTCTTCTGCCTGCCGATAAGTGACCATTCCTTGCCTAACTGTGTATGACCTTGTGTCACGGTTTTTTAGGACTCTCAGACCAAATAAGTGAAAATAAAACACACTTTATTAAAGTGAATAAGGCACAAGTACGCCCTCTAGAGGCGGTAGGTAATACACAGATAAGTAAACTGAGATATTTATAATGGTAATAGCACAAAAGACATAAATGCAAAACAGTATGCACTAGGATGATATTGACCCCCAAGGGGTTAATGTCCATATAACAGTCTGTCTCAGATGTGGAGGTTTGACACGCCCTGGATGTTAAAAGGGCTGTGCTGTATAGACAAAGTTCATCAAGTGCTGAGGATAGAGCTGCCTTGCCAAGGTGTTGGATAGTAAGCAGAAAGGGAACCAACTTAGCCCCCACGGGCGTAGTTACAGGAACTGCTTTCGTTTGTGCAAGTGCCAATAGCCCCCACGGGCGTAACGGAAACCAGCCGGCGGTGCAAGAGCTGACAGCCTCCTTAAGTGTAATCGAATGCTGGAATAAGAGAGCAAGAGCCACTAGCCCCCTCGGGCGTAGTACCGGATAAGCCAACACTGAAGCCTTTCTGCCAACACTCTGTGTCAAATGATATCGTCGGTAGCCAATACCGGAGAGCCTTAAGCGCCCAAACGGCCCAACTATGTGAACACTCTGCAATAGTGGACTAGAGTTGCCGACGGAGAGCAGCCAACTCAGCAGCAGTATCACGGGTAACGAGGCTCGTACAGGAGATAGCGAGAGTGAATTCGAGGCAGCACTGCAAGAGTTAAAATGCACGTTTACTCGAGGCTTCAGCGCTGCTGCAAGGCTCTGCACAGGGAGGAAGGCCCACAGCATACACACAACTCTGCACAAAGAACGAGGCACAGCACTAAATCGAGGGAAGCACCAGGCAAGGCAGTCACTCTGACGCGGGCAGCAGAGACTGGAAATGTCACGGCGGCGACAACTGAAACGCAGGTCACTGGAACAAGCTGGAAGTCGATCTTTGGAGCAGGAAGTCAGCCGGGCCGGGTCGGAGCACGTAGGAGGCAGTCATACAAGCCGGGTCATACACGAGCAGGAACGTCAGTCTAGCCGGGTCAGGATCCAAGGGTGGTACGCAGACGAGCCGGGTCATCCACAAGCAGGTACACTGGAGAATGGTCAGCACAAGCCGAATCGGTACACAGGAACTCAGAATACAGGAACACAGCAACAGCACTACTGGCTCAGGAACACCACGAAAGGGCATCTGACAGATGTGATAGCCAGGTATAAAAAGATCATCAGGAGGCGGGTCAAACTCAGTTAGCAAATCAGTGACAGCCACAACTGAGAGTGACAGGAATCACAGGCACTGTGATACCTTGCTAGTCCAAGACCACTCTTCTGCCTGCTGATAGTGACCATTCCTTGCCTAACCGTGTATGACCCTGCTAGCCCAAGATCACTCTTCTGCCTGCTGATTGAGACCATTCATTGCCAAACCGTGTATGACCCTCCTAGTCAAAGACCACTCTCCTGGCTACACTTAGACATATCAGCCCATAGGATATTACCAGTCTGGTCTTGTCCATTCTTCCGTTTCCACCCGGCCTCTCACTTCTTAGCCTAGTATCCTGTCCCCTTTTCCTCTTAGGAAAGTTTCAGACACTGTAGTGGCCTACACTCCCCAGAGAGGATCCCTACTCTCTGCTCCCCAGCCAGCACTCTCCCCTGCAGGAGAGATTGTGCTGTTTATTGTCAGTCTATCCTGGGCTTACTTCCAGCTCCTCTGGGGTTAGTCATCCAGCCTTGCGGCTGGCAACTGTATCCGGCTGTAGCTGCAGCAAAGCCTGACAATAGGCAGCCCACGCTCGACCAGCCACGCACCCTAGCGACGCTCCCCAGCACTCCCTCTCTTGCAGGATTCCTGCAACTGGGTGACAGTGACTTCCATCTGAGCAGGTCTTTCCGTATGGCAGTGAGTAGGGGCGGGTAATTGGTTGCATATATTGTGTCCACTGAGGAAGTGAGTCAGATGTCCAAGTATTTAATTGAGGAGGAAGCCCATTTAAAATGAAAGGATGTGTGAAGGGAGGGTAGGACCTCATGTGGAATACCTATAGGCAGAGCCTCAGATTTGGTGAAGTTAATTTTAAAGTCTGACAGAGCAGAAAAGGTTCTAAATTCCACCATTAGTGCAGGTAAAGAAGTTGTAGGCTGGGTGGCTCTGATCAAAACATCATCCGCGAACAGTGGAAGTTTATGTTCCCCAGAGTTGCATAGGATACCAGAAATTATGGGATTTAATCTAATATGTTGAGCAAAGGACTCCATCACGAGGACGAATAGCGAGGACAGATGGTGGAAATTTAGGAGTTTAGGAGTGTTATCTGTCGCCTCCCTTCCTGTAATGAAGCCTGCCTGGTCAATGGGTATAAGATGTTGCAGGTGTTTTTGAAGTCTTTCTGTTATAGTCTTAGCAAACAATTTGATGTTAACATTCAATAATGATATAGGTTTGTAACTAGAACAGAGGGACTTATCATTGTCAGGTTTAGGAAGAACCATAATGTGGGCCTCTAGGGAGGATGAGTGTAGAGAGGTAGCATCCAGCAAAGAGCCAAAGGAATTAACCAAAAGTGGAGCAAGGATATGTTTTGAAGGTCTTGTAGTAGGCTTGGGAGAAGCCACCTGGGACTGGGCTTTTCCCAGCTGGCAGAGATTGAGTGGCCAGACTGTCTCCACTTGCCTTGCCATCCCCGCTGCCTCTCGTTTGCGCTGGATGGTTACTTCCGGGTTCGGCTGCTCCCCGGTCCTGCATGCGCAGGATGTGGCTGTCTTCCTTCTTGGCATCTGCGCATGTGCCCGGCCCGGCACTCTACTAGTCTGGCTTTGTCCAATCCCATATGGCTCCCAGGCAAGCCCCCTCCTAACCTCATCCCATTGGCTCCCCTTTGTGATTTAAACAGGCTACCCAAGGCTTGGCGTACCCATTCCACAAGCTGTGTACTTGTCTCCAGTCCCTGGTTCTGACCTCTGGCTCCGTTCCTGGCCTTGGCTTGTCTCCAGTCCCTGGCTCTGACCTTTGACTCCGTTTCTGACCTTGGCTTGTCTCCAGTCCCTAATTCCTGTCTGCCCACCAGTTTGATTAAGTTTGGTCCTTTCCGCCCAGAGTCCAGCTTGTCCAGTCAGCCTGGTTCTTCACAGTTACCAGGGCACTCCTATCCTGGTTGCACCCGGCTTAACTGGGGTGGAACAATCTGGTTTCGTGACCAGCACCTTTACCCAGCTTCGGCTGCAGCACAGGAGTTCCTGGCACGCCGTCACCGATCTCTAGACTAGCTCCTAAACATCGCTCTCTAGCTTCTGAACCAGTGCCGGCATCACATTGGTCCTTACCCTCAGAGTGGTGACACAGAGTAATTTCTGCCAATGTAATAGGTGCACCTAAGGCATCTATGTCCTCTAAAGATAGTTTTGGCAGGTGTGCATTTTCAATGTATTCAGAGATAAGTCTTGTCTGCATTGCGCCAGTTGGGTCCAACCCTCTAATGTTGATATAAAGTGACTCATAACATAAATGGAAGGTTTCAGGGCACCAGAAGAGGAACTAATCGCACGGATGTACGTCGAAGGGTTGGACTGATGAAGTTGCCTAGCCAACAACAACCCAAAATGATTCCCACATTCGAAAAAGGATTGTTTGGTGCGGAAGAAAAGTTTCTCTACTTTTAATGTGGCGGATGTCTGTCAGGTTTTCCACAAAGTAATAAGACAGAGCAGGGTAGGGATAATTTGTTTTGCTTTTCTAAGGAATGAATAGACCCTAGTGTGTCTTCGATTTGATGAAGCTGTTGCCATTTGGACCGAGAAGCAAGCTTAATCAATTCCCCTCTGATTACACATTTGAATGCTTCCAATAGCATAAGTGAGGAGATAGCCAGGATGGTATTCAGGGCAATATAGTCCCTAAGTTTTGTCTCAATGGTAGTTTTGACTTCTGCTCGGGTAAGCAAATGTTCATCAAGCCTCCACAATCTCAGGCTATCTGCAGTAGTGGGTTGTGGCAGGATAAGGGAGTCCGGAGCATGATCTTACCATGTTATTGCTCCAACAGAGGAAGAGTGTATATGCTGTAGAGAGGGGTGGGCTTCAAAGATGTAATCAATTCTGGAATATAAATCATGTGGATTAGAATAGAAGGTGTAATCCCTGTCACCTGAATGTGTCAATCGCCATGTGTCTACAAGTTGAAAGGATTGTAATAGGCTACTAATGTTGCCTATAGTGGACTGAGGAAGGGAAGGGGTGCCAGAAGAGCAATCAAGAGCAGGCTATAGGGGCACATTAAGGTCACCCCCCCAATACCAAGATGCCCTCTTCAAAGGTATACAGAGTCTCTATAGAGAAAATGCTAGACGTAAGATGAAATAAAATTGCCACACCGCAAAGTTTCAAGGAAGAAGTACTCAAAAAGACCTGTGCATAATGTTTGTTGGTGAATTTCTGCTCCTGGCAAGCAAAGAAGTGTCTCTCCTGAACCCATCACCCCTATGCATAACCTCAAATGAAATCTCAAGCACCACACGGATTGAGCAAGGAGCCAGACTCAGAGGGAAAGGTGGGATAAGGGATAGGGAACAGGGAAACTGAAAGCATAGATGATAATACAGAGGGGTTAGAAAGCAAGGAGGAAGATGAACAGGAGTGAGAGAGCATCCTGTCTCAGGAGAGCATTGAGAGAAAAACTCCCCCATCTCCTGATCCCATATTTACATGAGAAAGAAAATGGAGGCAGTGAGTTGGTAGAAAACCAGAGAAATTAGTAAAGAAGGGATGTAAGTGTTTTCTGAAAATAGTTCAAAATAATTCAGGCCATGAGTAATATGAAGGAAAAAAAAAGGGAAGGGAGGGAGCATGTGCATTTGAGACATAAAATCTTATTTATGATAGGCATGTTGGGAAGTATTTTAATACATTCACAAGGCCTGTCTGGAGTAAAACAATCAATGTGAGAGATGCTGGGCTCTCTGGTGGGGGATTGAGAGTAATAAATATGCTGTCATGCCCCTCTAGCTCCTACCTCCATGTCCCAGTCATCCTCCGCTTCTGGGGGCTTCCCGGATGCTCCACAATCGCAGAGTAGGCCAAAGCCGCGGTCTCAAGTAGCGGCGTCTACCCGCGATCACGATGGCACGGTAGGCCTAAGCTATGGCCAAAGTTGAGGGAGTCTCCAGGGAAGGTATCCACAAGTTGCCCAGACCAAACCATGGTGTTGTACACCTGTAGGGGGGAGGTGAAGCCTGCCTCTCTCATCAACTGTCCACCAATAGTGTGCCTCCAGGGAAACAGTGAGGCAGGTGCTGTGGTTGCACACCCCTCTGTTGGCCAATCCAATGAGAGGTTTGTTCAGCAGAGGGGAGGGGTGAAAACCTATGACACTATAAAAACCTCTCAGGCTGTGTCCACTTTGCTTCAGTGTTCCAGAACTTTGGTTCCTGTGTGCTCTAAGCTTCCAGTGCTCAGGGCCTCTTTCCTTGCTTTGCTACAGACCCTCTGCTGGATTTCCCATTGCCTGACCTTCTGCTTGCCTTCTGGACTTCCCTGCTTGCCTGTTTCCTGACCTTGGCTAGTTTTACCGATTCTGCCTGATTGCCGCCTGCCCTGATCTTCTGGACTGTTCCTGACTATGCTTTGCTTAACCCTTACACTCCCATGCTGTCATTTCTACCTAGGTATTCTACCTGTATACCTCTGTGGATCACCTGGTAAGGGTGTCTGGCAAGAGATTGCATTCCCTGCTCCTACGCTCCAACCATAACAAGCCTGACATATGTACTATTATTCCTAGAATCTTAGGGCTGTGATGGTCCCACAATTCCACGATCAGAGTGAGCCTCCTGCTGGGGGCCTATCATGTAACTGGAGGGGAGGGCGTATATCCACCAAAGTATTGAGGCAATTCTGTTAGGCGAATAATATAAGAGGTTCTGTACATGTAATGATTTAAATTAGTGTCCAATCATACGTGTTCCCTGAGACAATAGAACTTCAGCATATTACACTACTTTGTTATGTCTGGATCTTGACAACAACTGAGAAGCATATCCAAAGTGTATCCAAAGCAGAGGGCATCCCCAATAGTTGCAATATACGGACTGGGTCAAATAAGCAGGGTATAACATATTACAATCTTAATGGCATGTGCAGCAGTGACTCCAAGCTCTATATCACCATAATGGTGCTACGTGCTTCTGAATGCACACAAAATTCTCTTTCAGACCATCCAAACATCCGCAGCACCATCTCAACTCCATCTTGTCAGGTGGTGTGGGCTGCGGCCTTTTTTGCTTTGGCGGGAAATAGTTTTGCAGATCTGGATCGCATCATTGATGCTTGTGTCCTGCCATCAAATATATTCCTGGTGATTCAGGTAGATGTAGTTGAGGCTCTGATAAAAGAATATTGAGGAAACTCTTATGCAGATAGCTAATCTGAAAACACTTCTCACGGAACTCAGACTTCAATCGGCCATCCACCTGGAAGTCCAAGCCACACCCCTGCAAAATTTACCTTGTAACTAACATAGGAGCTTGATAGGAATTAAAAAAGTAAAACATATTACACTGACATCTACAAGTAGATATTAACTAAACAAGACTGCATGTTTTAAAAGCATGCAGTTTATTAAGGGTTACAAAATATTACTATACAATCTGTGACTTTTAGCGTTAAAGTAAAGTTTGCCATTATAGAAAGGATGATACAGTATTATTATAAATGACTACACTGAGGATGGGAATTACAAAAGAACTAAAATTTGTGTCAGCATTAGGAAACAAAAGAAAAGAAACCTAATTGCGTCTGTAATGAAAGAAACAAAGCCAAGCAAATTCCAGTCAAAGGTATTCCTTACATGGAAATTTGGCAGGAGATGAAGGTTGTTTTAAAGAATGAACTGGCAGGATAACATAACCGGTCTTGGAAGTGATTAAGAAAACTTGAGACATACTCAATGTATTTCTATGGAACATTTTGTTCATTGTAACTCATTAATAGTCAGTCTTATACTGTGTAAAGAGAATGGTGATGGATAGTTCATTGTTATTAAACAATCAATTTCTCCATACTGTATCTTTGTATACAGAATGTTTATATAATGTGCATATTAAATAGATAATATGCATATTAGGCACACGTACCTGGATCAAGTAGGAAAAATACTTTTGTTTAATTCTTCATTGTAATGTCCCAGGCCTTAACCTTAACCCCTTTATGACCCATGACGTGCCAGGTTCATCATGAGTAAACTTCCCATAAGGAGCAGACAAACTAAAGAAGAAATAGAGGTGCTGGAGCATTGGGCAAATTACACGCAGGTCCTTTTTTGACTGCTAACAGCAGCTGCTTTAAAAACAAAACAAAACAAAACAAAATAAAAACGTGAGCAAGATTACATTATTACACAAACCAATAAATTAAAAAACACATCTACTGAAGTTTAATAACAATTTAATGCAAGTTTAACTATTGTGGAACAATGTAATACAATTTTATACACCACATAATCATATGTTAAAAATTTGGAAAAATAGGGAGTGCAAGAGAGACATAGGGATTTTCATACCAGAGGGACAGTACCCCTATAAAACGGCAAATTTTGAAGGTATGAATGACCGGTCATACCTTTCATGCAGTCTCCATAAAAATGAATCAATTGCGCCCAAATGATCACAAGAGAAAAAATAAAAATGGTGGGTTTTTTTTTTTACATTTTTTAATAGTTTTCTTTAATTTTGATAAAATAAATGGTGGGTTATCCATATAAGTGTGGTATCAAAAGAAATCCCTGTTTGTGCTTGAAAAAATGGTATATAATTTGCATGGGTAAAATAAGGGACTTAGAGGGAAAACACTGTTGAACAAAGGTCAGAATTACTCCATCCTCAAGTGCAATTGACCTTAGATTTGCCCAGTCCTTAAGGGGTTAAGTAAGTACACTAAACTCTAATGATATCCTTAACTAATCATTATAGAGGTACATGGCACATGTAGCAGTTTTCATAGCATGCTTTGCTTTTGTCCAGTCTGATGGATTTCTGCCCTCTGTCAGTATGAAAAGATCTTCTGTTGTCATAGGTGGAGACTGACTTGTAGATACAAATCTACCTGAGATAGAGACATTCACTGTGGCTAATGTATTTGTGAGCAGATATTGATAAGTAAACAGGGAATGACAGTCATGGAGTAACTCCCACTAAAAGACTTACACACCTACAAAATCTGATGCAGTCCAAGCCTGGTGGTTGCTCTGTGACAGAAACACATTCAGTGAGTGATGTATAAGTGCAGAGACTGGTGAGAGCATGCTAAGAAACTGATATAAGCATACAGTGACTGACAGGTGCAGAGACATTAACATTAAACAACAGATGTGCACATAAATGCTAACAATAATAAAAAACAGGGACTGATGATTGTAAAGAGAATAACATACACAGGGAATTATGCACTTAAAGGGGCACTGTCTTCTTTTCTTAATAAATACAGATTAGAGATGATATCCCTTACTCCTAATTAGCTACACAACCCTTAAAAACATACCATTAGTTTTTAAAATGTCATGATTATCCGAATTTCTCTCAGAACTACAAAGCAGGTTTTACCTGCTGCCCTTTTCTTCCACAGCGAAGGAAATTTGAATAAACAGCATGAGTTGGGAGGGCTAAGTGTGATTTGAGCAGATGACATGACTGGAGTAGCAGAAATGTGGAGTGAAGGCTCATCTATGTTTCCATAGCAGCACAACAATCTTGTTACATAGTTTTAATGTTATGTGAATAAGAAATGCGAGTTCACACAATGAGATAACATTTAAAATTAAACATTATGGGCTCGATACCATTAGCCCCATTATTTTACAAAACAAGCAGGGGTGGTTTTGACGACACAGTTTGCAGTGGAGACAGCGGTGGCAGAGGCAAAGGGGGAAGATTGTTCACTATTATTTAAAATGGACACATTAAAAAACATTTTATATTTTAAACCAGGAAAGAAGATGCCACCTATTTGTAACCCTTTGAGTGCCGGAGGGCTACACCTCTGGCATTCAAAGAGTTCACTGTCGCATCTTTGGGGGCCTTAATTTTTTTAACAAACACATGCAGAACTAAAAGATTTTTTGTTTTTTTAATAATAGAGAAGAAAGAAGAAAGAAGACAAGATTAAAAAAGAACACGGATGACAAGTAAGTGTTACATTTCTGACTGTTTTGAGCTGTCGTTGTTTGACACTGTCAAACAAGAGTTGGCTTTTTTTTCCTTTGATGTTCCCACAATTTGCACTATTTAGCGAGAGTTGTTGGAACAAAAACCAACAACGAGCATCTGGCCGCCAACACTCGTTGTTCCATGTACCTCACCAGCTATAGAATAGCTGTGATTAGTGATGAGCGAGCACCCCAATGCTCGGGTGTTCGGGTGCTCTGACCGAGCGCCCCCGGAGGCTCGAGTGCTCGGCCGAGCACCCGAGCCCCATTGAAGTCAATGGGAGGACTCGAGCATTACACCAGGCACCCCCTGCTCTGATGAGGGGAGGGTGCCTGGTCCATAGGAAAAGGGCAGAAAAGGATGGAAACACCACAGAAATGGTTCAGGGACAGCATAGGGAGGATGTCTGGATGCATCTTGGACTCCAACATCGCTGCTGGGAACGATCTTTCGCCCGTAGTACGTCATTTTTACAGACTGACCGTAAAACACACAAAAAGGAAAATAAAAACGACTTTAGGCGAAAAATTGTTACCAAACAGTATTTGCTGTATATTTACTTGTATATCATCTGCAAATTCTCCCAAAAATTTCCTCGATTTTTCTGAACTGAGGCCATGATTAAGAGGGAAACGTGTGCAGAGGCAAATTCTCCCAAAAATTTCCTTGATTTTTCTGAACTGAGGCCATGATTAAGAGGGAAACGTGCGCAAAGGCAAATTCTCCCAAAAATTTCCTCGATTTTTCTGAACTGGGGCCATGATTAAGAGGGAAACGTGCGCTGAGCCGACCATCTAAAACATTATGGGTGAGGGTCTGCTGCGGAGCTGACCATCCTAAACATTATATGCGAAGGCCCGCTAGTGAGCTGACGCTATAAAACATTATATGAGAGGGCCCGCTAGAGAGCTGACCCAATAAAACATTATATGAGAAGGCCCGCTGGTGAGCTGACCTATATAAAAATTGTCAAACAGGGCCCGCTGGTGAGCTGGCCCTATATAAAAATTATATCACAGGGCCCGCTGGTGAGCTGGCCCTATATAAAAATTATATCACAGGGCATATGGAAGAGGAGGAGGAGGATGAGAAGATTAAGAGTCAACCATATACCCGTTTTTTGGGTGGAAGGGGTGAATGGGAATACAGAGTATTCCCATCATTGTAAATAACATATATAAAGTGAGTTTATGTTCCCCCAGGGCTTTCCTCCAGTGGAGTGGAGAAGTCAGGGGAAATCCAGGCCTTGTTCATTTTTATAAGTGTCAACCTATCAGCATTGTCGGTGGAAAGGCGGATACGCTTATCTGTTATGATGCCACCAGCAGCACTAAATACCCGCTCAGACAGAATGCTGGCGGCAGGGCAGGCCAGCACCTCCAAGGCGTAGAGTGCCAGTTCATACCACGTGTCCAGCTTGGACACCCAGTAGTTGCAAGGCACAGAGGGATCATTGAGGACGCTGACACGGTCTGCTACGTACTCCTTCACCATCTTCCAAAACTTTTCCCTCCTTGTGACACTAGGCTGCGCATCAGGGTGAGGGTGCTGGCGGGGTGTCATGAAGGTGTCCCACGCCTTGGAGAGTGTTGCCCTGCCTTTGTCGGAACTGCTGTGTGCTCCCCTTTTCTCCCCTTCTCGGTTGGCCAAGGTAGCACGTACTCTGCCGCCAGCGTTGTCAGATGGAAAATTTTGGAGCAATTTTTCAACAAGAACCTTCTGGTATTGCACCATTTTGCTTGTCCTCTCCACCGGAGGAATGAGAGATGAGAAATTCTCTTTGTAGCGGGGGTCCAGAAGGGTGAACACCCAGTAATCCGTGTTGTCTAAAATGCGTATAACGCGTGGGTCACGGGAAAGGCAGCCTAACATAAAGTCAGCCATGTGTGCCAGAGTACCAACAGGCAAGATTTCGCTGTCCTCACCAGGAGGATGACTCTCAATCTCCTCATCCTCTTCCTCCTCTTCTGCCCACCCACGCTGAAGAGATGGAACTAAAGTTCCATGGCTACCCTCTGTAGCGGAGGCAACAGTGTCTTCCTCCTCCTCCTCCTCCTCCTCCGCCTCCTCCAATTGTCGCTGAGAAGACGAAGTGACGGTGCTCTGGCTATCACCTTGTGTAAGCTCTTCCTCCCGCATTTCCACCTCTTCCACATGCAAAGCGTCAGTTTTAATTGTGAGCAGCGAGCGTTTCAGTAGACACAGAAGTGGGATGGTTACACTGATAATAGCGTTATCGCCGCTCACCATCTGTGTCGATTCCTCAAAATTGCGTAAAACCTCACAGAGGTCTGACATCCATTCCCACTCCTCACTTCTGATTACAGGAAGTTGAACGGAGAGACGACGACCGTGTAACAGCTGGTACTCCACTACTGCCCTCTGCTGCTCACAAAGCCAGGCCAACATGTGGAAGGTGTAGTTCCAGCGCGTGCTCACGTCACACAGCAGCCGGTGAGCTGGCAATTGTAAGAGCTGCTGCAGCTTCAACAGGCCGGCCGAAGCTGTAGATGACTTACGGAAATGTGCACACACGCGGCGCACCTTGGTCAAGAGATCATGCACATTGGGGTAGGTTTTTAGAAATCGCTGAACCACTAAATTAAATACATGCGCTAGGCATGGTACATGTGTGAGCTTGCCGAGCTCCAAAGCCGCCACCAAGTTACGCCCATTATCACACACAACCATGCCTGGTTGCAGGTTGAGTGGCGAGAGCCACTGCTCGGTCTGGTGACTAATCCCCTGCAACAGCTCTGAGGCCGTGTGCTGTTTGTCCCCAAGGCAGATCAGCTTCAGCACGGCCTGTTGACGCTTCCCCACTGCAGTGCTACACTGCTTCCAGCTACTGGCTGATGGGGGAGTGGCGCTGCGTGTAGAGAATTCGGAGGTGGAAACGGAGGAGGAGGAGCCAATAACGTAGGTGCTGGCGGAAACCCTGATGGAGGTAGGGCCCGCAATCCTCGGCGTGGGTAGCACCCGTGCCATCCCAGGGTCCGAGTCGCTCCCAGCTTCCACGACATTCACCCAGTGTGCCGTCAGGGAAATGTAGCGTCCCTGGCCACAAGCACTTGTCCATGTGTCAGTCGTTAAGTGGACCTTCCCAGTAACTGCGTTGGTCAGGGCACGGGTGATGTTAAGGGACACATGGTGGTGTAATGCGGGGATGGCACACCGGGAAAAGTAGTGGCGGCTGGGGACCGCGTACCGAGGGACAGCTGCTGCCATCAGGCTGCGGAAGGACTCAGTGTCCACAAGCCTAAATGGCAGCATTTCGATGGCCAGTAATTTGGAAAGGTGTGAGGTTAGTGCTATGGCCTGTGGGTGGGTGGCTGGGTATTTTCGCTTGCGCTCAAATGCCTGGGGTAACGACATTTGGACGCTGTGCTGGGACAGGGAAGTGGATGTGGTCGCTGATGGTGCTTCAGATGGTACAGGTGCAGGGCGGGAGGTATGCGGGCCTGCGCCTTCGACAGGCGATTGGCCGGCACCGAAAACAGGGGAAGAGGAGGCAGTGGTGTGGCCTGCAGACACAGATGGGTGATCCAGGCGTTCCTCCCACTTATTACGGTGCTTGGATGCCATGTGTCGGATCATGCTGGTGGTGGTGAGGTTTCTAGTGTTCATGCCTCGGCTCATTCTGGTGTGGCACAGGTTGCAAACTACAATTCTTTTGTCGTCCGCACTTTCCTTAAAAAAATGCCATACCGCGGAACACCTACCCCTTGGCAAGGTAGATTTACGCAAGGGGGTGCTCCGTGGAACATTTGCGGGCCGGTTTGGTGCGGTCCGCCTTCTTTCTGTAGCCACACCACTGCCTCTTCCAGCCTGTTGCGGTGCTGCAGATGGCTCACCCTCAGGACTGCTGTCATCGCTCGGCTCTACACCTTCCCAGGTGGGGTCAGTCACCTCATCGTCCACCAAGTCCTCCTCCACTTCCTCACTCTGATCATCCTCCTCATGTCTTGATCCCACCACATACTCAGTCATTGACAACTGTATAACATTCTCCTCAACAAGGTCTTGAGACAGTAATAGTGGTTGATTTAATGGCAACTGTGTCTCATCATCATCATCATCCACTACTTCCTTTGACCTTAAATGCTGTTCACATCTGTCATCTTCTTGTGATTGGGTACCCTCTAGAGGTTGTGAATCAGGGCACAAGATGTCATGTTCCTCTGCAAGCGTGCTTGGAGAGAGGGTCAAATGAAGGATTGGTGATGAGACGAGCTCCTCACTATATCCCAGTGTGGGATCACTTCTTTGACCAGACCGTGTATGGTGGGAGGAAGGATGATCAGAGTGAGGATTATGTTGACCAGACTCTTGGCTACTGAGAGTGGACTTGGTGGAAGACAGGGTGGTGCTTAACCGACTGGAAGCAGTATCAGCTGACATCCAACCGACCACCTGTTCGCAGTGGTCGGACCTCGAGAGTGATGTCCTGCGACGCCCTGTAAAATGAGACATGAAGCTAGGTATGGTGGATGTCTTTCTTTCTTGTGCTCTGGCACCAGGCACAGTTTCTCCGCGTCCTGACCCGCGCCCTGAACTATCAGGATCACGTCCACTTCCCCGTCCCTTTTTACCCGCCTTCTTCATCTTACACGGAATATGTGACTTTGATATTTGAGTTTGAAGACTTAACAGTATTTCTTCCTATTCTGCAACTGTGCAGAGTACACAGAATATGCTGCTAAACTGCGGTGACGCACACTGAATGGAATATGTGACTTTGATATTTGAGTTTGAAGACTTAACAGTATTTCTTCCTATTCTGCAACTGTGCAGAGTACACAGAATAGGCTGCTAAACTGCGGCGAAGCACACTGAATGGAATATGTGACTTTGATATTTTAGTTTGAAGACTTAACAGTATTTCTTCCTATTCTGCAACTGTGCAGAGTACACAGAATAGGCTGCTAAACTGTGGCGAAGCACACTGAATGGAATATGTGACTTTGATATTTTAGTTTGAAGACTTAACAGTATTTCTTCCTATTCTGCAACTGTGCAGAGTACACAGAATATGCTGCTAAACTGCGGTGACGCACACTGAATGGAATATGTGACTTTGATATTTGAGTTTGAAGACTTAACAGTATTTCTTCCTATTCTGCAACTGTGCAGAGTACACAGAATAGGCTGCTAAACTGCGGTGACGCACACTGAATGGAATATGTGACTTTGATATTTGAGTTTGAAGACTTAACAGTATTTCTTCCTATTCTGCAACTGTGCAGAGTACACAGAATAGGCTGCTAAACTGCGGTGACGCACACTGAATGGAATATGTGACTTTGATATTTTAGTTTGAAGACTTAACAGTATTTCTTCCTATTCTGCAACTGTGCAGAGTACACAGAATAGGCTGCTAAACTGCGGCGAAGCACACTGAATGGAATATGTGACTTTGATATTTTAGTTTGAAGACTTAACAGTATTTCTTCCTATTCTGCAACTGTGCAGAGTACACAGAATAGGCTGCTAAACTGCGGTGACGCACACTGAATGGAATATGTGACTTTGATATTTTAGTTTGAAGACTTAACAGTATTTCTTCCTATTCTGCAACTGTGCAGAGTACACAGAATATGCTGCTAAACTGCGGTGACGCACACTGAATGGAATATGTGACTTTGATATTTTAGTTTGAAGACTTAACAGTATTTCTTCCTATTCTGCAACTGTGCAGAGTACACAGAATATGCTGCTAAACTGCGGTGACGCACACTGAATGGAATATGTGACTTTGATATTTTAGTTTGAAGACTTAACAGAATGTGCTCTAATCTGCAACTTTGCACACTAAACAGAATGTGCTCTAATCTGCAACTTTGCACACTAAACAGAATGTGCTCTAATCTGCAACTTTGCACACTAAACAGAATGTGCTCTAATCTGCAACTTTGCACACTAAACAGAATGTGCTCTAATCTGCAACTTTGCACACTAAACAGAATGTGCTCTAATCTGCAACTTTGCACACTAAACAGAATATATGAAATTTTTTTTTTTTTGTTTTTTTCCCCCCACACAAAATAAACTGCTGCCCCCACACACAGTAGTCCTAAAAAGGACTTTTGGTTCTTTTTTTTTTCACAAATTTGCGTTTTTTTCTCCCTACACTGACTTTCCCTTCCTATCCTCATCTCTCCCTGGCTAAGACTGAGCCGAACTCGCTGGTCAGGTGCTATACAGCACCCGACCACGGGTTCTGGCCAGCCAATCAGTGTAATGCCAGCAGCCAACATGGCTGCTGGCATTACACTGATGTCAGAGCCTCCCTGCACGTTTATTGGCTGCGCAGCAGCCGCAAAACGTGCGGGGAGGAGACCCGAACATGGCGGGCGAGCACATGCGGTACTCCTACGAGTACCGCCATGTGCGGAGCAGAGCGATGCTCGAGCCGATCCGAGCATTGGCCGAGCATGCTCGCTCAACACTAGCTGTGATACATGTGTTAGTTTATAGTTCTGTCTTTTCTTTACTATTACCACCAGTTTTACTGGTAGTAATAGTATAGAGCCTTAAATCAGTTGCAGAGCCATTCATGTCATCTATCTCATTACATGTACAATCTACCAAAAATGTGGGCCCTGCAGCTAGAGCATTGAAAGACTGTAATAGAGAACATATACAACATTTACATTAGAGGTGTTACCAAACCCATTGCAAGCATTATGTTGGATTGCAGTGATGCATACATTAACTGTTTCACATTTAAAGGTACAGAAAGGGTTTATCTCCCAATCTGAGACAGGGATTTGTTTTCTATGTTAAAGGGGAAACTTTATTAGGAAACTGTAAATTCTATAATACATCACTAGTCAGGTTATTTTGTCAGTTTCCATAATCCACCAAAGAGAGAAAAAGTAAGGCTCTAAAATATAAGCACTCAGCCAAAAGTATTACCAGTATTAAAACAAAATTTATAAAAACAATTATTATTATAATATTGAAACAAAAAGAAAAAGCACATGTGGATGAAAAGTGGAATAAGGACTAAATACCCCCTCCCCATAAACCCTACCACAATATCACCAATAAATCCAACCTCAAGAAAATATAATCATAGTAAAAAAAATAAAAATAAATAAATGCCTATAAAAAACACTAGAGTCCCAACAATAGGAGCTGCTACTGGCACCAGTATAGAAAAAAACTTACAACTTTGAACAGACAGATATAACTTTGTAAGTTTGATGGTCAAATGCACGCTGAGATTAGTCACTCTTGAGTGGGTTAATGTAGATGTCAAGTGATTGCTGAAATTAGTCACTCATGAATGGGTTAATGTAATTAATGTAATGTGCCCACTGACTATACTGGCACCAGTAGCAGCTCCTATTGTTGGGACTCTAGTGTTTTTTTATAGGCATTTATTTATTTTTATATCTGTCTGTTCAAAGTTGTAAGTTTTTTTCTATACTGGTGCCAGCAGTAGCAGCTCCTATTGTTGGAACTCTAGTGGGATTTATGGGGAGGGGAGTATTTGGTCCTTATTACACTATTCATCCATTTGTGTTTTTTCGTTTTATTTCAATATTTGGATAATAAATTTATATACTTTTATAAACTTTGTTTTGATACTGGTATTACTTTGGCTGAGTGTTTATATTTCAGAGCCCTATGTTTTCTCTTTGGTGCATTATGGTTATTGCTTAGGTATTAGAGCACCCTATACATGATATGTATAGTTATGCTAATTGATGATAACTTGCTATGTGTGCTCCTTTGTTTAGATTCTCCATTTTTATTATTTTGTCAGTTTCCCCTGCTCACACCTGCTGCAAAAGCCTAGTGTAGGAATCTGTGATAGGATGGCTGTCACCCTGAGAATGAACCCTGTCTGTTTTCAGTTACCTCCTTTGCCTTCACCATGTGTTCCCATTCTTGAAAACATTAATGTCCCCTGTGTGTGCATGTATTAGAGAGTGTTGGCAATTAACCAGCATTGAATGGGTTAGTATGTATGTTTGAAGTACAGAGGATGGTGCCAGTGTTGTCAGATAGCCCCCTGTGATCACTAGTACAACTTGAGGAAAGGAATTTAAAAACTTGGGCAGATAGAGGGGGTAGAGCAAATCTGTGAGTGGAATGTGTGTCCCTTCCCCTATACAACAGGCTAAGCAAAATATATTTTGTAAATGGTAGCTTTGACATCAGATCCTGGAGGTGGTGGGTAGTAGGACGTCTAAGAGAGAAACTCAGGGAGAAAGACAGAAGATAGAGATGGGAATGTAGGAGCAGGAAGATGGCCTCCCTAGAATGGAGGGAGGCCTGGGGCCAGTCTGGAGATTGACTGTCCCATGTGGTTGCTAAAGCAGTACTGGAAAAGCTGAGTCCAGTGAGTGCCCTCACCGGCAGAGTTAGAGTGAGTAGGCACTGAAGTGGCCATGTCCGCTTCCAGTTTTGTGCTGTAAGCCAAGCTGCGGCAACTGCAGCCAAAGAAAGTGCCCTGATGTTCCATAGCAAGGATGGTGGCCATAAAGCTAAACTTTGGTGGCTACGGCCCAAGAAAAAGGAAAGTGACTGTGGAAAATCTCTCAGGACATCTTCTCCGATCCCTCTGTCAGGAGTACATGGTACAAAGAAACTTCATGCAATCCAGCACTATGCGCAGTGGATTGTGTGTAAGCTCCAGAATAAACCTAAAATGGAATGTGAATATTAAGTGGAACCCCTGCTAATCTGTACAGCTTTTCTGGCATACCAAGAAGAGAATGGCAGAAGTGCGTAGTTTTTATACTTTACCTCTTTGTTTGACTGTAGTTGTTTTCCTATGTTTGTGTGCAGGGATCTCTCTAATAAATGCAATTAATTATCTTTTTGTTTGGCTGGATAATCTCCTAACCCTCGGTCTACCAAGAAGTAACCCCTGTTTCCGTCATAGTATCATTTTCTAGTGAACTACAGCCTAAAGAACACTAGTAGAAATAAGCCTGCAGTCCCACCATTATTTAAACTGCTGGAAACGGACAAAAGCTGCTTAAACAACAGGTAGGTGGTGGTGGTGGGGAATTCATTTGCATAAGATCATAGTTATTTCGTTGTGTTTATTAAAATAAATAAAACTTGAATAGGCATATTTATGGACTTCACAATTGATTACTGTATTGCTACTTTTATGTTTATGAATTTGTTTAAATACCTTTTATAATATCTCTGAATCATATTCTAATCCCTGCAGGTGCACGTATATATGTATCCTATTGTCAGGACTGGCATCCTGATCAAAAGAATACCAATACCAGCTACCAGCTGTAAGCTCTGCAGGTCAGGGACCTTTTATCCTAATGTACACTCACCTGGTGCTGCCATTATGATTGTCTATATAAGCACTTAATTACTGCACTTATTGTACCCCTTCTATACTAAATGTAAACTGTAAAGTGCCAAGTACACAGGTTGGCGCTATATAAGTAAAAATATACATGCATACATGATAAAAAGCAGGACTCTACTCAAAGGATACTTGACAGCAAATCTAGTGAGCAAAGCTTGGATGCATTACCAGCTAAGAGTACTCTTGCAGAAGTCTTAAGGGCAAAATGAGTATCTGACTTCATATGGGCCAGGCCAGATCAGGACGAGGACATTAGTAAGCTGGGAAAAAGTAGAGACCGCTAATAGTGTCTAAACCAAATCTAATACGAAGATAGTAGTCAGGGACAAACAAGAAAATCAGGACAGGATGAGTTCAGATAGAGTCAAAGTGTAAGCAAACTTCAGAACCAGAAAGAACAACAAAGTGCAGGATTAATAATCACCACTAGGGCTACCATATGAGTACTGAATGTAGATCTGAGGATATAGGCATAGAAAATTGTTCATCCTCAGAATCTAAGCACACTTGGAAGTGTGTGTGTTAGTATTCCTATATGTTAAGTTGCATTTAATGTGCTGACACACCTGAGTGATCCACCATGCCCTCTCGACCACCTTCAAAGTAGACCATAACTAGGTGAGCGGTGTAGTAATATTATTTATATAATAGTCTACTTTAGCCAATATTTATTAAGGAAAAGCCAAAACACCACTGTTCAAAATTCCAAATTGCAACGTTTCTTTAACTACACCAGGCCAGAAATTTGCCCTTTTTACCCACTGTGGCTGACACAGTACCACACTTTTACCAATGTTACCTGAGATTACAAGGTTCAGAAGACTTAGGTTGATCCCAGCCACAGCATAAAAAAGCCCACATTTTTGATTACACAGTCTTTGAGAATATTGAACATATTGTGGGAGATTCATTAACCAGTGATAAAGATGTGGCAACTTGGAGATGACTTCAGTGTTATTCTATAGAGCCTACACACAAAGATTTCTTCAACTTTGGAGATCTTAGTGAATAGCATAGGAACTGGAGAAGTGATAAACTGCAGAAGTGATCTCAACTTTATCAAGTCTTTTTCACTGCTTAGTGAATCTCCCCCTCTGGTTATGTGTGTATAATATTCTGAAGATAAACTTGTTTTTTTAGCAGTTTATATATGTATATTGAGATTACTGTTTAGTTTTGAAGATAAAGGTTTTTTTAAGCAGTTTATATCTATTATGTTTTTACAAACCATTCAGTGTTATTTTATATTTCAAGTGTGTCTCTAGTTCATCGTACTTGTTGTATTAAGGTACATGTAGGAGTTTATTTAGATTGTAATTTGCCCTAGAAATATATATATTATTAGGTGTAGAAATTATAATCTAGCATAGTTTAATTTCTTCTTTTTTAAATTATTGATACTGTATCATTATTTCATTCTATATCATTTTTCTTTTTGAGGGACAGGTACTGGAGCACCATTTTATTCATTACAGTACCGTTTCATTGGTGCAAGCATGCTGTCTCCTTCTAGACATATTTTGTGTTGAATTGGGATCCTGTGGTGGGGAATTCTTGATTGGACTGCTGCATAAACATGGTGTTCGCCTTACTCTCGTCCACCCAGTGAGCTATCTTTTTGTAAATTGTGACAAAGATTCTGTGTCGAGCATCTTCACATCTAAAAGCCAATCTGGCATCGAATTACCTTTATACCCATGTAACCTAATAACCTAGTGACGTTTGCCTCAGAAACTTAATTATTTACATATTTCAGGCACATATCAGGCATTCTGTTTCTTTGAGTGGTTTACACAGTTCCACAACTATCATTTCTAGTGTTGTAATTTCAGTGGTGAGCAATGCATGAATGTAAAGATTTTGATACCTTAACATTTAACATTTGTATGAATGTTTTCTTTTTCTTTGGATGGGATTAAATCAAATGTCAAAAAGGGACATAGAAGTAGAGAAGGTGGTAAGCTGGGAGGAGGAAGAGATGGAGGTTGAAAGGGGTGATAAAAGAATAGAAAGATTTAATTTGTAGTAGCTGTTTTAGTTCAGATTTAGTAATACAAAGATATGAGTGAAAAAAACACAGACTGATGCCACTATCACCACAACTCCAGCTTCCACCCACCACACACTAGAAAGGCCATTATATACATCCAGAGAGATACCACCGAAAATGTTCTGACAGTGAGGACTGGAATAAGAATCTTAAAAACCCTGGCTAAATCATTCAAAGGAAAAGGTTTAGGGTTGCCACCCAGCCGGTATTTTACCAGCAGGCCGGTAAAAAATTGGCTTCCTTCCAATGTTAAGTTTATGGAGGGAATGCCTTGGCCGGTATTTTTTGAAGAAAAGGTGGCAACCCTAAAAAGGTTACAAGCTAAAGATCATTAACAGAACAATCAATTCTGCACTTAGAACATCACGGGAACGCCTGCTGCTATATAAGGAGTTAAAACAAACACTTGCATGCCAATAGCAGACACTATAAGGTATGAAAAAAAAAAATCAAAGATTTGTAACCTATAATGATGCAAGATTAAAAGAAATATTCCCCAAACCACCAGTCCTCCCATTCTTGCAACCTGGAAACCTCAGACAAAAAGAAAAAGTAGGAAACTTTGCAATGTTACTGCTCAAACATTCAGAGGGACAAAACCATGCAGTGATATTTGCTGCCAAGTTTGCAAATACATAAACAAATCTAACATAGCTATCCATATACCACAGGGCCTTTCAACATCATAGGATCATACTGCTGCACATCGAAGGATGTATTATATATGATAGAATGCCATCAAGGATGCTGCATTAATGAAGAATGGCAAAAATGACAAACCAGTATGAACAAGCACAAACACACAATAACAAATCACAATGAAGAAACTTAATGTACTACATTTTTCTCAGCTAGATCACTGAATGAACAGTTTTACAGTCAGGATCCTTAAAGGGATAGTAATACTTTGTTTTATCTTTATTTTATTTTGTAGGCATTATAAAAAAAAACATGAAGAATGATATAAGTCTTATCTCTCAAACCTTTATGGTTTATGAGATATTCACAAGCAAAGTTTCCCCTCCCGCCCCTTTTACCTAGTGTAAGCCATATCTTCTCAGATGTGGAATGCAGTCCATAGACCAGACAGATAACAGAAGCGGACAATCTTCTTCCTATGAGAACAATGAAAGCCCTGCTCCCCTTGACAAGTTTTTCAGGTTTCTCCCTTATCTTAATTGAAGATTGTCCCTCTCTGCAATCTACCTGGGCACCTCCCTTCTGCTCTGGCTGAGCAGTGTTACATCAGTAAAAGGGGCGGAGGGGGATACTTTGTCATTGAATTACTCTTGAACTACAACTCTGACAGAATTGAAATAACACTCTCCAAAGTCCAAATACTATGATGATTAATTAGAGCTGCTTTTATAATAAAACATTACTATCCCTTTAAAGGTAATTTTAAAAACATACAAGAAAGAAATACTTTTCAACTAAGGATGATAGTTCTCTTTAAAACACATGAAACAAGACTCATTAATGATCTAGGATTCTTATCTCACCACCAGAAATTTCTATAACCAGTGACTTCTCTGTAGTTTTACCACCCCCATCATCTTCTTTCTGCTCTATATCCAAAAGATTACTCATACACCTTTTATTTATTGCCCATTATTGATATATATATATATCAGTTTTCACCTTCTCCAAGATTTCCCTGTAAGCATCCTAGATTATTAGGATGCCACTGTAAATAAAGTGTAAATACCTTAGACACTTACAGAGGATGACTCCAATTTACATCACAATGCAATATGTACTTGTATTTAAGAGAGATCTTTTCATATTTATCTGTATATCATGCCTGAGGAAGAGACCTGAGAGGTCTCGAAAGCTTGCATCCGAAATTTGCTTAGTTAGCCAATAAAGGTATTAACGTGACTATATTTGCCTCTTGTTTTGAACTGTGTGATTGAACAAACTTTGGGCTCAATCCAAATGTTGGAGACGGCTGTTTTTCTGCGGACACAGTAAGCTAGTCATATGTCTGTGCTGTGAAAAAATACAGGCAAAAAAAGAGCCGTCGTGTGATAAAGTCAAGAGGTGTTTTAACTCATTGAAAATGATGAAAACACAGTAAATATCAATTCAAATGTCTGCGTTAGCCATGAAAACCCAATAAGGGACTTAATTTATCGCAGGAAAGTTAAGACCCAGTTTTTTTTTCAACTTGAGTCCCTTATCGGCTCTTCAAACGGCCGACGCAAAAACCTAAATGCAAAGAAAGTTAAAAAAAACAAAGTCCTCAGTAAATGTATTGATATGGAGCCTTAAGCCCCATATCAATACATCCAAAGTATGAAACATGTGTCAAAAGTTAATAGAATTAACCCTATAAGTGCCAGTGGGTTATAATTACACCTCCTACATTCATAGGGTTAACACAACTAAGTTAAAAAACAACATCCCATTAAAAGTAACACTTACCATTAATCCTGATATCCAGCGGAGTTCTCAGCTTCCTGGTCCTCTTCTGCCTTCTCTTCCTTCTTTCTTATGCTTTTTTTTTCTGTCTGTAAAATAAAACAAAAGTATGAATACAAAGCATTAACTATTACATCGTTTAACCCTTTGAGTGGCAGAGGGGTATGCAACTTATTGCAGAGCAATGTGTTGCGTACCTCACTGACACTCAAAGGGTTAAAACATTATTGTACCGTGACTATTACGCTAAGTAAATGCCTCCATTTAATGCCTAAGAAAGTTAAAATGCCATGAATAAATGTGATAAATATAGGCCATGAAGAAATGTCATAAATAAATGGCAAGTATATATACTTAGCTTTTCTGTTCATGTCTCCGCTGCTGTGTGCTGTGTGATGAGCTGCACGGGTGCGCTTCTGTCCTGCACGGGCCAATGCCTGTAGCACACTGAGGGAGTTGCAAGTGAGCCTGCCTTTATATATGGGCAGTCTCACTTCTCCAGTTCCTATGTTATTCTATGGAGTCTATGCACTAAGATCTACAAAGTTCTAGAAATCTTAGTGAATTTGCTTCATAGAATAACATAGGAATTGGAGAAGTGATATCAGTGGAGAAGTCTTCTCCACTTTATCACCTCTTTATCATGCCTTAGTGAATAACCCAAAAGGTCTTGGAGGTGGAGCTTTCCTCTTGACACATCAGGCTAGCCCTGACCCGCCGTCCAGTTTTGATTTGATCCAGGAGAGTGAAGAGGCTTGGAACTAGGGTGACCATGTGTCCCGGAATGCCCAGGACTGTCCTGTAATTGAGGGCTGTGTCCCGCTTACCTGGTCACAATAAAGAGTCCTGGAATTAGGAAAGCCACCCATGGCAAAGGCAGACTCAGCTTTATTCTGCCAGCCCACAAACACACACACATACGCAACAGCAGCTAATGAAAGAGAAGAGTATTTGACAGTGGTCTTCATTGGCTGGTTGGTGCGTGTTTGACACTGGGGACGATGCATGGATAAGATATTCAGAGTGATTGTCAATGGAGGAAGTCTGGATGCGGTGACTGCGTTCACAACAGAAAATAGCATGATCTGCAACACATTGTGAAGCAAGGCTAGTACTAGAGGACATGATCATTAAAGTTAGCAAGTAGAAGACTCCTAGGTAAAGTTCATCCCTACTCCTACTCCAAAACTGAAAGGGTGGTAGATTCATGAAATAGCCCCTGCTACTTCTGTTTGGCGGCTATCACAATTTGACAATAGAAGAATGCTATGGGTAAACAACTCTGTTGTGAAGATTTACTAAGAAAACGTGCAGACTAGATGGACCAACTGGTTCTCATCAGATATCAAAATATGTGTTTTTAAAACTGTGACACATATTGTGGTAAGATGTTGGCATGTTGGGGCACCAGAATAGGAGTGTCACCTTTCTAAATAGACAATGTACTGTATTGTTTTTTGTGCACTCATGTCACAGAAATGATTAATTATCTAGCTATTCATATGTCACAACTTTATAAAAAAAAAAAAGCAAAACAAAAAAAACACAATTACAAACACTGGCAGAAACTGTAAGCACAACAAGGCAATGGTACATTTGAGTGTCATGAAGCAATGTGCTGCACAGTCCTCTGGTACTCAAAGGTTTAACCCGTTAAGAGGGGTTCTAAAACACAAAAAAGTAAAACTGAGCATTTCCTCTCTTATATTATCCGCCTTCACTTCTTAACCCTTTGAGTGCCAGAGAAGTATCTAATGTATTGCAGCGCAATTGAATACCTTTTTAGCACTCAAAGGATTAAATCCTGTAGACCGGGGTAGACAATTGACAGATCTCTTGTTGTTGGGGACTGCAATGTGTTGTGCCCTCTGAGGGTCATGTAATAATGTCATATGACCCTACCCGCACAGCCACTCTAGAGCTTAGAAGTACTTTGCTGCTATCCTGTAAACAGTGTCCCTGAATGGCAGAAATTAAATGTGGTCACCCTACTTGGAACATTGCTGCTTAGTTGCTGCTTAGTTTTTAGCTTATTTTTTATTTTATTCTTAGATATGGGGCTGTTAAAATTCCCCCATTAGGTGGGTTACCATTCCTGGCTTCCCCTGGTGGACTGACTAGTATACAGGTTCTGTTCTGGACCCTTGCATCCCTGTGGAGAGAATTTTGCAGCCAAGTTTTTTCTCCTAACTGGGTCTCTCTGAGACTCTGGTTTTTCATAATGAGTAACCCTTTGAGAGCCATGGTCCACTTCTCCCACTTGGAGTCTTCCTACAGGGGTTATATAGGAGTCTTGAACTCCTGCATTCATGTTGGGTATTCTATTACTAGTTTGCCGCTGGCTTTGTGGAGCATGGATGGCTGTTTTTAGGCTAGTTAACCCCTTCCCTGCTGGTTTCTATGGGTTTGGGGCTTTTTCCTGGCTTTTCCTTTTAGTTTTAAGCTTTTTAATTATGCCTCCACATTCCCCGTTGGTTATTTGTGTGTTTTGGTAACTTTTGGAAAAATTTGAGTTTTTAGTGGCACATTTAAGGCATGCTTTTAGCTGCAGCTGCACTTAACCCATTAATTTATATGTGATAAACTTCTCTGGGGCATATCTCTGCAACTGTTTGTCATACAGAGTTGAGGGCTCATTCTTCTTGTCTCCTCATGCCCTAGCATCCGGTTCACATCCCTCTGGGGCCATGCAAGTGCAATTATAGGCATTGATAGGATACAACATAGAGGGAAACTACATTTCCCAGAATATTCCGACTGACTGTTAGTTTTACAGGCTCCATTTTACTTCTGTGTTGCTTATCCTATGGAGAGGTAGTCTCTCCTTTCTCTCCTTCTCCGATTAACCCTTCGCTTGCCAGATAAGTACCTTTCTGGGCTGTTCTAGGGTGAATTATTATTCTGGCATACAGTATTTGCTATTTTATACTGTCTTAGACATTACTCCTGTTAGGATGTCATATCCAAAAGGACATGGGACTAGACCTAAGGCAAGGGAATCAGGGGCATCTTTGACCCCCTTATTGTTCTTCATGCCAATTGGGGCTTCCTAGAGAAAATTTGGAATCTCTATGCCCCTCATGCGCTGTGGCCCCCCACAACACCACCAGGGCCCTCTAGCCTTGAACAAAAGCCAGTCTGAGTGAAAGACATAAAGTCCACTATGGCACAATTTGCCCTATCTCTACAAGGGGTTCTCCAGTCATGGAAACCCCCTACCACCTTCAGGTTTGTGGTCCTCAAGGACCCAGCTTTACCTGCGTTCATGTATTCCTCTGAGGAGGACTCCTTTGAGGATGACAGAGGAGGGGGACTATGTTGAAGGCAGGGGAGGGCTGGCAACTTGTGGCCCGGAGGGCAAATACAATCAAGTGGCCCATTTCTACTATTGTTTGAGCCCACTGTCCCAGCCCACACCTTTTGTTAATTTTAAAAGTGGCACTAATATCATGAAGTAAAGAAATACCTTGTAGCTCACAGCAGAAATCGGCTACTCTACTGATACTACAGAGCTTATAATTTAAGCAAAGCTACACTAGTGATACTACAGAGCTTTCAAGGGAAATACATTATACTACTAGTGTAGCTTCATTTAGATTGTAGCTCTGTGATATAATTTGTGTAGTTCTGTTTCATTTGGAAGCACTGTGGTATCACTAGTATAACTTGACTTATAGCAACAAGATGGAGATTGAGTGAGGCAGTGTCCCACTGGCCCAGACATATGGCCGGCCCAGGGGGCAATTGCCCCCCTGCCCCCCCAGGCCAGCCCTCCCCTGGTTGAAGGGGATTCTGCCTGTTCTTTCAGGGATCCCTTTGAAGTGGACCCTCTGCAGAGGGACTTGTTAAGGCTGTCTTACAGACCCTTCAGGTCACTGACAGCCCTGATGAGGGTCTGTCTTCATTTGATGTTTTTCAGAGACGTAAAAAGACTTCTATGGTCTTTCCTCCCAGCACCACTCTGGACCAAATTATTTTGGATGAGTGGAAGACACCTGATAAGAGGCTGTCAATCTCTAAGAGATTCCCTAAGTTGTACCCCTTTTCAGAGGCAGCTTTGGTGCAGTGAGCTTTTCCTCCTGCCGTTGATCCCCCTATATCCAAACTCTCTAAGTTTACCGCTCTGCCCTTGGCAGATGCTATGGCTCTAAAGAATATGACAGATAGAAAGCTAGACGTTATCCTCAAGTCCAGTTTTGCAGCAATTGGTGCTGCTTTGAGGTAAATTATTGCCTCTGCCTGAGTCACCAGACTATTATTATTTGGGGAAACAACTTACTGATGCCCTCTTAGCCAACATGTCCGAGGCTCAGACATATGTCACTGATGTTCTTTTTGATGCTGTCATGTTGTCAGCTAAGGTCTCTGCCTTTTCTGTTACTGCACAACCCACCTGTGGCTCAAGATTTGGTCCGCTGACCTCTCTTCTAAGAAGTTATTGGCTTCACTCACCTTCCAGGGGAAAGTCTCTTGGTAGTCCTGACCTAAAGCAAATCATAAGTGACCCTACTGGGGGCAAGAGCACCCTGTTACCTCAGGTCACCAAATGCCCTAACACTGTGAGTAAACTGCATTTATCTTTTTTATCTTCACTAAACAGAGGAGCAAAGGCCGAATGTATCTCTGGCCTTCAGCCTGCACCCCACCACCAAGCTAAAGCAGCATTGGCACTCCATGTCCACCACTGCCAACCCAAAATCTGGCAAGCCTGCCTCCGCATGAGTTGCAGAATCCTGGTCCGCTGTCACCTGTTGGTGGATGTCTGCACCAGTTTCACAGTGCACAGGCAGAGTCCATTGGGAACCCAGTGGGTTTTGCAGGTGGTTTCAGATGGGTACAAAATAAGGTTCAAGTCCCTTCCTCCCTTCAGGTTCTTCCAGTCCAGGGTTCTCCAGGGTCAGGAAAAGTTGTGTCTCTACAAACGAAACGGTTCAGTCTCTTCCGGATAAGGGAGTTCTTACTCCAGTTCCACTCCAAGAGAGAGAGTCAGATTTTCATTCAAACCTGTTGTTGTCTCCATGAAATATGGCGGCAGCCACCCTATTGTGGACCTCAATTCTTATGTGGAGAATGCTTGTTTTAAGGTGGAGTCTTTGCACTCTGTCATCATAGCTATGTGCCCAGGAGAATTCCTTGCAACTATGGATCTTCAGTACCACCTGGACAGTCAGAAATACCTCTGTTGTCCCTTCATCTCAGAGCACTACCAGTTCACCTCTCTGCCCTTTGGCTTTACCTCTGCTCCTAGGGTGTTTGCCAGAGTTCTAGTGACTTTGATGGCCTTCATTCACACCCAGGGGATTCAGTTGACTCCTTATATGGACGACCTTCTGCTGAAGGCTCCATAAAGGGAAGTCCTGGACCAGAACGTCCAGAACTTTGCTCAGATTCTGCTCCACCATGGGTGGATTCTCAACATGTCGAAGTCTTCCTCAGTGCCTTCTCAAGAATTAGTCTTCCTTGGGCTCAAGTTGGACACCTGTCTGGGGAAGGTTCTTTTGATGGTGCACTCCATTCAGCAGATTTTGTGACTGGTGTCCCAAGCTCTGTAGTGGCCATTGGCCCCAATCAGGAAGCTCATGGAACTTGCAGGCTGCATGGTGTCCACCATAGAGGTGGTGCCTTATTCTATGGCCAATACCACAGAACTCTAGAGACTCATCATCCAAACCTGGAGTGGGAATCCAGATCTCCTGGATCTATGGGTCTCCTTTCCTCCAGAAGTCACACAGGATCTGCAATGGTGGTTGCACAGGAGCAACCTGGAGCAGGGGAAGCTGTTTGTGATTCCAGAATGGACCTTTGTCATGACGGATGCCAGTCTGTGGGGCTGGGGTGTGGTTCTGGGTCACCTGGTGATCCAGGGAAGATGGACCCTGGAGGAGTCCCTTCAGTCCATCAATGTTCTGGAGCTCAGGGTGATCCAGGTCACACTTGTATATTGGTCCCTTCAGCTGAGGGGTCATCCAGTACACGTCCAATTGGACAACACCACAGCTGTGGCCTATATCAACAAGCAAGGAGGCACTTGAATCGCTCCCGGTTGGTCAGAGGTCAAGTATATCTTGGTCTGGGCAGAAGCTCGCATTCTGCCCATCTCTGCCATTGACATTCCAGTGGTAGTATACTTCCTGGGTGACTTCCTGTCAAGGTTTGGCTGAGCTGCTCTAACTCTGCTGTTTGATTCTGCTGCCTAAGCTAATCTAAAGCTCTGATATCCATTGCTGCTGCCTCCCCTGTCCTGGGTCAGGCTGAGTCAGCTGACCGCTCTGTGATTACTCATCTCACTGTTATAAGCCAACCCTCCCAGGGTATTTAAAGCAGCTTGGATCACTTCCTGATTGCCCTTGTGTCTGATTCTAGCTGCAATTCTCCTGAGCTGCTGATTATCTGTGCATGACTTGGCTTCCTCTGACGTCCCTTCTGGTTCCTGACTCCTGGCTTGTTCCTGACATTGCTGATCTCCATATTCCTGACCCCGGCTTGGCTGAGTACCTGTCTTGGTTCCTGATCCAGACCTGTCTTTTGGTTTACGCTTCTGGATCACAATTGTGCTCTGTTTGCTTTTGTTATTTTATTAAAGGTGTTTTGCAGTTTACATTTTTGTGTCTGTCTGGTTCCTGGTCCCTAACACTTCCTAAGTTGCCAAACGGTGGACCCCAGAGAATGGGAGCTCCATCCAGATGCTTTCGACCTGCTTGTGCAGCTGTGGGGTCTTCCTCAGATAGATCTGATAGCCACGTGGAACAACAGGAAGGTTCCGATGTTCTGTTCCCATTGGAGGGACCCTCTAACCTCTGCCACAGATGCACTGACTATTCTGTGGTCTATTTCATCTAGTTTACATCTTCCCTCCAATTCCTGTCATTTCCATGGGTCTCTGGAAGATTTGGATGGACGATCCGGCAGTCATAATGATTGCTCCGTACTGGACCAGGAGGACGTGGTTCCTGAAACTGGTTTATCTCTCCATTCGGTATCCGTTTCCACTGCCACTCAGACCGCACTTCCTCCTTCAGGTGCACCTCTGGAGGGAGGATTTGGAGCAGTTGCTATGATGGCATGGCTGTTGAAGCCTCCATCCTGAGCAGAAAAGGTTTCTCCCCTGAGGTTGTCTCCATTATGAACCTGGTGTCACGGAGTGACTGTAAAATAATAACTCTGACAAGTACAAATATGGTAAAACAATATTGTTATTAAGAATACCACAATAAAATGAATAGCACTTCCCCAACCTTCACAGGTCCAGATATAAGAACAGTGACTGGACACCTCCTCAACCATCACAGAGCAGGTTAGGATAAGGACAGGATCACCGGACTGGAGGCAGATAGAGTACCACTCTGACTGCCATGAAACACTAGTAGCTAGGATGGTAGTAGCTACTAGTGCAGGAGCAGCTGTAAAGCCCCTGGAAACCGAGGTAACTTTCCCTAGAACGCTAGGGTGACTGGACAGGTAACAGAGACAGACTCACCCTAGAACGCTAGGGTAACTGGACAGACAACCGAGACTGACTCTCCCTAGAATAATAGGGATACTGGATAGGCAATAGAGGTAGACTTGCCCTAGAACGCTCGGGTGACTGGATAGGCAACAGAGGTAGACTCGCCCTAGAATGCTAGGGTGACTGGACAGGCAACAGAGGTGGACTCGCCCTAGAATGCTAGGGTGACTGGACAGGCAACAGAGGTGGACTCACCCTAGAACGCTAGGGTGACTAGACAGGAAACTGAGACAGACTCGCCCTAGAACGCTAGGGTAACTGGCACAGTACAGGATGATGGCAATGGAAGTCAGTGACACTGACTGATGCAACTAAGCACCGCTAGATGGAGGAATCACCTAGGCACCGAGAGTGATAGCGGAGGTGGCAGGCCAACATCAGGAGTAGATTGAAGCTGTTAGTGTAACAGTTTTTAGGACACTCAGACACAGAAGGTTCAGGTAAAAACACAGTTTAATTGAAAACACAGAAATTAGAGTAACCCACATGGGTCCAGTGTGTATGTATATGTATATGTATGTATATATATATATATATATATATATATATATATATATATACAGAAATTATACTGACACAGGTCAGGTTACAATAGTATTCAGTAACCCACACAGGTCCAGTGAAACACTAAGGTACAACACTGCCACAGGTCTGGTTACAGTTCATGTGAATCCTAGATGAGACTGTGGAGAAACGGGTGCTATTAGGCCAAGAGATACGGACAGGCTCTAATAGGACTGAGGCTCACAGGACACTCTCTACGCAGAGCGTGACACAAAAGCAACAAAGGCCACACAGAGGTAAACAAAGGCCCTAGAAGTGACAGACTGCCAGAAAAGTAAAGGGTGACTGGTACAGTATAGCCTGGAGTAACGCCAACCGTAACATGCAATACACTGTGACCCAAAGTGCAACCGCACCAACCCTCAAGGGGTTAAACGAACGCTCAGACCTGAAATTGGCTGCAAGACAGTGAGGACAACAGAGGCGCCCAGGGAACAAACCAACCTCGGGTATATTGAAATTAACAGGTCAAGCGTACCGTGGTGCAACCTGATTGATCGCAAACACCGGGGTGAAAGGATCACGATGCACATAAACCGGAGACTGGGTCAGAGTAAGCAGGACTGCCGGAGCAGAGAATACGAGGCAACCAAAGGAACTGTCAGTAGACAGTGAAAGCACTGGAGGCACGATCTCCAAACGGATCACCGGATGGAGCGGGGAACCAGGCCAAATCGGTACACAAAGCAGGGACGTCAGCCAATCCGGGTTGGTACACAAAGCAGGAACGTCAGCCAGGCCGGTTCGGTACACAGAGCAGGAACGTCAGCCAATCCGGGTCGGTACACAGAGCAGGAACGTCAGCCAAGCTTGGTCGGTACACAGAGCAGGAACGTATTCAGGTAGAGTAGTCAGACAGTCCAGGTCATACACAGGAATCACACAGAAGTCAGGAACAAGAGCTAGTGACTGGAAGAACATGAAAGGGCACTGCAGAAGTGACAGGGTTCAGTTTTTAAGGGCTAGCACTGGGAGGAGCAAAACCACAGTAGCCAATAAAAGGAATCAGGAAGTAGCAATGAATCACAATGTCGCCAGCGATAACACGGGCACCGTGATAGTACCTCCCTCTCAAAGCCCCCCTCCATGCAGAGAGGGACCCGGCTTCTGGGGGCACTTGGCATGGAATCTGCGCAGCAACACAGGAGCGTGGACATCATTCAAGTTTACCCAGGAACGCTCCTCAGGGCCATAGCCCTTCCAATGCACCATATACTGCAACCTTCCCCTGAACCTACGGGAATCAATGATATTTTGAACTTCGTACTCCTCCTGACCTTGCACCTGAATAGGACCGGGGACCAAATGAGTGTTAGTATAATGGTTGCATAGCAATGGCTTTAGAAGGGATACGTGGAACACATTGTGAATCCGCATGGATGCTGGAAGATCCAGGGCATATGTAACTGGATTAATTTTGTGGAGAAACTTAAAGGGACCGACAAATCGTGGAGCAAATTTATTACAAGGGACTTCTAGATTGAGGTTTCTGGAAGATAGCCATACCCTATCCCCAACCTGGAAGGAGACTGCAGGCAACCTTCTGCGATTAGCGTGATGCTGATAACGCTGAATGAAATACTGAGGGTCCTCTGTACCTGTGCCCATGTGGAGCAGAGTTGCCTGATATGCTCATCCAGAGCCGGAATCTGCTGTGTCTGAAATGAGTCCGGGAGCAAGCATGGTTGGAAGCCGTAGTTGATGAGAAACGGGGAGCTCCCGGACGAAGAATTAACCGCACAGTTCCTGGCAAACTCCTGCCCACGGCAACAGGTTGGCCCAATTGTCATGATGATCGGACACGAAACAGCGTAGGAATTGTTCCAATCCCTGACTGGCATGCTCCATGGCCCCGTTGGTCTGGGGATGGTAGGCAGAAGAAAAGGACAATTGTATGCCCATTTGGTCACAAAATGCCCTCCAAAATCTAGATACAAATTGGCTCCCATGATCCGACACCAGCACCCTGGGTACACCATTCAACCGAAATACCTCTCTGGCAAAGACAATAGCCAACTCCTGGGCAGAAGAAAGGCCAGGAAGAGTCACAAAGTAAGCCATCTTGGAAAATCTATCGAGCACCATCAAAATAAAGGAATACCCCTTAGACACTGGCAATTACCCCAGGAAATCAATCGAAACATGGGACCAAGGACGCTCACCATTAGGTACTGGTTGAAGCAGGCCAACTGGGAGGTGTCTAGGGGATTTGGCATGGGTGCAAGTAGTGCAGGCTGCCGTGAATGCGGTGCAATCAGCACGTAAGGAGGGCCACCAAAACAACTGCGAAAGAGACCAAATCAAACCAAATTTGGTCCCTTCCTACATACCCAGCCGCACGAGATGCGTGATAAGTTTCAAATAGGCAGGTAGGAAAAGGCTCGGCCACAAAACACTTCCCCACGGGGCTGTCAGCAGGCGCGGTAGCCTGGGTAGCAAGAATCTCCTCCCCCAGTGATGAAGTGATGCTCTTTACGTAGGGTAGCCAAAATACAATCTGGCTGAATAATGGGTGCCGGGACCTCATCCGTCTCGATCTCAGGACCAAATTGCCTGGAAAGGGAATCAGCCCTAACATTCTTAGTACCGGGCAGGTAGAATACAATAAAATTAAAGCGGGGCAGGAACAAGGCCCAACTGGCCTGTTGAGAAGACAAACTCTTGGCCTCAGAAAGGTACGTCAAATTCTTATGGTCGGTCAGCATTAACACCAGAGCCCTTGTACCTTCCAGCAGGTGTTGCCATTCTTTAAGGGCTAGAATAATTGCCAGGAGTTCTCTGTCCCCAATCTCATAGTGACTCTGAGCACTAGTCATCTTTTTCAAGAAAAACTCATATTGTGACAGCACCGCCCCTACCCCAGTCTCTGAGGCGTCTACCTCTAAGGTGAAAGGAAGAGTGGGATTAGGGTGGGACAATACAGGAGTGGATGCAAAAGCGGATTTCAATGTCACAAATGCCTGTTCAGCTTCCACAGACCATTGGGTGGGATTAGCACCCTTATGCGTAAGATCGGACAGTGGCTTTACAATCGTGGAAAAATTTAGAATGAATTTCCTATAGTAATTGGCAAAGCCAAGAAAACGTTGGATAGCCTTGAGCCCCTTAGGATGTGGCCATTGCAGAACTGCTGTGAGCTTATCCTTATCCATAGCAATGCCATCCTTAGAAATCACAAAAATTGTGGAACTCGAATTTCTCAATCTTGCAGTATAATTTGTTCTCACGTAATCTGAGCAACACTGCGGACACATCGTTGATATGTTGTGACAAATTGGACGAATGTATGAGTATGTCATCAAGATAAACTACTACACAAGACTGTAGCATGTCAAGGAGGATGTCCTTAATAAATTCTTGGAACACTGCAGGTGCGTTACTTAGCCCAAAAAGCATCACCAGGTATTCATAATGTCCTGATCGGGTATTGAATGCCATCTTCCACTCCTCACCGGCTCTGATTCTTATCAAGTTATACGCAGCACATAAATCTAACTTGGTGAAGATGGAGGAGCCTTTCAACCTGTCGAAAAGCTCTGTGATGAGTGGAATAGGGAAGGCGTTTTTGGACATAAGTTTATTTAGTCCAAGATAATCGATACATGGTCGTAGCTCGCCATTTTTCTTTTTCACAAAGAAAAAACCAGCCCCAACGGGCAAGGATGACTTCCTGATAATACACCTGTCCAGGGCATTTGAGATATACTCCTCCATGGCCGATTCTCCTCGCAAGACAGTGGGTAATTATGACCCCGAGGAGGGATGGTACCAGGAGGCAAATTAATAGCGCAATCATAAGACCGGTGTTGTGGTAAAGCGCTAGCCTCGCCCTTACTGAAAACATCGCTAAATTGTCGATATTCAGAGGGCAAGGAGGGAGAGGTACACATGATCTTGGTGGGTTGTGAAATACAATGCTTAATACAAAAGTCAGACCAAGCCGTGATCTCGGAAGTTTGCCAGTCAAACCTGGGGTTATGCAGATGTAACCAGGGAAACTCCAGGATGACAGCATGGTGAGGAGACTGGATAATCTGAAAACACTGCTTCTCCGTGTGGAGATCCCCAATACTTATAGACAGCGGTATAGTTTCCATAGTGATTTGGGCCGGTACCAACGGCCTACCAACAATAGCTTCGATAGCCAAAGGAGATTCTCTTTCAATCAGCGGAATCTTGTGTAATGCTGCAAATGAGTTGTCCATAAAGAATCCATCTGCACCGGAATCCACCAGAGCTGGAACCTCCACTGAGAGTTCTGCCCAAGAAATTACAGACTGCAGTGTGGGTTTTTGATTCACTGGGTCTGGGGACCGCTGAACGCCACCTAGGAACTGTCCCCTGAGGTAATCTAGGTGTGTCTGTTTCCCGGACGTATAGGACAGGTGTGCAACAAATGCCCAGTTTGACCACAATATAAACAGAGGCCCTGTCTGCGGCTATGAGCCCGTTCCACCTTGGTCAGCTATCACGGTGCCCATGATCTTCCTCTGTCACTCTTTGCTGTGGTGCGCTTCCATTGGCTGAGCTTGTTTAGCCCGCCCAGTATTTATACCTGGCCTTTGTCACCTGTCAGGTGCCCTTTCGCGGTATTCCTGAGCCAGTGTTGCTGTGTAGCTGTGTTCCAGTGTTCCTGCTTCCTGTGTACCGACTTGACCCGTCTGACTACGCTCCTTAGTTCCTGCTCCTGACCTGGCCTGGCTGACGTTCCTGCTCCGTGATTTGACCCGGCTTGTCTGACGATCCTGCTCTGTGATTTGACCCGGCCTGGCTGACGTTCCTGCTCCATGACCTGACCCGGCTACGTTGCTGACCCTGCCTGTGTTCCTGCTGTGTGCTGTTCCAGTGTCGCCTGGGCAACATTCTGACTTCCGGTGTGCTTGTGGCAGGGCTGACTGTGTTTGCCTCCTGTGTACTGGGCCTTTCCGTTTACTCTTGCTGAGCCTGCTGCCTCCATTACTCTGGGCCTCCGTTTACTCTCACAGAGCACTGTGCCTTCCGTTAACACTTGCAGAGCCGTGCCTCCATTCACTGAGCCTCCGTTAACACTTGCAGAGCAGTTGTCTCCGTTCACTGAGCCTCCGTTAACACTTTTAGAGCCGTTGCTTCCGCTACCCTGAGCCTTCCACTACAAATGCTGAGCCTTGGGTCTCCGTACCTCGCCCATGGGGGTGCCATTGGCTCTATCCAGCTAAGCACTTGCAGTGTAGTTGATCTCTGTTACAGCGCCCGTGGGGGTGCCATTGGCTCCATACAGCTAAGCTCTTGCAGTGTAATTGGTTTCCGTTACAACGCCCGTGGGGGCTATTGGCTCTATTATCCTAGGCTCTTGCAGTGTAATTGGTCTCCGTTACAACGCCCGTGGGGGCTATTGGCTCTATTATCCTCAGCTCTTGCAGTGCACTTGCTCTCCGTTCACGTACCGGTTGGGGTGCGAGTGGCTCTAGCTATTTAAGCTCTTGCAGAGTATTTTGGCCTCAGTTCCCTGCTCAGCATAAGCAGTAGTCTCTGTCCTGCTCTATTACTGGTGTTTTCTCATCTAGCACCACTGATCGCTCCTTTACCATCTTATGGGCATGTCAAACACACCACAACAGAGACTGATTGATTTCTATGAACTTTAACCATTGAGTACCCTGTATGTTACTTATGCCTGTCCTGTGACAGTATATATATTTATTTCTCTGTATACTGGGCCTGAGAGGGCATCTGAACTTTACTGTTCATTTCAGTTATTCTGTATTGCCTATAGAGGGCAGTCTTTCTTGTCTTTTAATAAAAGAGGGAGGCATGGGTGGGAAACTTTGGCTTGCCTGTCCAAAATTTCTGACCCGATGTCTGCGGTCCTTAGCCACGATCCGCTCCCTGATGCTGGAATCAATCAAAACTCATCCAAATCGTTCGGCAAGTCTCTAGCTGCCGTTTCATCTTTAATACGGTCATTGAGTCCCTGTGTGAATGCTGCCACCAGTGCCTCATTTTTCCAGCCTACCTCCGCTGCCAATGTACGGAATTCAATGACATAATCCGCAACCGTACGGGACCCCTGTTGGATCGCCATTAATCTTTTGGCAGCAGAGGCGGCTGTTCCTGGGACTTCAAACACTCTACGGAACACCCGCAAGAACTCACCGAAGTTCTTGGTACATGGTTTAGCTGATTCCCACAAGGGGTTGGCCCACGCCAATGCTCTGCCCGTCAGCAATGATATCATAAATCCCACCTTACTTCGGTCACTAGGAAAGGCTTGAGAAGTTAACACCAAGAAAATCTCTAACTGATTAATAAACCTTCTACACAGGGTGGGTTCGCCATCATATCTTAATGGTAGTTGAGCGTTGGCTGTTAACCCTCTGTTCGAGTTTGATAGCGTCAGGGATTGGGCTCCCGGTGTCATAGTGGGGGAGACCACCCACTTGTACTGGCTTATCCAAGTGAGTGGTGCGCTCCAATATAGTTTGTACTGCCAGTGCCAACTGATCCATACGCTGCTCATCTAAATCCATCCTCCAATGAATATTTTGTGCATTACCCTCACCAGTACCGTCTGAGGTCATGGCCCTTTCATACTGTAACAGTTTTTAGGACACTCAGACACAGAAGGTTTAGATAAAAACACAGTTTTATTGAAAACACAGAAATTAGAGTAACTATCACGGTGCCCGTGTTCCTGCTCTGACGGCGACATTGTTACTGTGCCTAATTTCCATGTTGCCTTCTCATTGGCCTGTCATCTTTGCTCCACCCAGGGCTTGCCTTTTTATATCCTGTCATATCTATTCTAAGACGCCCTTTCGTGGTGTATCTGAGCCTGACGTTTTGCTACTGTGTTGCTGTTTGTGTATGACCGGCTTGCTTGACGAAGTTCCTGTGTTTCCCGTGTATTGCTCCGTTACCAGCTGATCTGGCTGAGAACCCGCTCTGTTACAGACTGATCCGGCTGAGAACTCTCTCTGTTGCTGAACTGATCTGGCTAAACACCCGCTCCGTTGATGAACTGATCTGGCTGAGAACCCGCTCTGTTGCTGAACTGATCTGGCTGAGAACCTGCTCCGTTACCGACTGATCTGGTTGAGAATCCGCTCCGCTGCTGAACTGATCTGGCTGAGAACCTGCTCCGTTACCGACTGATCTGGCTGAGAACCCACTCCGTTGCTGAACTGATCTGCCTGAGAACCTGCTCCGTTACTGATGATCTCGCTGAGAACCCGCTCCATTGCTGTACTGATCCGGTTGAGAACTTGATCCATTACCGACTGATCTGGCTGAGAACCTCTCCGTTGCTGAACTGATCTGGCTGAGAACCCGCTCCGTTGCTGAACTGATCTGGCTGAGAACCCGCTCTGTTGCTGAACTGATCTGGCTGAGAACCTGCTCCGTTACCGACTGATCTGGTTGAGAATCCGCTCCGCTGCTGAACTGATCTGGCTGAGAACCTGCTCCATTACCGACTGATCTGGCTGAGAACCCACTCCGTTGCTGAACTGATCTGCCTGAGAACCTGCTCCGTTACTGATGATCTCGCTGAGAACCCGCTCCATTGCTGTACTGATCCGGTTGAGAACTTGATCCATTACCGACTGATCTGGCTGAGAACCTCTCCGTTGCTGAACTGATCTGGCTGAGAACCCGCTCCGTTGCTGTACTGATCTGGCTGTGAAACCCTATTGCCATAGTCAGCCTGGCTATTGAGCCATGCCTGTGCACCTGACCAGTCTGAGCTTCCTGTTGGTTTGTAACCTGTTCCGCTGAGTCATTGTTCCGTTGCCATCCATGTATGGTTGTGCCTCCTCCATTTTCTGACTGGCCAGCATTACATTCAACGGTTTCCAGTTGCCTAGTTGGGGTGCGCCGCATGGCGCAAATCTTATTCTGTCGACCATAGGCATAGCATTCGTGCTATCACCACTTTCTCCTTCTGCCTGCGGCAGTGTGTACATGTGAAGTACCGGTACAGTGCTAGCAAGTGCTGACTGAGTTACTCTGATCTCTCTGTGTCTCCCTCTGTGCTATTTGCTGGGCTCACTCCCTCTGGGAGTTCCTATGTATCTCTGGGCGTCTTCTGTTAACTGTTCAGTGCCTAACACTATCTAAGCTACCCATGTGCTCCTTCATGTTGCAGTGCCTGGGTGAGGCCCAGCACTAGCATTGGCACGCACTATTGGGCGTGTGGAGACACTGAGCTCATATTCCTGTCTAGTGGCCTGAGGGCCTAGAGCCAGCATTTGCGCTTGTTCCACTGTCCTATGAGGGGACACCTGTGGCCTTCCAGTCTTCACTTCGATCCACCCCTAGCGCTCTAGGGTTTACCCTTTGTAAGTGGTGGCCTCGGTCACTCTGGGACTCCTGTCCCATGGTCAGCATTGCCTTGTTGCCTCCTTGGGTTCTGTGCCACCCAGGCGTCTGGGTCTCGTGCCTATTACCATCTCCAGGGCTTGCTGCCATCCTCTGTCCTGCTGTCAGCCGGGGTCCATTAGCCTGAACACTTCAGGTTCTCTAGTGGAGGGTTGCATGCCTAAGATACCTCTATTACCTGTGTTCCGTCTCAGTCATTCTGTTTACAGCCATTGCTTACTGCCTATATATCCTCCATATAGTGTGGTTTCATATAGTGGGCCTGTGGCCTCATTCCTTGCATGCACTTTACTCAATAAAGTCATTTTAACCTTACTGTTCTGTCTGAGTTTTCATCAAAAACCGTGACAGTACGAAAGGGCCAATGACCTCAGACAAATCCAGTGAAGGCAGTTCAGTCAATATCCATTAGAGAATGGATATGTATGAGCAACGTCTTGATCAACTGTCAGTGGTGGTGCAGACTATGCTGGAGCGGATCGCACACTTCCTCCGTCGGTGGCCACCACAGTCCAGGCACCGACAGTCCAAAACTCTAGTGTCAATATGCAATATAAAGGGCTATCTTCTACGGCACCATTACCGTTAAGGTATGATGGGGAACCTACTCTCTGTAGAGGTTTCCTTAATCAGCTGGAAATTTTTCTGGAACTGGATCCCCAAGCCTTTCCTACGAAGAGAAGCAAGATTAGTTTTATGATATCGCTGTTAACTGGCAGGGCTCTAGCCTGGGCGAATCCGATTTGGGAAACGGCTAAGCCTATTACTACCAATTTTGGTGATTTCGTGAGGGCCTTTCGAAGTGTCTTTGAGATGCCTGGGAGCAATATCTCTGCTGCCAAGCAAATAATGAATATCCGACAGGGCAACCGTACAGTTGCTGATTACTCCATTGAATTTCGCACCTTGGCAGCCGAGTTGGGATGGAACGATGAGGCTTTGGTAGCGGCATTTGCTCAAGGCCTAAATGACAGTATTAAAGATGAGATTGCGGCCCGGGAATTACCTGAATGTCTGGACAAGTTCATTGAATTTGTTAATTTGATTGACACTCGGATCAGGCAATGTACACAGAATAGGGACCGCAAACTGAGGTCTCCTACAAGTCAGTGGCACAAAAATATTCTCCCACCCTTGCCCCCCTCTCCTCCCATGCCTCCTGGTCATGTTGAAGCTGCTGAACCCATGCAGTTTGGCTTTACTAGACTTATTAAGGAAGAATGGTCATTTCGACGTAAAATTGGCCTGTGTCTGTACTGTGGGAAAGGAGGTCATTTGTTGCGCAATTGTCCGACTCGGCCAGGAAATGCATGCACCTAGGCTTCCTTAGGGGACAGGTCCTAGGTGGTATTCAGCAGTCCCCAGAGGTTGTGCCTTCCAAACCGGTGGTTAATGTGATCATTTCCTCCTCCGACTTATCAGTGACGGTATCTGCGCTGCTAGACTCTGGAGCAGCGGAATATTTTATGGACTAAGAGTTTGCTGCATTACATAACATTCCGCTGGTGTTGCTGGACAATCCTATGCAAATTGAGGCCATTGATGGGCGACCTTTGGTGCCTCCCCAGGTCTCCCATGAGACATGTCCGCTCTCAGTATAGACCGGAGCATTACATTTCAAAACCCTGTCTTTTCAAATTATCCAGTCACCCCATTATGCGGTCATTCTGGGGTTTCCATGGTTACGGACGCATAATCCCAGAATTAATTGGAACTCCTGTGTGATTGTGGCCTGGTCTGAGCACTGTATGAATCATAGTCTACGCCAACCTAATAGAATTTTGTGTACCTCTCCCTCCCTACTGCATGAATACCAATCCTTCAGCGATGTTTTCAGTAAGAGAGAGGCTAGCACATTACCTTATATCCTTATATCCTTCATATAGTGTGGTTTCGTATTGTGGGCCTGTGGCCTCATTCCTTGTATGCACTTTACTCAATAAAGTCATTTTAACCTTACTGTTCTGTCTGAGTGTTCATCAAAAACCGTGACAGTAACCCACACTGGTCCAGTGTATATATATATATATATATATATATATATATATATATATACAGAAATTATACTGACACAGGTCAGGTTACAGTAGTATTCAGTAACCCACACGGGTCCAGTGAAACACTAAGGTACAACACTGCCACAGGTCAGGTTACATTTCGTGTGAATCCTAGAAGAGACTGTGGAGAAACGGGTGCTATTAGGCCAAGAGATATGGACAGGCCCTAATAGGACTGAGGCCCACAGGACACTCTCTACGCATACACAGGAATCACACAGAAGTCAGGAGCTAGCGACTGGAACAACACAAAAGGGCACTGCAGAAGTGACAGGGCTCAGTATTTAAGGGCTAGCACTGGGTGGAGCAAAACCACAGTAGCCAATAAAAGGAATCAGGAATTAGCACTGAATCACAATGTCGCCAGCGATAACACGGGCACCGTGATAGTTAGTCAGCCAGAGCCAGGTGTCAGATCGGAGCGGATAATCAGCAAGAGCCAGGAGTCAAACCGGAACGGGTAGTCAGCCAGAGCTAGTAGTCAAACCGGAACGGGTAGTCAGCCTGAGCCAGGAGTCAAACCGGAATGGGTAGTCAGCCAGAGTTAGGAGTTAAACCGGAACAGGTAGTAAGCCAGAGCCATTAGTCAAACCGGAAAGGGTATTCAGCCAGAGCCAGGAGTCAAACTGGAACAGAAAGCAGTTAGGGATCAAGGGGAGCCGAAGTCAGATAAAACCAGGAGTCATGCATGGGAATCAAGCATCGGAATCACAAGTGCTATAGCGCACAGGTACACCATGAAAGGGCATGGTAGTAGGGCAGGCTGAGGCCTTTAAGGCCTAGCAAGTAGGTGGAGACTGACACTGGCAACAAGCAGTAGCCTATAAGAATAGCGAATGTGTAACAGTGCGACAACTAGGAAGTAAGGAATGTCTCCTGCCCCCTCAATGATTTCTCCCCCGCAGGAAAGAACTAACATTATTAGGAAATTTCATATGGAATCTGCATAGCAGAACAGGAACGTGAATATCAGACTGATTCACCCAGGAACGTTCTTCAGGGCCATAGCCTTTCAAATGCACAAAATATTGAATGTGCCCACGCACTTTATGGGAGTCTAGAATATTTTGGATTTCATACTCCACATGGTCTTGGATGCACACAGGATTCGGTACCACTGGAGCAGAAGTGTAGCGGTTACATACCAAAGGCTTCAATAGGAACACATGGAAAACATTGTGAATACGCATGTCACTAGGAAGGTCCAAGGCATAGGAGACAGGGTTCACTCTCCTAAGTACCCAGAAAGGACCTACAAAACGTGGAGCCAGCTTATTACAGGGTACTTGTAGGAGCAGGTTTCTGGACGACAGCCACACTCTATCCCCAACTTGGAAAACAGGAGCAGGACGCCTCCTGCAGTCTGCATGTTTCTGGTAGAGCTCAGAGGACCTACGCAGGGCATTCTGAACCTGTGCCCATGTGGAGCGGAGCTGCCTAATATGCTCATGCAGAGCCAGAATCTCTTGAGCCTGAAAGGAGTCCGGGAGCAAGGATGGTTGGAACCCATAGTTAATCAGGAAAGGAGAGCACCCGGATGAGGAGTTTATGGCACAGTTCCTGGCAAACTCATCCCACGACAACAGGTCAGCCCAATTATCATGATGGCCGGAGATAAAACAGCACAAGAATTGTTCCAACTCCTGGTTGGATCTTTCAGCAGCACCATTCATCTGGGGATGATAGGCTGAGCAAAATGGCCCATCTGATCACAGAAGGCACTCCAGAACCTTGACAGGAACTGACTCCCACGGTCAGAGACCAAAACCTTGGGTACTCCATGGAGTCGGAACACCTCTCTAGCAAATACCATGGCCAATTCTTTGGAGGAAGGTAGTCCCTGGAGAGGGACAAAATGAGCCATTTTGGAAAAGCGGTCCACTATCATTAGTATAACCGTACACCCCTTGGACACTGGTAACTCCATCATAAAATCAATTGATACTTGTGACCATGGGCTCTCAGCATTCGGAACTGTCTGGAGCAACCACAGAGGAAGGTGTCTTGGGGTTTTGGCATTAGCACACACAGAACAGGCCTCCACAAAAGCCGTACAATCTGCCCTCATACTGGGCCACCAAAATATCTGAGAGATAGACCAGATCAGTTGGTCCCAACCAATATGTCCAGCTGCCCTTGAAGAGTGCTAAGTTTCCAGTAATTTGGTACGGAAAGGCTCGGCCACGAAACATTTACCACTAGGTTTCTCTGCTGGAGCATTGCCTTGGGAAGCCAAGATCCCTTTGCCCAAAGGAGATGCGATGCTTGTGCGTATGGTGGCCAAAATGCGATCTGGAGGAATGATTGTTACTGGAGCACTGACAGTCTCCTGGTCCGGCCCAAACTGCCTAGAAAGAGCATCAGCTCAAAAGTTCTTGGACCCAGGGAGATATGATACCACAAAATTAAATCTTGACAGGAAAATGCCCATCTGGCCTGTCGTGGTGACAGCCTTTTCACTTCATATAAATAGGTCAAATTTTTGTGATCTGTCAAGATCAGAATTGCAGCTTTGGTCCCCTCCAGGAGATGACGCCATTCACGGAGAGCTAGGATTATGGCTAACAATTCATGATAGCCTATGTCGTATAGGCTCTGGGCTTTAGTCATCTTTTTAGAGAAGAATCCACATGGCATGAGGGTCTTGCCGGGTTCAGGTCTTTGGGACAACACTGCCCCTACTCCTGTTTCTGATGCATCCACCTCCAGGGTGAAGGGCAAGGCAGGGTTAGGATGCAACAACACAGGAGCCACAGTGAAGGCAGACTTCAAGGCTTCAAAAGCACTGTTGGCCTCAAGAGACCAAACCAAGGGATTAGCCCCTTTATGAGTCAAATCAGTCAGAGGTTTAACCATTGTAGAAAAATTTTGTATACATTTTCTGTAATAGTTTGCGAATCCTAAGAATCTCTGTATGGCCTTCGGGCCAACCGTCGTGGCCATTGCAGGACTGCCATCAGCAGAGATCACATACCCCAGAAATGGCACTTGCTTTTTGTGGAATTTGCATTTTTCAAGTTTACAATATAGTTTGTTTTCCCTCAGTCTTTGCAAGACTGTAGTAACATCTCCCCGATGTGTTTCCAGGTCAGGAGAATGTATCAGAATATCATCCAGATAAACTACTATGCAGGACAGTAGTAGATCTCTTAGAACATCGTTTACAAATTCTTGGAATACCGCTGGTGCATTGCACAGCCCAAAGGGCATGACCATTTTCTCATAATGGCCACTAAGGGCTCGATTTAAAGGCAGCCGTTAACCAAAAAAATCACTAACGGGTGCGTTAAGTGTCATGTTGCAATTCAAAGATCCGTCTAAACAACAGCTAACGGCAGTTGCACAATTCCTACGGCCGATACACTTACGTGCATTCAGACGCATGGAACAACATACCCCAGAGCTATTCAAAGGCTTGCGGTACTGATAACGGCTGAAAAAAAGACACACCTAACGGCTAAAAGTTAAGACCCACTTCTCACACACGTTAGACACTTAATGGCCAAAACTAAACACCCGTTACAGAGGAAAACACACAAAAGGCTTACCGCACAACCATGTAAATGGGAAAATTAACCCGTGCAATGCCAAAACAACACAAAAACATGCACACACAACACAAATCACTACACACAAAACAACAACCAACACCACAGGAACAATGACACACAAAAAAACAACAACACAACATGGCACGGAACAATGGGGGTCATCACACAAAGCGGACCCTGCAAATACAAGCTCACCTGGGAAACATCAACACGCGACCTGCACCCCACAACTGCACGCCCGCAAATGGCACACACAGAACAAGCACAACACACCACATCTTATAACACACACACACCTGCAAACACTTACCTGGACACAAACAACTCACCATTGGTCAGCACTCACCTCATCACCACACCTACACAACGCCCTAGCAAGTACTTAAAGGGACAACTCAGCACACTCACTTGTGGCTTGTTTTCCACTCAGGGAGGGAGGGAGAGAGAGAGAGAGAGAGAGAGAGAGAGAGAGACAGATAGATACAGATAGATAGAGACAGATAGAGAGAGCAAACAGTATGTTGGGTTACATATTGTTGCGAAGACTGCGTAGAAGGCGTGCAAGGGAGAGAGCTAGGGAACATCAGCAAACCCCAAGCACGCCTCATCAACAGCCTTCACCTGTTGCAAGTGAGGAGGCTCTGGCTCACCAGCCACACAGGAGTCCATCCCCACCTGGAGGGCACAGGATGTATAGACGACCACCAAGGCCCAGGGTATACCGCCCAAGGGTCACACTCTTTGGAATGGCTGATGACGAGGTCATTGATCGCTACAGGTTGAGGCCTGACAGCATCATTGCCTTGTATGAGGTCATCAAGGAGCAGGTGGATCCCATCTACATCCACAACCATGCCCTAACTGGCCTGCAGAAACTACTCTGTGCCATACACTTCATGGCAAGCGGGGCCTTCCAGTCCACTGAGGGTTACGCATCTGGCATGTCACAGGCCACATTCTCCAGAGTGCTGGCCCAGGTCCTGCCAGCCCTCAAAAGCAAGGCCAGTACCCATATACATTTTCCCACCACCGACATGGACTGGATACACGTCAAGCAGGCCTTTTACGCAAAGGGAGGCATGCCCAGGGTCATGGGTGCTATAGATTGCACCCATGTCCGGATTAAGGCCCCAGCACGTGACGCACAGATATTCATCAACAGGAAGAACTTCCACTCCATCAACGTGCAGATGGTGTGTGACAGCAACATGAGGATCATGAATGTCTGTGCAAAATATCCTGGCAGCACACATGATGCATACATTCTACAAAACTCCTCAGTCCACAGAGATTTTGAGAATGGAACCTTTACAGGGGGATGGCTAGTGGGTGAGTTCACAAAACAAAATCACACCACATACACAGGCGTACACACCACTCAGCTCAGCATGCACCTGACCCACAGCTACTACGTCCACCACACAAAACATCATTCACACAACATGTGCTCCCTGTTTCACCATGTCACTCACATTACACAGGTGATGCTGGCTATGGATGCAAGTCCTGGCTACTGACCCCTCTGGCCAATCCCCAAACACATGCCCAGGAAAGCTACAACCAGGCTCATGCCAGAACCAGGAATGCTATTGAGCGGACATTTGGGCTCCTCAAGTCAAGATTCCGATGTCTGGACCACTCTGGGGGAGCACTGCAGTATGCACCGGCTAAGGTGTGTGACATCATTGTGGCGTGCGCAATACTGCACAATATCGCAGTGGACACCAGGCTGCTGGAGCACATCCCGGACCCCCCCATACAGGAAGTGGCCATGGACATCGGGCATGTGGAGGAGACCATGAGAGGGGCACAGATCAGAGACAGGCTCATCACGGAATACTTCACCTGTGACTATAACACAGGCATGCAAACAATCCATGCAAGTCCCCCAGCAGTCCTGTGACACTAACCACACTGCACATTTTGTTCTGTCTCACCCCACAGGAACAGTGACACAGCACTGCACTGGCAGTGGACGTGGAAAATTGTGTGTGTGGACTCAACAACCATCCTCCATTCCACTCTCCACGTTGACATACAGACCCCAAGGATATCACGCACACCCCCAGGAGAAACAAGGTACAACATATTACCCATGTTCATCACCTTACACGGCTTGATTGACAGCAACTAACTGGATATGCCATGATTAGAGCCTGAACAACCATGCTAGCCCAGTAGTGAAAGAGTATTATCTAATGATTTGCATGAGAAGGGACATCAGACTCAATATGGGACCTGTACTGTGCTACAGCTGAGAAGAGCAGCACAGGGGTGGATGTACAGTGGTATGGGCACACAATGTAGAGGTCATGAGACGTAGATCAGATTACCACGGACTCCATGCAGACCTGTGAGTGTGCAGACGTATGTGCCCCTGACATGAATACACACATCAACAAATGTGTCCTAACAGTTCCATGGAACAAATGACATTGGGCTGCCACTGTCACTTTCACAGTGGCAGCACAATGTCATTACTTCCATGGAGCTCTCAGAACACTTGTTAATGTGTGTATACATGTCAGGGGCACATATCCCTAGGACTGATGCACATGTCCTTAGTTCCCCACAGAATTGGTTACAGATGAGTACACAACACATTGTCAAGCAATGGTTTGTGCACTCACCTGTAACTGTGAAAACTGAGGGGATGAAAAAGACTAAATTGTTGTTGCTTGATGATCAGTTCAGGTCTACTGCTCCAAATCCTGTCCTCTTGTCCCGCAGGCATCCGTAACATGATCCATCCTTGAACTGAAGATCTTCCATGTGACTGGATTGATGTCTTGACAACACCTTCATGAAGATCACCCCTTGCTGTTTATGGTGATGTTGTTGGTGATGCAAAGTTTGACCTGAGGTTCACACAAACCTCTACTGGAACATTCTCATAGAGACACAGAAAACACTAATTCTTGAGTGTTTTAACCTGTACAGTCAGGATGCTCAGCTACAGAGTTGTCAAACCTCATGGACAACACATGAGCAGGGCAGCAGTGTTACTGAAGTATTACAATTTAGTTTCAAAGTACATTTAGTGTTCTCATACAGGTGTTCAATGCATATAGGCAATACACACAGAAAACACATGTACATTCTAATGTACTTTGAGACACAATAAAGATGAACCATCACCATTCTATCTGTGTCTGTAGGAGGATATATTTGAGAACACATATGTCAATGTGTTACCACACCCAGGGTAGAGTATGCCCCATACATGGAAAGGCAACACCCACATCACAGGAGTCCACCACTTGTTTGCCAGTGACTGGACTCTGTGATGTATCCATGCAAACAGATGATGGTGGCAGTGATGCACCAATGTGTTGTGGGAGTGATGAAGAGGTGATACAGGGGACATACTTCCACAGTGAATACCTGTCCACAGTATCTGTATTGCTCAGTATAATCCATGTTCGGAGATTTTGCTCCACTTTGACATATCTCAGTACATGGGCTAACGAACAACCAGACTAAGTGGACATGTGTTATCACTGGTGAAGTCTGTTACACCCTTAGGGAAACAGCAACTCAACTTACAGGAGACCCCAATGCTCAGCCCAGGATATCAATGTGTGTGCTACACGTTGAAATCCTAGGTTAAAAACATTGGCTTCTCCAGTAAGTCAGTTGCACAATGAGTGTGTGAATCCAAGACAACATGGATACATTTCCCATTTATCTATCCTGCTTATAATGTCCCTGCTAAATCACAGAGCTGTTTGTCTGGTTATCCCATTAACCCACTGAGTGCAAGAGTGGTCCCCAACGCATTTCTTGACAATGCGTTGTCTACCACTCTGGCACTCAAAGGGTTAAACACAGCATATGATGTAGACAAATGTTCAGTGTTGTACAATTTGTTGTGCTAAGGGGTATGTTTTGTTGTTCAAATTCAACACACAACACCGCTATATAACACAGTGGTGTAATATGGCTCCAGGGATGTATTACAAGTTGAATTTGTACAACGGTGTGTGTGTGAACCCATGTTGTAGCATCCCACTAACATTTCACATAGGCAGAGGTTGTGTTCACTGCATTGTATGGCAATGCATTGGAGACAACCCTGCCACCCAATCCATAACTGAAGACACAACAGATCAGACTGGAATTTAAAAAAAAATGTTTTCTTTATTGAGGGGAAACTTAACAGGTTGGGCCTTTCATTTTTTCTTCTTTGGGTGGGGGGCCTTAGCCTGGGTGCCAGAGGTGGATGCCCTTGTGGATCTCCTGGTAACCCTCTGCCCCCTAGGTGTTGCTTCAGGGGTAACACTAGAGGGGGTGGTGGTTGCAGTAGACCCCTCAGTGGAACGCAAGTTCTCCCTCTCCATCCTCAGGTTCTCCCTGCGGTTTATCTCCCTCAGCTCCACAAGGACCTGTGTTAACATGTCCATCACACCAGTCCTGAGCTGCTGGAGTAGTGTATTCCCCCTGGACACCTCCGACTCCAAACCTTGGATCCTGCTCTCCAATTGGACAATGTTCCTCCTGGATTGCCTCCTGCTCCTGGTGATATTGCTGTCAGTACTCCTGCTCGACCGGAGTAGTCTCCTCTGAAGGGCCATACACTCCACCTCCATCCCTGTGAGGCGTGCGGTGCTGGAGGTGGATGTGCCCGGTGTCCCTGGTGCTGCTGTTTCTTCCTCTGCTGCTGAGGGTGCTGTTTCTTCCTCTGCTGCTGAGGGTGCTGTTTCTTCCTCTGCTGCTGAGGGTGCTGTTTCCTCCTCTGCTGGAGGTGCTGTTTCCTCTGCTGCTGGAGGTGCTGTTTCCTCTGCTGCTGGAGGTGCTGTTTCCTCTGCTGCTGGAGGTGCTGTTTCCTCTGCTGCTGCTGAGGGTGCTGTGGCTGCTGTTGGAGTGGCTGGTGCAGATGATGGGCATATGCCCACCACATCAAGTGATGCAGAGCTGCCCAGAGATGTGTGTGCTGGTGGAGGTGTGAATATGTCCCTGGGTAGGGGGCGCTGGGGCTCACCAATCAGGCCCAGGTGTGTGTAGTCCAGTGGCCAAGGGTCATATGGTGGCCACTGATAGGTGGTGGGACCCCACCTTGGATCATACCTTGGGGCATGCTGTGGAGCCATCCAGGAGGGTGGGTTGATCTGGGAGGCATATGGCCCATATTGGGTGTTGGCCACTGTCCCTGGCAGCCATTGCCTCCCTGGCGGTGGTGGTGCTGCTGATGGAGGGTAGTAGCTGGTGGAGGTGGATGGATGTGTCCACCTCTCCTCCTGTGGCATCCAGCCACTGTACTGGGGAGGTGCAGCTGGAAAGGGTGGTGCAGCCTGTGGTGGTGCAGCTGGAAAGGGTGGTGCAGCCTGTGGTGGTGCAGCTGGAAAGGGTGGTGCAGCCTGTGGTGGTGCAGTTGGAAGGGGTGGTGCAGCCTGTGGTGGTGCAGCTGGAAAGGGTGGAGCAGCCTGTGGTGGTGCAGCTGGAAGGGGTGGTGCAGCCTGTGGTGGTGCAGCTGGAAGGGGTGGTGCAGCCTGTGGTGGTGCAGCTGGAAAGGGTGGTGCAGCCTGTGGTGGTGCAGCTGGAAGGGGTGGTGCAGCCTGGGGTGGTGCAGTAGGTGGTGATGCAGCCTGTGTTGGAGGGGATGGTGATGGTGGGTAAGGTGACCACCGGCTGGTCCCCTCCTCTGTGTCCTCCTCACTGGGGGGTGACATAGCCTCCTCCACTGTCTCCCGCTGGGCTTGACGGCCGTAAGCTGTGTGGAGGAAGAAGATGTTGTGATTAATGACCTTAGCCATATGTTTGTGGAGACAATTCTACTTTGATATGTGGGGAAGAAAAATATATGTGTTTGTGTTAATCCCCCTGGGTAAACAAGGGTACTCCCACTGCTGAAAGGTGTTGTTTGAGTTATTACGGGTGAAGGTTTCATTTTGAGGTGCAATATCACAGTGTCCAGAAATAGTACAGTGGGGCTGTTGCTACACCCTCCCATGTAGATATCTGGTCCCTGTACCAGAGCTGTCCATATGATTGTGTAGTAACAGCACCACTGTACAATATCAGGCCACTGGGATATTGCCCCTGACATATCCATGTCTGAGCTGTGATACCTTTTGCATCAACACACCTTTCAGCAGTACGAATACCATTGTTTAACTCGGGGGGGGGGGGGGGGATCCAACAACATATATTTGTCTTCACAACATGTAGGGATGGCTATCCCTCCAGGGGGGTGGCAAAGGTTAAGTCCACCTTGATGTCAGATTGTAGACATTGTGGGAACAGATGTTGTTCTCTGTTAGTCCTATCCCTCCTACCCTCATGGTTGTTCAGATAATGCTCTATGTGACGGATGTAGATTTCAGTCATTTGTCTACACGAGGGATTTTCAGCAGAGACAAAATCAACCCATTTAGAGAACAATACTTAATTGGAATGGTGTACAGGGTGTGCATGATTTACAAGCACACTCTGTGGACCATTCCAAAGAGGTATTTCTCTCTATATGTTGTGACTTTGGCTCTGCTGAAGAGCCTCCGTGTGGTCAAATGATGGATATCTTCACCTGTCACATGGAGCAATATCTGTATAACCATGAGTGTTGGAGGGATGGGACTTAGATCAAGACACATCTGTTAACGATGGCAATGATATGACATCATGATGACATTACCCATTGCTATCCCATTACAGTGACACACAAGTAGAAATGGTGATATATGTATGTGGATATGTACCCTTCATATGGATGGAGTAATATCCTTCCAAGATGTGATGCCAGAGAGCATTTCATTAGGTGTGATTGCCTTACTGGCTATATATGTGCACCCATCCAACAAGACATTGTATTGATATGATGGATATGAACATACCTCGTATATCCCATCTACGTAGGGTGTGATATACTATGTATGTGTATTTGGATGGTAGCAATGTAGGTTGATATGTGATGGGTGCACATATCTGGCCAGTAAGGCAATCACATCCAGTGAAGTGATCTCTGTGTTCACATCATGTTGGAACATATTTAGTAACATTTGAATCCTAAGGGCAACAATCCAGCCAGTAGTGAGGGATATCTTTGATTGAGGCCTGTTTTTTTGTCTGTGTATGAGCCCATCCATCCTTCTGTGTGAGGCAACCGTACTCAGTCCTAGATATCCATCAGTCATGGCCTGTTGGTGACCAAGGTACAATGTTTGCTATTTGTTTCCCATATGTATCCTGCATAGCGATGCTGGTGTACCATCGATCCATGGCATCAGCACCCCTGTGGATCCATGTGGGAATCAGATATGGGATATGTCATTTCAAGTCAGAGTAAATGATTGCAGCCACAACACCAATGCCTACTTTTTCCAGCTTGAATTCTGTAAAATAGTTTTCGGCCTGTGTGTTGCACCTACAAGCATTTATTCTGTGTGACACTGTGATGTGTGATCTGATGCCCCCTTTTGTGATTCAGTAAGCGGTGATGTTGAACTGATGAAATGAACATGATGGTGACTTCTCCAGTGATCTCCTTTCCCCATTTCCAGTGTTTTCCATGGAGTCTGTACAATGGGACCCTATGAACTTGATTCTTGTTTTGGCATATTCTCCATGGACTAACACTGGTACTGGTGAAGTGAGGGTGTGTGAGGGTTACTTTGTGTCCACCATCTGTTTGTCACCGCTTAGTGAATGTCCCCTGTGTGGCATGTGATCGTTGTCCTATTGACTTGTTTGTTGTCAGGTTAACCCCTTGAGTCCCAGAGGGGTTGCCAATGCATTGTTGATCGATGCATTGATGATCCCTCTAGCACTCAAGGGGTTAGGGTGGGGGTGGGGACATGGGTGACATTGTGTGTGAACAGTGATGATCTATGACAGTCGACAATTTGAAAATGAAGGTTTGTGTATTGTGTGTAATGAGCACAGCGACAGGAGGGTTGAAGTAGGACTTTGACAGGTTTGTCCCAAGTTGGACGTTGCCATTTGTCCAGGTGTTGTGTCCTTTTTTTAACCCTCATGGTGCTGTGTTGGTGCAGTTGTATGGCTGAGTGATGGCCATGTGTTGAGGTGTGAGTGTGTGTGCAGCTGGTGTTGGTTGCTGTAGTGTGTTGTTCTGTAGTGTTGCACTTACCGGTAGTGTGGAGGCTCCTCTCATCCCCAGTGTCAGTTCCTCCCACGACCCCCTCGATCATGGTCGGGGACATGTTCTGCCGCACCATCTCCTCCCAGCCGCAGAATGTGATGGGCACAGATGGGCCACCTCCGGTGCCTCGGGCTTGCTTGGCCATGTCAGACATCTTGTTCTTGACCACCCTCCGGCAGTCGCCCCATCTCTTCTTCACAGACTCCACGTCCCGTCTGCATGTTGCCTCCGCGTTCACCCGGCTGCAGATCTGATTCCAGGCTGCCTTCCTCCGCGCTGCCAGGCCAGGGACCTTTGCCGTCGGGTGGAGAACACTCTGCCTCTCCAGGACAGCTTCCACAAGAGCCGTGTTCTCTTCCTCACTATATCTGGGATCCCTGATCCTGCCCTCATCAGCTCCGGCATGGGAGGATTCAGAGCCGGAGTGCCCTGCCTGTTCTGACCCTGCCTGTGTGGGGTGCTCCCCAGGAACTACCCCTCGTCCCACTGCAGGTTCTGTCCCTGTCCTGCGTGTTCCTGCTCTTGTGGGCCTGGTCCCCCTCCGCCCTGCGGATCTCCCTCTCCCACCCCTGCTCTGCTGAGGGATCCCCTCCTGAGCTTCTTCCTCCTCCACTACTCTCCCCATCCCTCTCTCCTGTCCTCCTCTCCTTGCCATCACTCACCCAGTCACACCCAGGCACTCCCACAGGCCCTCACAGACACACTCGATCCAGTCACTCTCTGTCACACACTTTCACTCCCAGATTCACACTGTCAAAATAAAAAGTAAAATGTGTAAGGTGTTATAAAATAAAAGGACTATGTGTATGTATGTGTATGTGTTTGTATGTGTGTATGTAATATGTGCAAAGGTGTGCTATGTGTCGTATTCTGTGCAATGCTCTCCTCTCTCCAAACTCCAAACCTCCTCTACCTCCAATGAACGCTCCTGTCTCCCTCTCTCTAATGACTATCCTCCGCTCCTGGGTCCTGATATCTGGCTCTGAAGAACTCGATAACAGACAGTGTGTGGCGGTTATTTTTGGGTATATATAGGTGTATTTGAAGTTATTTGATACATTGGGGCTTTGGGATTGGATGTGTGTTTGAATTTGTTTTGGCATCAATCATGGTTGCTTGACAACGGCAGCCGTTATGTTACATGTTGTTTGGAGCTCAGTTATCGTGTGATTTGTCCGCCCGTTGTGCATTAACATGAGCGACAACGGGTTTTGTGTTACGTGTTTTTTGTGTGCCTACGCTCGATAGCTATTCTTGTAGAGTAGCTATTGAATCTGCCGTAACTCCTGTATTATTTGCGAGCGATGTGCCTTTTTCACTTAGCGGCTGGTTTAACGGTTGGCTTTAAATCGAGCCCTAAGAGTATTAAATGCTGATTTCCACTCATTGCCCTCTGAATTAGGTTATAGGCTGCCCATAGGTTGAGTTTAGTGAATACTGAGGAGCCTTTCAGGCGGTCAAACAACTTGGTTATCAATGGGATAGGGTACGCATTTTTCACCATCAACTTATTCAGACATCTATAATTGGTACAGGGTCTAAGCTCCCTGTCTTTTTTCTTAACAAAGAAAAATCCAGCCCCCGCGGGCAAGGAAGATTTCCTTATAATGCCCCTTGCCAAGGCAACTGAAATGTACTCTTCCATAGTCTCCTCTACTGGCAAAGGGTATGTGAGGCCTTTAGCAGGCATAGTGCCTGGCGTCAAATTAATAGCACAGTCGTATGGCCTATTCTTAGGCAATGTGCTAGCCTCCCCCTTACTGAACACCTCACTGAACGACTGATACTCTGAGGCTAGAGAGGGAAAGATACACATAATCCTAGTAGGCTGCTATAGACAAGACTTCTGACAATACTCGGACCAATAAAGAATGTCACAGGTCTTCCAGTCCATTCTGGGGTTGTGTGTGTCTGAAGCCAAGGAAACCCCAGAATGACTGCGTAATGTGGAGACTAAATTACTTGAGATTGTATGGTCTCCACATGGAGGGCTCCCACTCTGATAGACAGCGGAAAAGTCTCATGTGTGACATGGGATGGTACTAGCGGTCTACCATCGATCGCCTTCACAGCCAACGGAGAGATGCGAGGCATCAAGGGAATATTATGCTGTTTAGTGAAATAGCCATCAATAAAATAGCCTGCGGCTCCTGATTCGATCAGGGCTGGAGTATTCACCGAGGAGGTTGCCCGAGATATTGTCACCTGAATGATCGGCTTGTTTTCATCTGGGTCTGGGGACTGATTTACACCACTTAGGATCTGTCCCCTCAGGGATCCTAGGTGCATGTGTTACCCGAAAGTACCAGACCGGCCCGTAACATATGTCCAGCCTTACCCTAGTACAAGCATAGACCTTCTTTCCAATGGAAAGACCACTCTTTCCTGGACAAATGTGTGAAGCTGATTTGCATAGGTTCAGTCCTACTGGCCTAAGTACTAGGTGGCTTGGGAGGTGAGGGAGGCATGGATGGGAACTCCCAGTTAGTCCCCAGCCAAGACTCAAGCTTAGGCTTGTGGTTCTTAAATAAGGATCTCTCTCTAATGTGGGTATCAATGAGTATAGCAAAGGAGATGAACAGATCTAGATCCTCTGGCAGCTCATGGGCTGCCTTCTCATCTTTAATGATGTCATTTAGCCCTTGGGAGAAGGCTGCCATCAGAGCCTCTTTGTTCCAGCCTACCTCTGCCGCTAGTGTACGAAATTCAATAGCGTATTCTGCTACTGTACGGGAGCCCTGGCGAACGGTCATTAGTTTTTTTTGCTGCAGAGGTTGCTTGGCCTGGAACATCAAACACTTTACGGAAGGCATCCACAAATTCAGTAAAGTTAGATGTTATGGGTTTAGCTGTTTCCTATAACGGGTTGGCCCATGCTCTACTGATCAACAAGGAAATCATAAAGCCCACTTTGCTTCTTTCACTCTGGAAAGCATTAGGCAGTAGTTCCAACAAAATTCAGAGCTGATTTATGAATCCACTGCACAACGTGGGTTCCCCATCATATCTTAGAGGGAGTAGAGTGGCTCCGGACAACCCTCTATAACTTGTGTTCTCCACCTGAGTGGTTATAACTGATGCCAAAACAGAGGAGGCCACAGGTAGTTGCGTAGGTTTATCGAGATGCATTGTATGGTTAAGGAGCGTCTGCATCTCCATAGACAACTGGTCAATACGTTGTTCCTGAATATCCATTCTGGAAAGGATATTAGGTAACTGTCGCCTACCAGCATCTGTACTTTCACAGTTCATGGCCCTTTCGTACTGTCACGGAGTGACTGTGAAATAACAACTGTGACAAGTACAAATATAGTAAAACAATATCTTTATTAAAAATTGCACAATAAAAAGAATAGCACTTCTCCAACCTTCACAGGGCCAGATATAAGGACAGTGACTGTACACTTTCTCAACCTTCACAGGGCAGGTTAGGATAAGGACAGGATCCCCAGACTGTAGGCAGATAGAGTACCACTCTGACTGCCATGAAATACTAGTAGCTAGGATGGTAGTAGCTACTAGTGCAGGAGCAGCTGTAAAGCCCCTGGAAACCGAGGTAACTTTCCATAGAACGCTAGGATGACTGGACAGACAACAGAGACTGACTCTCCCTAGAACACTAGGTATACTGGATAGGCAACAGAGGTAGACTCGCCCTAGAATGCTCGGGTGACTGGATAGGCAACAGAGGTAGACTCGTCCTAGAATGCTAGTGTGACTGGACAGGCAACAGAGGTGGACTCATCTTGAAATGCTAGGGTGACTAAACAGGCAACAGAGGTAGATTCGCCCTAGAATGCTAGGGTGAATGGACAGGCAACAGAGGTGGACTCGCTCTAGAACGCTAGAGTAACTGGCACAGTACAGGATGATGGCAACAGAAGTCAGTGACACAGACTGACACAACTGAGCACAGCTAGATGGAGGAATCGCCTAGGCACCGAGAGTGATAGCGGAGGTGGTAGGCCAACGCCAGGAGTAGATTGGTGTGGGTAGTCAGTCAGAGCCAGGAGTCAGATCGGAGCAGTAATCAGCCAAAGCCAGGAGTCAAGCCGGAACAGGTAGTCAGCCAGAGCCAGGAGTCAAACCGGAATGGGTAGTCAGCCAGAGCCAGGAGTCAAACCGGAATGGAAAGCAGCCAGGGATCAAGCGGAGCTGAAGTCAGAAGAAACCAGGAATCATGCACAGGAATCAAGCATCGGAATCACAAGAGCTATATCGCACAGGTACACCACAAAAGGGCAAGGTAGTAGTGGCAGGCTGAGGCCTTTAAGGCCTAGCAAGTAGGCGGAGACTGACGTGTAACAGAGTGACAACCAGGAAGTAAGGAATGTCGCCTGCACACACAGGTGCTGGAGGCAATCATGGGCACTGTGATACCAGACTAGATACCCTGTCTCCTCTAAAGGCCTACCACATGGTTTGGTCAATTTTTCATTCTTGGTGCACAGACATGGATCTGTCTTCACAGGAGTTTGACCTTTTGGTGATCATCTCTTTTCTACAGGATGGTGTTAACAAAGGACGCAGTCTGAGTTCCTTGAAGGTTCAGACTTCTGCTCTCTCTCTCTGTGTTTTTCCAGAGAAGCATTGCTGTATTCTCTGACGTCAAGGTATTCGTTCTGGGGATTGCACATGTATCACTGTGCCCATGATCTATCTCCCATGATGTTACCTGCCTTATCCCCTCATATGGCTCGGCAGCAGCATGTCTGGTCACTACTTGTCTGATGGCCTTCCTGTTTGCAATTGTGCGTCACTACAGCGCGCTCACTATTTTGTACCCGTGGCCTAATTGGCCGATTGATGTCCCGCCTCTCCAGTTGGCCTTATATGAGGCCTTCAGGCCTAGCCTCAGTGCCCTTTCATGGTGTATCTGAGCATTTCTTGTATTCTGCTTTCTGTTGTGACCTGTGCTTGGCTACTGATTCCAATTCGTGTATGAGTGTTTTCAGTGGCCTCCCTTTGAGTCTCTTGCTACAATTTCTTTTCGGCTCTTGACACTGAAGATGGCTTTTATTTTGTCTGTGAGCAGAGTTGCTGAACTGCAGGCCTTGTCCTGTAGGCCACCTTTCCTAGTGTTTCCCAAAGATAAAGAAGTTATTTGAACCTCTCAGGAATTCCTTCCTAAGGTGGTCTTTGAGTTCCACATCAATCAGGAGATGTTGTGGCTTCATTTTGTCCTAACTCCAAATCTGACAAGGAGAGGGATCTCCACTTGTTAGATGTGGTGCGTTGCCTCAAGTTTTATGTGTACCATACTGAATCTTTGCATAAGTCCAATGCTTTATTTGTTATCCCTAAGGGCCTAGGGTAGTTACATAGTAATTTAGGTTGAAAAAAAGACTTGTGTACATCAAGTTCATCCCTTTTTCTATTCCTGTTTACCATTGTTGATCCAAAAGAGGCAAAAAAAAACCCCTCACTACAGCAATTTCAAATTCTGCTTTGCATGGGGGGACAAAATTCCTTCTTGATTCCAAATGGCAATCAGATTTCTCCTTGGATCAACAAGCACTAACTAAATATTAATCCCAATACTAACATACATAGCCGTCTATGTTCTGCTCTTTTAGAAAAGTATCCAGGCCTTTTTTAAAGTCATCTACTGCATTCAATAGCACCTCCTCCTCAGGCAGTGAATTCCATAACTTTATTGTCCTTACTGTAAAGAATCCATTCCGCTGTTGTAGATGAAATCTCATTTACTCAAGTCTAAGCAGGTGACCCCATGTCTTTTGCACTGTTCTGTTAATGAACAAGTCTTTGGAGAGCCCTTTGTATGGGCCCTGAGCATATTTATATAATGTTATCATATCCCCTCTAAGATGCTGTTTCTCTAGTGTGTACAAGTTTAACTTTTCTAGCCTTTCTTCATAACTAAAACTTTGCATTCCCCTTATTAGTTTTGTAGCCCTCCTCTGCACCTTCTCTAGTTACATAATGTCCTTTTTCAGAAAAGGCGCCCAGAATTGAATAGCATATTCAAGGTAGGGTCTTACCATGGACCTGTAAAGAGGCAGAATAATATCTTCCTCCCGTGAGTCAATACCCCTTTTACTACATCCCAATATCTTATTGGCATTTGCAGCTGCCAGCTGGCACTGCACGCAACTGCTAAGTCTACTGTATACTCCCAAATTCTTTTCATTAGTAGATTTCCCCAAAGAAACACCATTTGTGGTCAGGGCTTCCAGAGTATGGTTATTATGGAGGGTTGCTGTCCCCCTGAGCTATCGTAAGCTTCAGGGGATAAGGCGACGAAGGTGACCTGAAGAGAGGACCACCTTAATAAGTCCTTTAAAGAAAGGGTGTTGGTGGGGGGGGCACAACTGATGATGTGTCCCGTGGGAGAGGCTGCTGCCCGCTATTTAAGGGCTTGCAGCCCCTCCCACAAATACAGGCCCTGCCTTTCACTTGTGGTCAGAGCTTCCAGAGTATGGTTATTGTGGAGGGTTGCTGTCCCCCTGAGCTATCGTAAGCTTCAGGGGATGAGGCGACAAAGGTGACCTGAAGAGAGGCAAAAGAGACTGTACCAATATAACTATAGAAGCCTGCGTAAAGATGACATGTTATTAGCTAGGTTAGTATGTGTTCTGCCTATCTAGTCTCAGGATTGGGATGAATCTATTGAGGCATGAAGATTGCCATCTACTAAGTGGTATTGTATGAGCGGGCAATTCTTGTGGCTATTATACTGCCTAAAGAATGACCTGGGTACTATGGAATGTAGCCTAAACGTGACAGGATAGTATGTGTATGATTCATGAACGTGATATACTGAGTGGCCTGTAAGGAGTAAACTATTATCTGGATGCTGTTGCGAATGCAGCAGTGAGGCGAGATTTAGTGATTGTGTGGCATCAATGACATACTGATTAAATATGGTAAGTGATTAGCTTAAGACTTATCGTTTAGAGTGTGTGATAGAGTGAACTGATCAGAGCAGCAGGAGACTTAGTTCTACTCTTAATCCTATTGATCTAGTGCGACAGGAAAAAACCCGCCCGGACAGAGAGGCAAAAAATGCAAGGCATGAAGCTGCAGAAGATGACTTCTGTGAGGTAATCATAGACCCTCTGAATATATGCCCGGAGATGCAGTGAATATTTAATGTCTCTGAGAATAGAAAATGGGCAGCCAAGATGCTTTACTAATGATGGTGATGCTAGAAGAAGTGAGTTGTAGCAAAAATAGATTGTGAAAGCTTGAATGGTGCCAAAGCTGTAAGATAGAAAAGGATAAAATCAGAGCATTTAGTACTTCCTGTGGCCGTGTTCTGTAGACCGTTGGGTGCTACGAATGCTGAGGAGCCCTGCTCATTCTGCTGCGTCTATAGACTGCAGGCTATATGGTAGGTGAAGAGGAATAGGGACCTGCTTTCGAAGTTGGGAGTTTGACCATATGCATAAGTCTGAGAGGCTGTATTGATCGAGGGTAGATTGGAGTGTGTGACCTGGACTTTAATGAGGAGGTAAGGATTAGCGTGTATCCTTCCTGCCTCTGTGAAGAGGTAAGAATGGGAGTGTGATTGCTTCGGCCTCTGAGAGGAGGCAACATTTACGGAGTAATTCTTGTTGCTTCTACAAATATTAAGGATTTAGAGTTCAATTCCCTCGGCCGCTGCAGGGAGGTAAGGATGAAGTGCAACCTTCGACCCCTGCAGTGAGGTAAGGATTGAAGTGTGATCCTCCGGCCTCTGCTGTGAGGTAAGGATTGAAGTGTGATCCTCCGGCCTCTGCTGTGAGGTAAGGATTGAAGTGTGATCCTTCGGCCTCTGCAGTGAGGTAAGGATTCAAGTGTGATCCTTCGGCCTCTGCAGTGAGGTAAGGATTCAAGTGTGATCCTCCGGCTTCTGCGGAGAGTTGAGGTATCAGTCTGTGGGACTTCTAGCCTCTGCGAAGAGGTGAGGTATCTGTCTGTGGGACCTCCGGCCTCTGCGAAGAGGTGAGGTATCTGCCCGTGGGACCTTTGGCCTCTTCGCAGAGGTGAGGCATCTGACTGTGGGACCTCTGGCCTCTGAGAAGAGGTGAGGTATCTGTCTGTGGGACCTCCGGCCTCTGCGAAGAGGTGAGGTATCTGTCTTTGGGACCTCCGGACTCTGAGAAGAGGTGAGGTATCTGTCTGTGGGACCTCCAGCCTCTGTGAAGAGGTGAATTGTCTGTCTATGGGACCTCTGGCCTCTGCGAAGAGGTGAGGTATCTGTCTGGGGGAACTCTGGCCTCTGCGAAGAGGTGAGGTATCTGTCTGGGGTACCTCTGGCCTCTGCGAAGAGGTGAGGTATCTGTCTGTGGGACCTCCAGCCTCTGCGAAGAGGTTAGGTATCTGTCTGTGGGACCTCCGGCCTCTGTGAAGAGGTGAGGTATCTGTCTGTGGGACCTCCGGCCTCTGAGAAGAGGTGAGGTATCGGATTGAGAGTTCTACTTCTTTTGTAGAAGTGAGGTATCTACCTAGGAACCTTCAGCCTCTGATAAGAGGTGAGGTATCTGACCCCTGTGACGAGGTAAAGTGAGTAGCTACCTCTATTAGGATTATTATTCTACCTAGTGAAGAACCTGCTTCTGCTGAGGGGATAGGGAGAGAGGTACCAATGTTGTATCAATACATACAGTATGTTACATATGGAGTGACTGGGTGTTTGTAACAATGGAATGTTGTATTTGTGCATACAGAATAGTAACTGTATGATGTTGCGATAGGAATGTATATGATACCTAAGGTAAGGTGTAACTGGAAGCGTTGGGTTGATGACAATGATTGTAGCCACACTTGTAACAGGAGATGGTGATGTAAGTGAGTTGCTCTGTGACTGAGGGATGTACCATACGTATAATGTAGTGTAATGGTTGATAGTTAAAATAGGAATGTTGTAGAGTACATCGGTATGGTACAAGTGTACTCTGTGCCATAATAATGTAGTATTAGCACTTACAGAATGGAGTGGGCGGCCGTCTATATAATGGAATGCTGTGTTATTACCTGTAGTGTGGAGTAACAAGACATATGTATAATGGAATGTTGTACTGGTGCACACCGTATGGTATACTGGACTTGAAGTAATGTAGTAGTGGTATATACATTATGGAATAACTGCATTAGTACAATAGGAATGTTGAAATGGTACATACTGAATGGTATTACTGGACGTTGGCATGATAAGAATGTTGTAGCGGTATAGATGGTAGAATGGTATAGAATGTGAAGGGGAAGGGTGTGGAGCTACTGCTAGTAAGGTTAAATTCTGCCTGCTTGCTGAGGGGATGGGGAGAGAGGTACCAATGTTGCATTGATACATACAGTATAGAGTAAATGAGTGTTGGTGCCATGGGAATGTTGTATAGTACCTACGGTATGGCTGTAGAATTGGTACATTGGGTATGTGTAACTGGACATTGTTACGATGAAATGTTGTAGTGGTACATTGTTATGTATTACAGGACATAGTACTGTAGGAATGTTGTATTGGCATATACGGTGTAGTGTGACTGGACTTGTTACAATGAGAATGTTGTGTTGGTATGTACAGTATGGAATACCTGGCGATGGACACAGTGTGAATGTTGTACTAGTACCCACAGTATGGTATACTGGACTTTGGTTGTGATGTAATGTTGTAGTGGTAGATAAGTAATGGAATAACTGGGCGTTGGTTACCATAGGAATGTTGAATGGTACATACAGTGTGTGTCACTGGGCGTTTGTTATGATAGGAATGTTTATGGCGGTATATACGGTATGGAATATCTGAATGTTGAATAGGAATGCTGTAGTGGTACATCAGTAAGGTGTGACTGGACGTTGGTTTAGGAATGTTGTATTGGTACATACGGACGTTGATTACGATGGGAATGATGTAAATGTACTTACAGTATGGCAACTGTATGTTGGTTATGATAGGAATGTTGTATGGTACATACAGTACGGATAACTTGACGCTGTTATTATGGAATGTTGTATTGGTACATCCGGTTTGATGTAACTGAACGTTGGTTACAATGGAATGTTGTATTGATGCATACAGTATGGTGTCATTAAACGTGGTTACAATAGAAATGTAGAATTGGCACTACGATATGGTGTAACTGGATGTTTGTCGTCTTGATATATACAGTATGATGTCTCTGGATGTAGGTTACGATTGGAATGTTCATGGTACTGTATGGTGTAACTGGACGTTGTTACAATAGGCATGATGTGGTGGAACATGCAGTCTGGTGCAAGCTGGACACTGGTTATGATGGGAATGTAGTGGTACATATAGAATGATGTAATTAGATGTTAGTTACAATGGAAATGTTGTATTGATACGTACAGTATGATGTAACTGTATGTTGCTACAATAAGAATGTTGTATAATCACATACAGTATAGTGTGACTGGACGTGGTTACTATAGGAATGTGTATTGGAACATGCGGAATGGTGTGACTGGATGTTGTTTACTTATGGGAATGTGTCTTGGTATACAGTATGGTAACTGGATGTGGTTAACAATGGAATGTTGTATTGATGCATACAATATGGTGAAACTGATTGTAGATTACTATAGGAGTGTTGTCCTGGTACTACGGTGTGATGTGACTGGACGTTGGTTACATGGAATGTTGTATTGGTACATACTGTATGATGTAACTGAACGTAGGTACATGTTGTATTGGTGCATACGGTATGGTGTGACAGGTATGTTTGTTACAATAGGAATGATGTAGTGGTGCATACAGTATGGTGCGCTGATGCTGGTTACTATGGGAATGTTGAAGTGGTACGTACCATATAGTGTAATTGGATGCGGGTTACATGGGAATATTGTATAGCACATTCAGTATGATGTAACTGGGCATGCTCCCATGGAATGTTAATGTGGTATGGAACATACGGTAATGATGCCACTGGACACTGGTGTTGAATTGGTATACATCATATGGTAACTGGGCATTGGTTACATTGTGGCGAGTGGCGGAGATAGACGACTAGTTTGACCTGCATATATACATATATACATACACACATAAACGCACATCTACATATACATACACGCATACATACATAAATCTACATATACATACACACTTTTTTTTTTTTTTTCCCCAAGCATACGCATAATATGCCTAATGAAGAGTGAATGAGAGGGCGCTGTGTAATGGAGGCATGGAGCATGATGGTTACAGCAGCGTAATAGAATATAGGGGTTAAAGGCAGCTATGAAGGTAGGTTAGTTCCATGATTCTAGCGTACTGGCCGTCTGAAAGGAGAAAGTTTGACTAATGTATGTAATAAGTATGGAAATGGGGGCAACAATGTAAAACAGCATAATACTTTACTTAGTAGTAGGATCCTAGTGTGTCCAGGAGCGGCAGTGTGGATCTCTTACTAGAGGATCGTGGACCGGAAGTGATGCAACGCTATTCCTTCGACGTATAATGCTTACGATGCGCTGAAGCTACTGCGGTCATTCCAAGAAATAAACTGACGGATGGAACTGCAAAATATGAAAGAATGTGGTTAAATACGGTAGCAACTGGGGTTTAACCCTTTGACTGACGGGAATAACCGATATTGCAATCAGGATGGCTCCAATAGGTTCTTGCATACTAGGTCAATGGAAGTATTGGATGGGCTGCTTCTTGAGGAGGGAGTGTGCCACCACTATGTTGGGGAACTTGCTTAAGCCAGCAGTGCGGGGGGGGGGTTTGTACTATTAGTAGAGTCTTATGTAAAAGCCTAGTGGATGAAGCTATGCCAACGAGTGAACGCTTGATACAACAAGCTCCGTATGAGCGTGGTACCGGTCCAGACGAGGTGCGAACCGGGAATGACGTCACTGGAACAACGTGGGACGCACAACTGACGATGCGTCCCGTGGGAGAGGCCGCTGCCCGCTATTTAAGGGCTTGCAGCCCCTCCCACAAATACAGGCCCTGCCTTTCACTTAAACTATATGTTGCATTATTATTATTATACCCAAAATGCATAACTTTACACTTGTCTATATTGAATCTCATTTGCCATTTGCATGTCCACTTACCCAATTTGTCCAAATCCTCTTGTAATGAAGACACATTCAGTTAAGACTTTATTAACCTACTTAATTTAGTGTCATTGGCAACACTAATACGTGGCTTCCTACGCCCACTGAGAGATCATTGATAAACAAATTAAAAAGAAGAGGACCCAGGACAGATCCCTGAAGTACTCCACTTATCACGTTTGTCCATTTGGAGAACTTCCCATTTACCACCACTCTTTGCATTCTATCTTTCAGCCAATTTCCAATCCAGTCTGTGTCCAAGGTCACTATAGCATCCTGGATTAAGTCTATCATTTGCAAGGCATACAAACTTAGGATGAAACCTGTTCCCTTTCGTATTACAGCACATGCCACCAGGTCTGTTGGGGCCTCCTAGGCCTACAAGAATCAGGCCTCTGTGAACAGTCGTACTAGGCTGCGACTTGGTCCTCCGTGCACACCTTTGCCAAACACAATCATATTGATGTTCTGGCTTCAGCTGAAGCCAGTTTTAACAGGAAGGTCCTTCAGGCAGTTCTGCCTGTCTAAGGGCCTACCCCTACCTGTGCTGTACTGTTCTTTAACTGTTTGAGCCCGGTTGTCTCCTGTTCTTGTGTGCTGTGCTATTGTTTTTTTTTCAGTGTCTATTGACACTTAGTTATGTTTGGGCTGTTCCTAGTTTTGGATAGTCTTAGGGAACTTTGGGATCAATGGGACTGGCGCTAGGTTCTTTCTTTCCCACCCCTGGGAGCCTAATGTTAATATATCCCATGGTACCTGCATTACATATTGGACAAAAAAGAAAATAGGATTTTAGTCTTACCTTGTTAAATCCTTTTCTCTTATATGGAATACAAGCCTCCCACCCAGAGAAAGGGGACCTCACTTGATCTCACTTGGCTGGACGTGGGAGTCCTTCTTGGGTCTTTTACTCACAGGAGTTTACCTTTTTTCTTCTCTCACTGTCCTATCTAGTGAGTTAGTCTCATATCAATCCTGAAAGGCAGGGGCAGGGCTAGCCTGATAAGGAAAGGGGAAGGATTCCCCTCCAGGAAGTTGTCTTTTGGAATGTTCCAGCCTTTCTAAGGAAGGAAGTCTCCTTCCTTGGTTCCTATATTCCATATGGACTAAGATAAAAGGATTTAACAAGGTGAGACTAAAATTTTGTCTTTTTCTTTATACCTGCTGCAGATGTTGGGTGATGAATGAGCAGACATCTTGAATTCTGCAGGTTTGCTACAGTTCACAGTTGTTCTGTGCCAATGAAGAGGCTGGAAGCTTCAGACATTGTGTTGTTTCATTGATTGGAGGTTCCATGGTGTCAGTACAGGAGAAGTCTAATCTTCGTTTAAGAAGCTGAGTCAATGTGGATGTTTCCTGAATGATACTGCATCTTGTGCCAGAAACGGAATCAGTAGAGTAGAAGGTAGTCTACTTGCTCTACACTGATCAGATTGAGGTTGCAAGGATACAATAATCTCTTCTGTCGCAGGATTGGTTGGTGTCGCTACCAACTAGGCCAACAACAAGGATAGTAGACCCATAGGCAGTAGAAGGGATAAAGATAAAAGTGGCCAGTGGACCTGGGGTTTGGATCCTGGCTGGCAATATCTGAGAGATTGTTTGGGTTTTAATGTGCTGGTCTAGTCATTGTAAGAAACATAGATTATCAGGACTTATAGTAAGAAGGATGCCAGCAGAAACAGTGGATGCTACTTGATACACAACTTGACGACAGGTGGCAGGTAAGAGGCAATTTTGGCAAGGCAAGCAGAGGGTTAATATAAGTCAAAGCAGAGACTGCAATATCACAGTTTGCCACTAAGTAGGAGTAAGTGGCACCATGGAACATTAACAGGGAATAGACTACAGCAAGCTACCAGAGTTGGGGAGCATGGCGTAAGAACAGTGGCAGCTGACATATACAGCAAACGAGGTAGAAGTAGATACAATAGAGGAGGTATAATATGTTTTGAAATTGTAACTTGGGAACACTCAGTAAATACGGAACAGGAGTAAAGCAGTGGTTCTCAACCTTACCTTCAGGGACCCATAACAGGCTTTGTCTTATGATTTAGGTGCTTGAATAGAAGAGGGTATGTAGAGGCTCATTTATTTAATTAACTCACATATATTCAAGTGAGAAAGTCCTAAAAACGTGGCAAGTTAAGGAATAGGGTTGGTAACCACTGGAACAGAGCACAAATAAGCAAGGTACCTAGCTTGACAGGATTGCTTGACTTGTAGAAGAATAAGCTTATAGCTTGGACACTTGGAAGATGATTTGGATAGAGAACCTCCTTTTTCACTTTACATATTCTGCATAATTGCCCATACGTAATTTTTTTCCTTTATTGTCAAAAATTGAACACCGGTTCCATGGGGTTGAGATCCTCCTATGGAGCGCATAACACATTCTCAAAAAAGACAGGGTTTTGTGGTGGAGGCTTCCAGCTCCTTGTGCAGCTCAAGCCAGCCCCACCTCCAGTTATGATGTGTTCTAGTTGAAATCATGGCCAGAGCACTACTTCTCTTACTTTTAGATGTATTTATTATTTTTTTATTTGATATGTGGCTGTTCAGATTCCCCCATTAGGAGGGCTACCATTACTGGGCTTCCCCTGGAGTGGATTAACCAGTGTGCAGGTGCTGTGTGGTCCCTTGCAGCCCTTTGGCTTGTAGCCCAAGTTTTCAGTTCCGGGCTCTGCTTCCTTCACAATGGTAACCTGAAGAAAATGAAGATATGAAGATTGGTGAGTAACCCTTTGAGTGCCTTGGTCCATTTTTCCCTACTTGTATTTCTTCCTACAGGGGTTTACTCTGAGCTCTTGGTCTCTTACTCTCATGTTGGGTATTTTATTACTGTTCATTCCCAGAGTTATGGAGCATGGATGGCTGCATTGGTACTAGTTAACCCCTTCCCTGCTGTTTTATCTGGGTTGGGAACTTTTCCTGGGCTTTTCCCTTTAGGGGACTGTCTCTTATGTGCCCTCCACATGTTCCCTGGGGTAATTGAGTTTTTTGGGGTACCTCATACATTTGTGAGTATGCAGTTCCTTTAAGAACGCTTCCCACGCCTCCGGCATCTTTGCTCCATTGCATTCTATGTGCAAACTTCTTTATGACATATCTCTGTAACAGTTTGTCATGCAGAAGTCAGAGCAGGCTTTTTCTTCTTGTCTCCTCATGCCCTGTCATGGGGGTCCATTGACAGAGTTGTAGGCATTGCTAGGCAATGGAGAAAACTACATTACCCACAATTCCCGTTTCGTTGGCGTTCTTCCAATTGGCTGCCTATTTTTCAGTCATCATTTTGCTTCTAGAAAAAAGACAAAGAAAAGATCTAAACAGATCTAAGTGTAGCGTTTTTATTAATATAATGACATAAATAAAATCAATCATAAAATACAGCTGGGTATCAAGTGCCAAAAGAAGGCTACGTATGATATATTATCATTTTACTTCTCTCTTGCTTATCCTATGCAGAGGCAAACTCTCCTTCCCCAGATTAACCCTTCGTCTGCCAGATAAGTGCTGTCTGGACATTTCTTGGGTGAACTATTTGTCTGGTGAACCGTTATTAGTGATTTTTGCTAGTTTAGACAATACTTCTGTCAGAAAGTCACATCCTCAGGGACATGGGGCTAAACCTAAGGCTAAGGATTCATGGGCGTCTCTGACCACCCTTGATTACTGTTCCTCATGTCAACCGGGCTCCCTAGAGAGTATTCTGGCTCTCTCTGCCTCTCCTGTGCTGTGGTCCCCACTACTCCAGGCACCTCCAGCACTGAACAAGAGCCAGCTTGGGTAAAATCATTGTTGTCCACAAAGGCCCAATTCCCTCTCTCCCTCCAAGGGGTTCTTGAATCTTGGAAACCTCCCTCCCCACACGCACACTTTCAAGTCTGTGGCCCCTACGTCTCAGAGTGTGCCTGCACTCATTAGGGTCTCCTATGAGGAATTTTCAGAGGGGGAATGCGAGGAAGGGGAATATGAAGGTATGGATTCTTCCCACTCCTATGGGGACCTATGAGGCAGACCCCCTTCCCTCGGCTGAGGGGTTTATTAGGGTTGTTCTGAAGACCCTTCAGGTCCCTGACATTTCTAATGAGGGGCCATTATCTGCAGATGTCTTCCAGAGATGTAGGAAATCTTCTACTGTGTTTCTCCCAATGCCACTCAGATACTTCTGGTTGAGTGGAAGTTCCCTGATAAGAGGTTGTCTATCATCAAGAGATTTTCTAGACTGTACCCCTTTTTAGAGGCTGCTTTGGTGCAGTGGGCCTGTCCCCCTTCTGTGGATTCCCCAGTCTCCAGGCTAGCTAAATCCACTGCTCTGCTTTTGGCGACTGCAATTGGACTGAAGATGTAGCTGATAAGAAGCTTGATTGTATCCTTAGGTCTAATTTTGTGGCCACTGGGGCTGCGTTGAGGCCTATTATGCCCCTGCCTGGGTTTACAAGGCTGTTGCCGTGTGGGGTGAACAGATGATGGAAGCTGTCCTGCAGATACTTCCAAGGAAAAATTATTGATCTTTTTGGCCAACATGAAGGAGGCCTTTTAGAGGCCTTGTTTGACTAGGTCAGATTGTCTGCTAAGGCCTCAGCCTTTTCTGTTACTGCGCAACACACCGTGTGGCTTACGATTTGGTCTGTGGACCAGTCTTTCAAGTCACTGGTTTTCTTACCCTTTCAGGGAAAGTCCCTATTTGGACCTGAGCTAAAGCAGATTATTAGTGATGCTACAGAGGCGAAGTGTAACGGTTTTCTGACACTCAGACCAGGGTGTAAAGTAAAAACACAGTTTATTGAATCAAGGAGTAATACAATGCCCCTAGGGGCCAGTACAGGAATAGCAGTAATAGCAAACACGAACAGAGTGAATGCAATACAGCAAATATGATAGACAATGGATAGATATGAAATAACCCCAAAGGGTTAACAAGTGCAAGAGGAGAGCTCAGTCCTAGTTTGGCCAACGCCCAGGATATATAGCAGTCTCTGGAACACAGTTCTTGAGTAACAAAGCTGGAGCAAAGTAGCAGTCTCTGGAACACAGTTCTTGTGTAACAAAGCTGGAGCAAAGTGTCTGCACTGAATTCACTCTCAAATAGAATAGAAAGGCACAAGTGCCAGAGCTGAGTAATACCACCGCCGTGGGTTAGGGAGAAGTGCTATTGCCAAACTGTAGTACAAGAACCTGAATCGCCCTTAACTGAGAATGGAAGTTAACTCTGCGTGTGCCCAATGGAAAGTGCCCTGACACCCCTTGGATGTCAATAGTGATAGCGACTGCACAAGCACTGATAGCCAAGCACTGGATAGTGCAGATGGATAGCGTAACCTCTGTACATATGTAGGCCGGAGCCAGGACACCCCTCCGGTGCCGTACGGAACTTTCCCAGCAAGAGCAAACGGATAACAGTGCCAACAGGCGCGGTTCCGATGTACACCGAACACCGGACCGGCAATGCTCTGCAGAAGGTAGTGTAGCGTATCAGAGGTACTAAAGGAGCGGCTCTAAATGGATATATGTATGCTTGGCAAGATAACTGAGGCACAAGACAGGAGACTACGAAGCACAGCAGGAGTTAACGGGTTCTGTACGGAGAGACAGCGACAGACAATGTATGGCAAAGCAACCTCTATCTCAGCTAGTGAGGTGAGAGGAATAGCGAGTCACCCAGAGAACAGAATGTCACGGACGCGACCAAGACCATGCAGGTACACCGGAACAGCAGGCTGGAACTGGACGATAACCGGAACCGGAGCACAGCGGGAACAGCAGCTGAAGAACAGGATCAATCATGGAGCAGGGTCATCTACCAGAGCCGGGTCAAACGCGGAGCAGGATCATAAGCCAGAACCGGATCAAACACGAAGCAGGGTCGTCAGCCATAGCCGTGTCATATACAGAGCAGGATCATCAGCCAGAACCGGGTCAATCACGAAGCAGGGTCATCAGCCAGAGCCGGGTCATACACGGAGCAGCATCAACAGAAGAGTCAGACAAGCCGGGTCGGTACACAGGAGAACTGGAACACAGCAACAAGGCGCAGATACTGGAAAACCACGAAAGGGCATATCACAAGTGCCCAAACCCCAGTGTCTAAAGGCACATCCTGGGCGGGCCAATCAGCCTCCTCCAATGCACAGGTAGTACAGTCAAGATTGACAACATAGCACAGGAACCGTGATCCGAAGAACAACTTGTTGCCTCAGATGCCCAGCAAACGTCCTACTATGGTGAAGAAATTGCTTCTGTTTGCAGTCTCTAACTCGCGCCCCCCACCCCCCAAGCCCAGACAGCAGTGACAGCCCAAGAAAATGGTTTCAAGGACCAAGTATGTCCAGCCAACTTCCGCATGATTCGTGGAATCCTGGTTCGCAAGTTCCTAAAGGCGGGTGTCTTCACCTTCTTCTTGAGGCATGGGAATCCTCCATCATGGACCAGTGAGTTTTGCAGGTAATTTCAGGGTACAGAATTGGTTTCAAATCCTTCCTCCTTTTCATTTCTACCCATATAGAGTCCCTACTGTGCTGGCCAAGTTGAAGCTATTCCGGGATGCAGTTCAGTCACAGTTGGACAAGAAGGTTCTGGTTCCATTACCTCCCCAAAATCAAGATTCAGGTTTCTATTCCAATCTGTTTGTGGTTCCAATTAAGGCTGGTGGCTGCTATCCCATTCTGGTCCTCAAGTGTCTCAAGATGTATGAGGACACGGCAAGCTTCAAGATGGAATCCTTGCATTCTGTCATTGCAGCAATGTGCCTAGGGGCGTATCTGGAGTCTCTGGACCTTCAGGATGTATCCCTACACATTCCAATCCACTCGGACAGCCAAAGCTATCTGCTTTTTTGCCTTGGGTTCTGAGCATTAAAAGTTCATCACTCTTCCTTTTGCCCTGGCCTCAGCTCCTCAGGTGTTAACCAAAGTCATGGAGGCCTTAATAGCCTTCATTCACACCTGGGTAATATCCATGACTCCTTATCTGGACGATCTTTTGATCAGGGCTCTTTCAGAGCACGTCCAGGAATGTGCTCTTTTCCTGGTCCACCATGGGTGGATACTGAACATTTCAAAGTCTTCTCTTGTGCCGTCCCAGGAGGTGATGTTCCTAGGCATGAGGTTCGACACCAGCCTAGGAAAAGTTTTTTGCCAGAGGACAAGATTCTGAAGATCATGTAGGATGTGTAGCAGGCCCTGAAGTGGCCCTCAGCCATGGTCAAGGAGCACATGAGGGTTCTGGGCCTACTAGTGTCTACCCTAGAAGCAGTGCCTTACTCTCAGGTACACACCAGGGACCTTCAGAGGCATTGCATCCAGAAGTGGCACAGGAATTCAGCTCTTCTGGATCAGCAGATCTCCCTTTCTCTAGAAGCCAGACAGGAATACAGTGGTGGTTGCAGTGGCACCACCTGGAAACCCTTTGTGATTCCGGAATGGACTCCGGTCACAACGGATGCCAGCCTGAGTGGCTGGGGTGCAGTGCAGAGTCACCTAGGTATCCAACGCCAGTGGACTGTGGAAGAGTCTCTTAAGTCCATCAATGTTCTGGATCTCAGGGTGATCCGTCTCGCTTTGGTGTACTGGATATCTCAGTTGTAAGGTCATCCAGTAGTCCAGTCATACAACGCCACGACCATGGCTTACACAACGGTTAGGGGGCACTCGAAGCACCACCACCTGGTATGAGGGGAGGTACATTCTGAGATGGGCAGAAGCCCATGTTCTGGCCATCTCCGCCGCTCACATTCCAGGGATAAAAGATGTTCTGGCAGACTTTCTAAGTTACCAAGATGTAGATCTAAGGGAGTAGGAACTCATTCCGGAAGTGTTCCACCTGATTGTGTTACTTTGGAGACTGCCACTGATCGACCTGATAGCCACAAGGAACAACAGGAAGATTCTTGTCTGATGTTTCCGATGGGGTAATCCTCTGGCCTTTGCCATGGATGTGATGTTGATTCAGTAGCACTTTCACCTTGCTTATGTATTTCCTCCGATTCATGTTATTACCAGGGTGCTCTGGAAGATCAGGATGGATGGTACAACAGTGATTCTGGTTGCTTCTTATTGAACCAAGAGGGCGTGGTTTGCGGAACTAGTGAGCCTTTCCATTCAGGATCTGTTTCCACTGCCATCCAGAGTAGATCTACTTCTTCAGGTCTGCCTTTGGAAAGAGGATGTGTTAAGGCTGGCTTTGACGACATGGCTGTTGAAGCCACATTTTGAGGAGAACAGGTTTCTCCACTGAGGTAATTTCCACTATGATTGAAGCTCGAAAGTCTGGTTCCTCTAAGGCCTACCACAGGGTGTGGTCTCTCTCATTCCTGGTGTGTGGACAGATCTATGTCCTCTCAGGATTTTGACCCTCCAGTCGTGCTCTCTTTGCTCCAGGACAGTGTCAACAAAAGTACTTAGCTTGAGTTCCTTAAGAGGTTAAACTTCTGCTCTGTGATTTTCCAGAGGTGCATTACCACTCTTCCTGATGTTAAGGTGTTCATTCAGGGGGGTCACTCATGCTTTCCCTGCCTTCAAGGCTCCCGCTCCTTTGTGTGATCTTATTTTGGTTTTGGGTGATTTGCAGAGATGTCCCTTGCCACCATTCCTTTTTGCCAGTTGACGTGGAAAATTGCTTTTCTTCTGGCTTTGGTCTCATTTTGCAGCGTTGCTTGGTTGCAGGCTTTGTTTTGCAAGCCACCTTATCTGGTTTTTCACAAGGAAAGGCTGTTCTTCGAACCTCTGAATTCCATATCAATCAGGAAATTGTTGTGCCTTCTTTTTGTCCTGACCCAAAGTCTGATAAGGAAAGGGATCTCCACTTGTTAGATGTGGTTCAGTGCCTTAAGTTTTATGTGCACCACACAGAGCCTTTTCGTAAGAAAGATTCCTTATTTGTCATTTCTAAGGGTCCCAGGGCAGGTCAGGTTGCTGCCAAGGTTACTATTGCCTCTTGGATCAAGTCTACCATTTGTTGGGTGTACGAACTCAGGAAGAAACCTGTTCCCTTCATAGTTATAGCACATTCCATTAGGTCCTGTTGGGGCCTCCTGGGCCTTTAAGAATCAGGCCTCAGCTGAGCAATTGTGCAAAGCTGTGACCTGGTCCTCCTTGTGTACTTTTGCTAAGCACTATCATGCTGTTGTTCTGGCTTCAGCTGAAGACAGCTTTGGCAAAAAGATGTTCAGGCAGTTCTGCCTGTCTAAGGATCTCTTTTACTTTGTGGCTTTCTGTTGTTCAACTGTTTGAGACCACTTGGCTCTTGTGTTTTGTGCATCTTTTTTAGTGTCCATTGACAGTTTTGGTTTGGGCTGTTCCTGTTCAGGATAGTCCTAGGGAACTCTGGTATCATGGGGACAGGCGTGAGGTCCTTTCTCCTTCTTCCCACCTCAGGGAGCCTACTGTTGGTATATCCCCAGTGCTTGTGTTCCATATTGAACAGTAGAGAAAATAGGATTTTGGTCTTACCTGTTAAATCCTTTTCTCTTAGTCCATATAAAACACAGGTCTCCTACTCAGAGAAAGGGACCTCGATTGGTCTCACCTGTCTGGTCGTGGGAGTCCTTCTAGGGTGTTTATTCTCACAGGAGCTTCCTTCTTTTTCCCTTGCTGTCCCTGATTGGTGTGGTTTGCTCACATCATAACTGGAAGTGGGGCCGGGTTCAGCTGCAGAAGGAGCTTCTACCCACAAGACCCTGTCTTTTTTTTAGAATGTGTTCTGCCCTCCAAAGGAGGCTCTCAATCCCATGGTATCTGTGTTCCATATGGATTTAACAGGTAAGACTAAACTCCTATGTTTTCATCTTCACATTTCTTATCTTAAGTAGAAACACAATTTAGTTGGCCTCACTGTGGGATCCTAATACTTAATCCCCCCCAAAAGTCAACCAAAGGGAGTACCACACAGTACAAAGTGTCATGATTCTGTCGTCTCCTCAGCCTGGTGAGGTACCTCACAGTGCCCCTATCTTTCTGTAGTGCTCTTGTAGGCCGCTGCACTCAGAATAAAGAGATCTGATTCTGTTCCCAGCTGGCCCTACCTTGCAATCACCTCCTCCCTATTTATTCAGTCTCTCCCTGTAACGGTTTTCTGACACTCAGACCAGGGTGTAAAGTAAAAACACAGTTTATTGAATCAAGGAGTAATACAATGCCCCTAGGGGCCAGTACAGGAATAGCAGTAATAGCAAACACAAACAGAGTGAATGCAATACAGCAAATATGATAGACAATGGATAGATATGAAATAACCCCAAAGGGTTAACAAGTGCAAGAGGAGAGCTCAGTCCTAGTTTGGCCAACGCCCAGGATATATAGCAGTCTCTGGAACACAGTTCTTGAGTAACAAAGCTGGAGCAAAGTGTCTGCACTGAATTCACTCTCAAATAGAATAGAAAGGCACAAGTGCCAGAGCTGAGTAATACCACCGCCGTGGGTCAGGGAGAAGTGCTATTGCCAAACTGTAGTACAAGAACCTGAATCGCCCTTAACTGAGAATGGAAGTTAACTCTGCGGGTGCCCAATGGAGGGTGCCCTGACACCCCTTGGATGTCAATAGTGATAGCGACTGCACAAGCACTGATAGCCAAGCACTGGATAGTGCAGATGGATAGCGTAACCTCTGTACGTAGGTGGGCCGGAGCCAGGACACCCCTCCGGTGCCGTACGGAACTTTCCCAGCAAGAGCAAACGGATAACAGTGCCAACAGACGCGGTTCCGATGTACACCGAACACCGGACCGGCAATGCTCTGCAGAAGGTAGTGAAGCGTATCAGAGGTACTAAAGGAGTGGCTCTTAACGGATATATGTATGCTTGGCGAGATAACTGAGGCACAAGACTGGAGACTACGAAGCACAGCAGGAGTTAACGGGTTCTGTACGGAGAGACAGCGACAGACAATGTATGGCAAAGCAACCTCTATCTCAGCTAGCGAGGTGAGAGGAATATCAAGTCACCCAGAGATCAGAATGTCGCGGACGCGACCGAGACCGTGCAGGTACACCGGAACAGCAGGCTGGAACTGGGCGATAACCGGAACCGGAGCACAGCAGGAACAGCAGCCGAAGAACAGGATCAATCACGGAGCAGGGTCGTCTACCAGAGCCGGGTCATACACGGAGCAGGATCATAAGCCAGAACCGGATCAAACACGAAGCAGGGTCGTCAGCCAGAGCCGGGTCATACACGGAGCAGGATCATCAGCCAGAACCGGATCAATCACGAAGCAGGGTCGTCAGCCAGAGCCGGGTCATACACGGAGCAGGATCAACAGAAGAGTCAGACAAGCCGGGTCAGTACACAGGAGAACTGGAACACAGCAACAAGGCGCAGATACTGGAACACCACGAAAGGGCAAGTCACAAGTGCCCAAGCCCCAGTGTATAAAGGCACATCCTGGGCGGGCCAATCAGCATCCTCCAATGCACAGGTAGTACAGTCAAGATTGACAGCATAGCACGGGAACCGTGATAGTACCCCCCTCTCAAAGACCCCCTCCCCTGCCGGAGGGTCTTGGTTTCTGAGGGTATTTAGAGTGAAAGTTGCGCAACAATCGTGGAGCATGGAGGTCTTTGTGGTCGACCCAAGAGCACTCCTCAGGCCCATATCCCTTCCAGTGGACCAAATATTGCAACTTGCCTCTAAATCTCCTTGAGTCAATAATGCTCTGAACTTCGTATTCCTCTTGGCCCTGCACATCCACCGGCCCAGGAACCACCGGAGTGGTAGTATAACGACTGCAAACCAAGGGCTTTAATAGTGACACATGGAACACATTGTGAATACGCATAGTATTAGGAAGTTCCAAAGCGTATGCCACAGGATTGATCTTGCGAATAATCTTGAATGGCCCAATGAACCAGGGAGCCAGTTTGTTCGAGGGCACCTGCAGGTTGAGATTCTTGGAGGAAAGCCATACCCTATCCCCAACCTGGAAGGAGACCGCTGGCAGCCGTCTGCGATTGGCATGCCGCTGATGTCTGTGGAAGGACTGACTGAGGGACCTTTGTACCTATGCCCAAGTGGAGCGGAGCTGCTCCATATGCTCATCCAGAGCCGGAATCTGCTGGGACTGAAATGAGTCTGGGAGTAGACAGGGCTGGAACCCATAATTAACAAGGAATGGAGAGCTCCCAGATGATGAATTAACCGCGCAGTTCCTGGCGAACTCTGCCCACGGCAACAGGTCAGCCCAGTTATCATGATGATCAGTCACAAAGCAGCGTAAAAACTGCTCCAGTCCCTGATTGGCATGCTCAGCGGCCCTGTTGGTCTGGGGATGGTAGGCAGAGGAGAAGGATAATTGAATGCCCATCTGGCCACAGAATGCCCTCCAGAATCTCAACACGAATTGACTCCCCCGGTCTGACACAATTACTCTGGGCACCCCGTGCAAGCGGAATACTTCTCTGGCAAAAATTGATGCCAATTCCTGGGCCGAGGGAAGGCCAGAGAGGGGCACGAAATGAGCCATCTTTGAGAATCTATCTACCACCATCAAGATAAACTTATAGCCCTTGGAACTCGGCAGCTCTCCCAAAAAATCAATAGAAATATGGGAGCATGGACGATCACCATTAGGCACTGGTTGGAGCAGGCCCACTGGGAGATGTCTGGGAGTTTTGGCACGGGCACAGATGACGCAAGCAGCAGTGAATGCAGAGCAGTCGGCTTTCAGGGAGGGCCACCAGAATGTTCGTGATAGTGACCATGCCAACTGATCTCTGCCAATGTGCCCAGCTGCCTTAGATGAGTGGTAGGTCTCAAGTAATTGGGTACGAAAAGGTTCGTCCACAAAACACCTGCCAACTGGGGTTTCAGGGGGTGCCCAAGCTTGTGACGCCAATATTTGCTCTCCCAGTGGCGAGGTGATGCTGGTACGAAAAGTAGCCAGAATCCTGTCTGGCTGAATTATGGGGACCGGGGCCTCATCCCTCTCAATGTCCGTGCAGAATTGTCTAGAAAGAGCATCCGCCCTAATATTTTTGGACCCAGGCAAGTACGAGACTATGAAATTAAATCTTGGACAGAAATAGAGCCCATCGAGCCTGGCGAGATAACAACCTTTTTGCCTCGGATAGGTAAATCAAGTTCTTATGGTCTGTGAGGATCAACACTGATGCTCTAGTGCCCTCCAGAAGATGACGCCATTCTTTTAATGCCAAGATGATAGCCAGCAGTTCCCTATCACCAATTTCGTAGTGGCTTTGGGCACTAGACAGTTTTTTTGAGAAGAACCCACACGGCCTCAGGTTACCCCCCTCCTTGGGGCGTTGGGAGAGAACTGCCCCTACCCCAACCTCGGAGGCATCAACCTCTAGCGTAAACGGCAGGGTGGGATTAGGGTGGGATAGTATAGGAGCGGATGCAAATGCCTTTTTGAGGGTTTCAAAGGCTATTTCAGCTGCCTCGGACCATTGAGAGGGATTTGCACCCTTATGCATAAGGTCAGAGAGGTTTTGTGATGGTAGAAAAGTTCTGGATAAACTTTCTATAATAGTTGGCAAAGCCCAAGAACCTTTGGATAGCTTTTACCCCCTTGGGTCATGGCCATTGTAGAACTGCTGCCAACTTCTCTTGGTCCATCGCTATGCCATCATTGGATATAACAAAACCCAAGAATGGTACTTGGGAGCGATGAAATTCACATTTTTCTAGTTTGCAGAACAATTTGTTCTTGCGTAATCGCATCAATACCTCCGAGACATCCTGGATGTGCTGGGTTAAATTAGCAGAATGGATCAATATATCGTCCAAGTACACCACCACACAAGACTGTAGCATGTAACGGAGGATATCATTTATGAACTCCTGAAATACGGCAGGTGCATTACATAACCCAAATGGCATAACCAGATATTCGTAGTGGCCTGACCTAGTATTGAATGCCGTCTTCCACTCATCACCAGCCATTATCCTTATTAGGTTGTAGGCAGCACGAAGATCGAGTTTCGTGAAGATAGAGGAGCCTTTCAACCTGTCAAATAATTCTGTGATGAGCGGAATGGGGTAGGCATTCTTGGCAATCAACTTATTGAGTCCACGGTAGTCAATACACGGTCGTAATTCGCCACTTTTCTTTTTCACAAAAAAGAACCCTGCACCTGCCAGAGAGGATGATTTACGAATAATCCCTCGTCTGAGGGCATCCTCGATGTATTCCTCCATGGCCCTAGTCTCCTCCCCGGACAATGGGTAGGTCCTACCCCTTGGTGGCATGACTCCCGGGGGCAAATCAATAGCGCAGTCATATGGCCGATGCTGTGGCAATGCGCTAGCCTCACCCTTACTGAATACGTCACTGAACTTGCTGTACTCAGCTGGCACAAAAGGAGAGGTACACATAATATTGACTGGGTGAGATAAACAGTGACTAGTGCAGTACTCCGACCAAGACTTAATTTCACATCTTTGCCAGTCAAACTGGGGATTGTGCAGCAACAACCAAGGGTACCCCAGAATGACCGCATGGTGGGGTGAATGTATAATTTGGAAACGTACCCCCTCTTTGTGGAGAACCCCAATAGCCATAGTGATGAGAGTAGTCTCCATGGTGATAAGTGCTGGTTCTAGGGGTCTGCCATCAATAGCCTCAATGGCTAGCGGAGTATCTCTTTTAGACAGCGTAATATTGTGTCTTTCAGCAAATGCCGGTCCATGAAATAGCCTGCTGCGCCAGAATCTACCAGGGCTAGTACCTCCACAGCTTGATCACCCAGAAGAAAACTCACCGGTATGGTGGGTTTCGTGGAACAAGGGCCTGTCCCCCAAGGTACCCTAGATGCGTGCGTTTCCCGGACGTACCGGACATGTCTGTAGTAAGTGCCCATTCTTACCACAATATAAACATAACCCTTGTCTTTTGCGATAAGCCCGCTCCTCCTTAGATAACCTAGTATATCCACTCTGCATAGGCTCCCCTGTTTCAGGTGCCCCATCAGGAGGAATGGGAGGCGAGGGTGGGTTAAGACCTTTCGTGCCCATGGGTCTTGGAGCTAGCCCTTTTTGCCTTTCGCGCATGCGGGTGTCAATGAGTATCACATAATCTATGTACTCATCTAGGTCAGTAGGTACCTCCCTGGCAGCAATCTCATCCTTGATGGAATCGGATAGACCTTGTGAAAAGGCTGCCAGGAGTGCCTCATTATTCCAGGCCACTTCTGCAGCTAAAATGCGAAATTCTATAGCATAGTCGGCCACAGTGCGATCGCCCATCTGAATTACCATCAATTTCAATTTCTTAGCTGCCGAGGTGGCTCGCTCTGGTGTCTCGAACACTCTGCGAAACTGTCTGACAAATTCGTTAAAATTCAGGGTACAGGGTTTGGCCTGCTCCCATAAAGGATTAGCCCATGCCAGCGCTTTACCAGTTAACAGAGATATCATGAAACCCACTTTGCTACGGTCATTCGGAAAAGCATAGGGTGTGAGTTCTAAGAATATCTCCAGTTGGTTAAGGAAACTTCTGCACAGTGTGGGTTCGCCACCATATCTGAGCGGTAACGGCGCCGCCGCCGTGAGACTTCTGGAGGGAGCCAGCAATTGCCCAGTAGCATTGCCCGGTGTCATGACTGGGGGGACCACCAGATTTTGATTCGGTTTCTCGAGATGTACCGTACGTTCAAGCAATGTTTGCATGGCCAAAGCCAATTGATCTAGACGTTGCTCGTGAACATCCATCCTCCAGTGGAGGTTCTGTGTATTACTGTCACTCTTCCCGTCTGAGGTCATGGCCCTTTCGTACTGTAACAGTTTTCTGACACTCAGACCAGGGTGTAAAGTAAAAACACAGTTTATTGAATCAAGGAGTAATACAATGCCCCTAGGGGCCAGTACAGGAATAGCAGTAATAGCAAACACGAACAGAGTGAATGCAATACAGCAAATATGATAGACAATGGATAGATATGAACTAACCCCAAAGGGTTAACAAGTGCAAGAGGAGAGCTCAGTCCTAGTTTGGCCAACGCCCAGGATATATAGCAGTCTCTGGAACACAGTTCTTGAGTAACAAAGCTGGAGCAAAGTGTCTGCACTGAATTCACTCTCAAATAGAATAGAAAGGCACAAGTGCCAGAGCTGAGTAATACCACCGCCGTGGGTTAGGGAGAAGTGCTATTGCCAAACTGTAGTACAAGAACCTGAATCGCCCTTACCTGAGAATGGAAGTTAACTCTGCGGGTGCCCAATGGAAGGTGCCCTGACACCCCTTGGATGTCAATAGTGATAGCGACTGCACAAGCACTGAGAGCCAAGCACTGGATAGTGCAGATGGATAGCGTAACCTCTGTACGTAGGTAGGCCGAAGCCAGGACACCCGTCCGGTGCCGTACGGAACTTTCCCAGCAAGAGCAAACGGATAACAGTGCCAACAGGCGCGGTTCCGATGTACACCGCACACCGGACCGGCAATGCTCTGCAGAAGGTAGTGAAGCGTATCAGAGGTACTAAAGGAGCGGCTCTTAACGGATATATGTATGCTTGGCGAGATAACTGAGGCACAAGACTGGAGACTACGAAACACAGCAGGAGTTAACGGGTTCTGTACGGAGAGACAGCGACAGACAATGTATGGCAAAGCAACCTCTATCTCAGCTAGCGAGGTGAGAGGAATAGCAAGTCACCCAGAGATCAGAATGTCGCGGACGCGACCGTGCAGGTACACCGGAACAGCAGGCTGGAACTGGGCGATAACCGGAACCGGAGCACAGCAGGAACAGCAGCCGAAGAACAGGATCAATCTCGGAGCAGGGTCGTCTACCAGAGCCGGGTCATACATGGAGCAGGATCATCAGCCAGAACCGGATCAATCACGAAGCAGGGTCGTCAGCCAGAGCCGGGTCATACACGGAGCAGGATCAACAGAAGAGTCAGACAAGCCGGGTCGGTACACAGGAGAACTGGAACACAGCAACAAGGCGCAGATACTGGAACACCACGAAAGGGCAAGTCACAAGTGCCCAAGCCCCAGTGTATAAAGGCACATCCTGGGAGGGCCAATCAGCATCCTCCAATGCACAGGTAGTACAGTCAAGATTGACAGCATAGCACGGGAACCGTGATACTCCCCTTCCTCTGGGCCAGACTATACTGATCAGTTCAGCACAATTCCAGTTCAGTTTCTTTTCTTTTTGACCGGGGTCCTGAGTTCCTTGTGCTAGCTGCACCCCTGAGTTCCTTGAGCTGGCTGCATTCCTGAGTTCCTTGACTGCACCCTGAGTTCCTTGAGCTGGCTTCATTCCTGAGTTCCTTGAGCTGGCTGCATTTCTGAGTTCCTTGAGCAGGCTGCACCGAGTTCCTTGAGCAGGCTGCACCATGAGTTCCTTGAGCTGGCTGTACCCTGAGCTCCTTGAGCTGGTTGTTTTCCTGTGTTCCTGAGCTGGCTGTTTTCCTGTGTTCCTGAGCTGGCTGCATTCTTGTGTTCCTGAGCTAGCTGCATTCCTGTGCCTTCCTCCTGTGTTCCTGAGCTAGCTACCCAGAGGACCTGTTCCCCGTGCCCAGGGGCCCTGTTCCCCATGCCCAGGGGCCCTGTTCCCCATGCCTAGGAGCCCTGTTCCCCATGCCCAGAGGCCCTGTACTTTTCTGTTTCATTGAGTGTTCTGCTATGCATTATTATTTCATGTTCATTCATATTATATATATATGTATATATATATATAATATATGTATGTGTGTGTATATATATATATATATGTGTGTGTGTGTGTGTGTATGTATGTGTATATATATATATATATATATATATATATATATAATATATATATAGGTTTCCCCTTTAAAGGGATAGTAATGTTTCATAATAAAAGCAGCTCTAATTAATCATCATAGTATTTGGGCCTTGGAGAGTGTTATTTCAATTCTGAGTTGTAGTTCAAGAGTAATTGAATGATAAAGTATCCCCCTCCCGCCCCTTTTACTGATATAACACTGCTCAGCTCAGAGCATCAGGGTGTGTCCAGGTAGATTGCAGAGAGGGACAATCTTCAATGAAGATAAGGGAAAAAGCTGAAAAATCTGTCAAAGGGGGCAGGGTTTTCATTGTTCTCACAGTAAGAAGATTGTTACTTGCTGTGAGCTGTCTGGTCTATGGACCAGATCCCAAATCTGAGGAGAGGGGGTTTACACTAGGTAAAAGGGACGGGAGGGGAAAACTTTATCATTCACTTACTCTTGAACTACAACTCTGACAGTATTGAAATAATACTCTCTATGGCTCAAATACTATGAAGATTGATTGGATTTGCTGTTTTTGTGAAACATTACTATCCCTTTAATTGTGTGTGTACTGGTTTTCTTGCTTTCTGGGTTCCACTTCATGTTTACTATGGTCAGCACCTCTTCCTGAGCAGCCCCCCATGACACAAAGGCAATAAAATTATTACTATATAACCATAATGTTTACAACCATCCAGAAATAACATTCCAACAGAGTCCCCTTTTTGTAAGAAGAATCTTTGCAGCTAGTTGAAATTGGTATGGCACAAACTGTAGTAACAAAAAGAATAAACAATAGCGCTGAATAATATTTCGAAGTTTAGTATACTCAGTACTTTCATACCGTTACCTGTACCCTGTGCTCTTTAACCCCTTAAGGACCGGGAAAATCTGAGTTAGATTTGACTTAAGGACCAGAGCAATTCTGACTTTTTTGACTATGTATTTGTTCAACCATATTTTCTCTTTAATTCCCTTTGTACACCCACACAAATTATATACTGCTTTTTTTAGCACAAGTAAGGCTTTCTTTTGATACCACAATTATATGAATACCTCATCATTTAATTTGATTAAAATAGAAAAAAAGAGCAACATTTTGCTTATATTTTCCTGTTAGGATTTGCATACAATTAGTTTATGACAAAAAAAATACCCCTAAATATATTAATTTGCTTCTTCTGAATATGAGTACCCCATATGCCTAGTATTTCAATCCCTTCCTCACATTTACAAGGTAAATATTACAAGATGGCTGACATTATTTCCAACTTGTAATTTTTCAACAATTGGCATGTGAGCATCATATCTTAGTTGATGGTGCCAGAACCAAAAATGTCCCACAAAGGTATATGTTTCTGAAAACTAGACAACATAAGGTCAATAATACCTTATTAGAGTTTTTTATGCAGCTATTTTTCCAGAAATATTTTTCAAAATTGTTGTAATATTTTGTTTTTTTTGCAGTTTTCACACTTACATTTCAATATTACTGTTGATATCAAGCATGGGATAGTTGAAAATGTAAAAATATCCATTGTTTAGTGTTCAGCTCCTTTTTCTGAGTACGGCAATACCTCATATGCATAGGTTTCTCAAGGTTTGGGGGAGCTACAGGACCCAAATTGGAACATGTGCGTTTCCAGTTTCACAATTTGAATTTTCACAGCTTGCATCACTGGTGCCATGCCTCATTTGGGGCTGTGTAACAGTGCTCCACGCTAAGATTTCCCCCCAAAAGTGTATATTTTTGGAAAGTAGACACCCCAGGCTTTCATTTTATGTATGTTTTCAAATTTTTTACGCAGCCATTTTACCACCAATCACTCGTAAATCTTGACACAAGTTAAAAAAAAACCTTTTTTCACACTTTCACTTAAATGTTGATGTGAATTTCAAGCACATGATAGGTGAAGATTTTTAAAAATGCATTGTTTAGTGTTCAGCTCCTTCTTCTGAGTACTGCAATACCCCATATGCGTAGGTTTCTCAAGGTTTGGGGGACCTACGGGGCCCAATTTTGAACAAAAATTGAATTTTCACATCTTGCTTAACTGGTGCCATTACTCATTTTGGGCTATGTTCCAATGCTCCACTTTAGGATTTCCCCCCAAAAGTGTATATTTTTGGAAAGTAGACACCCCCAGCTTTCATTTTAGGTGTGTTTTCAAACTTTTTACACAGCCATTTTACCACCACTTTCTTGTAAACTTGATGTAAGTAAAAAACAGCGTTTTTCATACTTTGACTTCAATGTTGATGTGAATTTCAAGTAAAGAATAGGTGAAGATTTTATAAACTGCATTGATTAGTGTTCGGCTCTTTCTTCTGAGTACTGCAATACCCCATATGCATAGCTTTCTCATGGTTTGGGGGAGCTACGGGGGCCAAATTGGAACATGCGCGTTTCCAGGTTCACACTTTGAATCTTCACAGCTTGCGTTACTGGTGCCATGTCTCATTTGGGGTTGTGTAACAGTGCTCTTTTTTTAAGATTTCCCCCCAAAAGTGTATATTTTTGGAAAGTAGACACCCCAGGCTCTCGTTTTAGGTGTGTTTTACAATTTTATACACAACCATTTTACCACCAATCCCTCGTAAACCTTGACGTAAGTAAAAAAAGCAGCGTTTTTCACACTTAGACTTCAGTGTTGATTTGAATTTCAGCACAGAATAGGTGAAGATTTTATAAACTGCATTGATTAGTGTTCGGCTCCTTCATCTAATTATGGCAATGCCCCATATGCATAGGTTTGTCGGGGTTTGGGGGAGCTACTGGGCCCAGTTGGAACATGTTAGTTTCCTTTTACAGACATGCCATTTTTACAGCTGGTGCCTTGTCTCATTTCGGTCTGTTTGACAATGCTGCAATTAATTTTACCCCCAAAAGTATATGATGTAAAACAGTAGACAACCCTGGCTTTCATTCTATTTGCATCTTATCAATTTTTTCGCTGCCACTCTATCATCAATCCCTCCCAAAATCTGCAGTAAGGCAGAGAAACACCATTTTTTCACATTTATATTTAAGTGTTGCTCTGGATTTCAATCAGATGATATCTGCAGATTTTTTAAGTGCTTTACATTAGTGGTGAGTTACATTGTCTGAGTACGGCAATGCTCCATATGGATAGGTTTGTCAGGGTTTGGGGGAGCTACTAGGCCCAGTAGGGAACATGTGTGTTTCCATTATCAGAGTGATAGTGTTAGATCTAAGGAGGGATGTGTTTTGAAAAATAAAAAACAGGATATTTCAGGGGGGAAAAGTGGCCAAATAATAAAAGAACCTTTACAGCACTACTGCAGTGTGCCTGAATGGTATTCCTTGAAACAGTCACCAAGGCAGTGGCCAGGTTTGGAAGGGCAATCAGGACAGTAAGTGGTGGTGTCTGTCCGTATTACCTTTCTGTAACAAAACCTGCAGCGCTTCTGTGGTTTGTTCTTTTAGGTAGTTGGGGGGATTTTATAAATAAAATGTACTACCCCAGGTCTTGCTGGAATTATTTCTGACGCACCTTGAAATAAAAATAGGGAAACGTTGTAGCTGATATTGTAAAAGCTACATTTTTGATTGGGGTTTGCCAGTTTGAAAATTAAAAATGAATTATGTACAGCAGTCTGCATCATATAGATGGCAACTTTTTTATACCATGCCCTACACTTTCTCATTGCGAGGTATGGCTGCATTAGTTCATCACACAGATCAACTCCCCCCATGTTTTTATTATAGTCCCTGATGCAGACTGGCTTTCTCAGTACCCCTGTCCTGCTACGAACAGTGACTGCCACAGATCTGTCCTCATGCGTGGTGGTCAGAATGTAGACATCTTTTTTTGTCCCTAAACTTAACTGCCAGCAGCTCCTGTTGGCACAAAGATAAGGACGTCCCAGTTTTTAATTTGGTATCTACGAGTATTTTGGGCAACTCCCTGAAATTGCGCCTGACAGTGCCACAGCCACGGTGTCAAAACAAAAAAGAGACTTAAATAAAAGGGGGCTGGTGTAACAATTATCAATGAATAACTGATAGCCTTTATTTAATAAGGGGTAAATTAAATCCCAGACTATTTTCCCATTTGTTCCCATAAATTCAGGCACCCAGAAGGATCAAGTTGGCTGTCCTTGCCCTCATAAATTCTAAAAGCCTGGGTGTAGCTTGTGGCACTTTCGCACAATTTATAAAATTTTGCACCAAACTTGGAACTCTTGGAGGGGATGTATTGCTTGAACCCTAACCTGCCTTTATATTTCATTAGGGATTCATCTACACTAATTTCTTTTTGGGGCATATATACTTGGACAAACTTTTTCTGTAAATGGTTTATTAGGGGACGAATTTTGTACAGTCTATCATACAGGGGGTGTTCTTTTGGGGGGCACTGGGTATTATCACTAAAATGCATAAAGTGCAAAATGACTTCAAATCTGGACCTGGTCATAGTCTTGGGGAATATAGGGGTATCACATATGGGGTTTTTGCTCCAGTAGGATCAGATACTTGGCTATTTTATTATCCTGATTGCCATTATTAAGGCCCAGAATTTTTTAAATTCTGTGATGTCTATGGGTTTCCATATTTCTTCCTTAACTACGACAGCTGTAGGGTTGGCAGCAATATACTTGGCTGCATACAAATTGGTTTGGGACACAATTTCACCTAAAATGTCTTCTCCCAAAAACAAATCAAAAATATTATCATGTGTAAATCCTTCCACATCAATTTGAATCCCTGGGTTGCCTGTGAATTCTGGGATTTGTGGGCATAAATTGATTGGTGAAACCCATTCACTAGGATCAGGAGTAACAGGTGTTGGGGCATTTCTTTGGGCAGATCTTTTGGCAGGTGCTGGGGCAATTGCCAGGGCAGCTCTTGGGGCAGCACTTGGGGCATTTGTTTGGGCAGGTATTTTGGTAAGTCTTTGGGCAGATCTTTTGGCAGGTTTTTTGTCAGGTGCTGGGGCAGTTGCCAGGGCAGCTCTTGGGAAAGCTCTTGGGGCAGTGCGTCTTTTCTTGACAGAAGGCCCAGCATCATCACTAGAGCTGCTTCCACTTTCTGAAAACTGCGTTATGTCAAAATCTGACGCAGTGTCTGTTGCCTCTGAGTCAGACGCCAAAAAGGCATATGCCTCTTCAACGCTATACCTGCGCTGCATTTTGTCCACTAAAAAAACAGTTTTTTGGGGTTTTTTTTCTTACGCTATCCCTAAACCTAAATTTAACCCTAACCTACATATATCCTGAACCTACCTAACCCAAGTGAACTACCTATCTATACTATACTTATTATATATATTTTTTTTTTCTTTTTCCCTAAACCTAAATCTGCCCCTAACCTTTCCCTAACACACGTCTACACTAAACCTACCCACCTACCTACCTAAACTATATTTATTATTCAATTTTTATTTAAAACAAAATTTAAAAAAATGTAAAAAATTAAAAAAATGTAAAAAATAAAATAAAAAAATACAAGGGGGATGGGGGGTGTCCCACAGATCAGCAAACGCTGATCTGCAGCAAATTGATCACTCCAAGAGTTATCAGATGGGGGGGAACTTATTGATCACTGCAAACCAGTGATCAAATGGTTAATTTTAGCTTTTTTTTTTAAAACTTTTCTCCAAAGGAACACTCAGCAATGCTGCAACATGATCTGGCACAATCTCTCTCTGTCTCTCTCCACCTCAGCAGTGTGCAAGATGAAGGGAGGCAGAGAGATGTGACAGGCACAGTATTTACAAATACTGTCCCTGTCATTCAGCATTTGCAACATGTGATTCGCTCATCAAGCGAATCGCATGTTGCAACAACGTTTTTACTGGTTGTTACTAAGTGTCCCGGTACTGGGGCACTTAGTAATAAGCAGCCCGCGCTCTCCCATCGCTCCGCGCGGGCTGCGATGGGAGAGTTTAACCCTTGACGAACCGGGACCGTCAAGAGTCCTTGGATCAAATTTACCCTTGACGGTCCTGGTACGTCAAGGGTCACTAAGGGGTTAAGAAACATACTCACATAGGTTTGAGACTAATAATAATACTATAAGTATATACAGAGCTTCTGGTATAAACCCCAGTATGGTTGCCATGTCTCCACATAGCTCAAAGGAAGCTCAGGATCCACTGGAATATGGGGCTTCTAGAACTCACAGAGGACACACTAAATCTCCTGTGGAAGTTCACAAATGCTCACCTATTCCTAGTTCTGTGGGGGAGGGGAATACTTTACCATTAATAGGAATGAAAGCGATACCAAGGGCTATATTGTAATATTGCTTTTTTACTATTAAATATTTACATTTGGCCCTTGGTATTGCTCTTTCATTCCTATTAGTGGTAAAGTACTCTCTCCCCATAGTACTAGGAACAGGTTGGAATATTTGAACTTCCACATGAGATTTGGTGTATCTCCTGTGAGTTTTAGTAGCTCCATAGTCCGGTGGATCCAGAACTTAGTTTGGGATGTCAGTGAAGGTGGAGACGTGGCAACCATCATGGGGTTTATACCATAAGTGATATATATATATATATATATATATATATATATATATATATATATACACAAGTATACTCAGCCTCAGGGGTTCCATAGACCAAGGAGACAGCATTCAGGATACAACTCATACGATAAAATGGCTTTATTCAATCCATGCACACGGAGTATGCTACACTTAGAATGAATATTCTGAGCTGCTGTGTTTATATTACACTTTTATGTCCATGACAGGGATCTCATGGAGTGTGAAAGCAGGGATAGTTGTACAATGTAACACTATCTCTTCTGCTTCAGAGATACAACATACAGAGCACTTGGTGTTGCAGAACGAGTTTTACATTGTATCACTATTCCTGACAGAAAGCTGTCTGAAAACAGATATTCAGGGTTCTCACTGTCAAGGACATAAGTGTTAATAAAAACAAAGGAAATAAAATAGAAAAGTATAAACAATTTGACAGGACATATTATTCACTTTCAAAATATGTAAAGTAAAATAAGGGGGATGACTTTATGTTAGCTGGAATACTGTACAGACAAAGCTCTAGCAGTTTATTGAGAGACTTACTGTGAATGAACATAAGCAGACACTGCTTGTTCTATGCCTAGTCAATGGTCAGAAGTATCACATTTTAGCTCTATAGTACCATTATGGAGGAGAAGTTCCATTCGTATATCAGGCTAATCCTGCCCAAAAAGGCAGTCCAGTTCAAAAATGTCAGGCAAGTCCCTTCTGCAAAGTAAGGACTGGCATTTGGAGGATAAACTTGACCAGTTTACTTGACCTGCAACAAAAAGGACTGAACTTGATGAATTCAAAGGAACCTGGCATTCAGTAAACAGAGTAGCAATCAATATATTTGCAGACAGAGCTGTGGTCATTAGTTTTGCAGAACTCTCAACAAGATATGCAAGCTGTATACTAAAGCATGGAAGTACAAGTTTATATGCTAAGCCAACACAAGATAGCAGTATGAATGCAAGGTGAGGTGCTGCAAGTGGGATATCAAATAGACCTGGGAGATGTGTCAAGGTGATGCGGAAGCAGCACTCCAAAAAGCAGAGAGTGCTGGGACTGGGGTTTTACAGTTGGTCACAGAAGCAAAACAATTGTCTCTGAAATCTGGTGTAGATTGCTGGTTAGAACAAAATATACAATTTCACTCGCTATGTTATTAAAAACATTGTTACTCCTTGGCATTTTGCAAATGTGCTTCTATCTTTGTTGTAGCTTCCTTGCACAGTGCATGCAGTATACTAAAATATATATCAATATGGGCACGTAAGGCTCCAGGTGTTCAACTGGGAATTCTTCACATTTATTTTAAAGCACCAAGGCTCCATTCTATATTTTAAAACCAATGGTGGTTTTCACAGCACAGTTCACTATTCTATTAACTGAACTGTCAACAACCACCGTAATGCAAAAATGGACAAAGGGTTACATTTTGAGCCCAATGAACATAAAGTAAAACAAGTAGAATTTTGTATCCTATCCCATAAGGTGTCTTCACCGCATGTTAAGTAACACACTTTTCATGGTGAAAAAACTGCCCCATGAAAAGGAGGTGTAAAGTCTCTAACATGAGGTGAAAAGGTGAAAACCACTGTTGGGTATTAGAAAACTGGTTTCCAACATACACTTGAGGTTTTGAAAAAAAAAAAAAAAAAGAAAAAAGAAAAGATTAACCCTATGAGTGACAGTGGGATATGCAACACATTGTACAGGGTTGCATACCCCACTGGCACTCATAGTGTTAATATCTCAAGAGTTTTAACACATGTCCTGAAAAATAAAAACTTTCCAGTAATCCTGATATCCAGTGGGGTGCTCAGAACATTGAGCAGCTACAGACCGTCTTTTTCGTTAGTCAAAGACCACCCTCCTCCCCGCCTACCCCTTGGGTGATTGCCAGAATCCCACTGAGAGAATTTTGAAGAGATACTGGCTTTTATATAAACGATTGGCAGCCACAAATTAGCTGGGATGTGTGCTCACTCACATCCCAGCCAATCGGCTACTAGCGGGTTTTGTGCTACTAGCGGGCTGGGAGGTGCGTAAGCACACATTCCAGCAAATTGGAGGCTGTCAACCATTTTGATCAGAGACTGACATATAAAAGCTAGTCTCTGTTAAACATTCTCTCAGTAGGACTCAAGCAATGGCCCAAGAGGTTTGCAGAGGGGGTCTGTGACTATCTGCATGCTTGCCACCACCAGCAGAGACAGCAGAAGCTGCAAGGGGACATTTGGCCAGAATTCATATATTTATGGCATATAAAAGCCAGTTTCTGTTAAAAATTATATCAGTAGGACTCAAGCAATGGCCCAAGAGGTATGCAGAGGGAGTCTGTGACTGCATGCCTGCCACCACCAGCAGAGACAGCAGCAGCGGCAGCAAGGGGACATTTAGCTAGAATTTATATTTTTATGGCACTGTACAATAGACTTTTTTATTAAAAAATAAATGGCAAAAAAATATGAATTGGAGAACAGATGCCGCACTTCTTTTAACCTTTTGAGAACCAAAAGGGTACCCCTCCAGTACTCACAGAGTCAACTGTGGCATCTTTTAGGGGCTCCTTTTAAAAAATAAAAAAAAGAGAGAGAATACTACTCATTTGGTTTTGTTTTTTTGTTTTTTTTAACATTGAAAAGAATAAAGAAAAGGAGAATAAGGGAAGAAAGAAGAGAGATTAACCCCTAAAATGCCAAGTTGGTACAATGTATGAGATTGGATAGCTGAACCTGCTATGTGTGGTCACTGCATAAGCCAGTATAACCAGCATGCAGTGGCCGCATTTAAAAAAAAAATTGCCTGGCACTATGGGGGGGGGGGGGCATCAGGATCTCTCCTGATGCCCCTCCCCGAGTTATTGACCTCCCAGTAGATTGAGCTGGGATATCAATATGCAGAAAGGAGCTTCTCTTTTCATATCTGCAATGGTTTTGACCATTTAAAGGGATAGTAATACTTCGTTTTAACTTTATTTTATTTTGTAGGCATTAAAAAAACATGAAGAATGATATAAGTCTTATCTCTCAAACCTTTATGGTTTATGAGATATTCACAAGCAAAGTTTCCCCTCCCGCCCCCTTTTACCTACTGTAAACAATCTCTTCTCAGATGTGGAATGCAGTCCATAGACTGGACAGATAACAGAAGGGGACACTCTTATTCCTATGAAAACAATGAAATCCCTGGCCCCCTTGACAAGCTTTTCAGGTTTTTCTGTTATCTTAATTGAAGATTGTCCCTCTCTGCAGTCTACCTGGGCAGCTCCCTTCTGCCCTGGCTGAAAAGTGTTACATCAGTAAAAGGGGCGGGAGGGGGACACTTTGCTTGTGAATATCTCTTAAACCATAAAGGTTTGAGAGATAAGACTTATATCATTCTTCATGTTTTTTTAATGCCTACAAAATAAAATAAAGTTAAAATGACGTATTACTATCCCTTTAAGTGCAGGCAGATGATTTCAAAAAACAGAAGTGGTATGTGTAGGTTATTGTTCCTAGCACCCCCATATTGTATGTTAACCCACAAAACTGGGGTACCATATTTCTCACGTTGGTAGCAGGTATTGAATATAGTAGGACATTTTATGGTTTTCAAAGATTATAGTATCTTTGAAGTGGTGAAAATGTAAAAAAATAGGATTTTTTTTTTTGATTCAAGGTTTTTATTGAACTTGATAGTAGTCATAGGTACAGACATACCAACAAATACAGAATAGAACATTACCATTATGAACAATTTAACAATTGGTAACACAGGGCCAAGATCCTTCGAATGGATGTAACAACTATGGAGTTGAGCCAGGATGCATATGCCTCCTCATATAATATAATCAATAAAATTTTCTGTCTGAAAAGTATGAAGAAAAGGTAAGGAGACAGTTCAGAGAAAGAAAAGTAAGATGAGCAGTGAGAGGAAGAAGCAGAGAGAGAACAGGCAGAGGGAGGAGAAAAGACAGAAGGGCAACTGGGGGGTAAAAGAGAGGGAGAGAAGGGAGGTGAGGCTACATCTAATGACCATTGGGGTGATCTAAGGAACTGTGATTTAATTGACGCCGTATTATTCCTTCAAAACAGTATAAATGTTGGCTGTGGTGGGCTAAGGAGAAAAGGTGAAAGGTTAAAGGCTAAATAAACTGAAGGACAGAGGAAATGGAAGCGGGAGAGGTAGGCGGGAGAGTGAGTCGGTCCTCCCAGAATGCCCAGATCTGGCTGTAGTCTAAATATCGGGTATGGAATTGGTGTGCATCGTGCAATAAATGTGGAGTATATGTCCGCGTCAGCTCCTCTCTTGATCTGCTCTATCCTATTGTATCTCAAATGTTCGCCCACTGTCTTGTGCCACTCAGCAGGAGTAGGGGGAGATCGGTCTTTCCAGTGAACTGGAATCAGGGATTTGGCTGCATTAAGCATTGTTAGAATGCTTCTTAAAAAAAAAATAGTATTTTAGTCCTATCTTGTTAAATCCTTTTTTCTTAGTCCATACAGAATGCAGGTGAAATGGGAGGTGATTTAAAAAAAGACAAGGTCTTGAGGGTGGTGCCTTCTCTCCCCTTCTTCTGGCTGACCCCACCCACACCTTCCAGTTTTGATAGGGGACAAGCTCACTAGATTGGACAGTGAGACAGAAGAAGAGGTAAGCTCCTGTGTGGAAAAGACCCAAGAAGTACTCCCACATCCAGCCAGGCGAGACCAAGCAGGGTCCCCTTTCTCTGGGCAGGAGACCTGTATTCCATATGTACTAAGAGAAAAGGATTTAACAAAGTAAGGCTAAAATCCTATTTTCTCTTTCGTCTAATATGGAATACAGGTACATGAGATATAACAGCAGGCTCACAGAGGTGGGAAGTAATAGAAAAGGACGTAGAGCTGGACCCCATGATACCGGAGTTCCCTAGGACTATCCAGAACTAGGAAGAGCTCAAACATAACTGTCAAGAGACACTGAAAACAGTAAGCACAGCACACAAGAACAAGAGCCAACTGGGCCCAAACAGCTGAACAGCAGTAAGGCACAAGAAAAATAGGTCCCTAGACAGGCAGTTCTGTCTGAAGTACCTTCCTGCCAAAGCTGGCTTCAGCCAAAGTCAGAACATCCACAGGATAGTGCTTGGCAAAAGGTGGGCATGGAGGACAAGTCGCAGCCCTGCACAACTGATCAGCTGAGGCTTGATTCTTGTAGGTCAAGAGACCCCAAGGGACCTGCTGGAATGTGCTGTAACACAGAAGGGAACAGGTTTCTTTGTGAGTTTGAATGCCCTACAATGGTAGACTTGATCCAAGGGCAACAGTGACCTTGGAAGCAGCCCTAGGACCCTCAGGGATGACAACCAAGGCTTCAGTCTTTTGCAAAGACTGCACTGTGCACATAAGACCGCACAACCTCCAACAAATGGAGATCCTTCTCCTTGTTAGACTTAGGGTCATGACTAAATGAAGGCACAACTCAGAGACCACCTTAGGAAGGAATTCCTGGCAGGTTCCAAGAATGGCCATGTCCTTGTGAAAAAACAGAAAATGCGGCTTCCAAGACATAGCCTGCAGCTCAGTAACTCTGCAGACAGTCCTGGACCTGTTGACATGTAAGCCACTGTCACAGATTCAAGAACGAGAATTGGACCAGTACTTAAAGGTAACACAATCTTTATTAAGTAGAAATGACAGAACAATGGAAACAGCACAATTTACAGGCAAGGAGAGGACTTCAGGAAGGATCTAGCTGTAGTAAAGGTACTGACGGGTTCCAGCGGGCAAGCGGAGGAAATCAACTCAGGTCCGCACCTGAGTACACTACAGGTTTGCACCTGTACAGACAACATATCAAAGGGACCTACTGCGCTACAGGTCCGCACCTGGAAGCCGCAGAGGTACAGATACGAAAAGAAGTCCGCCAAGCCACCAAGGGCAATCCCTAGGTTATCCACTGTAGCGTTGGTATGCTGGATGCGCAGTGGACAATCACGGGCCACTACAAGGTGGTGGTCAGACAAGCCTGAGCTAACACGGAATGCTTAGTCAGCCAGAGCTGCAAGTTTGCACCAGATTGGATGTCAGACAGGCCAAGGGTCATACACGGAGCGGGTAGTCAGACAGAGCCACAGGTCAACACCAGAACGGATAGTCAGACAAGCCAAGGGCCATACACAGAATGGTTAGTAAGCCAGAGCCGCAGGTTTGCACCAGATTGGATGTCAGACAGGCCAAGGGTCATATACGGAGCGGGTAGTCGTACAGAGCCACAGGTCAACACCAGAACGGATAGTCAGACAAACTGGATCAACCACAGAGAAAAAGACGCACAACTGCACTGGAACACCACGAACGGGCAACTGAAGTGGTGTCCAGGCCGTTGATAAACAATTTTCTCCACCCCTAGAGGTGGAGCAGAACCTGCACTGTGCCTTTAAGAATTGGGTCGTGACATCATCAGGGAATCCCTGTGATGTGCGCCCGAATGCAGATGCGGCCGGAACCACCAGAGGGAGCAGCAGAGGACCGAGTGCCTGGAAGGATGCCAGAGCTACCCAGCATCGCCGCGAGGAAACAGAAGCTGGCCGCCTACGGAGATGGTGGTCAGCTAAAGGGTAAGGCGCGCTTACAGTACCTCCCCCTCAATGCCCCCTCCCCTGTGGAAGTGGTCGAGGTTTAAAAGGAAAACAAGCGTGAAATCTCCGCATGAGAGCAGGGGCATGCATATCATTGGATGAGACCCAAGAACGTTCTTTGGGTCCATAACCTCGCCAATGTACAAGATATTGTAATCGATTCCATACCCAACAAGAGTCAAAAATACTTTGTACCTCATACTCCTCGTGATCCGCAACTCTCATGGAACCCGGGCGTACTGGAGCTGAGGTATATCGGTTGCAAACCAAGGGTTTCAATAAGGAGACATGGAATACATTATGAATACGCATATTGGCCAGCAGTTCCAGGGCATAAGCGACAGGACTGATCCTACGCAAGACACGGAAAGGACCCACAAATCGAGGAGACAATTTTCTACACGGTTATCACGGTTCCCGTGATCTCCCTCTGTCACTCTCTCTTGTGCTGCTCCCTCATTGGTTGACCCTGTTTGGCCCGCCCCTGGTGACCCTTTTTATACCAGACTATGACACCTGTCAGGTGCCCTTTCGTGGTGTTCAAGAGCCAGTGTTGCTGTTTGCTGAGTTCCTGATTTCCGGTGTACCGATTTGGCCTGTACTGACGACTCTCCTGTGTCCCTGTTCCGTGTTCTGACCCGGCCTGGCTGACGTTCCTGCTCGTTGCTGATCTGGCTTGTCTGAGAATCTCCTCCGTGATCTGACCCGGCCTGGCTGACGCTCCTGCTCGTTGCTGATCTGGCTTGTCTGAGAATCTCCTCCGTGATCTGACCCGGCTTGGCTGACGTTCCTGCTCATTGCTGATCTGGCTTGTCTGATTTTCTCCTCTGTAACCTGATCCGGCCTGGCTGACGTTCCTGCTGCTGTTGTCGCTTGGGTGACATTCGGATTCCTGCTGAGTTCGCGTCTGTTTGATCGAGACTGCACCCATTAACTCCTGGGCAGCTGAGTTGCCAGTTACGCTTGCAGAGCAGTACTACTAAGCTGAGTCTCCGGTTACGCTTGCAGAGCTGTACTAGTAAGCTGAGTCTCCATTTACGCTTGCAGAGGTGTACTACCCAAAGCTGAGTCTTCCATGGCACTTGCAGGGCGATACCGTTATACGCTGAGCCTCCGATTATTCTTGCTGTGCTCTAATCCAACCGGGTGCTGTGGTTAACTCTTGCAGAGCCGTGACACTCCCGCTACTCCTGCTGAGCCAGCCACATTTGGGCCTTGGTAGACAGCGGCTCATATTGTCATCCAAAAGCAGAGTAGTCGTTATCCGGTTACGTGCCGGTTAGGCACTATTGGCTCTAGCACCTTCGCACCGGTGGTTCCGTTATACGCCCGGTGGGGCTATCGGCTCAAGCAATCACTGTACGGTTGGTTTCCTTATACGCCCATGGGGGCTAGCGAGTCACGCTCTTGCAGGGCAAAGTGTCTTGTCATATGTCCGTGGGGGCTACTTGGCTCAAGCAATCACTGTACTGTTGGTCTCTTTTACACGCCCGTGGGGGCTAGTGATTCACACTCTTGCAGCTTCAGTAGTCTCCATTATACGCCCGTGGGGGCTAATGACTCACGCTTCTGCATTACAAGTTGTCTTCATTATACGCCCGTGAGGGCTATCCGCTAACTGCTCTACAGTGTTCTGTGTCAGTCTCTGCAGTATCCAAGTAGCTAACAACATCAGTGGACTTAAAGTGCTGTGCTATCTCGCACCTATTGCTGCCTCTTATTCACCTTTGGCGTGCCAAACACCACAACAGAGACTGACGAGTTCTATGTGTTAACTATTGATTGCCAATTATTATTTTGAGCCTTTCCTGTGACAGTATATGTATCATCTGCATCCTGTATACTGGTCCTGTGAAGTTCTCTGTTTCTATCTCTTGCTATATACTGTGTGGCCTATTGAGGGCGACCTTGTTCATTATTTTTTTGTTTTAATAAAATTGTGTTTTATTCAAACCTGCTGTCTGAGTGTCTGAAAACCGTTCCAGTACAAAAGGGCCATGACCTCAGACAGCAAAGGGGAGAGTAGCACACAGAACATCCACTGGAGAATGGATGTTCATGAGCAGCGCCTAGACCAGTTGGCACTGGCCTTACAGACCTTACTTGAACGTACGGTACACCTTGACAAACCAAACCAGAATCCGGTGGTCTCCCCAGTCTCGACACCGGATAATCAGTCTGTAGTTCCTACTACACATACCAGAGGCCTAACGGCGGCGGCGCTGTTACCATTAAGATATGATGGCGAACCTTCTCAAAGCAGAGGCTTTATCAATCAATTGGAGATATTCCTGGAACTAACGCCCCAGGCATTTCCGAATGACCGGAGCAAGGTCGGATTTATGACATCACTATTAACTGGCAGAGCCCTGGCATGGGCTAATCCTCTGTGGGAAAATGCCAAACCCTGTACCCTAAACTTTTATGAGTTCATAAGAAAGTTCCACAGAGTGCTTGAGGTGCCTGGTAGAGCTTCCTCGGCTGCCAAAAGGTTAATGGAGATACAACATGGCGATCGTACCTTGGGGACTATGCCATTGAGTTTCAAATCTTGGCAGCCGAGGTGGGCTGGAACAACGAGGCGTTAGTGGCAGCCTTTGCTCAGGGTCTATCTGAATCTATTAAAGATGAGATTGCTGCCAGAGAGTTGCCCAGTGACCTGAACGAGTATGTTGACTATGTCATGCTTATTGACTCCCGCATTCATGAGAGAAGGTTGGCTAAAAGGGCAAGATCCAGAAATCATGGGCATGACAGTCTTTTAAACCCACCCTTGCCACCCTTTTCGTCTGAACGCTCACCCGTGGCTGGGGAACCTATGCAGCTCGGGTTTACCAGACTTACTAAGGAGGAGAGGGCGCACCGCAAAAAACAGGGCCTATGCTTATATTGTGGTAAAGCTGGGCACCTACTACGCACATGTCCGGTACGGCCAGGAAATGGACGCACCTAGGGTACCTTGGGGGACAGGCCCTAGGTGGCGTACAGCAGTCCCTAGATCCTAGTACACAGAAACCCACCATTCAGGTGGTATTCTTTTAGGCAGACCTGTCTGTAACAGTTATGGCACTGATAGACTCTGGTGCAGCCGGTTACTTTATGGACCAAGCCTTTGCCAAATTAAACAAAATTCTGTTAGTCAAAAGGGAATCTCTGCTGGCTATTGAAGCCACAGATGGCAGACCCTTGGAACCGGCATTTATCACCATGGAAACGACCCCATTACTATGGAGGTTGGGGCTCTCCACAAGGAGGAGGTACATTTCCAGATAATTCGTTCACCTCATCATGCAGTCATTCTGGGGTTTCCATGGTTACTATTACATAATCCTCAGTTTGACTAGCAGAGATGTGAAGTCAAAACATGGTCAGAGTACTGTGCTGGGAACTGTCTGTCACACCCTGTCAAGTTACTGTGTACCTCTCCCTCCGTGCCAGCTGAACATCAGGAATTCAGTGACGTATTCAGCAAGGGGGAGGCTAACGCGCTGCCCCAGCACAGACCCTATGACTGCGCTATTGATTTGCCCCCTGGCATGGTGCCCCCGAGGGGTCGCACTTATCCACTGTCGTGTGATGAAAACAGGGCGATGGAAGAGTATATTGAGGATGCCCTTAAGACAGGGATTATTCGTAAGTCTACCTCTCCGGCTGTTGCCGGCTTCTTCTTTGTAAAAAAGAAGAGTGGCGAGCTCAGCCATGTATTGATTACCGGGGCCTGAATAAGCTGATTTCTAAGAATGCCTACCCCATTCCACTCATTACTGAGTTATTTGACAGGTTAAAGGGCTCTTCCATTTTTACTAAACTTGATCTCCGAGCTGCTTATAACCTGATCAGAATTAGGGCTGGAGATGAGTGGAAAACGGCATTTAATACCAGATCAGGGCATTATGAATATCGGGTGATGCCATTTGGTCTATGCAATGCACCTGCGGTATTCCAAGAGTTTATTAATGACATCCTTCGTGACATGCTTCAGTCCTGTGTGGTGGTATATCTAGATGATATATTGATTCACTCTGCTACCCTTACCCAGCATATCAAGGATGTCTCTGAGGTTTTGCATTGATTACGCAGACACAAATTGTTCTGTAAACTTGAGAAATGCGAATTTCATAGGTCCCAAGTACCATTCCTGGGATTCGTGATTTCTAAAGATGGCATTGCTATGGACCAGGAGAAGTTGGCAGTAGTCCTACAGTGGCCTCGTCCCAAAGGGTTAAAAGCTATTCAGCGCTTCCTGGGCTTTGCCAACTATTATAGGAAATTTATCCAGAACTTTTCTACTATTGTGAAACCGCTGTCTGACTTGACACATAAAGGCGCTACTCCCTCTCAATGGTTTGTGGCAGCTGAAAATGCGTTTGAGACACTGAAATCCGCCTTTGCTTCTGCTCCAGTGCTGTCCCACCCTAATCCCGCCCTGCCATTTACCCTGGAGGTTGATGCCTCTGAGGTTGGGGTGAGGGCAGTGCTTTGACAACACCCCGTGGGAGGTGGTGCCTTGAGACCCTGTGGGTTCTTTTCTAAAAAACTTTCCAGCGCTCAAAGTCATTATAAGATTGGTGACAGGGAACTCTTGGCTATTATTCTGGCACTTAAAGAATGGCGTCACCTATTGGAAGGTACTAGGATGCCAGTGTTGATCCTAACTGACCACAAGAATTGAATGTATCTCTCTGAAGCTAAGAGACTGTCCTCACCACAGGCTAGGTGGGCACTCTTTCTGTCCCGGTTAAATTTTGTGGTGTCCTATCTGCCAGGTTACAAGAATGTACGGGCAGACGCTCTGTCTAGACAGTTTGCATCAGACATTGAGAGGGAGGAAGAACCAGTACCTATTATTCAGCCAGATCGTATTCTGGCCACGATACGTACTAGCATCACTTCGCCACTGGGGGAAGAAATCTTGGCTTCTCAAGCAAGGGCTCCTCCGGAAACCCCATTTGGCAAGTGTTTTGTGGATGAGCCGTTCCGTACCCGTCTATTGCAGACTTACCATTCCTCTAAGGCGGCTGGGCATATCGGGAGGGATCAGCTAATTTGGTCTCTGTCTCAGTTATTTTGGTGGCCCTCCCTTAGAGCCGAGTGCTCTGCCTTTACTGCAGCCTGTGCCACATGCGCTCGTGCCAAGAACCCCAGGCATCTCCCAGTGGGCCTACTCCAACCTGTGCCTAATGGTGACCGCCCATGGTCCCATATATCTATTGACTTTCTGGGAGAATTGCCAGTATCTAGGGGTTACACGTTTATCCTCATGGTGGTAGACAGGTTCTCTAAGATGGCTCATTTCATGCCTCTCTCTGGCCTTCCGTCGGCCCAGGAGTTGGCGATGGTATTCGCCAAAGAAGTGTTCTGCTTGCACGGGGTACTCAGAGTGGTGGTGTCTGACCGTGGGAGTCAGTTTGTGTCCAGATTCTGGAGGGCATTTTGTGGCCAGATGGGCATCCAGTTGTCCTTTTCCTCCAACTACCACCCCCAGACCAATGGGGCCGCTTAGCGTGCCAATCAGGGACTGGAGCAGTTCCTGCGTTGCTTTATCACTGATCATCATGACAATTGGGCCGACCTGTTGCCGTGGGCAGAGTTTGCCAGGAAATGTGCAGTTAATTCATCGTCCGGGAGCTCCCCGTTTCTCATTAATTATGGGTTCCAGCCGTGCCTGCTCCCGGATTCATTTCAGGCACAACAAATTCCAGCTCTTGATGAGCATATTGGGCAGCTTCACTCCACTTGGGCACTGGTTCAGAGGACCCTCAGTCAGTCATTTCAGCGACATCAGAGGCATGCCAATCGTAGACGGCTGTCAGCGGTCTCCTTTCAGGTTGGGGATACGGTATGGCTCTCCTCCAGAAACCTCAATTTGCAGGTGCCTTCCAACAAGCTGGCCCCCCCGGTTCATTGGTCCGTTCAAAGTAATCCGCAAAGTTAACCCCGTCTCTTACGCATTGGAACTCCCAGCCTTTATGCGTATACACAATGTGTTCAATGTATCTCTGTTAAAACCCTTGGTTTGCAACCGCTACACTACCACTCCAGTGACCCCTGGGCCTGCGGATGTTCAGGGCCAAGAGGAGTACGAGGTCCAGAGTATCATTGATTCTAGGAGATTTAGGGGGAAGCAGCAATATTTGGTCCATTGGAAGAGCTATGGACCTGAGGAGTGTTCCTGGGTGGATCATAGGGACCTCCATGCGCCCAGATTGATCATAGGGACCTCCATGCTCCCAGATTGTTGCACAACTTCCACTCTAAATAGCCCCAGAAACCAAGACCTCCGGCAGGGAGAGGGGGTTTTTGAGAGGGGGGTACTATCATGGTTGAGCCTGTTTGGCCCGCCCCTGGTGACCCTTTTTATACCAAACTAGTGGCACCTATCAGATGCCCTTTGTGGTGTTCCAGAGCCAGTGTTGCTGTTGCTGAGTTCCTGTGTCCTGATTTCTGGTGTACCGATTTGGCCTGTTCTGACGACTCTCCTGTGTTCCTGCTTCATGATCCGACCCGGCCTGGCTGACGTTCCTGCTCATTGCTGATCTGGCTTGTCTGAGAATCTCTTCCGTGATCTGACCCGGCCTGGCTGACGTTCCTGCTCGTTGCTGATCTGGCTTGTCTGAGAATCTCCTCCGTGACCTGACCCGGCCTGGCTGACATTCCTGCTGCTGTTATCGCTTGGGCAACATTCTGATTCCTGCTGTGTTCACGTCTGATTGGATTGAGACTGTACCATTACCCCAGCTGAGCCGTGTCTCTTGAGCTGAGCTTCCAGTTACGCTTGCAGAGCTGTACTACTAAAGCTGAGTCCCCGGTTATGCTTGCAGAGCTGTACTACCTATAGCTGAGTCTTCCTTGACACTTGCAGGGCGACACCGTTATACGCTGAGCCTTTGATTATACTTGCTGGATATCCAACCTGGTGCTGCTGTTAACTCTTGCAGAGCCGTTATACTCTCGCTACTCCTGCTGAGATGGCTGCGTTGGGCCTTGGTAGACAGCGGCTCATATTGTCATCCTAAGCAGAGTAGTTGGTATCTGTTTACGTGCCTGTGAGGCGCTATTGGCTCCCACTCCTTCGGAGCCTTACTCGTTACTCCCCGTTGGAGTTATTGGCTCTAGCACTCTCTGCACCAGTAGTTCCTGTTATACGCCCGGTGGGGCTACTGGCTCTAGCTATCGCTGTACGGTTGGTCTCCTTATACGCCCGTGGGGGCTAGCGAGTCACACTTGCAAAGTGTCTCTGTCTTACTCCCGTGGGGGCTATTTGGCTCAAGCTATCTCTGTACGATTGGTCTCTATTACACGCCCGTGGGGGCTAGCGATTCACGCTCTTGCAGCATCAGTAGTCTCCTTTATACACCCGTGGGGGGGCTAGCGACTCACGCGTCTGCATTACAAGTTGTCTCCGTTACACGCCCGTGGGGGCTATCCGCAAACTGATCAGCAGCGTTCTGTCTCAGTCTCTACATTACCCAAGCAGCTAACGACATCAATGGACTTAAGGTGTTGTGCAATCTAACACCTATTGCTACTTCTTATTCACCTTGGGCTTGCCAAACACCACAACAGAGACTGACGATTTCTATGTATTTAACTATTGATTGCCAGTCGCTATTCTGAACCTGTCCTGTGACAGTATATGTATTATTTGTACTCCTGTATACTGGTCCTGTGAGGGCCTGTGTAGTTTACCTATTGCTATCTACTGTGTGGCCTATTGAGGGCGACCTTGTTCGTTTTTTCTTTTGTTTTAATAAAACTGAGTTTTATTCAAACCTGCTGTCTGAGTGTCTGAAAACTGTTACACCCTGCCCCAGCCGGGGACGAGGATTTCCAAATAATCCCTCTGGTGAGGGCATCAGCCACATACTCCTCCATAGCCTGACTCTCCGCCATGGAGAGAGGGAATACGCGACCCTTCGGAGGAACAGCCTCTGGTACCAGGTCAATCGAGCAATTGTACGGCCTGTGAGGAGGTAATGTAGTGCCCTGTGTCTTGTTGAACATATCACGGAAGACATGATACTCCTCAGGTAAGGCGGAGAGGAGGAGGAGGAAGCCATACCTAAAATTTTTATAGGATGAGTCAAGCAAGATTCCGTACAATACGGAGACCAGGACAAAATGTCGCAATTGTGCCAGTCCATTTTGGGGTTATGTTTTTGGAACCATGGAAACCCCAAAATGACCTCAAAATGAGGAAAGCTTATGACCTGGAACTGGAGTATCTCATGATGAAGGGCTCCCACCAACAGGGATACTGGAACGGTTTCATGAGTAACCTGAGGCGGTTGTAGGGGTCTACCATCAATAGCCTCAATAGATAATGGGGATGCCCTTGGTAATAGAGGGATTGCGTGTTTCTCTGCAAACCAGGCATCAATGAAATGCCCCGCTGCTCCTGAGTCTATCAAAGCTGGGGTCGATACAGAAGAATTAGCCCAAGATAGGAAAAGCATGTACTACCAGTGCCGTACTAACAGAAGAGGCCTCCGTTTGTCCGACATGACGGTCAAGATGAGCAGTGCAGTTCAATAGTGTTTGCAAAGCCATAGTAATCTGATCCATACGCTGCTCCTGAGCTTAATAAGTGCTGGACAGAAGGGTTACCAGTACCGTCCATAGACATGGCCCGTTCGTACTGTCACGTATTCAAGAACAAGAATTGGACTAGTACTTAAAAGTAACACAATCTTTATTAAGTAGAAATGGCAGAGCAATGGAAACAGCACAATTTACAGGCAAGGAGAGGAGTTCAGGTAGATTCCAGCTGTAGTAAAGGTACTGACAGGTTCCAGCGGGCAAAAGGAGAAAATCGACTCAGGTCTGCACCTGAGGACACTACAGGTTCGCACCTGTACAGACAACGCCTCAAAGAGACCAACTGCACTACAGGAGGATACTACAGTTTTGCACCTGTACAGACAATGTACCAAAGGGGCCTACTGCACTACAGGTCTGCACCTGGAAGCCGCAGAGGTACAGAGATGAAAGGAAGTCCACCAAGCCACCAAGGGCAACCCCTAGGTTATCCACTGGAGCGTTGGTATGCTGGATGCGCAGTGGACAATCACGGGCCATGACAAGGTGGTGGTCAGACAAGATGGAGCTAACACAGAATGCTTAATCAGCCAGAGCTGCAGGTTTGCACCAGATTGGATGTCAGACAGGCCAGGGGTCATACACGGAGCAGGTAGTCAGACAGAACCACAGGTCAACACCAGAACAGACAGTCAGACAAGCCAAAGGTCATACACAGAATGGTTAGTCAGCCAGAGCCGCAGGTTTGCACCAGATTGGATGTCAGACAGGCCAAGGTTCATACACGGAGTGGGTAGTCGGACAGAGCCACAGGTCAACACCAGAACGGAGAGTCAGACAAACCGGATCAACCACAGAGCAAAAGACGCACAACTGTACTGGAACACCACTAACGGGCAACTGAAGTGGTGACCAGGCTGTTGATAAACAATTTGCTCCACCCCTAGAGGTGGAGCAGAACCTGCACTGTGCCTTTAAGAATCGGGTTGCGACGTCATCAGGGAATCCCTGTGATGCGCGTCCGAATGCAGATGTGGCCGGAGCCGCCAGAGGGAGCAGCAGAGGACCGAGTGCCTAGAAGGACGCCAGAGCTACGCAGCGTCGCTGCGAGGAAACAGAAGCTGGCTGCCTATGGAGATGGCGGTCGGCTAAAGGGTAAGGTGCACTTACAGCCACAAGGTGCATAATGCAGTAATAGTGAAGGCCTTAGCTGACAACCTGATGGCTTCATATAGGGCATCAGAAATGTACATCTGAGCAGGGCAGAGGCAAAAATAGGCCTTAACGTCCTAATGGCAGAGAAGTTGGACGGGAGGATAGAGTCAAGCTTCTTATCAGTCACATCCTTGTGTTCCGCTGCATCCATCAATGGCAAAGCAGTGGACTTAGAGACCCTGAAATGGGAAGATCTACAGAAGGAGGAGAAGCCCACTGTGCCAAAGCTACCTCTGAGAAGGGGTACAGCTTAGAGAATCTCTTAGAGATAGTCACCCTCCTATCAGGGGTCTTCCACTCGTCCAGAAGAATCTGATCAAGAGTGGAACTGGGGGAAGGAGACAACAGAGGATTTTTTACACCTCTGAAATACATCAGTAGAGGGATGACCCTCATCAGGGGAGTCAGAGACCTGAAAGGTCTGCAAAACAGCCCTGATAAGCCCCTCAGCAGAGGGAGTAGGGTCAGCATCATAGGGGTCATAGGAGTAGGAAGAATATACATCTTCACATTCCTCTTCCTCTTTGTCATCCGCAGAAGAGTCCTCTTCAGAGAAGTCAATGAGTGCAGGCAAACTTGGGGCCTTAGGAGCCACAAATCTGAAGGTGGTAAGGGGTTTCCAAGACTGAAGAACTCCTTGCAGAGAAAGAGGGAATTCATCCAAACTGTCTCTTGTTCAAGGCTGGAGTGCCCGAGAGGTGTAGTAGGGGCCATAGTACACGAGAGGCAGAGAGATCCAGAATACTCTCTACGGATCCCAGCTTGGAATAAGGAACAGTAAGCAAGGGGGGCAGAGATGCCATTGAGTCCCTTGCCTTAGGTCTAGCCCCATGTCCCTTTGGATTCAACATCTTAACAGGAGTAGTGTCTAAAACAGTATACCAATAACTGTTTCCCAGAATAATAATTCACCCTAGAAAAGCTCAGAAAGTTATTTATCTGTTAATCTGGAGAAGGAAAGGCAGCCTCTTTGTAGCATAAGCAAGAGAGAAGTAAAATGGTGGCTGCAAACCAGACAGCCAATTGGAAAAAAAACCCTGCAAAATGGCATTCTGGGTAATGTAGTCTTCTCTGCTACTATTACCCAGCAATACCTACAACTTTGAAACTTCAATTGCGGGGCCCCCAAGACACTCAGGATGTAAACCAGATGAAAGGGCATGAGGAGACCAGAAGAATGAACCCTCTCTGAATGCTGTATGACAAATGGTTGCAGAGATATATCCCAGAGAATTTATCTCATAAAAGTCAATGGAGCAATGGTGGCTGTGGCGGGAAGAGTGCCTTAAAGGCACCATATACCCAAACACTGAAAGAAAAAAAAAAAAAAAAGGGATCCAAAACACCCAAAGACCCAAGGGGTCCTGTGGAGAGTAATAAAAACACATAGTCTTAGAGGGGAAAACCAAGGAAAAGCCCTTATCACAGAAAAAAAACTAGCAGGGAAGAGGTTAAACAGTACTAAAGCAGCCATCATGCTCCACAACCCAGGGAAAGAACAAAAGTAAACAACCTAACATGAGTGCAAGAACCCAAGGGTTCATATGCAAGTGGGGACATGTAGACAGCAGCACACAAAGGGTTACTCACCAGTCATCAACTTCAATCTTCAGGTTACCATTGTAAAGAAAAGAGTATCAGAGAGACCATGCTGGCAGTGAAAACTCAGGCTGCAAGATTCTCTCCACAGGGCTGCAAGGGTCCACAACAGCACCTATACACTGGCCAATTCTCCAGGGGAGCCAGTAATGGTAACTCACCTAATTGGGGGGATTGTAACAGCCCAATATCTAAGCAGAAAATAAAAAATAAACTAAAACACTAAGCAGCAATGCTCCAAGCCTGGTCACTCTAGTCAGGAACATATCAAAACTGGAAGGCTTGGGTGGGATCAGCCTGAAGAAGGGGAGAGAAGGCTCCACCCTCAAGACCTTGTCTTTTTTAAATGTTCCACCTTCCAATGAAGGAATATCACCTTCCATGGTACCTATATTCCATATTGGAAAACAGAGAAAACATGTATTTGTTCCTATAGCTACACCTTTTGGAAATGTTTGTGCACTTCAGCCAAGGGATAGAAACACAAGTCACCTCTCACTTGATGTAAGTGAACGTCTACTTTCCAAATTGGTATAACCTGCATATATACCTTCTTACCCCAAGCCTGGTGTGCACAAATGTTTCCAGAAGGTGGCGCCAAAAGAAAAAAAATTTTTTTTTACATTTCCACCCCTGCAAATGTACTGAAATCTGTGAAAATTACATAATTTGTAATTTATAACACCTGGAAAAGTGAAGAAAAGGTAGGCAAACCATACCATTTTGCGGCATCAAATTGCGGTGTAATCCCAAATTCTTTTTTTTAGTTCCCTTCTTAAATAGAGCACTACATTGGTTCTACGCCAATCTTGTGGCACTGAGCCTGTGGTAAGAGAATATTTAACCCCTTCAGTGCCAGACCCTTGTGCCCATTTTCATACCTGCCAGGCCATGTAATTTTAAGACATTTTTACTATACAACTGTTTTAGTGTAATTATTTCAATAGCTTATTATTTAAATATGTAAAACTATATATTGTTTTTCTCAGTACAAGTCAAACTTTTCTGTGATATATCACATGAGGCTAACTTTGCATCTTGTGTCAAGATATGATGTCATAAATCCCCCCCAAAAAGTGAAAAATTATACTTTTTCTTAATATTTTATGATATATCTCTAAGAAATTGTGAAAGGAATTTTTATCTTTCTTTTTTTTTTTTCAAAAGCTCTGATACTTCTGAGTATAAGGATATCAAATATGTTTGGTGTTTCAAGAGTACATGGTCATAAGACTTTCCAAAATGTAATGCTGCACAATGGGTTTACATTGAAATTTTAATTGAAATTGCAGTTATCTTTGGTTATGTAGGAAAACACTCCCAAAACCTCCAAATAACCCCAAAAAAGCACCAATTTTCACAAAGCACACTTCCTGAGGAATTCAAAACTGCCTCTCTTACCTTTTTTTGTGAATGCGCCAAGCCGCAAATAACCCCGAACATGGACATTATTCAATTTTCGCCGTTTTTTCCACTAAATGTCTTCATTTGCGGGATGATGTCTCAGGCAGATTCAGAGGCAAACAAAAAAAAACATATTAAATATCAAAGGTCAAAATCTCCTGAGTCCAATGATACCAAATATGTATAGGGTTAGTGGAGTGTGAGGCCAGCATTGACTGCCAAAGGTACCACTGCATTTTGAGATCAGCTCCGGGAATTTTCTCAGTAGAACCAAAAATGCATTGTTATTGTTTTTGAGGCCAAACGCCTCCAAAATCTCCAAATAAGCCCAAAAAAGCATGCATTTCCACAAAGCATACTTCCTGGGGAATTCAAAATGTCCTCACTTACCTTTTTTCATGAACGCAAAGCCGTGAAAAACCCCAGAACGTGTACGTTATTAAATTTTTGCAGTTTTTTCCACTAAATGTCAACATTTGCAGGATAATGTCTCAGGCAGATTTGGAGGGAAACAAAAAAAAATTTAAATATTGTAACGGATCATAGTCCGTTACTGAAAACCATTATCTGGGCGTATAAACTTTCAGGCTTTTATTACGGACAGCAACAACTTTAAGGGAAATGTAATGGATCACAGTCCGTTACTGAAAACCTTTATCTGGGTGTACGGACTTTCAGGCCCTTATTACGGACGGGGGAGAATCTTAAGGCACTTTTCCTTGTTTAAGAGTGTCGGCGACGCTCAGAGTGGCCACTGCCACAGAGACTGAAATTTCAGGGTTGTCTGGCTGGGGAATACACTAAGATTTACACATCTCGCTGACAACTAGTCGGAGGTTCCCGCCTCAGTGTTCGAATCGTCGACACCGTGTCAGCACTCGGTGGCGGGGACAGTGGGCAGCCACGATTGGTCGAATTCCTGAGCAGGACATTTAAAGGTCTTCCATAGACTTAACATGGAGAAAAGTAGGTGGCTCAGGGATTGGTAGACCATCGGACCCACTGTAGCATCTGATTGGTCAGGCTTGAAGTGGAATATTCAAACTAGTCAACGAATTGCTTCAACCCCATGCCATTGTATCAAGATGTGTATTCCAGCCCCTCAAGCCTTGCTGTCTATTGTCTACCCTAGCCCAAGTCCTTTGTGTATTAATGTAATCGTGTCTGCCCTGTTGTGTATCCCTGAGCTATCTGTTGTTGGTTCTTTGTATTATGTGTTGTGATTGCATTATCCATGTGAATATGCCCATTGTGTTATGTCTTCACCATGTACTGTGATTGAATTATGTCTCCTGCACTGCCCCAAGTTAACTGTATAAATAAGCTGTGGTTTCAAATAAAGTTGAGTTAGTTGTTCTAAACTAAGAAGGAGTCCTGGTGTCTTTATTCTTTGATGGTTGAAAGTGTCCTCTCTGATGCCCATCCATGCAAAGTATCCTGTATCGTCGACTGTATGCTGCCAGCTATCTGCGGATCTGAATTTGAGTATGGACTTTGGGATTTGTATGCTGTCAGACTCGTCGACATGGACTCAGCTCGACGGCTTCGACCGGGAGTAGAATCGTTCACTCTCTATGTCCTGTGGTTCCAGTCTGCAAGTTGAAGCTGCATCTGGAGACTCGTCGACCTTCCCTGGCTCGTCTCATTCGATGTGGAGTCGACCCCAGCATTCTTCGACTTCCGAGTCGATGACTGGTCCGGCCATCCTCCGACCGGTGCAGCTGACGGAGTCCATCTGGTGTCGAGAGGGAGAGACCGGGAATGACGACTGAGGGAGACCCGGTGTCCCTGGAGCTCCCATTGCAGGGAGGGGACAATCCGGGGTGCCTCCTCTTCAGCTCCCATTACAAATATCAAAGGGAAATGTTTTCTGAGTCCAGTTATACCAAATATGCATGGGTTACTATAGTATGAGGCCAGCATTGACTGCCAAATGGTAACACTGCATTTTGAGATCAGCTCTGGGAATTTTCTCAGTAGAACCAAAAATGCACAGTTACGGTTTTTGAGGCCAAACACCACCCACACCTCCAAATAACCCCAGAAAAGCACCCATTTCCACAAAGCACACTTCCTGGGGAATTCAAAACTGTCTCACTTATATTTTTTTTCATGAACGAACCAAGCAGTGAATAACCTCGGAACATGGGGTTCCTTCATACTTTGACAATTTTTTCCACACGATCTACATGTAAGGAAAGATAATCTAATCAGGTTAACGAGGTGTTTAGAAAAATGTTATAATTGTGCTATGTTTACTTAGTGCATTAATCATAAATATGTATGGTGTCACTATGGTATGGAAATATAAAAGTGCACTACCTTCCCAATAGAATAGTATCACGGTAAAACCCAAAATGCATGCATCCAGCCTTGAGTGGCAATGATCCCCTATACCTTCATTATCTACCCAAAAATGCATGTAATTGTTAAAAGCACACATGATTAAGAATGCATAACTGGCTGATTTACCATTTTATGTGACAATACCTGCAACACAAATTGACAGATTAACACCGGTCTTTTTTTCGCATCTGAAATTTGCATAAAAATATGAGTTTCAAGTCATTTTTACTTACACAAGCCCATTTTATTCTGGAAATTTAAATACATATATGAAGGCATAACTGTCCCTTATTTTGTTGGAACCATATTGTGCAGCATTACTTAAGTAAGTGGTGATAACTCTTTGAACAACAATGCTGAAAGCACCATTACTTGTTGCCATACTTCAGAAACCAACTAATACACATAATATGTGCCTAATTTTTTTTTTTTTTTTTTAAATTTATCATTTGTTTACCAGCCTTAATCTACAACCCACATTAATCTCTGCCAATCAGTGGTATCACAATTTTTATTTCTATAAATACACACAAAGTATTAGATTTTTCATCTTTTTTTTATGAAACCAGTGTTACAAAAAAACTAAGTTTTAATGAGTGTCATGTAAATTAAAATTATGCTGATGTCAATATTGCAAGGTTTACAGAAGGAATTAAGATCTATTTGATTTTGTGTTAGTCAAGGACTAAAAATATAACCCAGTGTAAAATGCAAAAGAACATTAAGCTATGAAATGCATATATTTTCTCCACATACAGACCTTAAAGACTGCCTCCTCTCCTGATGGAAGTTTCCCATTACAAACTCTCAACTGGAATTTTTTGTAGAAACCCATGATCTGCATTTTATTTCAAAAAAGGGAAACAATTTGAAAATCAATGCCACTATTTTTGAAAATATCAATAAAGTACTTATGCACACTTTGTTAATGCATACCTCATGTAAAGATCAACTTATGCCAAGTCAATTTCAACAAAAAAAATTCTAGCTAGTTTCTGTAACAGTTGCTGCAGCACGATGAACTCTTTCTAACTATTAAAACCTCAGAACATTTTTAAAACCAGGGAAATTTTAAAATAGATGACAATTAACAGAGTAACATACCTGCCTAACCAGCACAGTCCAGAATTACTGGCATTACCAGAAATTTGTTGGAAGTTTATGTGATACATGCCATCTTGAAGGTAAAAGTGGTGAAATTAAAGAACAAACAGTTACCAAAAAGGTAACAAAGGAACAATTTATTTTAATTAATGGAACATTTTGGAACCAAAAAAGTCCACTTTTGCCTTAAAGGGATAGTAATACTTTCTTTTTAACTTTATTTTATTTTGTAGGCATTAAAAAAACATGAAGAACGATATAAGTCTTATCTCTCAAACCTTTATGGTTTAAGAGATATTCACAAGCAAAGTTTTCCCCTCCCGCCCCTTTTTCCTAGTGTAAGCCATCTCTTCTCAGATGTGAATCTGGTTATAAGACCAGACAGATAACAGCAGGGAACAATCTTCTTTGTATGAAAACAATGAAAGCCCTTCCCCCCTTGACAAGTTTTTCAGCTTTTTCCCTTATCTTAATTGAAGATTGTCCCTCTCTGCAGTCTACCTGGGCACCTCCCTTCTGATCTGGCTGAACAGGGGAGGATACTTTGCTTGTGAATATCTCTTAAACCATAAAGGTTTGAGAGATAAGACTTATATTGTTCTTCATATTTTTTTAATGCCTACAAAATAAAATAATGATAAAACAAAGTATTACTATCCCTTTAAATAGGTTAATCAACACCTTTGCAACTAGATGTATCTCAAACACATTGTGAAGCAATGTGGAAAAGATGTCTCTAATCACAGCCATAAAAATGGTAACTTCACTGCAATCAACAAGTATACCCAAATAATTTTAGTAATTTATATGAGATTACAATCTAGCAATAGACACTCAAGGAAAAAAAAAATACACACAGTGTGATCCCATTTCATTTCATTATTAACCCTCTCCATGCCAGATGGAATGCAAAATACATCTAAGCAATGCACTGCACAACCCTCTGGCACAAAAAAAGGTTAAACAAAACTCATTTAGGTATGAAACATACTAAAAGAAATGGTCACAATGTATAAACTGCACAATGGTCACACTCTGATTTAAAAAAATAATAGTGTTAACCCCTTTGAGTGCCAAAAAGGTATGCAACACATTGCAAAGTAATGCATTGTATATCCTGTTAATGAGTCAACTTCAATATTGTTAAGATAGTGTCTATGTGGACATAACTAAATTTTAATTTATAGTAATGTGCCACAATTTAACAGATTAAAATAAAGAAATTATTTGTTTACCTGATCAGTTTCAATTTTCTCTCCTAGTGAGAGAATAGAAACACAGATTGGGTATATAACAGCAGGAGGGGGGTTTAGTTGTGTGACAGGATTAAAATCAAAACAGCCCTGCCACTCAAGTACAACCCCAGCTCCTGCCTGCTTTAGCTCCCATGTGGGAGCATAAAGTATTTTTTTTAATGTGTAACCATTAGGGAAGGGGGCAGGACTCAGAGTTCCAGGACTGCTCTGATTGGTCACAGAGCAATCTTGACACTTTGATTCACCCCATGCTCCTGTTGAGCTGCCAGGGAATCCCAAAGCAGTATGTGCAGCATGGCAGCTTCAAGAGACATAATATTTAAAGGGATAGTAATACTTAAAATGTAAAAAAAATATGTTGTAGGGTTTATCCCCCTGAGTAAAACAAGAGTATTCCCACTGCTGAAAGGTGTTTCATTCAAAAGTTATTAATTTTCAAATTTGAATTTTTTAGGTGCAATATCACAGTGGCCTGAAATTGTACAGTGGCACTGTTGCTACACGATCCTATGGACAGCTCTGGTCCCGGAACCATAAATCTCCATAGGATGGTGTAGCAACAGCGCCACTGTACAATTTCAGGCCACTGTGATATTGCACCTAAAAAATTCAACTTTGAAAATTAATAACGTTTGAACAAAACACCTTTCAGCAGTGGGAGTAATCTTGTTTTACTCAGGGGGATAAACCCTACAACATATTTTTTTTTACATTTTAAGTATTACTACCCCTTTAAGGTACGGGGCAACACAGGGGTCCTGTTTGGTTTATTTTGTTGCCAGAGACACTAAGAGCCTCCTGGCATGAAAAAAAAAACCCCAAAAAAAATTTTATTACTGTTAGACCAGCACTGGATGAAGCATTCAGTGCTGGTCTATTACACAGAGGGGGACATGGATCTTCATAGGAGCAATCCAGTCACCCCGAGCTCCTCAGGGACATCAGGGGGCATTATTATAATATTTCAGTGCATTTGAAGGGGTGGAAATGTAAAAAAATAATTGTTCACATCAGGCTTGGGGTAAGAAGGCGAGACTCCCATTTGATGTAATTGGTTATCTTCTTTCCAAAATGGTAAGGTTTGTCTACCTTTTCTTCACCTCTGTATCTTTTATAGCCATTTTCGTATAGGCAAGTCATGTTTGAGAAAATGTTAGAGAAATCAGAGGCTGTAGCAGGTATAGTTTTGTACTTCTAGCACCCTCTAAGGTAGGTCAACTCATACCAATGGGGTGCCGTTTTTCTCCTAAGAGCACTAGCTAATAAATATAGTTGTAAATTCTATAGTTTTTTTCACAGATTTCAGTATATTTGAAGAGGTGGAAATGTAAAAAAATTCAAATTTTTTTCCTACAGTGCCACCTTCTTGAAACATTTGTGCACAACAGGCTTGGGGTAATTGGGGTAAGAAGGCAGGTGACCCCTCATTTGATGCGGTAGGATATCTAGTTTCCAGAGATATATAGTGTTATATAGTTATTATGCTGTGTTAGGGTAGTTTTACCACATAAACACTAGAATGTGCATAGTAGTATATAAAGTTGAAAATGCCATTTTGTGCTCCTGGTAATTAGGGCTCTGTGCTATGGACGTAGGTAAAATTATACAAATTTGGTATTTTTGTACTCTGGGGACTCGGGGCTTTCTCAAATAATTGAAGCTTTCACAATCAATGTAAACTTTTTCTATATATATATATATATATATATATATATATATATATATATAGTATGTAATTTTAGCAAAATAAGTGATTTTTTATTTTTTTTTTGTAACTATGACATCATAGCTTTTTGCACAATACCCAGTTCACCTTGTGTAAGGCACCATGAATAAGCTCAATTTGTTCTGAAAAAAAATATATAGTTTTCAATATGTAACTAGAAATTCCCCAGCGGAAATCAAGCCTAAACAGATGGATAGCAAAAATACTTAAAATGTGTCTGGCCTATAGGGTACAGGAAATGGCCCAAGGCCCTGAAGGGGATAAAGAAGAAAATGGCCAGTGGATGACCTATAAGTTTTACATTTCTGGGTGTTAGTATAATTTTAGAGGTAGTATTATTTAGTGTCATGTTAGGGCTAGTGTAGGGTTAGTGTAAGGGAGTTGGGGAGAGGTTGACTGTTTTGTGCTTTCTCCTGTTGTGTCAGACAATGAGAGTTGACTTTTTTCCTTTGATGTTCACACAATTCATGTTTTTTAGTAAGATCTGTCGCTCCATGCTTTTTTTTCCCCTTACTGATTGTATTACCATGGGAAATAGAATCGAGCCCCAAGTAAGGTATTTAACATCACTTGGTGCCTTGAAGTAAATGGGAAGGATTCACACATGAAAACCTGGAGACTTGTGTGCCCATTTCCATATATATGATATTGTTGGTTAAAACAGAAATCTGTCTGTGATGCCTTAGCTACGGAGTAGAGGACAGGTGAACAATTAGCCTTGATGTATGTTTCAACATAATATTCTCTAATAATGGAAGTGGATCAAAATTATGGCGTTGTCTGGTTCCATAAGTGGAGAATAATGAAGGTTTGGTCAGAGGAGCCTCCACAACCCTAAGTGCCTGTCTTCCCTTCTGTAAATTCATCTGAGGCAGAGTCCTTATGATAAAGAAAATATCCTTGCGAGCCAGAACGGTGTGCAATGCACTGAAAACCTAGATGGTTAATATAATTTACGAGAAAAAGCAGCCTAGTAGTTATTTCAGTGTAATAGAGAGTGATAACAGTGAGAACTTTCTACTGCCTCCACAAACTATGGAGTGACTAAAAGCCAGAAAGCAGAGACTGAATGGTATTCCTCTGCCCAGCTGCCCTGGTTACTATGGTGCTTGTCTGATCTTCTACATCTCTCTCCGGTCGGCTCTCCTCCTTGCCTCACTTTGGAATGTTGTCCTGTCTTCTCTGGCCATCCACACATGCACTCTACATCTTCTTCCAGGTTGCGGCTCTCCCTCCGTTGCCATGCACAATGCCTGTGCTTCCGGTTATGCGTCTATATGGCAGGGTGTTAGTATAGCTTCTCCAGTGCTCTTTTACAGTTTAGCTATTTTTAATTTCTCCTGTATATGACCAAGATTTGCCTTTTGACTACTTCTTGATCTGTGTTGTATGTGTATGACCCAGCCTGATCTTGACCTTGTTCTTGCTTTCTGTATTTGGTTCCTTCATAGAGGTTTCCTGTGTGCAACCCTTCCTGAACTCCTGACTATGCCTCTGCCTCCTGATTTGGTACCGGTTGGTGAGAATACCTATGTATGACTCTGCCTGGACTCCTGCTACGCCTCTGCCTCCTGACTTGGTACCGGTTGCTGAAAACTCCTGTGGATGACCCTGCTTTGCCGACAATCCCGTCTGTACCTGGTGTTGGACTCCTACTGTTTCTTGCCATCCTGTTCTGAGTGAGTACATTGTTCCTGTTGGAGTCCATTTAGTTTGGCTAAAGGGGGTTATCTGGGGACTCCTTTGGCTCAACCAAAAGGGTCCAATCTAGCTTAGTGGCTAGCACCTTTATACTGCTAGGCCGCAGCACAATTCCCTTTAGACAACCACCTAGCCTTGATCCCTAGTGGCACTCCCTAGCATCTTGCACTACTAGTGATGAGCGAGCACCCCAATGCTCGGGTGTTCGGGTGCTCTGACCGAGCACCCCCTGAGGCTCGAGTGCTCGGCCGAGCACCCGAACCCCATTGCATTACATGGGAGGACTCGAGCATTACACCAGGCACCCCCTGCTCTGATGAGGGGAGGGTGCCTGGTCCATAGGAAAAGGGCAGAAAAGGATGGAAACACCACAGAAATGGTTCAGGGACAGCATAGTGAGGATGTCTGGATGCATCTTGGACTCCAACATCGCTGCTGGGAACGATCTTTCGCCCGTAGTACGCCATTTTTACAGACTGACCATAAAACACACAAAAAGGAAAATAAAAACGACTTTAGGCGAAAAATTGTTACCAAACAATATTTGCTGTATATTTACTTGTATATCATCTGCAAATTCTCCCAAAAATTTCCTTGATTTTCTGAAGTGAGGCCATGATTAAGAGGGAAACGTGCGCAGAGGCAAATTCTCCCAAAAATTTCCTTGATTTTCAGAACTGAGGCCATGATTAAGAGGGAAACGTGCGCAGAGGCAAATTCTCCCAAAAATTTCCTTGATTTTCAGAACTGAGGCCATGATTAAGAGGGAAACGTGCGCAGAGGCAAATTCTCCCAAAAATTTCCTTGATTTTCAGAACTGAGGCCATGATTAAGAGGGAAACGTGCGCTGAGCTGACCATCTAAAACATTATGGGTGAGGGTCTGCTGCAGAGCTGACCATCCTAAACATTATATGCGAAGGCCCGCTAGTGAGCTGACGCTATAAAACATTATATGAGAGGGCCCGCTAGAGAGCTGACCCAATAAAACATTATATGAGAAGGCCCGCTGGTGAGCTGACCTATATAAAAATTGTCAAACAGGGCCCGCTGGTGAGCTGGCCCTATATAAAAATTATATCACAGGGCCCGCTGGTGAGCTGGCCCTATATAAAAATTATATCACAGGGCCCGCTGGTGAGCTGGCCCTATATAAAAATTATATCCCAGGGCATATGGAAGAGGAGGAGGAGGATGAGAAGATTAAGAGTCAACCATATACCCGTTTTTTGGGTGGAAGGGGTGAATGGGAATACAGAGTATTCACATCATTGTAAATAACATATATAAAGTGAGTTTATGTTCCCCCGCGGCTTTCCTCCAGTGGAGTGGAGAAGTCAGGGGAAATCCAGGCCTTGTTCATTTTTATAAGTGTCAACCTATCAGCATTGTCGGTGGAAAGGCGGATACGCTTATCTGTTATGATGCCACCAGCAGCACTAAATACCCGCTCAGACAGAACGCTGGCGGCAGGGCAGGCCAGCACCTCCAAGGCGTAGAGTGCCAGTTCATACCACGTGTCCAGCTTGGACACCCAGTAGTTGTAAGGCACAGAGGGATCATTGAGGACGCTGACACGGTCTGCTACGTACTCCTTCACCATCTTCCAAAACTTTTCCCTCCTTGTGACACTAGGCTGCGCATCAGGGTGAGGGTGCTGGCGGGGTGTCATGAAGGTGTCCCACGCCTTGGAGAGTGTTGCCCTGCCTTTCTCGGAACTGCTGTGTGCTCCCCTTTTCTCCCCTTCTCTGTTGGCCAAGGTAGCACGTACTCTGCCGCCAGCGTTGTCAGATGGAAAATTTTGGAGCAATTTTTCAACAAGAACCTTCTGGTATTGCACCATTTTGCTTGTCCTCTCCACCGGAGGAATGAGAGATGAGAAATTCTCTTTGTAGCGGGGGTCCAGAAGGGTGAACACCCAGTAATCCGTGTTGTTTAAAATGCGTATAACGCGTGGGTCACGGGAAAGGCAGCCTAACATAAAGTCAGCCATGTGTGCCAGAGTACCAACAGTCAAGATTTCGCTGTCCTCACCAGGAGGATGACTCTCAATCTCCTCATCCTCTTCCTCCTCTTCTGCCCACCCACGCTGAAGAGATGGAACTAAAGTTCCATGGCTACCCTCTGTAGCGTAGGCAACCGTGTCTTCCTCCTCCTCCTCCTCCTCCGCCTCCTCCAATTGTCGCTGAGAAGACGAAGTGAGGGTGCTCTGGCTATCACCTTGTGTAAGCTCTTCCTCCCCCATTTCCACCTCTTCCACATGCAAAGCGTCGGTTTTAATTGTGAGCAGCGAGCGTTTCAGTAGACACAGAAGTGGGATGGTTACACTGATAATAGCGTTATCGCCGCTCACCATCTGTGTCGATTCCTCAAAATTGCGTAAAACCTCGCAGAGGTCTGACATCCATTCCCACTCCTCACTTCTGATTACAGGAAGTTGAACGGAGAGGCGACGACCGTGTAACAGCTGGTACTCCACTACTGCCCTCTGCTGCTCACAAAGCCGGGCCAACATGTGGAAGGTGGAGTTCCAGCGCGTGCTCACGTCACACAGCAGCCGGTGAGCTGGCAATTGTAAGCGCTGCTGCAGCTTCAACAGGCCGGCCGAAGCTGTAGATGACTTACGGAAATGTGCACACACGCGGCGCACCTTGGTCAAGAGATCATGCACATTGGGGTAGGTTTTTAGAAATCGCTGCACCACTAAATTAAATACATGCGCTAGGCATGGTACGTGTGTGAGCTTGCCGAGCTCCAAAGCCGCCACCAAGTTACGCCCATTATCACACACAACCATGCCTGGTTGCAGGTTGAGTGGCGAGAGCCACTGCTCGGTCTGGTGACTAATCCCCTGCAACAGCTCTGAGGCCGTGTGCTGTTTGTCCCCAAGGCAGATCAGCTTCAGCACGGCCTGTTGACGCTTCCCCACTGCAGTGCTACACTGCTTCCAGCTACTGGCTGATGGGGGAGTGGCGCTGCGTGTAGAGAATTCGGAGGTGGAAACGGAGGAGGAGGAGCCAATAACGTAGGTGCTGGCGGAAACCCTGATGGAGGTAGGGCCCGCAATCCTCGGCGTGGGTAGCACCCGTGCCATCCCAGGGTCCGAGTCGCTCCCAGCCTCCACGACATTCACCCAGTGTGCCGTCAGGGAAATGTAGCGTCCCTGGCCACAAGCACTTGTCCATGTGTCAGTCGTTAAGTGGACCTTCCCAGTAACTGCGTTGGTCAGGGCACGGGTGATGTTACGGGACACATGGTGGTGTAATGCGGGGATGGCACACCGGGAAAAGTAGTGGCGGCTGGGGACCGCGTACCGAGGGACAGCTGCTGCCATCAGGCTGCGGAAGGACTCAGTGTCCACAAGCCTAAATGGCAGCATTTCGATGGCCAGTAATTTGGAAAGGTGTGAGGTTAGTGCTATGGCCTGTGGGTGGGTGGCTGGGTACTTTCTCTTGCGCTCAAATGCCTGGGGTAACGACATTTGGACGCTGCGCTGGGAAAGGGAAGTGGATGTGGTCGCTGATGGTGCTTCAGATGGTACAGGTGCAGGGCGGGAGGTATGCGGGCCTGCGCCTTCGACAGGCGATTGGCCGGCACCGAAAACAGGGGAAGAGGAGGCAGTGGTGTGGCCTGCAGACACAGATGGGCGATCCAGGCGTTCCTCCCACTTACTACGGTGCTTGGATGCCATGTGTCGGATCATGCTGGTGGTGGTGAGGTTTCTAGTGTTCATGCCTCGGCTCATTCTGGTGTGGCACAGGTTGCAAACTACAATTCTTTTGTCGTCCGCACTTTCCTTAAAAAAACGCCATACCGCGGAACACCTACCCTTTGGCAAGGTAGATTTACGCAAGGGGGTGCTCCGTGGAACATTTGCGGGCCGGTTTGGTGCGGTCCGCCTTCTTTCTGTAGCCACACCACTGCCTCTTCCAGCCTGTTGCGGTGCTGCAGATGGCTCACCCTCAGGACTGCTGTCATCGCTCGGCTCTACACCTTCCCAGGTGGGGTCAGTCACCTCATCGTCCACCAAGTCCTCCTCCACTTCCTCACTCTGATCATCCTCCTCAAGTCTTGATCCCACCACATACTCAGTCATTGACAACTGTATAACATTCTCCTCAACAAGGTCTTGAGACGGAAATAGTGGTTGATTTAATGGCAACTGTGTCTCATCATCATCATCATCATCCACTACTTCCTTTGACCTTAAATGCCGTTCACATCTGTCATCTTCTTGTGATTGGGTAGCCTCTAGAGGTTGTGAATCAGGGCACAAGATGTCATGTTCCTCTGCAAGCGTGCTTGGAGAGAGGGTCAAATGAAGGATTGGTGATGAGACGAGCTCCTCACTATATCCCAGTGTGGGATCACTTCTTTGACCAGACCGTGTATGGTGGGAGGAAGGATGATCAGAGTGAGGATTATGTTGACCAGACTCTTGGCTACTGAGAGTGGACTTGGTGGAAGACAGGGTGGTGCTTAACCGACTGGAAGCAGTATCAGCTGTCATCCAACCGACCACCTGTTCGCAGTGGTCGGACCTCGAGAGTGATGTCCTGCGACGCCCTGTAAAATTACACATGAAGCTAGGTATGGTGGATGTCTTTCTTTCTTGTGCTCTGGCACCAGGCACAGTTTCTCCGCGTCCTGACCCGCGCCCTGAACTATCAGGATCACGTCCACTTCCCCGTCCCTTTTTACCCGCCTTCTTCATCTTACACGGAATATGTGACTTTAATATTTGAGTTTGAAAACTTAACAGTATTTCTTACTATTCTGCAACTGTGCAGAGTACACAGAATAGGCTGCTAAACGGCGGTGACACACACTGAATGGAATATGTGACTTAAATATTTGAGTTTGAAAACGTAACAGTATTTCTTACTATTCTGCAACTGTGCAGAGTACACAGAATAGGCTGCTAAACTGCGGTGACGAACACAGAATGGAATATGTGACTTTAATATTTGAGTTTGAAAACTTAACAGTATTTCTTACTATTCTGCAACTGTGCAGAGTACACAGAATAGGCTGCTAAACTGCGGTGACACACACTGAATGGAATAAGTGACTTTAATATTTGAGTTTGAAAACTTAACAGTATTTCTTACTATTCTGCAACTGTGCAGAGTACACAGAATAGGCTGCTAAACGGCGGTGACACACACTGAATGGAATATGTGACTTTAATATTTGAGTTTGAAAACTTAACAGTATTTCTTACTATTCTGCAACTGTGCAGAGTACACAGAATAGGCTGCTAAACTGCGGTGACACACACTGAATGGAATAAGTGACTTTAATATTTGAGTTTGAAAACTTAACAGTATTTCTTACTATTCTGCAACTGTGCAGAGTACACAGAATAGGCTGCTAAACGGCGGTGACACACACTGAATGGAATATGTGACTTTAATATTTGAGTTTGAAAACTTAACAGTATTTCTTACTATTCTGCAACTGTGCAGAGTACACAGAATAGGCTGCTAAACTGCGGTGACACACACTGAATGGAATAAGTGACTTTAATATTTGAGTTTGAAAACTTAACAGTATTTCTTACTATTCTGCAACTGTGCAGAGTACACAGAATAGGCTGCTAAACGGCGGTGACACACACTGAATGGAATATGTGACTTTAATATTTGAGTTTGAAAACTTAACAGTATTTCTTACTATTCTGCAACTGTGCAGAGTACACAGAATAGGCTGCTAAACGGCGGTGACACACACTGAATGGAATAAGTGACTTTAATATTTGAGTTTGAAAACTTAACAGTATTTCTTACTATTCTGCAACTGTGCAGAGTACACAGAATAGGCTGCTAAACGGCGGTGACACACACTGAATGGAATATGTGACTTTAATATTTGAGTTTGAAAACTTAACAGTATTTCTTACTATTCTGCAACTGTGCAGAGTACACAGAATAGGCTGCTAAACGGCGGTGACACACACTGAATGGAATATGTGACTTTAATATTTGAGTTTGAAAACTTAACAGTATTTCTTACTATTCTGCAACTGTGCAGAGTACACAGAATAGGCTGCTAAACGGCGGTGACACACACTGAATGGAATATGTGACTTTAATATTTGAGTTTGAAAACTTAACAGTATTTCTTACTATTCTGCAACTGTGCAGAGTACACAGAATAGGCTGCTAAACGGCGGTGACACACACTGAATGGAATATGTGACTTTAATATTTGAGTTTGAAAACTTAACAGTATTTCTTACTATTCTGCAACTGTGCAGCGTACACAGAATAGGCTGCTAAACGGCGGTGACACACACTGAATGGAATATGTGACTTTAATATTTGAGTTTGAAAACTTAACAGTATTTCTTACTATTCTGCAACTGTGCAGAGTACACAGAATAGGCTGCTAAACGGCGGTGACACACACTGAATGGAATATGTGACTTTAATATTTGAGTTTGAAAACTTAACAGTATTTCTTACTATTCTGCAACTGTGCAGAGTACACAGAATAGGCTGCTAAACGGCGGTGACACACACTGAATGGAATATGTGACTTTAATATTTGAGTTTGAAAACTTAACAGTATTTCTTCCTATTCTGCAACTGTGCAGAGTACACAGAATAGGCTGCTAAACGGCGGTGACACACACTGAATGGAATATGTGACTTTAATATTTGAGTTTGAAAACTTAACAGTATTTCTTCCTATTCTGCAACTGTGCAGAGTACACAGAATAGGCTGCTAAACGGCGGTGACACACACTGAATGGAATATGTGACTTTAATATTTGAGTTTGAAAACTTAACAGTATTTCTTACTATTCTGCAACTGTGCAGAGTACACAGAATAGGCTGCTAAACGGCGGTGACACACACTGAATGGAATATGTGACTTTAATATTTGAGTTTGAAAACTTAACAGTATTTCTTACTATTCTGCAACTGTGCAGAGTACACAGAATAGGCTGCTAAACGGCGGTGACACACACTGAATGGAATATGTGACTTTAATATTTGAGTTTGAAAACTTAACAGTATTTCTTACTATTCTGCAAATGTGCAGAGTACACAGAATAGGCTGCTAAACGGCGGTGACACACACTGAATGGAATATGTGACTTTAATATTTGAGTTTGAAAACTTAACAGTATTTCTTCCTATTCTGCAACTCTGCAGAGTACACAGAATAGGCTGCTAAACGGCGGTGACACACACTGAATGGAATATGTGACTTTAATATTTGAGTTTGAAAACTTAACAGTATTTCTTCCTATTCTGCAACTGTGCAGAGTACACAGAATAGGCTGCTAAACGGCGGTGACACACACTGAATGGAATATGTGACTTTAATATTTGAGTTTGAAAACTTAACAGTATTTCTTACTATTCTGCAACTCTGCACAGTACACAGAATGTGCTGCTAAACTGCGGCGAAGCACACTGAATGGAATATGTGACTTTGATATTTTAGTTTGAAGACTTAACAGTATTTCTTCCTATTCTGCAACTCTGCACAGTACACAGAATGTGTTGCTAAACTGCGGCGAAGCACACTGAATGGAATATGTGACTTTGATATTTTAATTTGAAGACTTAACAGTATTTCTTCCTATTCTGCAACTCTGCACAGTACACAGAATGTGCTGCTAAACTGCGGCGAAGCACACTGAATGGAATATGTGACTTTGATATTTTAGTTTGAAGACTTAACAGTATTTCTTCCTATTCTGCAACTCTGCACAGTACACAGAATGTGCTGCTAAACTGCGGCGACGCACACTGAATGGAATATGTGACTTTGATATTTTAGTTTGAAGACTTAACAGAATGTGCTCTAATCTGCAACTTTGCACACTAAACAGAATGTGCTCTAATCTGCAACTTTGCACACTAAACAGAATGTGCTCTAATCTGCAACTTTGCACACTAAACAGAATGTGCTCTAATCTGCAACTTTGCACACTAAACAGAATGTGCTCTAATCTGCAACTGTGCACACTAAACAGAATGTGCTCTAATCTGCAACTTTGCACACTAAACAGAATATATATTTTTTTTTTTTTTTGTTTTCCCCCACACAAAATAACCTGCTGCCCCCACACACAGTAGTCCTAAAAAGGACTTTTGGTTCTTTTTTTTCACAATTTTGTTTTTTTTCCTCCCTACACTGCCTTTCCCTTCCTATCCTCAGCTCTCCCTGGCTAAGACTGAGCCGAACTCGATGGTCAGGTGCTATACAGCACCTGACCACGGGTTCTGGCCAGCCAATCAGTGTAATGCCAGCAGCCAACATGGCTGCTGGCATTACACCGATGTCAGAGCCTCCCTGCACGTTTATTGGCTGCGCAGCAGCCGCAAAACGTGCGGGGAAGAGACCCGAACATGGCGGGCGAGCACATGCGGTACTCGTACGAGTACCGCCATGTGCCGAGCAGAGCGATGCTCGAGCCGATCCGAGCATCGGCCGAGCATGCTCGCTCAACACTATGCACTACTGTCACGTGTTAGAGGAGTCTGATCTTCATCCAATACTCCTTAGTTGGATTGGGGGTTATAGTAGGAGCCCGTATGTTACACAGTATCACATTGGACTAATTCAAAGTACCTTTCACTATTGTGCTTGACCAGCCTCCGCTGTAGAGGGTATCCCTGGAGGGTCGGTCACTGGGACGACAGCGCTCTCCACACTCCCGGTAAGTGCATCATCACCTAACAAGAAGCCACACTACTCTCACAACTACCACAGCCCAACACAGTCACACCTGAATACATGACTAGCATTCATCTGCACTGCTGCACTAACACAATGTTGATAGGGTTCAAACAAGGACAGAATACTGGACACTACGAATAGTAATGGGAAGTTTAACCCCCTTGGTGCTGTGTTGACCTGCATACATACACCTCACAAACAATGTTTGCCATCAGTTTGTCAACTAAGGATCTGTTATGCTCCATCACGATTATACACATGGACCCACAGGGAAGGAAATGCTTAACCCATTGAATGCTGGAGGCATGATCAATGCATCGCTTAGCAGTGCATTGGCTACCCCCCTGCCATTCAAAGAGTTAACCGACAACAAAGACAAAACAACATGGCACATTGCACTTCTCAACAAGAATCTGTTTACATATCACAGTTATGCTGAGACAAAATGTGTGTTTGTGCATCTCACAGATCTCGAAATCAAAAACACCAGGGCCTCAAAAGCAAAGAAATGCATGGCTGAATATGATGCCAAACAAGTAGATTAAAGATCCTGCGAATCAGCTGTATTCTTGGATTGGTAATGGCAAAAAAGGGGAATTGTTGTGGGTAGAGGCCATAGTCTTGTCTCTCCCTAGCTATGTGTGTTGAGTATGCATTCATTTGTTTGCACCAGAACTGTGATCCTTAGCAGTGGGGATGGCAAGGAGGGATGTCAGGCCATTCACTCCTGTCATGACACATATGATATCTAAACCTCAACAAACTTATGTTACTCACATCAATGTACATCAGGGCTGTCAAATGTATGCCATCAAGGCCTAGCAACAGGCCATGATTGAAGTTTATTCCTGATTCAGCACAAGTCGGTCAGTACAAACAAAGTAGCTACTGATCAACACGCCAGTGCTGAATCTGGGACATCATTTACTTCTGCACTGTTGCAGGCCCTGAGCCCTCAAACTTTGACAGGCATGATGTACATGATCATAGCAAGATGATCCATCCTTGATTGCCAGGGTGGTATCCTGTGCATCTCAGAGCAATCCATTGGATAACATCCTGACGCTCAGACATTCACGTCAGTGTCATTGTCCTACATCCATCCTCTCTTTGCTCACATATCTAATCACACCATGTCATATCTCCATACAGCATCCAAACCTGCAGCACTGTAGGAGGAATGTGAGGAGGAGGAGGATGTCCCTCCAGTGACTACCCCCTTGTGGAGCAGGGTGAGGGAACCAGCAGGTGGTCACCATCACCACCCCCCCATCCCATCACCCCACCTCTGTCAGCAGTACAAGCTCCACCAGCACCACCCACTACTGCAGCTTCAGACACTCCCTAAGGTGAATGGATCCCTTCAGGGACATGGATGCCTCCAGCTACCTCTGAACAATGCTACATGGCCCAGCCACCACCATGGAGGCACTGGATGGCCTGTACAGTGCCCAACCCTCAATATGGGGCACACAGTCCAACACCAAGGACACAGTTACCCTCCTGAATGGCTCCACAGCATGGGCCCAGGTATGACCCAAGGTGGGATGGACGCAGCTACCAATGGCCAAGGCATGACCCGTGGCCACTGGATTATAAACATCTGGGCCTGACTGGGGAGCCCCAGCACCCTCAACCATGAGAGGACATCACACCCCCACCACATATCCAATAAGAGGGTCAGAAATCCATGGCCAGTCCTGAATCTTGCATGTGGTAGGGACACAGCCAAGGGATGAGTCATCCTCAGCACCAACAGCAGCAGCCTCAGCACCTCCGCCACCAGCAGCCTCAGCACCAGCCTCACCACCAGAAGAACAGTATGAGGGACTTGGGGAGGCAACAACTCCACACACATTGAGATCCAGAATGGGGATGGAGAGGGAGTGCCTGGTGATACAGAGGAGGCAGTTCAGGGAATCCTGGAGGACAAGCTAGTACCTCAGGATGCTGCAAAGGGATTCCCTGAGGAACACAGCCACCCTCCATGCCCTGGAAGCCCAGCACAGAGTCCTGACCAGCGAGCTGAGACAATACAGGAACAGGCATGATGGACATGATGGGGCAGCTGCTGGTGGAACTCATGGAACTCAACTGCAGGGTGAACCTGTGCATAGAGAGGAAGCAACAGTCTATGGAGGGGTCCACTGCAACCACCTCCCCCTCCAGTGTGACCCCTGCCCCAAGCCCCAGAATACCCATGGTCACAATGAAGGCAAGCATGCATCCACCTCTGCAGTCCCTACAAACCATCACCCAAAAAGAAATAAAAAAAGACCAATTTTTATATTTCCCCAAAATAAAATTAAATTTATTCATACAAATCATGTCTGAGAATGTTTATGTTGATCAACATATTAAGTGACAGAGATATCTCCAATGTATCGAAAAGCAATGCAGTGAACACAACTCTTGCATATATACCTTGATATAACTTGTTTGTAAGGTACTGGACAATAGGAAAACACCCACACAGCACATACACCATTGTAGAATACCAAATCACAATCCACCTAGTGAAGCAAAACAACATGACACTGTTGTTGGGCCATGATGTGATTTGAACTTGATCAACTGACACCCACCCTGTAGCATAATAGGTGCTGGACTGTCCCTAGTCATTCCCAACCACTGGTCTGTTTTCATAGGTGTTATCCAAACAGGTAATTGGGACTGATGAATAATATTACAGACTATAGATCATCCCCACAGACATGCTGTGCTTCACATTCTGCTTAGAGAAACAAAACATAAAACACCTAGCACTGATAGTTTGATCCTTGGGTTCAATGTGTTTTGGGATAACAGACATGAGCATGGTTAAGCCACTATTTTGGCAAATTGACTACACCAAGCAGGGACAACATGGGTGGATAGCAAGTGGGAATTGTTAATAATATAATAAGGTGGAGAAGACTTCTCCAGTGTAATAACACTTCTGTTCCCTAGGTTATTTCTATGGAGCACATGCCAGTGCATAGGCTCCATGATGTAACATCGTAACTGTGGATGTGATATCATCAACACATCACCAAGTCCACTCATGTTTAAACAGTTGAGTCCTGTGCTGATGTACATGCCTCAACAAATATGAAGTATACCTGAACTGTAACGTTGGGTCCATCTGAATATGTTTAAGTCAACATCAATATGAACAAACACATGTTGTATGGGGATGGTATACTTTAATATGTCAAGCAGTACCTTACAACATCAATATCTTGGCATATTGCTAACATGTATAGCAGACTTTGAGTATCAGACCTAATGTAGTTATTACATTATATATTTCTACTTGAGTAACACATTTCATCAGCTCAGGTGTTTCCCCAAAGGTATTGTTATTCTGAGGATGAGCATTCTTAATGTACAGATTTTATAACAAACAGGCTGTTAGGCAACACAAACACATGAGTATTTGTTAAACATGTTGCTGTTTGAGTACAGTTTGCTCTGACCTTCAGGTTTAACATCAAACCAACAAAACAAGCACTTCTTAACACTTCTTGAGCTACATGGAAGTGTAGTCATGGCTTCAGGAGATTCAAGTGGAAATTCTTCGGTTCCCGGAGGGGTCATGGTATGGATGCCTGTGGCAAGGGATGACAGGATTTGTAAGTTACTGTCTAACTCTGTGTCATGCAGCAGATTAGACATCATTACACCATTAACCCTTTGCATTGCGGGTGGGGGGACAACCCTTTGTTCAAAAAGGTGTTGTCCACCCCTTGGGAAGCCATAGGGTTGGGAACATGGGGATGCTAAGCAGACATATGTATATGTGCCAGAGACATTGGATCAACACTTCACCGAGTATGTGAGCAGAGCACCATGAGACAGGGGTTGTTTGCTTGCCTACATCAAGACAATATATGACATGTCTATATACACCATACATCAAAATGGACTCAAAATCATAAATGGAATTCACATCAACAGTGTATACATTAACATACTATTTTCATGAAGTTGTGTCTCGAGTGCTAGTCCAGCAGGGTTATCTCTTCCCTATATCAGATAAATCAATTTCCCCTGTAGCACACAGACACTTCATCTTGTTTAGCAACATCAGTGAATTCATAGTATGCTTTGCAGTGTGCGTTCCTCCTACGTATTATCCTTTGGCTTTTACACAACGGAGGTTCTGATGTGAACTTAAATAAACCTTTCACAGTATAATGGCAGAGTGGTATCTGATGCATTGCATGGGATATCTCTCTTGCTACCATGATGCCATGGATGATATGACTGTGGCCCACTACATCATGTTGTTTGCTATCATCAGTTGAACACAGCAATGTGTTGTACCTTTGTTTGCAGGGGAATGCATGATATCCTTGAAGTGGCAAAGTCAACATGGGCGAAGGAATATCAGATGTCAGTTGAATCCACATCCTCAATGTGACACGTCCATGGAATGGATGATGCATGGGTCCCTTACTTTTCGCAGTGTGAGGACTGTGACTCTCATTGATCCTGTGGGTGAAACAGAACATCATGTGTGGTGTGGTTAGTGTGTTCGTACTCATTCCCAGAGGCTGATCATGGACCTACATGGATTGTGTTAGTGTCTGTATTATACTCACAGTTGAAGTGGTCCCTGATGAGTCTGTCTCATATTTGCGCTCCTCTGTGGGTCTCCTCATGAGATGCCCATGGAACAGGGAACTCCACAATGGGGACTGGCTCATCTTCATACACGAGATATGTGTCCACAGCTCTGTTGTATAGGATGGCACAGGCTAAGATTTTGTTGCATGTCATTCAAGAGGCATACTGCAGGGCTCCCCCTGAATGATCCAAATAATGTAATCGGGCTTTCAGCAGGCGCACATTCTCTCTATTACTGTCACGGTTTTCCGGCATAGAATGACAGACACAAATATAAAATATAAATCCACCTTTATTTAATAAGTACAGTAATAATGGTAGTAGCCCACACAACCCCAGGCCACAGGATAATTGGCCCCACACTCATACCCAGAGCTGAACACTGTGCAGTGCACTGCACTACTGCAAGATACCGGAGGCTAAGTCAGAGGTATTAGGGGAGCACCAGTGAGAACAGAAAAGGATGTACCAGTCTCCACCTCAGGGCACGCAACCAAAGGCAACAGGGACAAGAGCAGGCCTGAGCCAGGGATAACCGAGGCTAGTGGTCAGGCACGTCAGGAGTGTACTGAGCAAGTAGTCAGCCAGAGCCACAGGTCAGACAAGCCGGGAACTATATGGCGTGGGTAGTCAGACAGGAACCAGCGGTTAGGCAAACTGGAACCTACACGGAGCGAGTAGTCAGCTACAGGCACAGGTCAGAACCGATGTGGGTAGTCAGACAAGCCAGGGTCATAAACGGAGCGAGTTAGTCAGCCATAGCCACAGGTCAGAACCGATGTGGTTAGTTTCAGCAGCGACACATGAAATACATTAGAAATGTGCATTTTAGCAGGGAGTTCAAGAGCATAGGTTACGGGGTTGATCTTGCAGAGAACCCGAAAGGGACCCACAAATTGGGGAGCCAGCTTTTTACAAGACACCTGGAGGTGGAGATTGAGTGAGGACAACCATACTCTCTCTCTCACCTGGAACACTGTAGCCAGTAGATGCCTATGGTCTGCTTGTCTCTTATAGCTCATAGTGGAACTCTGCAGGGATCTCTGAACCCGTACCCATGTGGAGCAGAGCGCCCTCAAGTTCTCCTGCAGAGCAGGAATATTTTGAGCCTCAAAGGACTGGGTATCATGGTTCCCGTGCTATGCTGTCAATCTTGACTGTACTACCTGTGCATTGGAGGATGCTGATTGGCCCGCCCAGGATGTGCCTTTATACACTGGGGCTTGGGCACTTGTGATTTGCCCTTTCGTGGTGTTCCAGTATCTGCGCCTTGTTGCTGTGTTCCAGTTCTCCTGTGTACCGACCCGGCTTGTCTGACTCTTCTGCTGATCCTGCTCCGTGTATGACCCGGCTCTGGCTGACGACCCTGCTTCGTGATTGATCCGGTTCTGGCTGATGATCCTGCTCCGTGTATGACCCGGCTCTGGCTGACGACCCTGCTCCGTGATTGATCCAGTTCTGGCTGATGATCCTGCTCCGTATATGACCCGGCTCTGGTAGACGACCCTGCTCCGTGATTGATCCTGTTCTTCGGCTGCTGTTCCTGCTGTGCTCCGGTTCCGGTTATCGCCCAGTTCCAGCCTGCTGTTCCGGTGTACCTGCACGGTCTCGGTCGCGTCCGCGACATTCTGATCACTTGGTGACTCGCTGTTCCTCTCACCGCTCTAGCTGAGATAGAGGTTGCTTTGCCATACGTTGTTTGTTGCTGTCTCTCTGTACAGAACCTGTTAACTCCTGCTGTGCCTTGTAGTCTCCAGTCTTGTGCCTCAGTTATCTTGCCAAGCATACAAATTTCCGTTAAGAGCCGCTACTTTAGTACCTCTGATACGCCTCACTACCTTCTGCAGAGCATTGCCTGTCCGGTGTTCTGTGTGCACCATGACCGCGCCTGTTGGCACTGGTATCCGTTCGCTCTTGCTGGGAAAGTTCCGTACGGCACCGGAGGGGTGTCCTAGCTCCGGCCTACATACGTTCAGAGGTTACGCTATCCATTTGCACTATCCAGTGCTTGGCTCTCAGTGCTTGTGCAGTCGCTATCATTATTGACATCCAAGGGGTGTCAGGGCACTATCCATTGGGCGCACGCAGGGTTAACTTCCATTCTCAGTTAAGGGTGATTCAGGTTCTTGTACTTCAGCTTGGCAATAGCACTTCTCTATAACCCACGGCGGTGGTATTAGCTCAGCTCTGGCACTTGTGCCTTCCTATCCTATTTGAGAGTGAATTCAGTGCAGACATTTTGCTCCAGCTTTGTTACTCAAGAACTGTGTTCCAGAGACTGCTACTTTGCTCCAGCTTTGTTACTCAAGAACTGTGTTCCAGAGACTGCTATATATCCTGGGCATTGGCCAAACTAGGACTGAGTTTCTCCTCTTGCACTTGTTAACCCTTTGGGGTTATTCCACATCTACTCATTGCCCATTATTCTTTTGCTGTATTGCATTCACTCTGTTCGTGTTTGCTATTACTGTTATTCCTGTGCTGGCCCCTAGGGGCATTGTATTACTCCTTGATTCAATAAACTGTGTTTTTACTTTACACCCTGGTCTGAGTGTCAGAAAACCGTTACACTCGGGTAGGAGATAAAGTTGGAACCCATACTTGATCAGAAAGGGAGAGTTCAGAGAGAAGGAATTGACAGCACTATTTCTGGCTAGGTCTGCCCACAGTAACAGGTTCACCCAATTATAATGATGGTCGGAGATAAAACAACGGGGAAACTGTTCCATCACCTGATTAGACCTCTCTGCAGCACCGTTAGACTGTGGATGGTAAGCCGAGGAGAATGAGAGCTGGATGCCCATCTGTCTGCAAAAGGCTCTCCAAAAACGCAACACAAACTGGCTCCCACGATCTGAGACCACCACTTTGGGTTTACCATGGAGACAAACCACCTCCTTGACAAAGATCTCAGTCAACTCATAGGAGGAGTCCCTTCAGGGGTACAAAATGAGCCATCTTAGAAAATCTGTCTACAATCATGAAAATGACTGTGTAACCATCTGAGACAGGCAACTCCACCATAACGTCAATTGATAAGTGCGACCATAGACGTTCCTCATTAGGAATGGGTTGCAAGAGACGAAACGGAAGATATCTGGGAGTCTTGGTCCACGCACAAGTGGAACATGCGGCAACAAATGCAAAGCAATCTGCCCTCAGGCTGGGCCACCAAAAGAGTCTAGTCACCGACCATATTAGTTGGTCTCTCCCAACGTGCCCAGCAGCCTTCGAAGGAATGGTAAGTCTCCAAAAGTCTGGTACAGAGCAATTCAGACACAAAACATCTCCCATTTGGCTTATCCCCCTGGGCGGAAGCTTGCGCAGCCAAAATATCCTCACCCAACAGAGATGTAATACTGGTACGTATTGTAGCCATAATACTGTTAGGTGGAATAATAGGTACCGGAGGAGACTCCTCCTAGGACTCTGCCCCAAACTGTAGAGAAAGAGCATCTGCTCCAATGTTCTTTGTACCAGGGAGATAGGAGACTACAAAATTAAACCTTGAGAGGAATAAGGTCCATCTGGCCTGACGTGGAGACAACCTCTTAGCCTCTGACAGATATGTGAGGTTCTTGTGATCTGCCAATATCAGGCTAGGTACCGTAGTACCTTCTAACAGATATCGCCATTCTTTCAGTGGAAGGATGATGACGAGTAACTCCCTTTCGCCTACATCGTATAGACTCTCAATCTTAAACAATTTCTGAGAGAAGAAACCGCATGGAAGCAAAGGTCTCCCAGGGCCCGCACGCTGGGACAACAAAGCGCCCACTCCAGACTCTGAGGCGTCAACCTCCAGGTTGAAATGTAGGGTGGGGTTCGGGTAAGACAATAACAGAGCTTTAGCAAAATCTGATTTCAAGTCTTTGAATGCCTGCAAGGCCTCAGGTGACCAGTCTGAAGGATTAGCACCCTTCCGAGTCATGTCCGTGAGAGGTTTGACCACAGTGGGAAAAGTTCCATATAAACTTCCTGTACCAATTTGTGAAGCCCAGGAACCTCTGAATGGATCTTAGACCCGCTGGGAGTGGTTACTATAGGATGGCAGACAGTTTTTGCAGGTTCATATCTAGGCCAGAGGATGATTTAACGTATCCAAGGAGTGTCACCTGGACATTGTGGAATTCACACTTCTCTAGCTTGCAGAACAACTTGTTCACCCTGAGTAGTTGTAGGACCCGGGCTACGTCTGCTCTATGTGTCTCCAGGTTAGAAGAATGGATGAGTATATTGTCCATATATACTACAACACAACTCTGTAGCAGGTCTCTCAAAACATTATTAATGAATTCCTGGAAGACAGCGGGAGCATTGCACAAACCGAATGGCATCACCAAATATACATAGTGCCTGCCCCGGGTGTTAAATGCTGTCTTCCACTCATGGCCTTCTTTTATTCATACCTAATTGTATGCGGTCCTCAAGTCAAGCTTCGTAAAAATAGTAGAGCATTTGATACGATCAAATAGCTCCATGATCAACGGAATCAGATAGGCATTCTTTACCATCAGTTTGTTCAGACCCCTGAAATCAATGCATGGTCTGAGCTCCCCATCCTTCTTCTTAACAAAGAAGGAACCTGCTCCCGCAGGTGAGGCTGACCTCTGGATAATACCCCTAGATAAAGCGTTGGCCACATACTTCTCTATGGCCCTGTTCTCCTCCACTGACAAGGGGTACACTCTGCCCTTAGTAGGGCTGGCCCCTGGTACCAGATCAACAGTACAATCGTAACGCCTGTGTGGTGGTAACGTACTGGTCTCTACCTTATTAAATACCTCTTTGTAGAACTGGTACTCCGCAGGTACCGAGGTGGAGGTACACAATATCCTGGTAGGCTGCCGGAGGCAAGATCTCGTACATTGAGAAGACCATGACAAAATATCACAAGTCTGCCAATCGATTCTTGGGTTGTGAGTCTGCAACCAGGGAAAACCCAGAATGATGGCATGATGGGGAGAGTGTATGAACTGGAACTGTTATGTCTCCACATGGAGTGCCCCTACCCTTAGAGACAAAGGATGAGTCTCATGTGTAATGTGTGCCCCGGCTGTAGAGGTCGGCTGTCAATGGCTTCAACTGACAACGGAGCAGAGCGAGGCAGCAAAGGGATGGAGTGTTTGGCCGCAAAGTCTGAATCAATGAAAAAGTCTGCAGCCCCGGAGTCCAGAAGTACCGGAGCCACTACTGATGACTCTGCCCAAGATAATACTACTTCAAGAATAGGCTTGTCTTGAAGGCTTTCTGGGGACTGTGATATTCCACCCAGGGTCTGTCCCCTACTTGACCCTAGGTGCGAGAGCGTTTCCCCGGCCGGATAGGGCAATTACGCAACATATGCAAAGACCCCTCCTCCTGCACAGAGCCCTCTCCTCCACTGACAGGCGTTTGAAGCTTAGCTGCATCGCCCCCCCCCCTGCAGGGTCAGAACTAGGAGGTATGGGAGGTGAGGGAGGACAGGATGGCCGTAAGAAGTTAGGTGCCAACTGAGGTAAATGTTTACGCCCCTGTTCCTTGAACGAAGGCCTCTCACGGATTCTTGTGTCTATCAGGATGGTGACTGAGATTAGCTCCTCTAGATCACCAGGCAGGTCTCGGGCTGCAGTCTCGTCTTTAATCATGTCAGACAAGCCCTGGGAGAAAGTGGCAGCTAGGGCTTTCTTGTTCCATCCTACCTCCACTGCCAGAGTACAGAACTCAACAGCGTAGTCTGCTACTGTATGTGAGCCCTGCTGTATTGTCATATGTATTTTGACAGCGGATGTTGAGAGCCCAGGTACATCAAAAACTGTCTGGAACGAGGCTACAAATTCTGTGAAGTTACGAATTATGGGTTTCTTGGTCTCTCAGATTGGGTTGGCCCAGGCCAATGCCTTGCTGGACAGGAGGGAGATCAGGAATCCCACCTTACTTCACTCAGTAGAGAAGGAATGTGGTACCATTCCCAAAACAATTCCCAACTGATTAAGGAACCCCCGGCACAGTGTAGGTTCCCCATCATATCTTTGGGGTAAAGGAGTGGAGCCAGACAACCCTCTACTCATGCCAGCCTCAGAGGAAGTAGCCAGTACCGGTGCAGGTACTGTGGAAGCCACCGGTTGCTGAGAGAAACGATCAAGGTGAGCTGTGCTATTCAATAGTGTCTGCATAGCAAAAGGCAATTGATCGATTCTCTGCTCCTGAGATTCCATCCTGGATAGGATGCTCAGACTAGGTGGACTTCCTGATCCTTCAGTAGACATGGCCCTTACGTACTCTCATGGTTTTCCAGCAAAGAACAACAGACACGAATATAAAATATAAATCCACCATTATTTAATAAGTACAGTGATAATGGTATTAGCCCACACAACCCCAGGCCACAGGATAATTGGCCCCAGACTCCGACCCGGGGCTGCACTCTGTGCTGTGCACTGCACTACTGTGAGATACCGGAGGCTAAAACAGAGGTACGAAGGGAGCACCAGTGATAACAGACGAGGATGCACCAGTCTCCACCTCAGGTCACGCGACTGAAGACAACAGGGTGCGAGAGCAGGCCTGAGCCACGGATAACTGAGACTAGCGGTCAGGAAAGCCAGGAATGTACTGAGCAAGCAGTCAGCCAGAGCCACAGGTCAGACAAGCTGGTGACTATATGGAGCAGGTAGCCAGACAGGAACCAGCGGTTAGACAAACCTTGGCCTGACTGACTCCGATTTGAGTCACCATTGCCTATCACTACCCTAGCGTTCTGGGGTACCTTTAGTCACTGTTTCCTGTAGGTTTACCCTAGCATTCTAGAGGAATTTCTCTCATTTTGCTTGGGCGTTTCTGCTTCATCCGCACTAGTAGTTACTGCTGTCCTTGCTACTATTACATTCTATAGTCAGATTGGGATCAGTGTCTGTTCAGTCAGTGGATTGTGTGCTGTCTCCATACCTGGCTAGTGAATGTTGGGGAAGTGCTTGTGCACTGTCTCCACACCTGGTCCTGTGAGGGTTGGGTAAGGGCTTTCCATATTTTTTCTGTTCTTATTTTAATAAAGATATTGATTTTACTGTATCTGTACTTGTCAGTGTCGTTATTCCATAGTCACTCCATGACAGGTTTCTTTAGGAGGGGTTTTACCACTGCTTCTTTTAGAGGATGTGGGAAGTTTCCAGTTTTTAGTGAACACTCCACTATTTTTGTGAGGGCTGGGGCAAGTGTTTCAGTGCATGTGGATATAAGACGAGTTGGGGCAGGGTCTAAGTCGCACATAGTGGGGAGCAACTTTTGCATGGGTCTTTTAACTTCCTCTATATTCACATTTGTAAAAGTAGACCATAGACTGGGGAAATCTGGCCTTCCTCTGTAGTGGTTCTGGTGGTTAACTGGTTGGCCTGCTGTGATGGAGGTTCGGATGGAGGAAATCTTGTCTATGAAGAAGATTGCAAATTCTTCACACTTATCCTGAGAAAAGTTGGTAGATATATGCATGCATACTGGTTTGCAGAGTCTTTCTACTGTGCGAAACAGTTGCCTGGGTCTGTTGCAGGAGAGTGCAATTTCGCGTGACAAAAATGAAGATTTTTTCTGAGTTATCTTAAACTGATATTTGAGGTGTTTGGTAAGAGCAGCTTTATCCTCTGAGTTATGTATCCTGTGCCACCTTCTCTCGAGTTTACCCTAGTATAAACCCTATAACAACTAGTAACCCTGTTACGGAGGATTTCTGTCTTGGTCTTCTTATACAGATATAGTTAGTTAAGTGGTATCATAAGCCAGGCAGTCAATCTAGCTACTGGGATAGAAAAAGGAGGGGTGACATAAATGGATTATTGCCTATATGGGTGATTGTGTGCCATTTATGTGTTGATGTGCCTAATTATTTGCTAAACTAGGTGAACTTTGATAGAGTTTTCACACATAGAATAATTTAATAAACCATATTTTGATGATAATCATATACTACTAAAAGATGCAGAATAGACTTTTAGTAAAGAGCTAATCATAATATTTTGCAAATGTGTGTACGTTTAGTAAACGTGTATCATTGGTGATATAATGTTTATAAGTTATAGCTGCAGGAAAATGTGTGTTTTTGAGGGAATTGCTCCTAAGGGAGAGTGGGTAAAGTTTTTTGTTTTTTTTTAAAAAGGATTCTCACTCCCACCAGGTTTTCCTGCCCTAGGAGAAGATACTTGGAAGCTGGGCAGCATATGATAACAAAGTGGGGAATGCGGTGTTGTACACCTTTCAGCCATCCAGCTGCTGAGCTAGAAAAGGAGGTGGTGGCACACAGTGAGTATAAATAACAAAGCAGCAGTATATTTGCACTCCTTCCCTCCCCTGGCTGTGATGGGGACACCTGTTGTATTGCTGTGACCTTCAGCTGGCTTTGGGGTGAAGGCTAAGTTGCTGTTGCCTGTATAGTTGTATTGTAGGTCATTGTATGCTGTATTTTTGTGTTGCTGTCAGTAATACATTATCTTCTAATGTTCGAACATCTTTGATAATGGTTTCACACAAAGAATAATTTGATATAACACAATAGCAACCTTAACTTTGTTGACAAAGCCACATTCTGAGCTCCTTAACTGACCTCAGTGAAAAAAAGAGGTATGCGGAAGAATAAATAACTTTACAAGGGCTGTATTTTAAACAGTGTAATTGACATCAGTGACACTCTTAAATGCTGAACAACATATTTAAATAAAGTTATGTTCATGCATTACTATTTCTTTAAATGGGAATTCCTGGATCCTTGTGAATGAGTGGCATGTAATGTCATCACTTCCTCCCAGCACAGTCTGGAATGCCCTAAGCCTTTGCTCCATTATCAAAGGACGTGCACTGTATTGAAACTTCCCCTGGAAATAGAATATTCCAGCACTTGTGTTCCCCCATACAGTTGCAAAATGGCAATAACATTGATGCTAAGGTAGCCTTCTGAAGCAGCTCTGCCGAGATCCAACCTGGGGTCTCGGGGAAAACATAAAACTATTAGCAGATCCTAGAAGGTCTTTGTACCTGAGGTAAGACAGGAAAAGCACTTACATCTGTGTGTGGGACATATTTTTGTAGAAAGATCTGCTATGCATGTCCTATCAGAAAGTTAAGGAGGGTATCTCTGTTAGTGTGATGCTGTGGATGGCAAGGGGAAACACACTTGCATAGCTGTAAATGTCTCTGTCTTCTACATATCCACTTCTAGTCCCGGAACCAAACATACATATATTGTCTAACCCACCTCCTTTGTTTCTTGCTCTGACCAAATTGCTCTGTTTAATCCCTTTTTCAGGGAATCTTGGGATTCCATAGAACACAGTCTGGGACCCACTGCAATGTAACTAACACTATCTGAAAGGCCAGAGTACGAGATGCAGTAAGGTGTGATAATACGGAGATAAGGTGGAGATAACTTCTCCAGTGTTATCACTTCTCCAAACCCCAATCTAATTCTGTGGAACCAATACTCTAAGATTTGTCCAACTTGAGGGATCTAAGTGCATGGGCTCCACAGAATAATATAGGAGTTGGAGAGTCTCTAACAATGGATAAGCGAGCACTTCTTTTTCACACCTTAGTGCATAACCACCCAGGCTTGTCAGCCAGGAGTGCCTAATTTACATAAACTGACAAATAAAGCAAACTTCTTATTAAACTATAGTTTTAACCCCTTAACGGCCATTTGACATGCCAGGACCATGAAAATATTTTCCCTTAAGGACCGGTGACGGTCTAGTACGTCATGTACTTTTTACTTACAGCACTCCTGTGGGAGTGCTGTAAGTAAAAACAGGGTCTGAAACTGATCTCTCCAAGACCAGAGCAGTCTCTCTCAGACACCTGCTCGGCGAGCAAGTACACACATGATCTGCTGGGGTGTCAGAAGGGATCAAAGCAGTCCTTAAGGGAAGGTAACTTCCCTGGACGACTGGTCCTTAACCTGCAGTTAAGGACCACTAGGCATTTATTATTTTTGTTCCTTGGATTCAGGGGTCCCTGAGCATCGTGCAGCCGCATGGCACCCCTGAATTCGACAACGTGCCAGGACCCTCACTGGTCCTTGAGTGCAGAACCGCCATGATGGTCCTGGCACATCGTGGTCCTTAAGGGGTAAAATAAAGAATGTCTAGCACAAGTAAAGGTGCTTTGAAAGCTCTTCAAAGCCATAATATGACCTCCAGTCAACCCCTATGTTTATATAGAGGGGGCAAGAGTAGCCTCCCACCCCCCCTCCTCTGGGCACCCATGCACCTCGGGGTTATAAAGTATCAGTTGCACTTTAACAGCGGTATGTCCCTCGATAATAATTAGGGTGCCCCATGTTTTCTACGAAGACTGACAAAGATGGACTTTTAAATAAAGATTTATAGAAATTGTTATGCACAATAGATTTAGTTTTGTTATTATGATTATAAAACCTAATCATAACTGTATATTTATGTATTGTACCCTTTTTATGCCCTTGATAAAGTACATTAAATATGTTAGGGGTGCCCCGCATGTTGTAGATTATGTCTTAGGTGTGCCCCGAACAAAAAAAGATTGAGAACCACTGTCCCAGAGTGATCGAAACTGGTAATGGGATTTTAATAAACAAGATGGGCACTAGGTGGCGCATTCAGGCAGAAGCATACAAGGAAACACATTTTGTTTCGCTTGTGGGATATTTCTCTTTCAAGTCCCCACCCTGTGATTTAAGGGGGAGGAGAGAAAAAAGCAGGTTAAGAGTCGTCCGTGCACAGAGAATGAGACCTTAGAAGACACACAAAACAGCTAATAAGGCAATGCCACTCCTCATTTAGCAAAGATATTAACTTAAACTCGTACAAGCGAAAGGGGAAACAGAGGAACACATATAGCAACAGACAATAGGTTCTTGCTGTGGATAGCCTCCCTATGGGCTGGGACTTCTAAGAAGCTCATTGGGATTTGCAGTGAGGAAGTGCATCTTATTTTTTCTTTATCTGCCATTGCTGCTTTTTACCTTATTAGTATCACTATAAATGCGTTTTAGCTGTGGTGTCATCATCATCCTGTGGCTTTACGGCACCTTCCTTCTATGGCAGAGGGCAAAGAAGGATGTGCTTTTGCCTCTCAGCTTGTAGGCTGCGGGCTAGTGTGTGTGCTTGGAGGAGTAGTGTTGTCTGTTGCCGTCAGCACCGGCTGCTTTGCATTGCTCTCCACCCTTTAACACCAGCCCTAGGAAAACGCCACTGGTGTACCGTCTTTGGGTGCTACTGCAATTGGACAAATAGGGCTAATTATTTTGCTTTGTTATGTTTCGTGCCTCCTATATCTCATGGAGTATTTGTAAATGAAATAGTCAGAAGATGGAAAAATGAACCAACGATTCCTTGTGGTAACCATAATGCACAACAAATAACACCCCCGCTTTATGATGATGATGATGGCAGAAAAAGATGCTAGGAACAACAGCTGTGACCTGAAGACAGCCAGACTGTGGAGGGATGCAGCGCTGCGCTCTAGGAAACTAAGGACTAGTCTCCGGCAGCTCACACTGAGCTGTGGGGAGCAGAGTAAGCTCATCCTACCCGAGGATCTGGGAGATATAGAGGTGCTAAATCTGGGCAATAACTCCCTGGAAGAAGTGCCCGATGGCCTGCGGAGCCTATCTACGGGCAACTTGCACGTCCTGATTCTGCGCAGGAACAAGTTCCTAAATGTACCGTCTGCTGTATACGAGCTGGGTCGGTTGACCGAGCTGGACATGAGTCACAACCGACTGAGCTGTTTGACTGAGGCAATAGGGTTACTGAGCCAGCTGAAGAAGCTGTGCTTGAGCCACAATCAACTGCAGACCTTACCCAGGCAACTAGGATCCCTGGTACACTTGGAGGAGTTAGATGTGAGCTTCAACCGGATCACTCATCTACCAGACACCATGCAGGGTCTACCCCGTCTCAGAACCTTGGACCTAGATCATAACGAACTGTGCAGTTTTCCTTTGCAGATCTTGCACCTGCCCGCTTTAGAGGAGCTGGACTTCTCTGGCAACAAGATGCTTGGCAGCACCTGCAGCGGTTCACTGCCCGAAGGAATCATGTCGATGCAGTCACTCAAGATATTGTGGTTAAGCAGCACTGGCATCAGCACATTACCTGACTCATTCTGTCATCTGATCGAATTGGAAAGCCTTATGCTGGACAACAACAACCTGGACTCGTTACCTGAAGGTTTTGGATCCTTACAGAAACTAAGAATGATCAACATCTCATCAAATTCCTTCCAGGACTTCCCCATGGCCCTGCTACAATTAGTGGACTTGGAAGAGCTGTATGTGAGTCGAAACAGGTTAACCATTGTGCCAGAGAAGATCTCCTGCTTGAGCAGACTGGTGACCCTGTGGCTAGACAACAACAGGATAAGGTATCTGCCAGATTCTATTGTAGAGCTTAGATTCCTGGAGGAGCTAGTGCTGCAAGGTAACCAAATAGCAATCCTCCCAGATCATTTTGGGAAGCTGTCCAAAGTAAACATCTGGAAGATCAAAGACAACCCATTAATACAGCCTCCTTATGAGGTATGTATGAAAGGGATCCCTTACATTGCTGCTTATCAAAAAGAACTTGCTCATTCCCAGCCTGCTGTCAAGCCAAGACTGAAATTAGTCCTATCAGGGTTGAAAGATGCTGGTAAAACTGTGCTCAGACACTGTTTAACTGATGGGCAGGAAGCCAGCCCTATGGTGTTGGGAAATAAAGGAATTGAGGTTACTAATTGGACAGCTGATGCCGAGAGGGGGCTTACTTTTATAGTGTATGATTTAGCTGGGGATCAGAGTTATGATATCATCAAACCATTTTTCCTTTCGCCTGGTGCTCTATATGTCTTAGTAGTTAATTTAAAATCTTATGTTTCCAAACATTTTTATACATATGTTGGGTATTTTCTACATTTTATCAGTGCCAAGGTACCACATGCTGTTGTGTGCATAGTAGGGACTCATGCTGACCTTTGTGAAGAGAAGGAGCTTGAGGAAAAATGCCTCGATATACATCATCAAATATCTTTGCAAGAAAAGAAGGATTCAGAGACCCTGCAAAATCTGGCATACACTGTTGATGAAGCCCTAAATCAGGATTATGATATTCGTGCCTCAAATCCCCATGCAACTTTTTATGGTGTCAATGATAAAAATCTGAGGAGGAAGAAAGCTCAGTTTCAATATTTAATGAACAATCGTCTTCAGATCCTTTCACCTGTGCTCTGTGTTAGCTGCCATGATTATTCAAACATTAGGCGCTTGAGAGAAAAGCTCCTGTCTGTAGCAGAACACAGGGAAATTTTCCCAAACTTGCATCGAGTTCTTCCAAAATCCTGGCAAATGCTGGAAGAATTGCACTTTAAACCTCAGGAGCTCTGGCTCACCTGGTGGGATTCGGCAAGGTTAGGACTACAAGCAGGGCTTACAGAGGACAGGCTGCAGAGCGCCCTTTCTTATCTACATGAAAGTGGGAAGTTGCTTTACTTTGAAGACAACCTTACTCTTAAAGAGTATGTTTTTCACAATCTGACAAAGTTGATTGACATTTTAAATGTTTTCTTCCAGAAAGATGCATCAATTCTTTTGCAGAAGCTTACAAGTGGTGCAAATATTGACGTACTGAGAACTACTCAGCTTCATCATTATGTGGAGGGGTTTCTCCTCCATGGACTTCTTCCTACTCCTGTCATCCGGTCACTCCTAAAACCATATATCAAAACAAATCAAGACTTGCAACTTATTCTTGAGCTCTTGGAAAAAATGGGTCTCTGCTACTGTATAAATAAATCCAAATCTAAACCTATGAATGGCGCCACTGGCTGGTACAAGTTCCCTTGTTATGTAAAGAATGAGGTACCTCATGCAGAGGCTTGGATCAATGGTACAAACATATCAGGACAATCCCTTACTGTGGAGCAGTTGCAGATAGAGTATAGCTTTCCTTTTCTATTCCCTCCTGGTTTATTTGCCCGCCTCAGTGTTCAAATTAACAGTCACATAGTGCATCGATCAGATGGTAAATTTCAGATATTTGCATACAGGGGGAAAGTGCCTGTGATTGTTAGTTTTCGGCCAGCTAGAGGAACCTTACAGTCAAACATTTTGTCTATTGCTAGCCATGCTTCATTGCCGAATATATGGACTGCATGGCAAGCTATAACACCTTTGATTGAAGAACTCAATGGATTATTACAAGAATGGCCTGGCCTTTATTATACAGTACACATTCTTTGTTCAAAGTGCCTTAAGAGGGGTTCACCCAACCCACACCCCTTTCCAGGTAAGAGACTTGTATGTACCTTGATCTCTACAGTGTTCTTTATTTATTGTACAGTGTTGCATATTTACTTAAAGGGGATGTATCACCTTATAAAAAGGTGTTACCATATGCTTTGTTAATAAAAGTAATACTAGGAAAGCTGTTTTTGTTTTTTTTTTTACATATAAGTACTTACAAAGATATTTACTCTTCAGGCTTTGCTGATCAGCATAATGGGACAAGCTGATTGTTTGGCAAAGCTCTTCTGTACGTCCAATTTCTCCTCCCAGCTGCCCCAGGGAGTGCGTTCACGCTTCCCTTTGGTGTGCTGTGAACGGCTCCTAGCGTTACAGCAAGCTCTGGTTAGCATTACACTGGAGGGAGCTGGGAGGAGAAGTAGGACATGAAGAAGAGCTGTACTGTGCACATTATGTGGAAGTGCACAGCACAGACGATGTAATATCTTTGTAAGTACTTAAATAAAAAAAAAAAAGAAAACTGCATTCCTATTATTACTTTTATTAACAAAGCATATGGTAACACATTTTTATAATGTGATACATCCCCTTTAATGGATTGACAGTTATTCATAGTTCAACAGAGCTATTTATTCATAGTTTTATTGAATGATTTTTGTTTAACCATTTGAATAGAAGGATGTGCAATTCATTGCTTTGTAATGTGTTGCATGCCCTTCTTGTCCGTAATGGATTACTGTACGTTTAACCTTTTGAGTGCCAGAGGGGTATGCAACACATTGCAAAGCAATGTGTTGCCTAGCCCCCTGGCTCTCAAAGGGTTAAGCCCATGCTTATACAGTAACTAAACAGAGATGAAATAAATTTTTCATGGTTATTGCTATGTAACCCTTATAGAATCAGAGGGATGTTCAGTGCATTGCTAAGCAACACGTTTCACACCTCTCTGTTCCTTATAGGGTTACATGATGAGCTTTCTTGTGAATGTGCATGCTGAGGTTACCTTAACCCCATTAATCTTTTGTGCACTAGAGGGTTCTCCAAAGCAATGTGTTCTAATTCACTGGACACCGCTGTGGCACACAAAGGGATTAAAGGAGAAGCAAGACCTCCTCATAATAACCCCCATTTAACTTATTATAACCATAAAAACTCTGTCCAATGCATTGTGTTGCCATGCGTTGGCTACCTCCCTGGCGCTCAAAGGGTTAATTGGTCCTGGATGACATGACAGATGCTAGCAGGATCACATGACCTCATCACATTTAATGCTTTAAGGACCAGATGGATGTGCAGTGCATAGCTTTGCAATGAGTTGTGCACCCCACTGGTCCTTAAAGCGGAACTTTCACCCGCTATAAAGTCGCCCGGCAATAATTAAGCAAGTAGCAAATAGCTTTGTAATAGATATGTTACCTTTGAAATGTAGCTGATTATAAAGAAATCCTTTATTGTAGGAGACCGGAAGCCAGGCATCAGCCCAGACATCTTGACTGCCCGTCTGCGCTGTCAGTCCCGGTCTCCATTGAGAACCACTGCAGTGTGCCACATGGTAACTGGAAGGGACTGAAGGCACAGGCATGCAGACTGCACTAACCTGCCCTTTAGTATCGTACAATAAAGGATTTCTTTATAATCGGCTACATTTCAGAGGTAACATCTATTATAAAGCTAGTCGATACCTGCTTAATTATTGCTGGGCAACTTTGTAGCGGGTCAAAGTTCAGCTTTAAAGGGCTAAGTAGTCTAATGCACTCTTCCTGCTTCAATTTGAAGAAAAAAAATAAAAACTGCCAGCAGCTATCGTGTCTGTCTACACAGACATGACATCCTGGACTGATGGAGAATGTTATCTCTTGAACAAAGGCACATATTAAGGTCGGAAGGGGTTATTATTAGGAGATGTTCCTTTCTGATATAAATGTATGACTACAATCTGTAGTTTAGTCAGACAATGAATGGAGCCTCAGCATATTTGGAGGACTGTATCCAATCCTTGGCCTGCCAGTTGTATAGGCCTGGACTAGATTTGCTCTGAATGTAGTAGACCTCTTCCCAAACAATGCTGAGTGCTTTCTTTGGGATGTTGAGTGGAAGCCAAATTCAGAAACCTAAAGGACAGCAGTTTTGGAGCAAGACAACTTCAACACAGGGGTGAATAAAATTATCATAAGTGTAGTGCGTTGGAGACTTTGCTTTCATTAAAAGGGTTAACCCTTTGCCAGAGGGATATTTAATGAAGTGCAGTTTGATGCAATTTATACCTTTCTGGCACTCAGAGGGTTAAAATACCCATTTAAAATGCTTTGCATACCCCTCTGGCACTCAAAGGGTTATATCAATTGTAATTTTCATATGCCTCTTATGGTGCCGTTGGTTTGCTCCAGAATTTGACCTCCTTCCTGAAAATGACCCTGTCTGTCCAAAATGTAAGTTTTAACCCCCTTAAGAACCAGAGATCCTAGGGTCAGACGGCAGGTAAGGACCATATAGAGCATGTTCAGCACGCTGGCAGACATGACTGACTGATGACATGTACTGGGGGTCTGATAGAGACCGCTCCGGTCAATTTCAGACCCCGCTAGTGCTTACAGCGTTCTCGCAGGAGAGCTGTAAGCACAAAATACGTAATGTGCCAGGACAATTACCGGTCCTTTAGGCAAGTTTACCAGTGACACTCCTGGCACAGCATAGGTGCTTAAAGGGTTAAGAACACAGGCCCATATTTATAAAAGCAAACTGCAGTTATCCTGGAGTAAACAAAGTGCTCCATATGAGCCAAATAAAATTTATTGTTAAATTGAATTGGTCTTTTAACCCCTTGAATGCCAGTGACGTCTCCCATGCATTGTAAAGCAATGCATTGGAGACCTCTAGTACTCAAGGGGTTTAAAAGCTTTATTGGAGTGCATGCAAATGTAGGAGTTTTTATTTGTCCCTATGGTGCTGTTGGTTTAGTCAAGAATAACGCCAGTTTGCTTTTATAAATATGGGCCCTTGTTTGGAAACAATCCTCTTTCTGGCTGCAGACACTAGAATATTTGCAAACACTAGGATGTCTTCTTTATCTTTACCTCTAACAATGCACGTTTCAAATTATATTCTTTACAAATCCATATCATTAGCCAAAAAAAGGTATTGAATGCTTAACCCTCTGGCACTCAAATGGTTAATTGGGTGTAAATACGGTTGTATTTACCTGTATGCTCAGATGGTATTCATGTGCATGATCACAATAACAATATTGAAGTGGTCAGCATGGACTTTGATGGTTCTGATTTGACCTCACAGAATATGAGGTTGTGCCTGCAGTCTCTGTAGAAGCAGCTGGAGGCTTCACAGTTTTGAGGCCACATGAAGCCAGCCAATTAAAAGAGACAATTTTCTTACCTGTGAACTACTACTTAGGTTGTACAGTGGTACAAGAGCAGATTCTGACAGTTCAGCTTTGACAGGTCTTCTTCTATGGGAGCAATCTTGCTGATTTATGTCACTGCCTTTTAAGAGCTTTATTTAGCCCACAAGCCATCATTTCTAAATCTTGATTAATTTAGTATCTGTATTAGTTACCATGTTTCTATTATCTTGTCAGTGCTTAATGCTCATTAATCAGAGTGTTGAAAATGGAGATATTGTCATCATCCTTTGAGTACTAAAAGTTAGGCTAACCAATATATGTGCACTGTTGTTTTCAGTCTTAATGGAACTTTTGAATGCTATGTTTAAATAATCTCTACTGAAATGATATTTATCCAAGTAGTATTTTAATCCAATAAATATGCAATAATGCAGAAAATCAGCATTCTTATTTATTTCTGTATAGGCTGTTATAATTGCTACTGAGTGCTGCTGTTTTAGAACTAGGAATCATCTTACACTGCAATATATTGTAATGAATACCAATAATAATTTGTACTGCTAGAATCAGGGTTTGAATGTTATTACTGTTCTAAGATTATAGCATACATTAATGCTTCTTTTGCACTAGAGACCAATACGTTTGAAGACCTCTCCAACATCCATACACATAAATGAAAATGATAGAAAATGAAAATGTATGCACATATACAGTATATATGTTTTGTTATCATAAATAGATTAAATAATATTGGCATTATAATCAATTGGAATTTGGAGCAGTTCTGAGGCAAAATAAAATGAAAAGAAGGTGTTTCTAGTGCAATAACATCTTAATATAATTGTTGTCACAAACCCATCACCATCTGATGGAACCGTACTCACAATCTGTTGTGTTCAACTTAACACTTATGTGTTAGCTAACAATTGCACGTTAGGGGTATTTGAACTGTTTCCACAACAGTAAAGCTCCTTTTTTTTTTAGCTGGGCAGCTCCTCAATATAACTCGGTGGAGGTTTGCACCATGTAGAAAGAACAGAAAAGGGCATCAAGCCGTGTCTGTTATCTTATGTAACAGTAATACAAATCTCAGTTGAAAAAATACTCACAAGTGTGATGGTTGTTGAAGGGTATATACCCAACTACAACAAACTAGGCTTGCAGAGATATTGTCCTGTCTCTGCTCCAGTGACCGTGCCTTGGGATCTATGGAGTCCACAAAGTGCTGCTTGCTTTATCTTGAATACTTTTAATATGACATAATCATACAAAATAATAATAAAATTCTAATAGTTTAAAATACTAAAGACATAAGTTACCAGCATAGTTCATACATGCAATCAAAAATTACATTATGTACTTCTACATTTAAATATCACCTTTACTATTTGATTATCAAGTAGCCAAATAAGTACCACATCAAGATGGATATTCATTGTATCAACTCTTCAAGAAAATATATTTTGTAATGTACATCACACACAGATCTCCTATCGATTTAATACTTACCATAGCTGCTTTCCATCATGTAATTTATTCCATTTCTAGTTAAAGTATTTTTACCTACCATTTATATCACCAAAGTTTCCAGTTTTCTCCACACACTTGCAGGCAAAGCATTCACACACTTAAAGGATTCACCATGTTTCTTCTTTCTTTCTCTGAAAATGGCTAGGTACTAAGTAATGCTTTTTGTTCTTGCATCTCCTATAGGTGATGGAAGGCTTTATGGGGAGCCTCATCTAGATGTGGAACAATTTGTAAGCTTTTCTAGTGTTTATGCAAGATATCCAGGATTTCTTTATGTTGTACATTATAGGTACCTACAGATCTCACTTGTTTCTTTTTGTCCTCATGCATGTTATTCACTGTAACCATTAAAGGTTTTAGTAGGGAATCACTGTCTGATAAAGTTCTCTTATATGCATTTTCAATTATTTTTTGCTATATCCTTTTGTAAAGCAAAATGCCTCTGAAAAGCTTTTTCTAGGACCATGAAGTCCTCTGGAGCTACAGAAGCATCTTCTACTCTTGTATTGTGGTGTTGGTATCATTTATCTATGGGTGTTGGTGACTGTAGTTTTCTGCAAGGAGACTATTCGTAAATGTCTCTTTCTGAATACTGATGTGACAGTTTTGTCAGATCTACGTTTTATTTCTGTGTCGAGGAAGGAAATCGCTTTCAGATTTATTTCCAAAGTGGCTCGCAAATCATTTCTCTTTTTCCCATATCAATAAATATTTGGAATTCTCCAGCTGTTCTAGGCTGTTTCATAATCACATCATCAATACATATAAGCCAAATACTGACTTTCAGTTTTAAAATCAGCATCTCTTCTGTGACTACCACCTTTTCCTCTCACCATTCTGGGTTCCAAATCTCTCATAAGAAGGAAAGAAAACAAAGGAGGATGCCCAGTAGTGCCTATGTAATATAAGGGTACTCACCTGCCCACCCCTGTGAAAATCTCTGCAGGAATTTGCACTTACTCCATTTACCTCCCATTTGCCGCCTCATCATGTCTTTCGTACCTCCCATTTTCCTCCTCATCATGGCCTCTGTCCTTCATATTAGCTCCTCATCATATACTTCCTCCCTCAATTCCATTCACAGCATTGTCCCATTTGCCTCATCATGTACTCTGTACCTCCCATTTGCCTCCTCATTATATCCTCCTTCCTTCATATTTGCCCCTCATCATTTCCTCCGTCCCTCCATTCTATTCAATGCATTATCCCACTTGCTTCATCATGTGCTCTGTACCTCCCATTCGCCTCCTCATCATGTCCTTCATCATGCTCTCCCTTCCTTTTCATACACTTACTCCATCCATGTTTTGCCTCATCACCAGCACCTCCCACCCTCTCGTTTGTGATGCAGTCCATGTTCCATTAAGAGCTAAAAAGAGCTTTATGTAAAGGTCCTAGGAGATTTTTTTCACCTCTGCTTTACTTCTATTTTTATTTTAAGACAAGTGGGTGGATCGATAGGTGTGTGCATGTCTGTGGGGTTACTGCTTGGGCAAAGCCATGCTCCAATTTTGTAGTACAGGATTGTTCAAGTTCAGTTTAACCCCTTAACACCATGTGGCTGGCAGGTTAAGGACCACAGGGCATTTTTTTTTTCTCCAATGGATTCAGGGGTCCCCGAATGGCATTTACCCATGTGGGGACCCCTCAATTCCATGACTTAAATAACCATCATGGGTCCTTAACATAAATTTTCCTATGATGTTTATGTATGCCCTGGTTCCTTAAGGTGTTAAGGATTTCCCTGAATAAGAACAGATGAGTTAATCAGTGGCTTATTAATTTTGTCTGGCTTACATGTGTTTAAGCAGGGAAATCCTTAAATCCTGGCCTGTTAGTGACCCTTGAGGACTGAACGTGGACAGCCCTGTGCTAGTATATGTGTTTGTGTATATAATATCTCTGTGAGTGTGAAATTTTATGAAGACAGGCTTGTGAGAGATAGACTCCTTTTATAAAGTCTGAAGCATAAATAGTAATATAATATTATAGATTACATACGTAGTAAGACCTTATATTCATTTAACCATTGTACTTATTATTGGACATTTATTTTAGCGGGCTGCTATTCATTTATTGTTGTTTTTTCATTTGCTCATATTATCTTATATGTTATATTAAATATTTTATAATATAGATGAGTTTTCTCCTTTCTCAGTATTTAGCATATTTGATTCTTTTTTTTACTTCTGGTGTTGATGCTGCTACTACCCTTACCAGCCTGTTAGTATTATACTACCTAGGTGTCAAAAACCCTAGTTTCTAGTGTTGTCAGCTATCTGGTATTTGTTTAGACTTTAGCAATGTCTAATTGCTGGCAATGTGTAAGGGAGGGCATCCATTACACATCACCAGCAGTTTGGCCAAAATCCTTTATTGTAGGAGACTGATGGGCAGGTTAGTGCAGTCTGTGCGCCTGCATCTTCAGTCCCTTCCAGTTACCATGTGGCACACTGCAGTGCTTCTCAAAGGAGACCAGGACTGACATCACAGGCGGGCAATCAAGATGTCTGGGCTGATGCCTGGCTTCCGGTCTCCTACAATAAAGGATTTCTTTATAATCAGCTACATTTCAGAGGTTATATATATATATATATATATATATAGCTAGTCGCTACCTGCTAAATTAATGTAGGGCGACTTTATAGCGGGTGAAAGTTCCGCTTTAATTCTCAATGCATATGGCAATGTGCCATAACATCGCGTCTTAGTGTATCACCTGCCCACCCTCATATGCTCTGTCCAATACTCAACTCTTGTTTCCCCTTTCACAGTTAGTCACAAAACTACACATACACTGTTTGACACACCAGCCTTGTTCCACTGTCTGCCATCACTTACATTTTTCCTTTTTTTCTCTCATGTAAACATTTTCTAGGTAGGCCTAGGATCAGCCCCTGCTTATAGCATTTCTTATTGTTGTTGCTTTTATTTCTAACCAATCACAAGCTGAGTGCATTTCAAGTGTTGTGTTAACTCACTGACTGCCAGAGAGAGAACCAATACATTTCATTGCAATGTGTTGGCTATCTCTCTGGCACTCAGAGTGTTAAGAAACAGTTTTTCAAAGAAATACATAATTCTAGCAAGTAAATAAGAAAGATTAACAACAATGAACTGCAACAGTATTATCAAAGCATTTCGTTGTGTACCCCTTGGGCACTCAAAGCGTTAAAAGCTAGATGAGCTTGCTTGAAGAGAAGGTTCCCATACATCTATTTCACTTATTTCTTGCTATGAGATTTATTTATTTTTTGTTTGAGTCAGTCTGACCTTGTGTTTTACCTTTTTTGAATAATTTATAGAAATAGCACTTAAGTCTCAACAAATAGTGCCATTGTCTAAGGTCAGAAGCAATTAGAAATGATTTCTTTCAATTGATTCGCAAAAATAATTAACAAAATTTTAAGTTGTTCTCGTCCTACAGCCACATGAGCAAATCTGTTTTTGTGCTGACATTGAAAGCCCATTCTCACATGGATAATTTACAGAACAGCCAAGACTAAACATTTCCCTGCTCTGGCAAAATGCCTTTGAGATTCCTAGAATAACTTTGCAATGGATTAGAGTCAGCTCCAGGATCCTATGCACTACCATAGCATATATATTTGACTGCTTCTTAAATATTTTATCTACTTACTTGACAAAACTATTTTAAGTTTTTTTTTTCTATTAACATTATTTGTTGTTATGCATTTAATAACTGTTTGGTTTACATTTATTGAATCATAAAAGACTCATTAGGACCATCACAAATGGTTCTTGAGACCACTGAAAAAATAAGCAAACTCGTTTTGACTCTCTCCTGACCTTCAGACATTACCATAGCTCCATGGGACTTAGGCACACAAAAATATCACATTCCAAACTCTTCAGGCAGCTATTCATTTTGTCTATGTGTACATAACAGCGTATAGGGTCAACTCTGAATTACTATGATGTGGCTACACATATCTAAGAAATGCATTTTATTCCTGTCACTGTTGATGTTCCACTGATACTGTTAGGAATTTTTTTGAATAACGTGTTTTAGTTTCACCCCTTCATGATGAATTAGAGGAGGTTCTGGCATTAAAAGGGTTAACTAGCCAAGCGCAAAGGAATTCTTACTCTGTCAGTGAAGAGGCTCAGATGTTCAATGGACTGACAATTGCATCTGTGTTTTAACAGAATAAAGCAAGGGGAGAAACCTGATATATTTCTGCAAAAAACCTTCTTCATTATGCTGTCAAATACTAGTGAAACATTATGGAAGTTTCTTAACCCCTTAACTGCCAGAGGAGTAACCAATGCACTGCTTTGCAATGTGTTGGTTGTTACTTTGTGACAAGGGCTTTTTTACACTAGAAAAGAAATGTTGGCCTTTTAGTATGTATTTGTTTAACCATATTTTCTTCCTAATTCATTTTGTTTACCTACACAAGTTATATACACTTTTAAGGACAAGTAGGGCTTTCTTTTGATGCCATATTTATATGTAAAACCCATAATTTAATTTGATAATATAAAAAATGAAAAAACACAGCTTTTTAATAGGATTGCCTGTGGTGATTTGTGCTCAATTAGTGCATTTTTACAGGTATGAATTCTCGTTCATAACTCCAAGTGTCCTGGGGGTGGGGCACAAAAACCCTATTTTCATCTTTTTCTACCCTGGTGTCTTTCTTTTAGGCGATCAGACTGTGTGATATGTAAATAAGTTTATCACATTGCTCCACAGCAGTAACACCCATATAAATGTTTTTTTAAACTTAAGTATATAGGTTTATAAATGAGTCTGTGTAAATAAAATACTTTAGTCTTACTCTAAATCAATTGTTCAGAAAGAGGTGTCAATATGTCATGGACTATTTTTTTTTTTTTAAAGGGGTCTCCACCAGTCCTGCTCCCAGAACAACAAAACTGCTCCATCTTTGGCCATTTGAGGCACGATGAGCTCTGTTCTTTGCTTCTTTCTTCTTTATAATCACAGTGTAGAGTAGAGAGAGGCAGAGAACAGTGACAAATCAATGTTTACATACATTGCCTTTGTCATGTGGCTCCATTGGCACATGTGATCTCAGTAGCAGCGATCACATGTGGAGAGCCACCGAGGAATGGCTGTAACTGACTGCTCTGGTCCTGGAGCAGTCAGTTACAGTCTCCCCACAATAATCAGTGTGCCCTGAGGCACTCTGTGATCATTAACACATGACTTGTCAGGACTGTCATCTGTCCTTAAAGGAAAGAATTTTGTAATGGTCCTGGTACGTCATTAAGGCATTAAATCGCCTAAACAGTGCTGAGGAAACGGAGGGCATGATTTTAGAAAGAATTCATCAATTGTGGCAATTTTTCTAAATAATGTATTCATCAGACAGCTATTCTTGCATGATATGTATACATGTGGATGTAAAAGTAATCATTTGTTAGTTGACTGGGTCTGCAACAGTTCTTTTGCCTGTGTTCTTACACTCACCTCTTTTCTGTGTTCTGGATGCAGGAAAGGACATTCATTGGCTGCTTTAGTTTTGCCTTTGTGAAAGGGAGCTTTTCTCTACATTCAAAATTAGATGTACTAGTAACTTTTCATGGATAGTAGTGAATATCATTGATATTTTTCCAACCCTGTCAATGGGGCATGAATGAAAACACACATATACACAATGGAGGAAATATAGCTACTATTGAATTGGCTAACTTCATGAATGTAGTCTTGGATTTGCCATGTGTGAACAAATCCTGCATTTATCAAACTTCATTCACTAGTAATGGTTCATTTTTAAATGTTTTCATTCTCTAATTTGCGACTGGCCACAGGCTTTTCTTCCCTTTTTTAGAGTGAAATCATTGTTTTTAATTATATATATATATTGCAAGCCTACAGACAAGCTGGCAAAGCTTACATTTGCACAGGCCTGTACTACTCAGAGAGGAGAAGAGAACCAGCCTATGGTTCTCTCTCCCAAGGATGTATTAGGCACCCAACGGAATGGAATACTATTGCGCGGTACAGAATGGGGACAGTGGCAAACGAAGCGGAGGACAGCACAAGCTACAGTACCGCTAATGAAATAACCCAATGAGTCTAGGATAAACAGAGCAAGTAGACAGCCAGAGCCACAGTTCAGAACCAGAGTGGATAGTCAAACAAGCCGAGGTCATATGTGGAGCGTGTAGTCAGCTAGAGCCACAGGTCAGAACCGGTGTGGATAGTCAGACAAGCTGGGGGTCATACATGGAGCGAGAGATAACTACAGCCACAGGTCAGAACTGGTGTGGATAGTCAGACAGGCCAGGGTTATACACTGAGTGATAACGGAAGCCAAACCAGGGTCACAATGAGGAGCAAACATAACGAGTAATCACAGGAACACACCAAGTAAGGGCAACACCAGCAGGTGTGGTGGAGTTGACAGCGAAACCATTTCGACCTAGAATAGTCTTCACCAGCTTCTATTTGTTAAAGCATCCCTCCCACCCCCAGGTGCAATACTATTTGTCTTTAGGACACTATATAATGCTTGTCAAAGTCTGTCTCCATCAGTGAGCAAAGCTGACAAAGACTCGGCTTTCAGGATTAAGTCAACGTTAGTAAATTATGCATCTAATGGTCATTTGAACAAACTCAAGGTTCGTCCATTCTGTGCCAGATCCCGGGATCCTATGGATCTTGTGATGTCCCAATGGTCTTTCCTTAGCACTTTCCTCCATTACTTCTGATTCCCAGAGTGGTGAGGAAAATCAGGAGGCTCATATCATCGTGATTGCCCTGTTCTGGCATCATCAGGCCTGGTTTTCATATCTTCTTAATATATCTGTAGCAGAGCCTTTTCTGCTCTCTCTTTCTGTGTTCAGACATCTTGACTCAGGGTCTGCTGTGTCATCCACAGGTGGAGTAGTTGGCTTTGATAGCTTGGATCTTGAGGTCCGTATTCTGAGGAAAAAGGGGTATTCTGACTCCGTAATTGCCGCTGTGCTGCAGGCTCAATATGGAACACAAGAATTACGAGGGTAAAGTTTGCCTCCTCCAAAATGCAGAGCACTTTCAAAAAGGTGGGGTCTTTGAGGTGAAGCCTCCCCTCTCTTCATTCAGATTCATCCCCATCCTGCAGATTCATGTGACCTCTCAAGAAAAGGATGAAGCATGATGGCTTGTCTCTTAGATTTTAGACTTATATTTTATTTGTCTGCTTAAATATGGGGCTGTATAATCCCCCATTAGGTGGGCTCCCATCACTGGCTTCCCTGGAGTTGGATTGCCCAGTTAACAGGTGTATTTGCTGACCTTTTTCCTGGGGAGGTTGACTTTATATACAAGTTTGTTCCTCGTGACTGAACTTTTCTGAGGCTCTGCACTATATAATGGGTGCCTGAGGAAAGACTACTGGTAAGTTAACCATTTGAATGCTACTGTCCTATTTATTTAGGTCCTGTTTCACTCTGGCCAGTGGCTGCTGCAATTAGTAGCTATTTTAACCCTATCTGGGATAATATATCTTTTTCTGCCTCATGCTTTTTCTACATTGTTGGTCCTCATTTCAGGGATGTTTTTCTGCATTTTGCTAGGCATTTCTACTACTTTCAGACTTTTTTTTCTTTTATTTGGTAGCAATGGCCATCTTTGTTACATAGAGATCAAATGTGACATATCTGTGCAGCCTTTTGACATACAAGGGGCTAAGTGGGATCACATTAAACCCCTGACCAGGCTCCTGATCAACATGGTTCATGTTTAGAAACTTTAGTTTGATGAGTTTTCCTGGTTGGAAAGCCACAGTTTTCTGAGCATAGACAATGTAGAAAAAGCTTCATTTACCAGAATCCCTCTTTTCTGTGTTTTTTTTGCCGGGTGGTGCCTTGGCAGCCATCTTACTCTCTCTATTGCTTATGCTCTTCAGAGGTTGGCTCGAGCTCTTCTTCACCAGTTTAACCCCTTGCAGTCAGATAGGTATTTTTGGGGTATTTCTGTATGATTTCTCTCTTTCTTACTTATTTCTTTGGACTACTTTGTCCTAGTCTTGGGGGTTGTTTCCTGAACATGTCTGATCCTAAGAGACATACTGCTTCCGAGGGAAGATTCTGGCACTGTGGCTCCTGCTAATTCCCGGGCTCCCACCACTGCTGAACAGTGAACTCTGCTTCCATTCCTTTGTCTATCCAGGGGGTTCTCCACTCATGGCAACACATGAGTCCCGATTAGACATACTGATCATGTCTTTGGGGGGGCACACTAAGTTGGTTGGGGATTCCTCCTATGAGGAAATAGATACAGAGGAAGAGGACATGGATTCTTCCTTGTCTTTTGTATATTCCTATGTGGCTGACATTTTCCCCTCAGCGGAGGGGCTCAGTAGAGTGGTGTTGGATACACTTCATATCTTTTAGGCCTTTGATGTGGGTTCTTCCTCCCCGGACATGTTCCACAAGTGCAAGAATGATTCTCCCATTTTTCCTCCTAACAACACTTTAGATCAAATTTTTTTTTCCGGAGGAATGGCAAATGCCAGACAAGCGGCTCTTCCTTAACCACCTGTGGTTGATCAACCTATATCTTACCTAGCCAAAAACACAGCTCTATCATTGACAGATGCAGCATCCCTTAAGGACCAGAAAAATGCCTTGATTCCTTTTTAAGAGTTAAATTTTGCCACCACTTGGGCCACCTTGTCTCCCAATGTTGCTGTGTTCTGGACCACCAAGCTGATGGCCGTCTGGGGCTATCCAAGGGCAGGATTTTCCCATTAGGCACAGCTAGTCGCCAGAATTATTACCGTGTTATTGAGAATTCTATACTGCTCCCAGACTGAGCAGTAACAAAATGGACTGACAGTGCAGGCGAGCAGATATCGCTATTGAAAGATGTCTGCGCTGTTTCCTGGCTGTCAGTCTGGGAGCAGTATAGAATTCTCAATAACGCGGTAATAATTCTGACGACTAGCACTATTGAGCAGCTATTTGCCAACTGGGTCATTATTTGGGGCAAAGTTTACAAGGGGTGGTAGTTCCTCATTAAATGGTCCTGTTTGTAGCTCATGATCATAGATGCAAACATTAGATGTGCAGTGTTTCTAAAGATAATAAAAACAGAGATGTGTCTCAAGGCTTGGAAGAAGTAGCTTGATGTAACAGAGTGCAATGTGCATAAGGACTGCAGTGTTTTTAGCACCGTTGATGGATACAAATCTTCTGCAGTCTAAACTTTCATGCTGTGGGAAATTGTATAGTACACACTCAGAGGAAATTAGAAACCCCAGAGTAAAAATAAACTAAGTACTGGTGCCCCTTCACCTTCCCTTTAACCTTTGCATGTTCCAGATCTGTAAACACAGAGGTAGTAAATTTGCTGACAAGGCTGAATGAATGTCAGAATACATGTTACAGATCCATTGCAATTTAAATTAGGCAGTTGCTTGCTTTCAGTTTGCTGTGGACCGGACACTTCTTAATTTTTGTGTACATGTTGAGAAGTAATGTGTTGCATAATCTTTTGAGCACCAGAGGGTATTGGTACTCAAAAGGTTAAGTAATTATGTAGTTTTAAATAGAAACATAATGCAATTGTAGTAAAGTAAAAGGTTAAAGTTAATCCTGCGCTATTGTTTTATTATATTTTTTATCTTTAAAGAGATGGGGATCCTTTTTTTTTAATTCCTGCTGCAGTTACACTCTTTAGTACTTCCTGGTTTAAAAGGTATTGCATTCAATTTGTTTGTCCAATCTGCTATTTTATGTAAATCCACATGTAGAGAACTTACATCCTGTTCTGAATTTATTACCCTACATAATTTAATGTAATCTGCAAATATTGATATTTTACTTTCTATATCTATTTTCAGGTCATTTATAAACATGTTAAAATCAGTGTACCAATTACTGAGCCCTGACGTACTCCACTCTCAACTTTAACTGTATTGAAGAATATTCAGACATCTACTGCCTTGCCATTATCTAGGTTGCTACTTGCTTCTTCATAGATTCTCAAAAGATTTGTTTGGCGCAATCTATTGCTTTGTAAAGCCATGTTGATTCCTCCTAATAATATTTTCTGCTGAATACAATCCCTTATTATCCCTTCTAGCATTTTCCCACTACAGAGGTCAAACTCACAGATAATTCCCAGTTTCTATTTTAGTTCCCTTCTTAAAGGGATAGTAATGTTTTTAGAAATGTTGTTTGCAGAGTCTTCTTTATATTAAAAGTAACACATTGCACTATGTGTAGGAGCTTACTTGTTTGTAGTTTAAAAGTTATGAAGTGGAGAAAGATCCCCCACCCACCCCTTCTGTCTATGTCATGCTGAAGGTGCACTCTGGCCTGGACGGATGCAGTGAGGAACAAACTTCAGTATGCAAAAGTATATTCCTGCCCTCCTTTTTTCCTTATATTTAACTTACTGAATTTTGTCCCTCACTGCATCCGTCCGGTCCCATGAATAGATTCCAGATTTAGTGGGATGTGGCCAGAAGGGGCAGGGGATCTTTTTCCACTTCACTTCACACTAATCATGTGTATCATCCCACCATGTTTCAGTGATACCAGGTATGTCCAAATACTCATTAACCACATGCAATTGTACAAGCCATGTATTAAGCTCCCTGAGCTCCCTCTGCCCTCCTTCACTAGCGCATTACACAGAAAGTATTTCAGAAAATATTCCCTTAGAGGTCCTTGCCTTAAGCTTGCACCCTAAATGCATGAATCAATTTTAGGGACCTCCAGCTTCATCATTGGTATCAATATGTACCAAGACAGCTGGATCATTTCCAGCCCCCCCCCCCCCAATATTCTGTCTGCCCCTTCCACAATACGCAAACCAGAGCACCTAAGGGAGACAACATACTGTTCAGCATTCATTTTGCTGGAGGCAGATTACCTTATCTACCCTTCTAATAATAGAGTCCCCTATTACCACCACCCTGCCTTGGTTTCTGCCTACTCTGCATCCCATCTAAACTGGAAGGCAGACTGTTCCCTTGGCTGCTAGAGGAATCAGCCTTTTTTAGTATTGCCAATTCTGAATATCCTCATCAAAATAGTTACACAATCTTGCAAATCTGCTGGACTGAGTCAACTCAGAACTGGCCTTCCTGTTCCTATGCCCACTACATCATCTCCTTACTGTTACCCAGCTGCCTACCTGCCACTCCGCATCTACAACCCTCTTCACCACTAACTCCACATACTACATGTTCTGTGAGTTCTAAGCTCCTTTTCAGGTTTCCAGTGTCACACAATGTTGCAATATTTCTTTCCAGATGTAATATTTTAAATTTTAAAGAGAAAATATGCTCACACTTGGCACAGAGCAATATGACCTCTGGAACGATTTCTCCAAGTGTTCAAACGTGACAAGATGTGCACTGTGTGAGATTTTCTAACCTGCAGTCACTCATGCTTGGTTTTACAACTCAACTAATATTACACTGTCCTCTAATGCTTAAATGTGGGATTAGTAAATCTCTTGAAATTACCTTCACCATAGAGCTCTGTTGTTTTTCAGCTCCTACGCTAACTCCAGATTATTTCCAACTCCACTTGTCTGCAAAGCACAATGAGCAGGCTCAAATGAGCCTAATGCTTGTATTTTAAAACAGGCCTTCATCCAGGTGGATCCCTTTTGCAATCAACCTTTCAACACTCAGGAGAGAAAAATAAATTGTGGCTAACAATAATTTGCTTATTAACACTTTATATACCCACACACAATTAATACAAAGAATGTACCTTTTTAACTCTTAATAAACACTGAAACACACTCACAGTTAATTTTTACCAGATTCTTTCCAACTCCACTTGTCTGCAAGTCATTGAAATGCAAGCCAAAACAAGCATTACTCTGGTCCGTTGTTGCTAGTAGGGGGCCATCTCTACCTTTTTTGTGACACCTGAGCATTCGCAGTATTGCACAGTGGGCTTTGCGGGTAATCTCAGAAGGATACTGCATATATTTCAGATGCCTTCCTCCATATTCATTCTTTTTCGCAAGAGTTACAAAAGAGCCAGAGAAGGAAAGGCTGTTCCTGGATGCAGTGGACTCACTGCTGGAAAAACAGGTTCTGGTGCCAGTTCCAGCCCCCAAGTGCTCTTCAGGTTTTTATTCCAACCTGTTTGTGGTCCCTAAGAAGGACGGTGGCTACCGTCCCATTCTGGACCTCAAATGCCTCGACAAGTATGTGCTATATTCCAAGACCTGAGCAAATAACCAGGGGCCACCCCTAGAGGAAAGGAGGTTTCTACTTCAGCCAGGGCCGGTGCAAGGATTTTTGTATACACAGCCGAAGGTGCATTTTGATGCCCCCACCCCCCATCCGACCCGGACACAATCCCCTGCCCCCGCCCACATATTCACATCCACACTCTGCCCATTTCAAAATGCCCCTTCATCTCCATATTGCCCCTTCCACAATGCTCCCTTCATCTCCACAATGCCCCTTCCACAATGCTCCCTTCATCTCCACATTGCCCCTTCCACAATGCCCCTTCATCTCCACATTGCCCCTTCCACAATGCACCTTCATCTTCACATTGCCCCTTCATCTCCACTTTTCCACCTTTCAAATGCCCTTCATCTCCACACTGCCCCTTCCACAATGCCCCTTCATCTCCACATTGCCCCTTCCACAATGCCCCTTCATCTCCACATTGCCCCTTCATCTCCACATTGCCCCTTCCACATTGCCCCTTCATCTCCACTTTTCCACCTTTCAAATGCCCTTCATCTCCACACTGCCCCTTCCACAATGCCCCTTCATCTCCACATTGCCCCTTCCACAATGCCCCTTCATCTCCACATTGCCCCTTCATCTCCACATTGCCCCTTCCACATTGCCCCTTTATCTCCACATTGCCCCTTCCACAATGCCCCCTTCATCTCCACAATGTCCCTTCCACAATGCTCCTTACATCTCCACATTGCCCCTTTCACAATGCCCCCTTCATCTCCACTATGCCCCTTCATCTCCACATTGCCCCTTCATCTCCACAATGCCCCTTCCACAATGCTCCCTTCATCTCCACATTGCCCCTTCCACAATGCTCCCTTCATCTCTACAGTGCCCCTTCCACATTGCCCCTTCCACAATGCTCCCTTCATTTCCACATTGCCCCTTCTACAATGCCCCTTCATCTCCACATTGCCCCTTCATCAATGCCCCGTAAAGCCCCTTCATCTCCACATTGCCCCTTCGTCTCCACAATGCCCCTTGATCCCCTACCTTGAGTCCCTGGTGGTCTAGCGGCCTGCCATAAGAGTGATCTGTGCCTCCTTCGGCACAGAGCTGAAGCTCCCGTAGGCAGTTTTCAGTAATGCAAAGTGCTGGGAGATGATGTCATCTCCCATCACTCTGTATTACTACAGAGCCTGGGTCGCTCTGCGGTGTGTCACATCATAGACGCCGTGAGGGAATGCTTGGTAGCGTAAATCAGCGCTCCCTCACGGCAGATATATATCATTAAAAAAAATTCCCAGCTCCCCCCTTTTCAGCGCCCCTCCGCTGTGGCTCTCTAAGGCAGCTGTCTGTCCTGCCTTATTATCACGGTGCCTGTGCTTTCGCTGGCGACATTGTTATGTCAGGGATACTTCCTGATTATCTTTTATTGACTACTGAGCTTTATCTCCGCCCAGTTCTATCCCTTATATACTGAGCCCTGTCACTTCAGCGCTGCCCTTTAGTGATGTTCCAGTTGCCAGTGTTGTTCCTGAGATTCGTGTGTACTCTGTGTATGACCCAGACTGCCTGACTACTCTGCCTGATCATTCCTGCTCTGTGTACCGACTCGGACTGGCTGACATTCCTGCTCTGTGTACCGACTCGGATTGGCTGACATTCCTGCTCTGTGTACCGACCCGGCCCGGCTGACGTTCCTGCTCTGTGTACTGATTCGGATTGGCTGATATTCCTGCCCTGTGTACCGACCCAGCCTGGCTGACGTTCCTGCTCTGTGTACACCCGGATGGGGAAGCTTCCTGCTCAGTGTACCTCCGGTACCACTACTTGCTCTGGTTGGAGGACTTCCCTCCGGTACAGATTACTGTCTCTGACAGTTACTGGTTGCCTCCGGTCTACACTGTCTCAGCAGCACTGTTCTGTGACCCTGCCTCCTCATTACGCTATCATATCTCTGCTTTGGTATCAGTTCCATTGCTTGCACTCGGTACGCTTGACCTGTCCACTCGCTATTCCGAGGTTGCTTTCTCTTTGGGTGCCTCGGTCCGTTTCCATCGCTTGGCAGTTCTGCCCATGTCTGAGCGTTCGGTTACCCGTCTCGGGTTGGTGCTATAGCGTTTCAGGGTCACAGACATCTGGGAATCCTCCCTGAGATTGTGCCTGGCAGTATTGAGTATCCTACCATTCAGGCAGTCCTGCCATTGTGCCTACAGTACCCTTCAGTCAGTGGCCTCCGATAGGCTGTTAGGGCATCTGTCCGGTGGGCTCCTCTCCTAGCCAATATTTGGCTCAGTTGCCTAGTCTCAATCTTTCTATCCTGTGGGATAGTATTAGTCTCCTCTCTGTCCATTACTTGCGGCTTACGATTTGGACTAACTCCCTGCGTAGGGAGTATCCGTTATCTAGTCACTACTAGGGCCAGTCTGCCTTCCATGGCCTAGTAGTAAACCTGCTTGCTCTTCCAGAATCACACGAACTGTGACCTGACCTGTGTCAGTATTGCACCCTTGGTGCCTACTGGATCTGAGTGGGTTACTTTATCCTGGTGACCTGACCTGTGTCAGTCTTGTACATTTGTACCTAATGGACCTGTGTGGGATACTATACGTCATTGTAGCCTGACCTGTGTCAGTTGTGTCATTAGTATGTACTGGACCCATGTGGGTCACTTTATCTCTGTGCTATCAATAAAACTGTGTTTTTACCATAACCTTCCCTGTCCTTAAAACCGTGACACTTATGGTAGCACTGGCCCTGACTTCAGCAACGGGTTTTTTACAGTGTGTTCTGTTAAATGATGGAATTCCTTGACCAAAGATGTGGTTAAGGCAGATACAATGGGTACATTTGAGAGACAATTAGATACAGGTCTTTCAAAAGAGAACATACAGGGTTATACTGTGTATTAGTAGGCAAAACAGAATTATTTGGCAGCAGGAAAACCATATCATTCTCTTGTTGTTATGAGGCAAGGGTCGAACTTGATGGTCTTGTGTATTTTTTTCAACCTAATTTACTATGTTACTATGTATGTAGTACCTACGATCTGCAAAATGGAATCTTTGCATTGGATCATCACAGCAGTGTGCCCAGGGGAGTATCTGACCTCCCTGGATCTTCAGGAAGCGTACTTGCATGTCCTGATTCACCCAGACAGCCAACACTACCTACGCTTTACTTTCAATTCCAACCATTACAAGTTCACGATGCTGCCGTTTTGCCTCACAAAGATCATGACGGCCCTGGCGGTCTTCATCCACACTAAGGGCATCTTTCTGATGCCATATCTTGTCGATTTACTTATCAAGGCCCCTTCAGTAGAACTCTTGTCTTGTTATATTCAAGACTGAGCCAGCATTCTCGTCCACCACTGGTGGATTCTGAATTTGCAGAAGTCCTCCCCATTTCCTTCTCAGGTTCTGGTTTTCCTGGGTATGAAGTTCAACATCTGCAAAACCTGGAGCGGGAGAGGTCCTTTTTCATCCTGGTGGACCCTGGTCGCCACGGATGCCAGCCTGGGGAGCTGTTTTGGATCACCTAGGTGACCAGGGCAGGAGGAGCCAGGATGAGAATCTACTGCCCAACAACATCCTGAAATTCTGGGTGATTCGTATACCCTTCGTTCATTGGACCCTGTTTCTTTCGGGGGTATCAGTGAGGGTGCAGTTGGACAATTCCACGGTCATGTAGTACATCAATTGCTAGGGAGTAACTTGCAGCGAGGTGACTTGGAAGGAAGTGAAGGGTCTCCTCTGTTGGGCAGAGGCCTATGTCCTGTCCTTCTCAGCCATTCACATTCCATGGGTAGAAAACATCCTGATGGACTTTTTTATAACCAAGACATAGGTCCAGGAAACTGGGAACTCCATCCGGAAGTGTTTTACCTGATTGTCCAGCAGTGGGGTATGCCAGCAATATATCTCATGGCAACCAGGGAGAACAGGAAGGTTCTGAAGTTCTGCTCCTGGATGGGTTATCCTCCTGCCTTAGTAACGGATGCAATGTCAATTCCTTGGAGCGTCCACCTCATATGTGTTTCCTCAGATTCCTCTCATCCCCAGGGTGATCCAGAAGATCAGAATGGACGGGCGGTTAGTCATTGTGATTGCTCCTCACTGGCCCAAGAGGGTGTGTTTTACGGTCCTGGTCAGTGTCTCTGTACAGGATCCACTCTGTCTCCCTTCCAGGTCAGATCAGTTGCTCCAGGGTCACCTGTGATACGAGGATGTTGAGAAACTGGCTTTGATGGCATGGCTCTTGCAGCCAAAATCCTGAAGCAGAAGAGATTTTCCACGGAGGTCATACCACGATATGTGCGCAGGGGCCAGTCTCTTCCAAGGCTTTCCATAGGGTTTGGTCTATCTTTCATAAGTGGTGTGCAGACAAGACCTTCCCTTGGTTCTGTCCTTTTTCCAAGACGATGTGAACAAAGGGCTTAGCTTAAGTTCCATTAAGGTTTAGCTCTCGGTGCTCTCTGTGCTTTTTCAGAGATGCATTGCTATCTTTCCAGATGTCAATATTTTTCTTCAAGGGATAGCTCACGCCTTCCCTTCCTTCAAGGATCTCACTCCCCTGTGGGACTTTAACCTGGTTCTGGTTGTTTTGCAGAGGCCTCCTTTTGAGCCTCTTAATTCCATCTCTTTGCACCAATTTATTCTCAAGATGGTTTTTCATCATAGCAGTGGTCTCGATGTGGCTTGTCACTCCTCGTGTTTTATCAGGATAAGGCGGTACTTCCTACATCTCAGGAATTTCTTCCCAGGGTAGCCTCTGAGTTTCAGTCAGGAGATCATTATGCTTTCCTTTTGTCTAGGTGTCATAACGAGAGAGATCTACATTTGTTGGGCATAGTGCATTGCCTTAAGTTTAACGTGCACTATACTAAGCCTTTTCACTAGGCTGACTTTGCTTGTCTTTCCTGAGGGCCCTAGAGCTGGTCAGGCTGTCTCCAAGGTCACTATTGCCCATTGGATCAAGTGTGTGTTTAAGTTCAGTGTCCGTTGACACTTGTTGCTTGGGTTATTCAGATACTGGATAGTCGTAGGGAACTCCGGTTTCATGGGAACATGCATTAGGTCCTTTCTTCTTTCCCGCTATTGGGAGCCTAGCACTGGTATATCCCCATGTTACATGTGTTCCATATTGGATGTAAGAGAAATATAATTTTAGTGTTCTTACCTGTTAAATCCTTTCTTCCTTTGTCCATATGGAACACAGGTCTCCCATTCTGCAATGCATTCTGTACCCCCCTCTGGCACTCAAAGGGTTAATGAGTGGGGAGGTTGAAGCTGAAGGAGAAGGAGGGAGTCTCCACCCCAGGGACTCTGGGCTTGATTCAATTACCATCTTTTGTAAATCCAAACTAACATCTGTAGTTTTAAGTCACAGTTTGGTATTCTAAAGCATATGAATTTGCAGTTCAGTTACATGCAGTGGCTAGTAACACACATTATGGGACTCTCTTTTTTGTGTTTAAATTAGCTCCTAGCAAACCTCAGTGTTGAGTCCCTAACACAGGTTAAAAACCACCAATGTGTAATTGAAAAGTGTTTAAAAAAAAAAAAACATGGATGCGCAACTAGGGAACACTAGTGACCCATGGCTGTATTGATATGGGGCCCTAAGCACCATATAAAAACATCAAAAGTACCAGGACCATGAGTTAAACAACAACAAAAAAAAACCTTGGAGTGCAAATGGGGTATGCAATACAGTGCAAAGCATTGTATTCCGTTCTGGCACTCAAAGGGTTAAACACCCTAAAGCTAACACCATCCCATGGCCCATTCCCCACATCATTAAAAAACAATTACCTTGAAGTCTGAGGTCCAGTGTGGTCTTCTGCACTCTAGTCTTCCTCTTGAATTTGTCTTTGTCTTCTTCTCTAAGGTTCTTTCTTCTTCTTCTTTCTTCTCCTTCAAAGTTCTCTTCTGTCACTGTAAAACAACAATAATTAATTAAATTCAGTGCCCCTGTAAAACTCTCTCCATCTCCGCCACTGGAATAAAACAAAACAAAAATTCCCATTTTTGTATCTTTCGGGCCATTGCCCAAGCCAAACTGAGGGAAATTTTAACAGATAATGTTTAATTGAGTAACTGGAGGGATGACGAAATGTGCATTCGTGACCCCTCCAGCTTGAAGCCTATTGGCTGGGAGCTGTGGTTACTGCGTAATTCCACATCCCAGCCAATGGGAGAGTGGGAACAGAGACAGGCCATATAAAAGCCAGTCTCTGTTCAAATTTCCTTCAGTTTGGCTCAGGCAGTAACCCGAAAGGTACAGAAATGGGATTTTTTTTTTTGCGGTGGCGGAGAAACTTTACAGAGGCATTGAATTGAATTTGTTGTTGTTTTACAGTGACAGAAGAGAACTTTAAAGAAGACAGAAGCTTAGAGAAAAAGACTTAAAGATTAATTAAAAAGGAAGACCAGGGAGCAGAAGACCTCACTGGACCTCAGACATCAAGGTAAGTGTTACTGCTATGGGGTATGGGGGATAGTGATAGGGCTAGTGTGTTTAACTTTATTGTTAATGTTAAGTGTAGTTTAGGTCAGGGAGGGGTACTGTTAGGGTTAGGGTTTGGGAGGATGGGGAGTGTGACTGTTGCTAGCTCATTGATGTTTCTATTATTCACACTATTTAGCATGCATTGTTGGAGCAAAAAGCTTCAAATGTTGGGCTCCAAATCATGGTTTGGTGACCAACGCTTGTTGTAGTTCATGTTGGTATGGCACTTGAATTATGACAGGACAACAATGTGTGTACCGTCCCAAACTCATTTTGGCCCTACCGAATGTTTTACCGGCTTGAATTGAATCTGGCCCTTTGTCTTTTGTTATGTGCCTGTCCTCCAGGAGGAGGGATTCAAACCCGTGGTACCTGTGTTCCATATGGATTAAAGAGAAAAGAAATTAACAGGTAAGAAAACTAGAATCCTGTTTTCTGTTTGTACCAAAATTGCTCAACTCTTTACTTTGTACTTTTGTACAACAAGCCTTATTGTCTGCCAGTGTAATCTTGTTTTCCTGTCTGTGTTGCTTACATCGGTTCGCTGGAACCCTGGTGCTGCTTTAGGGAAATTACAACAATTTTGTACCCAGGGCACTCTCAGCACTGAATGTTCCTTAATGGGTGACTTCATATCCCCCCAGGTGGTAACAGGGTAAGTTGAAAATTGACAAAGATAAAGAAAATAAAGCTATCCCTGCTGTACTAAACACTAATGGTTGTCCCCAAATAATGTTATGGTACATTATAATAAATCTCTAAAACATAATATTTATTAATGGAAACCCTGGGGTTCAACATAGCAAACTTTAAGCTTACAATATGAGCCTGCTCAGCTCACTGTCCATCTTGCATGAAGTTAGCCCAAATCTCAGCCCACCCACATATGACTGAGTAAACTGTTGAGCTGCATTGTTAACACTCCCCCATCAGATGTCCTCCTGTCCTCCAACCTTGCAAGTATGAAGAGGTGAGTTTGAGCAGATTGCCTTCTGTCATTTTGTGTGTGTGTTACTCAGGCTCTTTGTATAGAAATTCCCCAGGCTGTGAGTGACATACATGCCACTCATAAAGAGCATGAATAATGATGGGCATCCACAAGCTGATGCAGACAGTAACACTAGCCAACATTCAATGAGTCTTGGTGCATTCAGAGACCGACAGAGAGTAATCGGAGTACGCGGACAGACGTAAGCTCATGCATTGGCGGACAGCTGTGAAGTGGGTAATCTTTAGAGACCGGTGCACAAAAATTGACCCTCGTCTGATGGGAAATGAGGGGCATCAGAGACAGAAAAGTATGTAGAGACTGACAAACATATGACTGATGCACGTAGTTCGATGCTTGCAAATACAGAAACTGAGTTGCTGTCTGCAGATACAGCTTAAAGGGATAGTTATGCTTAATACGGAAAATAAATTGTAGTGTCTGTCCTGCTAAGTAAATCAAGGGTATGACGTATGATTCAGGGGCTGAAAGGACTATTCACTGCCAAACCCCTGTGGGAGTGTCTTCTGCACCATATGGTGCAAGAAGTTTCAGCTCTAAGAGAACATTACGTCACCAGGTAAACTATTCCTGTATCTGTTGCTTAATTTCCATGTAGTTTTACGTGAAAAGAAACACAGCACTATACACATGGAACATTAAGGAACGAACGAAGCCTGGAACATACAGAGGTGAAAGTTCCGCTTTAAAAACTAGAAACCAACTAAGACGAACTGGAACAATTTTGGTGTAAACTAACTATACTACACCAAAAGTGAACTCATTTAAATAAACCTCTTGAATGTTAGAAGGGCCTCTGACACATGGGTTGGAGGATTCTCTACCATCCAAGAGATTAAAAGTGCCATATAAACAGTGAGTGTTAGGGAGTGTTTTTGCCTACTGTTGTGTAGTTGGTTTGCCCCAGAATTGTTCCAGTTCTGTATCAGTTTCATTGCAAGAGACTTATTTGCTACAAATACACTGAGACAAAAAATCACTAAAATAGCACTCCATTGTAATCAAAAATTAAACAAAAATTACAAAAATATTAATTAAGTTAATCAAATATTTATTAAACCAAGTATAAATGCACCTCTGGATAACAGACAAACCTCGTTCATCAAAAAACTCCAGTCTCTCATCCCCAGTTAAAACAGCAATACTGCATTAAAAACTAGAAACCAACCCACCTATCTAGAATTACCCAAATAGGTAGGTGGGTTGGTTTCTAGTTTTTAATGCAGTATTTCTGTTTTAACTGGAGGATGAGAGATTTTTGATGACAGAGATTTGTCTCTTATCTATAAGTGCTGTTATGCTTGGTTTATAAATATTTTGTTTACTTTATTAATATTTTTGTAGTCTTTGTTTAATTTTTGATTACAGTGGGATGCTATTTTAATGATTTTTTTTGTTTCTTTGTGTATATTTTGGCATGTCTGTATTGATTACTAGCACTACTCGTATGATATGAGATAGCTGTTCTGTTTATTATTTGGTGTGTTTTTTTGTATATTTTTAAACTTAATTACTACCAAAGTAAAGAATAAGTGAGAGTTGTATATGCAGAATTATGAATGAGGTATATGAAATCCAGTATTTAGGATAGACACATGGGCTAATTACAAGGGTCATACCTGGGTACCTTCTTGTTCCTAGATCCCGGCAAAACACTGTAGATCTCCGGATGTGGGTGTCCAAATGATGCCTTGCATAGTATTGTGGGTGTGGCTTAATCACGTAAGCATGGGTTGTTGAATGTAGGAGTTTGCTAAGAAATTTGTGAAAAAGTAGGTGGAATAAGGTCTTAGTGGGCTGAATGGACTGGAGTGTGGGTGGAATATATAGCTGAATTAACCAAGCTGGAGAATCAGCCTCTGTCAGTGTTCAGTCTAAGCACCAGAGTTTCAGTGGTAGATCTGGAGAGTGTGCAGGTGGTACAGCTTTGCCTGGGCCCAGCATCCAAGCAGGATTTAGTTATACATCTGTGAAATATTTTATTTAGGGAACCCAAAAAATGATTGCAGCTGTGCCCTCCAATGATTATTTATGCCACTGAAGAGACAATAATTATGGTACATCCATCTGTGGCGTTTGGTTACTCCCCTTTAAATTAAGGAGAATTATCAGCAGTAAAGTCAGCTCTCAAAAAGAGTGACAACTATCCAGCCACTCTCTTCGGAGGAAATATATTATTGGCATACCTGGTAACTCTCCAGATCTGCCCCAGAGACTCAAGTTTTTTTAAATTAATTACCGGGTCTCCAGGAACAGAAGTTGGTTTTCCAGTCTGGTGGGTTTCCTATGAAATTCTACTTCCCTCCCTGTTCCTTCAACTTCCTGCCCACTTCTCCTCCTTCCCACCTTGTTCTGGTCACTTCCCACCCACTTCTCAAATACCATGTCCATAAGCCCTGCACTCTTTATGACACAAATTGCATTATTTACTTAACTCCGGAGTCAGCCCATGAGACCTCTCCGGCGGCTGAAGCAGAAGAAGTTCCCAGGTATGATTATTGGTCATAGTTTTAATGTGTAAGCTCCCTCCCTTCCTTATCCTGTGGCATGTAATATGAGATTTAAAAAGTTATTCGTTAGTTGATCTGGCTGTAAATCTCCACTAGAGAGTGGAGACAAAATAGAGTGATACAGAGTTTAGATGTTCTTTTGCAGCTGTGTGCAGAAAGCAAAATATTGGCAATTCTAGACCATATCAACTACACCATAGAACAGGACTCAAAATTTCCACTCGCCACTAGCCAATGGCGAGTGAAAATTTTGCCCTGGCAAGTAGAAATTCAGCCCTGGTGGCTAGGTTACGGCTTGCAGTGGCGAGTAACTTTTCATGTCTGGCTAGTAGCAAAGGACTTCAACTTTTAAGCCCTGCCATAGAAGACCAAAAAATCCAACTGAATGCAATTCATCATAAATCTCTTTAATAATCTAAGTTTAAAAGCTCCATTTAAATAAATGGGAAATGTGATTCAGTGGGTTTGCTGTAGAGTTGATCATGTTGCTTTTTTTTCATATGGCCCCTAGACTCACACTATAAAATGCTGTAAGGAAGAGAAGAATGGTAATGGTCGAATCAAGATAGATGCATAACTATTAAAGAATAAAAAAGTCAGTGGGTAAAATGAAATGATGTATTCTACTAAAACAATAAAGTATAAATTGTTGCATGGATGTCAAAAGTCTCCATAAACTGTAGCTATTGAACATAAATCTGAACTTTGCTCTATGTGCAATAAACTGTAATTTAACCTTGTATATTAAATAGGACATAGGTTTCTGAACTCCAGGTGAGAGCAATACATAAACACAATCTGAGTCACAGTGCTTTATATCTTGTAGTATGATTGTTCCTTGTTTCCCTGAAATTCTTAGTGATCATATAAAACACTTGAAGGCTAAAGTAGTCCTACATTCCATTGCAGGTGATAAGGGTTTTCATTGGGTTTTATATTGGATTCCTACTGAGGTCAAAGGAAATACTGTATTTACAGATAAAACCAGTGATAAAAGTTGCAATGAAATCCAAAACGTAACCCTCTGAGTGCCAGATTGGTATGCAATGCTTTGCAAAGCAATATGTTGTGTACCACTCTGGCACTCAAAGGGTTAATAAGAAGATCTGTAGAAATTCTGGGTAAATCAACTGCATCATAAGGATCAAATAAAAAATTCCCAGCCTGAGTGCCAGAGTGGTATCCAATGCATCTAATGCTAGAGAGTTTAAAGGGATAGTAATGCTTCAAAACAAAAGCAGCTCCAATTAATCTTCATAGTATTTGGGCCATAGAGAGTGTTATTTCAATACTGTTAGAGTTGTAGTTCAAGAGTAATTGAATAATAAAGTTTCCCCCTCCCGCCCCTTTAGACCAGATGTGGAATCTGGTCTTGAGACCAGACAGTTCACTGCAAGGGACAAGCAAGATGATGTTGCAGGCTGTTAATTGGTAGGAATGTTTTGTAGCTTCTCAGAAAGTGCTCAAATAGGGTTCTTTGTATCCCAGTTACCACACGTAATTCTTTTCCTATCCCAATACCTTGTAATACTTTTACTTTAGTCTTGTTTTGGTTTTTTTCCTCAGAGTTTAACCCTTTGATTGCAAGAAGGGTGTGCAGTCCATTGTTGAACAATGAAAGGTTTACATCTTTAGCAGGACTCTGAAGTGCAGTACAACGAAAAACATTTCTTTCAAGAATAATATTGTTTAAAAGTGATTTTAAGGATTTTACTATAGAGGGGGGATGAAAAGATAAGGTATTGACAGGACGGTTAGTTTAACCTCTTGGATGCTAGAATCGTTAGTGTCACAGAGCTGCAGAGTTACTAGAGAAGCTGTGCAAGGGAGGTGAGTTTCATTCAGGTTAATAATGGGACCGTAAATACAGCCGTGGTTATGAGTTTGTATGGTGTTATCTCCCAATAGAATATAGCTGTCTTTACGTGTAGATGTTAATGATGGTCCTCAACGCATCTGAGGGACATGCACTAGGTTGTGATAAAGAGGAGATAAAGGGAGATGACTTATCCAGTGTGATAAACTCTCCAATTCCTATGTTATTGTTTGGAGCCAATGCACTAACATTTGTCAAGATTGAGAGATTACAATGCATAGGCTCCATAGAAAAGCACAGGACTTGGAGAGTTTATAGCACAGGATGAGCAATCTCCTCCTTATCATCTCTTTATCACTCCTTAGTGCACAAATCCATGGTCCTTTGAGGGTTGAAACAATTGCAGAGTTATTTCACTGTTCAGTATACTATAACCAGTAGCCATTCTTTGGATTGTATAGTAAAATACTGTGGTTACTAGCACAAAAAGTATAAACAATTGAACAAATTTTACAGGCGGATGTTTCTTTGCAGCGAAGCGAAACCCAAAGAGATTTATGTAAGAACAGGCACAATTTTGGACCAAACCAATTGCAGCAAATTGCCAGTGATTTAAAAGGGCCTTTTTATCCCTTAAAGTGTTAGTAATGTCCAAAAATGTTTTTATAAGATTTGTAGAGGCTAAAAAAGATTATCATTGCCACAAACCCCATCTCTCAAACCTATGGTTTGAGAGATATTGGCAATCAAAGTTCCCTCGTCCCTCCCCTTCTCTTGATGTCAGCTGTAAAGCTGACAGAAGGGGATCCGTTTCGGCCGACACTATGAGGCTCTGCAGCAGAGCTGAAATCCCGTTATTAGAAAATAACTACTTAATGGGAGTGGTCTACAAAGTGTGCTTGCAAACCGCAAATAGAAAACTGTTGGGATGCAGTGAATTTACTATTCATTTCTAAAATTATTTTGGAGGAGCTTAAAAGAAAGGAAAAAAATTAAATGGCAAACAATTATAGGAAGTAATATATCTAATGTCACAGGAAATAATGCACTTCACCCAAAACTATTTCCTGCAGAGAAGACTTATAAAAACTTTATATAATTTGTCCACCATCAAAAAGAAAAAAAAAATGAACAATGTAACTTCAGAACGTATCAGTTTATTTGCTAACATGCAGCATGAAATTAATGCATTGTAACTGGAGCAAGTCTGTGGCAGACCAACAGCTCCACTGGGGGCAGATAAAAATTATAATTTATTTCAGTGCTGATTTTTAACCCATTGAGTGCCAGTGTGATTTTGTTGCTTTGCAAAGTGTAGGACACCCCTCTGACAAACAAAGGGTTAACCTTTTGCATGTTAGATCTTAAATGTGTTGCTTTTTAGTGCAGTGGAGACCTCTAGAATTCATGGAGTTAAAAACCAAATTAAAGTGGAACTACCACCCCTAAAAAACTTGAGCTCCAATAATTCCCCATCTGGCGACTACCTGCTCAGTAGCGCTAGTCGACAGAATTATGACATTGTTAAATAGAATTATCCATTGTTCCCGGGCTGACAAGCAGGACAGAGCGCAGACATCTTTCCAAAGTGACGTCTGCACTACTGCACTGTCAGTCCCAGCCGGCTCTAGGAGGCGTTGCTAGGAGCCCTTCGGCTCCAAAAGGAACTGACAGCGCAGGCGTTCAGACATCACTGGGGAAAGATGTCTGCGCTCCGTCCTGCTTGCCAGCCCAAGAAGAATGGAGAATTCTGTTTAACAAGGTAATAATTCTGGTGACTAGCGCAACTGAGCAGCTAGTCGCCAGATGGGGAATTAATGGAGATTCATTTTTTTTAGAGGTGGAAGTTCTGCTTTAAAATAAACTGGAATTTAGAACGTGTCCCCTGTGTGCAGTTTGTTTTGTCCAGAATTGCTCCGATTTATTTTAGAACATCAACCTTAGAGTTACAACGTATTGCAACAATTTGGTGCAACATATTCATTTAATTGCAAAACATTACACAAAAAAGTACAGGTTTGCTAAGGAAATACCTCAGACTCCATAGTATTTATCAGAGAAAAATTTGAGCTGCATGACTGTAAGGAATGGGGAGGAGCAAATGTCCTTGAAAACTCTGCTAAATGCAGAATTGTAGTGTAGAATTAAGGCTTTAGCAGGCAATATATAAGAAAGATAAGTTGAGCTCTTTACAAATCAAGTAGTTGTTAAAAAGACATTAGCAAATTACATACTACACTTTCTTTATATCTTGTCTTTTTATCCATGGGAAGGTAAATAATATGCCATAGGATAATTAATTACACCACTGCTGTTGCTAAATAAAGTTCAGATTATTTAAATTAATTTAAATATGTAGATGGATTTGTTCCATTCAGTGCACAGGGCAGTGGGTTACGTACCTAACATATTTCAAATGAATAGCTATATGGCTTCACTAATTTTAGTTTCCCTTCATTTTCATAAAATACTGCAATTATTATATGAAGCATCTGTGGCAGAGAGCTGGTAAATAAGTAATTAAATCAATTCCCTCAAGCAAAAATAGTTTGCATATTGTTAACCTATATTAAAAAAGCCTATACCTTAAACTAGATAAAATGTTTAAAGGAGGAATAAACTATTCAAAACTGTCCAGCTGATGAAACTGTAACTATCACATTCCAAGGAGACCTGCACTCAAAGGAGCGTCCAGCTCTGTATCAGCCACGGCACAGGCAGTCTCTACTGCACGACTGCCCCGCGACCAGCTGGCTGTGGCACTGTGGCCCGTGTAACGGGATCTTCAACTAATACTGTATAATGCAATGGAATAACTGTCTGGACACAAGATGAACTGAAGGTGAATGTTCTGGACACCAGAGGCACTGTTAAAAAAAAATCTCACCAGAACAACAGTTTAAATTGAAATAACTTTAGAAAAAACAATTCCCAGTGCCCTTGTTTTACTCAGCAGGAAAATCCCTACAGTATATGCCTTTTCATTAAAACTATGCTTGTTCTTTTATGTTTTACTTTGTTTGTTTGCCCCATTGTCTGTTCCCTTCTCTGCATGACGCAATATCTAAATAAGCTACTTTGCATACAGTTGCTGCCCAAACCTTCACGTGTGACTTAAATATGCTACTGTGTGCTGCTGCTCAGACTGCCTTTGTCTACCTATCTCCTGCATTCCCCTAGTAATCTCAACATTTAGAGTGTGGCAAGGGTGTGACTGATGGTCAGCTCAAATCAGAGTCAGTCATATAAGAAGGGACAATACTTGCATAGGTTGGTTAGTCATCAGAGGTTGTGTTAGAGCATCATATCCTCCACTGTCATCCATGTGAAAGATCTGCACAGCAAGCCCATAGGCCACTATCCAGATCTTCTTTGCTGCATCTTGGCTTCTGCACTAAAGGCAGGTATGTTGCAGCATACTGCAAGAAGCTGTGTTCAACAGCAGACTGGAATAGCATTTTATGTTCTGCATGGAAATTATTATACAGACATTATTACTGAGTAGATGTGTGCAATGTGAACAGAGCTTTAACCCTTTGAGTGCCCCTATGGCACTCAAAGGGTTAAGAGATATTTCCACTCTTACCCTGAGGCACAAGTCAAATTGCAAGTTTCTTCAAGGGCATTGATTAGTACACAGTGTTACTAAACAATTTAAATTAAAGCAGGAAGGGAGGTGACCCTTCCCCAACCTACACAGCAGTAGTTGATACTATTTACAAAATAGCTTAATCCTTTAAGCCTTTTAGTGCCAGAGAGGTGTGCAAAGCATTGCTTTGCAATGAGTTGCACACACCTCTGGCTCTAAAAGTTTTAAACATGTCAAATGGGCGATGCTTTCAAAACACAATTGTATATGACCATACCTCCCAACATTTCAAATTGCCAAAGAGGGACACTTGTGTTTTCGGTGGTATCGCTGGGGGCGTGGCTGGTGGGCGGGGCATTACTGTGAATTTTTAGGCTATTTCATGACCTATTGACACCTCCTTGTGTAACCTAATAAATATAAATATTTACATAGACTAATGTAACATAGACACATATACTGACATTTATACAAACATTAATGTGAGTTGTATTGCTGTAGAGCAATATGATGCACTTATATACACCCCACACAGTCTGATCTCTTAAAAAGAGGGACATCAGGGTGTTAAAGAGGGACAGAGGGATTTGGATCTAAAAGAGGGACACTTGGGAGGTATGTATGACTGATTATGCAGCTAAGTGTGTAGCTCATAACTATCAACCCTTTGAGTTCCAGAGGGGTATGTGATGCATTGCATACCCCTCTGGCACTCAAATTGTTAATGCCAAATGTTTTACCAGTGTTGTAATCAAGGCTTTACACAAGAGTTTTACAAAAGGAAGAATTTAAGAAGTATCAGCTTGAGACTGGTACTTAAGCATCCTCTGAAAAAAATAGTACTGCATACAGTAAGTACCTTCCATGATAGCCAGTATGCTAGATAGGCGTGTTGTACTAGGAGCAATAACTCAAAGCTTTCCTGCCCTACTTCCCTACTGCATTGTAGGGTGACCACATGTCTCTGATTGCCCAGGACAGTCCCTGATTTTAAATGTGTGTCCTTTGTCCCTGGCAGCCCTCTTCTGGGACAATACAAAGTCCCAGAATGAAGACTCCAGAGCACAGAGGTCTAAACAGTAGAAGGAGAACTGCCCATTGCCTACTGTGACAGGAAGTGATGTCTCTACTGGGCTACAAGAGAATGGCTTCCAGACAGAGCTTTAAACACTAGAGAGAGAACTTAGCCTTGATTTTGACATTGGACAGGAGCTGCAGTCCATTTTTGTTGTAGTGTAATGCTAGTCTAATGCTTTAGGCATGATTAGACAGATTGCTTTCTGTCACAGCAGTTGGGCAGTTCTCCATCTAGTCTACTGAACTCTGTGATGCATGGAAGAAAGAGCACGTTGCATACTGATGCCCAGTAACCCCCCCCCCCCCCGCATAGCTGTGCTAGTGCCAAGAACTAGTACTCTGCTGCTCCCCTCTCCACAATATTCCTGAATGGCAGAATGGAAATGTGGTCACCCTATTGCAGTGAGTATTGAGCATGCCTTTACAGTTTATTTCTGTTTCCTCCTAGCAGGGCTAATACTATTTGTGCAGGCACAAAATAAAACAGACAGGAGAAGATATAATGCATGCTTAATGCTTGACCTTTCTTCCAACCTAGAGCTTGATTCAATTACCTCTGTTATGAAAAGCAAACTACCATTGGTAGTTTTATAGGGGATCTATCACCCCTAAACAAGTTTTTCTTAATATGTAGTTTATATAGCAAATGTTTGTAATATTGCATAACATTTTTTGTTTAGATTGCTATTTTGCCAATGAGATCGCTACAGCTTACAGGCAGAAAGCCTCTGTCATCTGAGGAGGCTGGACAGAGGGAGGGGAGCAGAGGCAGAGTGACGGACTGCGGTACAGAGCAGGTAACCACAGTCTGTCCGGTAGTAGGGTGCAGGGCAGTTTTTATTGCTGAGATTTCTGCCAAATAACGATGTAAACAAAAAAATTAATGCAATATTACAAATATTCTCTGTATAAACTACCTATTAAAGAGATAGTGATGTTATATATGTAAAAAGTAATATTGTACAGAATTAAAAAAGAAACCCATCGATGCCATTCCTATCTCTCAGCCCTTAATGGTTTGAGAGATTGAACGTTTTAAATTTCCCCCTCCCTCCCCTTTCCCTGACTTCAGCGCTCTATCTTAGAGCAGGAGAATCTGGTCCCGGGCCCAGCGAAGGCTCTTCAGCAGAGCTGCAATAGCGATTTAAAAAAAGAACTACTTCATTGGAACGGTCTACAAAGTATGCTTGGTTTGCACACTTTGTAGACTGTTCTAATGAAGTACCCGTAAAATCTCAGGTATAATACGTACCTGTGTATAATACGCAGGTATAAATTATACCCAAGATTTCAGGGCAAAATAGAAGTTCCTATGTATAATATGCAGCCTTGTTTTCCTTCCCTCTACCCACCCAAAAAAATTAGTTTCTTGTCTGCTTCCCTCCCTCCACCCACCTCAATATGCTCCCACCTTCCCCCCTCTACTCATCCCCTCCAGAGGCATCTGGGATATCTACGTAGCAGGTGGCATGCTTTTATTTTCCGTCCACTTCCTTCATCCCCTGTGAGGACCTGTGTTAATTCAAGATAATTGTATTGCCCTTTGAGGACCTGAAGGTTCTCACAGATCACTACTATAGTTGAAGTGTACGGAGGTCTATGCATTGGATCTACGCTAGTGCCCTGCAAGGACCTTTGGGCCCTCAAAGGGCACTACCATTATCTTGAATTAGCACAGGTCCTCACAGGATGAAGCGGGTGCCAAATACAAGCATACCGACCACTGCGCAGATATCCCAGGCGCCTCTGGATGGGGTAAGAAGAGGGAGGGGAAGGTGGGAGCATATTGATTTGGAGGGAGGAATGAGGTGTGTAGACATGAGGATACATATACATTTTTTTTTTCTCTTGTGTATAATACGCACCCCCTACTTCACAATAGGTGAAAAGGGATAAAATTGTGAGTATTATACATGAGATTTTACAGTAGTTCTTTGTAAAAAATCTCAGTTGCGACTCTGCTGAAGAGCCTCCGATGGTCTTGGGACCAGATTCTCCTGCAGTCAGCTACAGAGCAGATGTCAGGGAAAGGAGAGGGAGGGGGGAAATTTAAAATGTTCTTTCTCTCAAACCATAAATGTTTGAGAGATAGGAATAGCATCAATGGGTTTCTTTTTTAATTCTCTACAATATTACTTTTTACATATATATAGCATTACCATCCCTTTAAGATAAACTTGTTTAGGGGTGTTAGATCCCATTTAGGTCACAGTTAGTTATTCTATTACCTTCGCAGTGACAGACTACTGAACGGTAAAAATGTACAACTCTAAATTAGTGCCCATGGAGAATAATGAAAAAGCAGAAGACTTTGCTATTCAATTGCATGCGGTAGCTAGTAATGCATTAAGGACTCTCTTGCTTTGAGTTAAATTTGTGCCTAGAAAACCTAGAAGTTCTTAACATTTGTTAATAACCACCGAGGTGTAATTGAACAGTGAAAAAAAAAAATTACGTGCATACGCAACTAGGGATCCCTACACTAGTGACCTGCGGATGTATTGATATGGGGCCCCATATCAATGCATCCAGGGTAGGACACTGTCACGGTTTATTATGACTCTCAGACACAAGTTTTAGGTAAAAAAAATCAATTTTATTGAAATAATAAATGATAACTTAGGATGGCAATAACATACATATATATATATACAGAATATAGCACAGACAGAAGGCAGACTCTACCGGTCCTGTCAATATACCGGACAGGACAGTCTTTAGGCTCTACCGGCCTTGCCAATACCGGGCAGGGCAGCCCAGAGCTAATAGCAGCAGTCAGATGGAACTGGCAAATTAGCAGAATCATTAAGCAGCAAGGCTTTGGAGCAAACCAGCGTCCGCACGCTGGGACCAACACAGATAGTATAGCTGATAGGCTTTGGAGCAAACCAGTGACCGCACACTGGCGTAACAAGCAAGTTTGTATAGCCGCAAGGCTTAGGAGCAAACCAGCGTCCGCACGCTGGGACCAACACAGATTTGTATAGCTGAAAGGCTTTGGAGCAAACCAGTGACCGTACACTGGTGTAACAAGTGAGTTTGTATAGCCGCAAGGCTTAGGAGCAAACCAGCGTCCGCACGCTGGGACCAACACAGAATTGTATAGCTGATAGGCTTTGGAGCAAACCAGTGACCGCACACTGGTGTAACAAGCGAGTTTGTATAGCCGCAAGGCTTAGGAGCAAACCAGCGTCCGCACGCTGGGACCAACACAGATTTGTATAGCTGATAGGCTTTGGAGCAAACCAGTGACCGCACACTGGTGTAACAAGCGAGTTTGTATAGCCGCAAGGCTTTGGAGCAAACCAGCGTCCGCACGCTGGGACCAACACAGATTTGTATAGCTGAAAGGCTTTGGAGCAAACCAGTGACCGCACACTGGTGTAACAAGTGAGTTTGTATAGCCGCAAGGCTTAGGAGCAAACCAGCGTCCGCACGCTGGGACCAACACAGATTTGTATAGCTGATAGGCTTTGGAGCAAACCAGTGACCGCACACTGGTGTAACAAGCGAGTTAGTATAGCCGCAAGGCTTGGGAGCAAACCAGCGTCCGCACGCTGGGACCAACACAGATTTGTATAGCTGATAGGCTTTGGAGCAATGTCACCAACGCGACCAGGCAGAAGGTCGCCAGGATACTGAAGACAGGTGATGAGATGACAGGAACCAGCAACGATCAGTCAGGTCAGAAAACAGCAGAGAAGTTCAGCAGGAACTGCAACACCAGAGACTAGGCCGGAACCAGGACTGGAAGTACTTCAGCATGCAGGAAACACTGGAACAGTAGAGATCAGGAACTCAGGAACACATGAGATCAGGAACTCAGGAACACTGGAACAGAGGCCCAGCTATCACTAGCATAGTGATAGCAAGAAGGTCAGAAACAACACGAAAGGGCACTCAAAGGGTGCCCAATCCAGGTTTAAATAGTCAATAAGAGGCGGGCTATCTGCAGACTGCCAATAGAAGCCCCCTACTGGTGACAGACAAGTAACTGCAGCAAATCACGGGGACCGTGATAGACAACCATTAGTGAAAGGAAAAGAAATTAACCCTTTGAGTGACATTGGGGTATGTAAAGTACTGCACTCATAGGATTAATCCCCCTAAAGCTAACACTATCCTATTAACACACAAGTATAAATAAAGAGAAAGGCACTCACCATTAGAAGACAATCTTCAATGCTTTATTCAGTTATATATAGAATGCTTTACAGGCAAGAATGCTATCCTATTAACACTTACCTGGAAGTCTGAGGTCCAGCTGTGTCTTCTGCACCGCAATGTTCCTCTTTAATTCATCTTCTGTAAGCTTCTTTCTTCTTCTTCCTTCTTCTTTCAAGTTCCTTGTGCCCCTATAAAAGTAGAACAATCAGTAAATCCAATACCCCTTTAAAGTCCCGCCGATGACAGAACAAAAAAAAAATCCCCATTGTGGTACCTTTTGGGCTGTTGCGCGATCCAAACTGAGGGAAATTTGAACAGAGACTGACTTTTATATGGCCAATGGCTGTTCAAAATTGTTCTCACTCTCCTAATAGCTGGGTTGTGCAAGGAATGTGCCCTGCAGTGACCACACCTCCCAGCCAAACAGCTTCTAGCTTGAGGGCCACGAATGCGCGTTTCGTCATCCTTTCAGCAATTCAATCACTGGCTAACTGGAGGAATGGCGAAACATGCATAGCATTCCTGAAATTTGTTGCTGGAACAAAGCCTTGCACACCCCTGGAAATGTCCCCCTTGTCTTCTAATTTGGAGACTACTGATTTAAATGTTCTCTGCAAGAAATAGCAGTTATTTGGAAATTAGACATTTATATAGCTGTTTTGCTAGCTTAGCAATTGTCTATTGTTTGTTAGTTGGGTAAGTGAAAAGTGTGTGTGTGTGTGTGTGTGTGTGCGCGCAAGATAAACTTTAATGGTTTGCTGTTTTCCATAGCCTTTTCAAATCAGTTACTGATCTTACATATCTGTAAAGCTGTTGGTTACTTTGAACACATAAAACAGTGTTAAATTTTAACACACTGAGATAGTGTATTTATTTACTTTTTGATCAGCTATACTAATGAAAGGTATCATGATCTACTTGTCTGTGCTGCAGTACAATCATACGCAGCTGTAAACTGGCATTAGCATGTGATCGATAACGATCAGGAAACACAAGATGCACGTAATATAAATGAGTTCCTGTTTCCGTGTTTCTTTGTCCTGTTAAGCCTGGGCTGCATTTTAACAATGCATTCCATGGCCAGTGCATCACCAGCTTGTTGGAAACATGCCTGAACAACACTGCCAAGCCTAAAAGCATAGCTCATAAATTAATGTTTCCATTTTAGCTTACTAGAGCAGAAAATGGGAAGATCAAAGGGTCTTAATAAAATAAAATGTTATTGAACAGAATGTCCTACTTTATTACTCATTAAGAAGAGTTTAAAACACTTTGGTATCCTTTTGGAATTTTTTTAGAAAAATGTGTCATTCACAGAGTTGTTCATTGTTTGTATAGAATGCCATTTCTAAAAACTGAAAATATTCCAGTGGAATGCACTGCTTCTCCTTATAATAACTTCCCACTTACGGTATTATGACCCAAAAAATCCAGTGCCTAATTTTAATTAGCCCTTGTGCCTTTGCTCAAAAGATAACCTTTTCAATCAATTCTGGATATCATGTCCAAGGCTATCATAATTTTCAGACCGTAGTAAGACAAGTTTGAATTACTATTAGAAAATGTTAGTGTTCCCTTAACCACTAAGGACCAGCGGTCCTGGGGGTGGTTGTCCTTTAAGGACCACATAGGGAAGTTTGACGTGCTGGCACACGTAACTGACCACGTGTGCCGGCAAGCTGAACGGGAGACTGATAGCATAGGAGCGCTGTGACATGTCAGGACCGTCACCGATCTTTTATGAAAGGACAGTGGTGATGGACCTGACACGTCACTGGACCTTAAGGGGTTAAGTTCTGCTGCAGACTTGTTTTTCAGGAAATTCATATTTTCAGTGCGTTTAACCCTTTGAGTGCCAGTGTTGTTCAAATGCATTGCACCTCTCTGACACTCAAAGGGTTAATAAAAATGTTTCTCGCCTAGCATTTTCATAACGACATGTAAGTGAGAATCATCATTTTAAGGTGTGGGTTGCAACTGCTGTAAGTCTCCCCAAATAGCCAAAGCAATAAAGATTTAAATAAGTAGGACGCATTTTTCAAACCATTGATAAACGTTTCCTTTTGTAATTTTCACAAATATGCTGCGAGTGCAGTGCATCAATAGAGGTATGGCTAATGGCCATCTACAATCAGGATTTAAAGGGGCAGTGACTCCAGGAATGAAACAGAGAGAAGTAGAGTACCATCTTAGTGGGAGAAAATATGTCAGATATGTGTTTTTATTTTTGTCCTCACTTCTTATTCACATCCTAAATAATAATTTGCTAATGTATGTTTGTCAGAAGCTGTCAATGCTCTGAAGTCATGCGCAGTACAGACTGCCTGTGCAGCGGCTGATAACGGATCAGGGCTCTCCGAATTCAGGCCATAGTCCACCGTCTGAATTCAGAGCGCCCCTCTCTGTTATCAGCCGCGGCACGGGCAGTCTGTACTGCGCATGACTGCACTGTGGCTGTTGCTGCCTGGTACTGTGGCCCATGTACACGGGCTGTTCAACTAGTAATTATATAAACAGTCTGCAGTATTTCATGTGTTTCTGTGGCAATAGGTAAACTCTTTACTCTCAATTTCTTCTACTCTAGTAATGTCAGCTGCTCAAATTTCAATGGCCCTCTCCGCTTATACTATTCCTTCAAACTGACTTTAGTAGGAGTGGCTTTTTTATTCATGTGTGTGTGTGTTTGTGTGTTGTGTATGTATATGTGTGGGTGGGGGATTTAAAGGAAGAAAGGGACGGAAGGAAGATGAAACAACTGAATTTAGAAGCCTCATAGAAATTCCGGTAATCGTGAAAGTGCCATCTCCTTTTACACTTTCAAATACAGTGCTAGGGATAGGCCCCTCAATTATATATTTATTAAAACTTTTTTTTTCATCTTCGATGCACTGCCTCTTTAAACAATAAAATCTGAAATGTTATTTCAAAAATATCCATTTAAAACCAAAGCATACTTCTTGGGTGGCTTGACTGATTTTAGTCAACTTAATTCTTCCTGGAGTCCTTTTCTGATTTGTCTGCAAAATGAATCCTGCATTTTCCGTTCCTTACTCTGGATGGGTTGTTTGTCTAGACTTCTCTTCTAACTCTTTATGAAGACTACAAAAGATAAACTGTTTAAAGCTGCCTGACATTAAAAGTGTAAAAGGGAAACTGTGGAATATACCGTATCTCACATAAGTGAGTATACACCTCATATTTTTGTAAATATTTTTATTTTATCTTTCATGTGACAGCACTGAAGAAATGACACTCTGCTACAATGTAAAGTAAGGAGTGTACAGCCTGTATAACAGTGTAAATTTGCTGTCCTCCTCAAAATAACTCAACACACAGCCATTAATGTTCAAACCTTGGCAACAAAAGTGAGTGTAAATGTCCAAATTGGGCCCAAAGTGTCAATATTTAGTGTGTCAGACAAACAAGTTTTACACTGAAAAATGAAGGGAAGGGGGCAGGAGAAAAAGAGTTGTAATGATAATAAGAGAAAATTGGGGTAAGTAGTAAAGAGAGATCCTTGAGAGGTTAAGCTACTTCCCTGTAGTTTACATTTTTGTGAAATTTCTAGTATATGAAAGCCTGGTCGTCCTAAGTAGGTCAGTTGGAATAAACTTGTTAGCATCATGCTTGTGTTTATGTATAGACCATTGTTTCTCAATGTTCACCCTTAGAGCACAGCAACAGGTCACAGTTGAGCAATCTGTTTTATAGTCCTTCTGATTGAGCTGCCTGTGCTTAATTATGGATCTCCTGAAACAATGGCCTGTGAATCAATGTGTTGGTGACTTCTAGCATTCAAGGGGTTAAAATCCACATTTAAATCAAATGGAATATTTGTCTCCAGTGGTACAGTTGGTTTGAAAAAACATTGTCCCCTTCTTATTTGTGCATGTAACCCAGTGTAACTAATTTTATGTGTGCGAGTGAAGGTACTGACTGTGTGCACATTTTCTTTTTGTGCTTGGCTTGCAAATAGACTGCTCCCAAGCAAAACAGATACACAGATATTTCATCTCTACTGAGCCCTTTCTGGAGGCCTAAGCAGAGGTGCAGCAAGTCTATTTTATCACTGTGCAAAACACTACACATATGGTGACAGAGCAGCATCACAATTCAATTCACAAAAGTTTTGGACTGCAGAATTTTAGAACATGCACCCCAAGGGATGAACATTTAAACTAGCCCAAGGCTAGTGGGGGGGGGGCTGCAGAAGAGTAAATATGTTTTGCTCTTCCCTGTGTTTAACATTGAGTGGACTAGTAACTTATGTCTCTTCTCTGATTACTGAATCTCACTGACATTTTTCCAGTCTTGTCCCCCCTAATATGTTTACAATAGGGTGGCCACATTTCCATTCTGGGACATGTGGTCACCCTAGTCCCACGGTTGAGGCTCCTGCTGGAGCTGACCGTCTTTCTGAGGCTGACACAGAGTAAGAGTTCCCAGATGGTCAGTGCCGGTGGGAACCTCAGCCGCGGGTCTCATTTGAAGCACCAGCATACCTGCTCCACTCCAGCTGTCTTGCACGTACCAGTCCAGCCAGCCAATGAAATGTATTTGCTGTATGGCCAATGAGGACCATATAGCAAATAAATTTCATTGGCTGGCTGGACTGACGCGTGTTGCTCAATTCCGGGACTCTTTGCTGTCCCGGTGGGAGGTGACCCGGGACGCGGGACACAGACCCCCAATAAGGGACAGCCCCGGGCATTCCAGGAAGTGTGGACACCCTAGTTTACAAAGATATTGAATTGAGAAATTTGAAAAATTAGTCTGTTTATATTGTGCTTTTCCCAAATTAAATTGAAATATATCTACCCTGAGTTTATTATTTTACACATGTACCCCCTTTTCTTTATAATTCTCCCAAAACAAATCAACTGATCAAAAAATGTAAGAATTTTATATTGGAATCTTTAGTCCATTGAATTGCTTTTACTTATGACTATGTGCCAAATGTAGGAATGTTAATCAATAGGCCCTTTAATCGAAGAGTTTAGTATTTTGCTGATTTGTAGCGCTAGATACTCTTACAAGACATAAAATGCTGAAATCAATATGTTCTCAGATTAACTACACAGAATTAGAGTAGTTGATCATTACAAACTGCTTTTTTACACTGGTATAAAATAGCAGTATTGATTTAATTCAAGAAGGCAATCTAAGACGTTGTAATGTTATAAATATATAAAATAATTTTGAATTTAGTTTTGTTGTCATGCAAGTCTTTACACTGTGCATCTGCAGTTAGATTAATGTAACCTTTGCCTGTGAACAAGTTCAATGCCATGGTCTTCCGGACACCTGTCTAGTTTGTTCTGGGTAAAGACCAAGAATTAATTCCATGGAAATCCACCAAGAGCTTTCTCTGGATAAGAACTTTCATTCTGTAATTCCCTGAGCCTGTATTAGAATTAGCAGATTAGAGCTGAGCTTCTATGCAGCTCAGTGTAATGATATTGCGGTTAGATAAATAGGTGGCTGTTGTGTTTAAAATGTATGTTCTTCTGGTGGGGATATAAATATGAATTTTGGGTGCTCCTGGAATTTGGTAATTTATCCCCATCTGACTTGCTAGGAGATCCTAAGGGCCATATTCAGAAATCTAAAGAGGAGCAATTATGAAGCAAACCAATTACTTCACTAGACCTGTACACCATCCATGGGGTTGAAAGTGGCATTTAAATCCATGGGACTTTTTATTTATCCCCTGTGTATTCTTGAACCCCCTCGAGGGGCAAAGGGGTTTACAATGTATTGTTGAGCAATGCTTTGCACTCCCCATTGGTCCTTAAGGGGTTCATTGTGCTAGCAACTCTTATAGTTTGTCAGAATAGCTTGTCCAGTTTATCTAGACACTATACTTGGTGCGGTGGGTAGTATTGTGCTTATAAAAATGAGGCGAGTTTGTAACTGTATTCATTAATGTAAAATTTTCTAACACTTATAGCATTAACACACTCTACACAGTAAAATCCATCGGAGAACATAATATAAAATAAATAAATAAAAGTAGAAGTGATACGAGGAGTTTTTTTTTCTGTTGCATTAGAAACAATACACATGACAGGTGATAACATACCTGGGAACAGTCCAGGACTGCCCTAGTAACTCCAGCTTTTAGACAATTACCAGGTCTCTGAGGACAGACAGGGGAGGGCTGGCAACTTGTGGCCCGGAGGGCAAATACGATCAAGTGGCCCATTTCTACTATTGTTTGAGCCCACTGTCCCAGCCCACACGCTTTTGTTAATTTTAAAAAAGGCACTAATATCATGAAGTAAAGAAATACCTTGTAGCTCACAGCAGAAATCGGCTACTCTACTGATACTACAGAGCTTATCATTTAAAGTAAGCTACACTAGTGATACTACAGAGCTTACAAGGGAAATACATTATACTACTAGTGTAGCTTCATTTGGATTGTAGCTCTGTGATATAATTTGTGTAGTTCTGTTTCATTTGGGAGCACTGTGGTATCACTAGTATAACTTGACTTATAGCAACAAGATGGAGATTAAGTGAGGCAGTGGCCCACTGGCCCAGACATATGGCCGGCCCAGGGGGCAGTTGCCCCCCAGGCCAGCCCTCCCCTGAGGACAGATGCTGATTTTCTGGCTTGGTGAGTTTGTCCAGTAACTGTGCCCAGTTCCCCAAATGTTTTGCTCACTTCCCAGCCTGTTCCTCATACTTCCTGAGCAATTTTAGGCGAAATCCCACCATTGCTCCTGCTACCAGTCCTCCATACTCTTTTTAAGTCCCACCCTTATGAACCACATCATTTGAACACTCCTGTCACCAGTCCATCGTTTTTATTTGGGGAGTTGGGGATAAGAAGGTTCCTTGGAAAGGAAATAATAGTACATATCAGATGTGGTGAACAGAAGGATCAAAGGGTCCTGCTCACGAGAGCTTACAGTCTAGAGGAAGGTAGGTTGGACACAGAAGGAGTAAGTGCTATTGGGTGTAAGTGCCTCCTGCAAAATGAACTGCTGGTCAGTGGGTGGGAGAGAGAAGTGCTGTTGAGTGCAGTGGTCCAGGGAAGGGGTGGTTCTTGGTGATAATGTTTATGAAGGTAGTTGATAGGCTGGCCTGAAGAGGTGCGTTTTCAGGGAGCGTCTGAAGATCTGAAGGCTGGGGGAGAGTCTGATGGGGTGGGGTGGGGGAGGGAATTCCAGAGCTCAGGTGCAGCACAGGAGAAGTCCTGTAGGTGGGAGTGGGAGGTTGTAATGAGAGGTGTGGAGAGGAGAAGGTTGTGTGCAGAGCGAAGATGACGAGTCGGGGTGTATTTGGAAATGAGAGATGAAGTATGGGGGGGCGGTGTTAGTAGGGGCTTTATAAGTTAGCACCAGAATTTTGAATTCTGTATGCTAATGGGAGCCAGTGTAGGGATTGGCAGAGGGGATTGGCGTTAGAGAAGCAATGAGTAAGGTAGATTAGTCTTGCAGCAGAGTTCATTACGGACTGTAGTGGGGTTAGTTGTGAGAGGAAGGCCAATTAGAAGTGTATTACAGTAGTCAAGAGAGGACTGGATGAGTGTTTGGATTAGAATTTTAGTAGTGTCTTGGGTGAGAAAGGGACAGATTATAGAGATGTTGTGGAGGTGGAGGCAGGATGAGTTAGAGATTGACTGGATGTGAGGAATGAAGGATAGGGCAGAGTCAAATGTGACCCCCAGGCAGAGTGCTGTAGGGGTTGGTGTGATGGTAGTGTTATTAACAGTGAGGGTAATATCTGGGGTAAGGCTGGTTGGAGAGGGAGGTAAGATAATTATTTCGGTTTTGTCAAGGTTAAGTTTGAATTGACGGGAGGACATCCAGGAAGACACAGTGGACAGACAGTCGGATACCCAGGACAGGATGCCTACATTTTTGAGGGCATGTCTAAATTTTTCCCTCAGGGTCCAGTCTGAGAAAACAACAATTAATCAAAGAAATTAATTCACAAAATTACAATTTATATCTAGGCTAGTGTATTATATACCTTACATTTTCTAAATACATTAACATAGTGAGCATTTAATGTGTAACATTGCTTGAATAGATAAAGATTGTTGAGTTTTGCACGGTCACATTTTTGTTATTTAACGTCCTAAGGGTTATAAAGGGATTAAAGAGGAATAGTCACTTTTAAAAATACTCCCATAAAAGGAATTTCTAGACATGTCCATAATTAACTATGCTGGATTTATCAGACCGGTAGAAGAACAAAGCTGTGTTGTGGTTATTTACCCTAAGCTCTATTCTATAAGGTCCAGTAAAACTGTTGGTAATGGGGGTATTCAGTCATCCTACATGCAGGTTTAGCTACAGACTAAAGCTGAGCAAATGCAAAACCAAGTCTAACATGTCTAGCAGCTGATTTGAAAAACAAAATGCCTTGAGAATCAAGTAGTTCAAGGGAAAATAGCTAACGGTTTACATTTACTTGCTGTTCAACCTTGCATAAGCAATTTAATGTCCCAACCAATGAATATATAGCAAAATTGCAATTTTCCCCCCAAACTACGCTATATAAACTTTGAATGCCTGAGGGCTATACAGCTACTTGCAAAGCAATGCATTGTGCACCCCTCTGGCACTCAAAAGGTTAAAATGGGTGAGTGAGTGTGATTGACTGCCTGTGGGAGTGACTGAGTATGAGGTGAGGCTTTGTGCGAGAAGGGTGGTGGGGAGATAGCAAAGAGAAGATAGCAGTGTAGACTGGAGGTATGAGAAGAGACACTAAAGAGGAGAAAGGAGAGCAAGAAGTCCATTGCCAGAGAGATATGGGTGGAGAAGGAGAGCATAGTGATACCAAACCACAGCAGGAAGCTCAAGATACAGGGACACAAATGCCATTAAAACAGGGAGGCAGGGATGGGGTAGGAGAAGTCCACACACAGCCATGGACAGCATAGACAGGGTTTGAGTTCCACCGACATTACAACACCTAAAGTCACCCAAGGGGGGTGCAGGAGAATGACAGTGAGGCCCTAAATTTTTGTACTAGGGTTAAAGCAGAACTACCACCACACAAAACATTTCCCTAGGAGAATTACCCATTTGGCGGCTAGCTGCTCAGTAGTACTAGTCGCTAGAATTATTACCTCCTTTTAGAGAAATTCTGCTGTTCCCTGGACTGACAGCCAGGAAACAGCACAGACATCTTTGCATAGTGACGTCTGCACGCATGCACTGTCAGTCCCAGTCTGGTCAGTGCAGGCGTCACTATGTAAGGATGTCTGCGCTGTTTCCTGGCTGTCTAATGACTAAGTGGGCGCCACTAAATATTACCGTATTTATTAGACTCCTTTAGTCATCCATATTTGTGTATTGCCATTATACCCCTTAGCCTATCTTTCCCTCCATCTAGTATACCACTGGCTGCTTTAATGTATGTAACCCCTTTCCTGCTGTTTTCCCTTCAGACTTATGCTTTTTTATTACACCCCACATGTCCCCTTGAGTGTTTGGGAATTTTCAACAACTTTGTGTGAAATTTTCATTTTTTGGGTGCATGGTGCCTTTAAGGCGCACTCTGCTGGAACTGCACTTGCTCCATTGACTTCTATGGGACAAACTTCTCAAGGACATATCTCTGCAACCGATTGTCAGAGTTCAGAGATGTTTTTTTCTTCTCATCTTGTCATGCCCTGCTGTCCGGTTCACATCCCCAGTATCTTGGGGGCCCACTGGGGCCCAGCGAGCGCAGTTGTAGGCATTGTCAGGTAACAGTAATAGAGAAGACTGCATTTCCCAGAATGGCCGTTTTGCAGGCTTTCTTCAGATTGCCTTCTGGTTTTACAGATACCATTTTACTCCTCTCTCTTGCTACACAGAGGTTGCCTCTCCTTGCTCTCCTTCTCAGATTAACCCTTCGCCTGCCAGATAAGTACCTTTCTAGGCTTTTCTATGGTTAATTATTATACTGGGATACAGTATTTGGTATTTTATATTGCTTTAGACACTACTCCTGTTAAGAAGTATGCTCCAAAGGCACATGAGGCTATAACTCAGGGACTCAGGACTCAGGGGCATCTCTGTCCCCCCTTACTTACTGTTCCTTATGCCAAGCAGAACTTCCTAGGGAGTATTTGGGATCTTTATGCCCCTACTACCCCTCCAGCCTTGAACAAGAGCCAGTCTGGGTGAAAGACTTAAAGTCCACTATGGCACTATTTTCCCTCTCTCTACAAGGGGTTCTCCATTCATGGAATCCTCCTACCACCTTCAGATTTATGGCTGAGGATGACAGCCTTGAACAAGAGCCAGTCTGGGTGAAAGACTTAAAGTCCACTATGGCACTATTTCCCCTCTCTCTACAAGGGGGTTCTCCATTCATGGAATCCCCCTACCACCTTCAGATTTATGGCTGAGGATGACAAAGAGGATGGGAAATATGAAGAAGGGGAATCTTCCTATTCCTTTGGGGATCACTTTAGGGCTGTCTTACAGACCCTTCATGTCGTTGACACCCCTACTGAGGGTCCTTCTTCTTCCGATTTATTTCAGATACATAAAAAGACTTCTACTGTCTTTCCATCCAGTGCCACTCTGAAAGCACTTGTAACCCTGTATTGTCAAAACCCTTCAATTGTAAAGTGCTGCATACACTTGTGGCGCTATATAAATAAATATATTCATTCATTCATTCTAGGTGCTAATAAGAGGCTGTCTATCTCTAAGAGATTCTCTAAGCCGTACCCCTTCTCAGAGGCAGTTTTGTGGCAGTGGGCTTCTCCTTCTGCGGTTAATACCCCTATTTTCAGACTGTCTAAGTCCACTTCTCTGCCTTTGGCAGTTGCTGAGGGTCTTAAGGATATGACGGATTGGAAGCTTGAAGCCATCATCTGGTCCTCTGGTGCTGCACTGAGGCCTGTTTTTGCCTTTGTCTGTCAGAATCTCAGGCGTATATGTTACTGATGCTCTTTTTGAAGCTGTCAGGTTGTCTGTAAAGCCTTTTACCTTTTCCATTATCGCGCGACATAATCTGTAGCTTAAGATCTAGCCTGCGGACTTCTCTTCCAAGAAGTCACTGGCTTCCTTGCCCTTTCAGGGCAAATCTCTTTTTGGTCCTGAGCTGAAGCAGATTATCAGTGATGCTACTGGGGGCAAAAGTACTCTGTTATCTCAGTTCAAATGCCCCACCAAACTGCATCTTTTTCGTCCCCGCCACACAGGCCTCAAGCCTCTCAGGCCTTCACCCAATGTCCCCCACCAAGACCAAACAGCAGTTACAATCTAAGCAAGCCACTGCCAAGCCCATGACTTGTGGAATCTTGGTCCTCAGGCCCCTGTTGGTAGACGTCTGTGCCATTGTGTCAAGACTCTTGACTGAAGCGCCCAAATTAAGTTGCCAGAGAACCTTGAGGAGGGAAAACCCCACAAGAGGTAGCAGCCTGCTAGTTTAATATGTATAATGTTTACACAGACAGAAGACAATACAGTAATACTCGCTAGGCAGGCCCCGATGAGCCAGAAGCTGGAGTTTGAAGGCTTGAGAGCGCTGCTAGGGGTTGGTGGCTGCTTCCAGGGGACCTTGCTGAGGCCGAGACCGGGTGGTGTAGCAGGCCATGAAGCCTGATGACAGGACAGCCACCTAGAACATAGACAGCTAAGCACCAGGTCAGGAATCAGCGTGTATAGCCTACTAGTAGTAGAGATGTCTCTGTTGAAAGTAGAATAAGCAGCACCAGGGGTCATAAGGTTCCGTACGACTGGGGGTCGTAAGATTACCATGCGACTAGGGGTCAGATAATCACAGTGTGACTAGGAATACATATGGAATACAGGTATCCCACCCAGAGAAAGGGGACCTCGCTTGGTCTCACTTGGCTGGACGTGGGCATTTTGTCTTGGGTCTTTTACTTCCAGGAGCTTACCTTTTTCTTCTCTCGCTGACCTATTTAGTGAGTTTGTCTCATATCAAATCTGGATGGGCAGACCATGTCTTCTGAAAATGGAAATTTTTTACATCTGAGTCAGATACTAACTTCCCTTCCAAACTGGTCTCGCTCCCTTATCCTCCCACTGGATTCCCAGGACCCCTCTATCTACCTCTTCTGCACTCAAATAATGAACAATAATCCAGTTAATAATGAAATACTACACTGGAGAAAGGAATATTATTTTTCCTGTTTTAGAATTAATAAGCAATTAATATAGTGGACTGATGGAGGAGGGAGAGAGCGCAGTCGGAAAAGGGAATTACATATGATCTTTATGGAAGTTACATCCACAATTTGCATACGTTGAAAATACAAACAACTATACTAAAGAGATTTATTTTTTAAATAAAGTTAAAAATATTCGTAACATAACAAATTCATGATCTTGAAAGTTTTTTCAATATCACCTAAGCTTCTTTCTATGTCGTCCTGTGTGGAACACAGGAATCATGGGGTTAAGCCCCTATGGAGGGCAGATCACTCTGACAAAAAAGTACTCTCTTCTTCCCTCCAGTGTACTCTGCTGGTTACTTTAAGTTTCAAGTGACCTTCCCAGTGAAGAGGGTGTACAGGTACTGTTCTTTTGGTTAGACTACATATATTTTTTTAATTCCTAGTAATATGGGTCTGTATAATCCCCTATTATGTGGGATTCCAATTACTGGCTTCCTTGTTCATGTATTGTTGTCCAGTTCACAGGTTCATTACAGGACCTTAAACTTGTAGAGTGTTGACTTGACTTTACCTGAGTTTCTTTGAAGCTCTTCAGTATTGCTAGTGGGAGTCTGAAGACTGAAGCTGCCGGTGAGTTAACCTCTTGAGTGATATGGTCCTGATTGTATGTCCCTATTCTACTGGCACCCACTGGATTGTTGTGTTTTTGCCTGTATTTCACTTTATTTCCAGTTTCTATTATTATGTGTGTGTTTTAAGGTGGCTGCCCTTACTGTAAATGCTAGTAACCTTTTCTGTTCCTATCTCTGTTTTTAAGATTTTGAGACTTTCCTTCATCTTTTGGATTCAGGTTCTTTATTCCCCTGAGCTCTTTTCTATTGATACTCTTAATTTTTATTTATTTTCCAACATATTTTCTATTTCTTTATATGTGATCAAAAATTTGGTGTGATCCCTTTAGAAACAGGTGCCTGCATGACGGTCATCTTTATTTCACACACAATTCTTCTAAGAGACATATCTCTGCCCCCGTACATCTCTCAGGGTTCAGAGTGAATGATATTATAATATAATAATAATCCTTTATTTATATAGCGCACACAGATTCCGCAGCGCTTTACACTCATATTGGTTCCTGTCCCCATTGGGGCTCACAATCTAAATTCACCTATCGGTATGTTTTTTTGGAGTGTGGGAGGAAACCGGAGTATCCGGAGGAAACCCACACAAACACAGTGAGAACATACAAACTCATTGCAGATGTTGTCCTTGGTGGGATTTGAACCCAGGACCCCAGCTCTGCAAGGCAACAGTGCTAACCACTGAGCCACTGTGCTGCCCAGTGATCATGCAAACTCTGTCCATACCTCTAGAGTGCACCATATTTTAACCCCTGAAGAACCACCATTTGCTTAGCAGGTATCTCAAAAATACAACTCCCAGGTTCCCCTGTTTCCCAGGCTTTCTAGGGTGGTCCTTTAGTAGTTATCTTTCCTAGTAATTGTACATGCTACGCAGAGGCTGGTCCTCTCCCTTTTCCCTGCCATATTTATCCCATGCAGTCAGATAAGTACTTTTACATATTTCTGAGTAGTTTTCTCTTCTTTTATTTTTCTGCTTTTTGGACTAGTCCTATTTTGTGGGGTTACACTGGACATATCGGAACCCAAAGGACACCTGGGCTAATCTAATGCCAAGGGTTCTGTGGTCCCACTTACCACTTTAACCTATTGCTCCTCATGCCAGACTGGGCTTCCTAGGGATTATTCTAGTATCTTATGTCCTTTCCCCCTACTCCACTTCCGGGGGGTCCTCATCTGGTAGGTCCTCATCTGATGAGTAGGAACCAGTTCGGTTTAGCCCTATCAGGCATTTAAGCCCTATTTTTGGAGGTTATTTTCAGGTGGCTGGGGATTCCTTTGTGGAGGAAGATTAGACTGATAAGGATGAATTAGATTACTCCTTGTCATTGGGAAATGCCTACAAGGAGGATTATTGCCCCGTTGCTGAGGGACTTATCAGAGTGCTCCTGGAGATGCTTCAGGTCTCAAGGCCTCTGATTGTAGCTCTTCTTCCCCAGACATGTACCAGAGACAATTTTTCTTCCCCATTACTGTTCGGATGAGGTCCTTCTGGAAATTTTAAATAAGCCTAATAGAACTGTTTCTTAACAGGCACGTCTCTGATCTGTACCCCTTTTCAACTGAGGCTTTGATGCCATGCGCTACTCCACCTGCAGTTGATCCCCCCTATCTCTCACCTTGCCAAGAACACAGCTTTGTCTCTGGCAGATGCTGCAACTTTTAGTGATAAAGCAGATAAAAGCTTGGCTTTTTACTGAAAGAAAATTTTGTGGCCACAGGTGCTGCTCTGCAATCTATATTTGCTGCTGTCTGGGTCACTAGAACCATGGCTATCTGGGGTTAACAGCTTTTAGCTGCTATCCAAAGGGATGTTCCAAAAGATGAACTGTTGGTACTGCTTTCCAAAATTCTTGCGGTAATGCATATCTTACTTAAGCGGCCTTTTGATGCTGCCAGTTCGAGAAGCATCTGCCTTTAGCTGCACATCACACTCCGTGACTCAAAATTTGGTCTGCTGACCAGTCTTCCAAAAAGTCCTTGTTGTCTCTTCTCTGTGTAGGAAAATAATTTGGGGCCCTGACCTAGACAAAGTTGTTACTTATGCTGCTGGAGGCAAGAGTAACTTGTTGCTCCAGATCCCTCCAAAGTGTGCCTTTTTCCCTAATAAGTTGCATGGTTTTTGTTACCATCGCCAGTATGGGGTGTCTAGGATTCAACCCCCTTAGGCATTCCAGACAAGCCCTACCCTAAAGCTCAGACCGGCTTGGGCAGGCAAGAAGACTGCTCAGAAGCTTAAGGCTGACAAGCCAACTTCTGCATGATTGCCAGGGTCCTGATCCGTGTCAGCCTAATGGGGTTGCCTGTCTCTTTTGAAACATGTGGGAGACAGGTGACGGAGCAGTGGGTTTTGCAGGTAATTTCGGAAGGTTACTGAATAGACTTCAAATCACTTCCTCCTCACCGTTTCTTTTTGTCCATAGTTGCTAAGGATGCATCTCAAGGGCATCTGTTTATTGCCATTTCTTCTCTGCAGGTGTTGGTCCCAGTCCCAGTTCCAGCAAGGGGAGCTACACCAGATTCTACTTACATATTTGTATCATTCCCAAAAAAGACTACAGCTTCCATCCTATTCTAAACTTAGTGTCTGAACCACTTTCAGCTAGTTCTCAGTTCAGTGTCATCACGTTTGGTCTGGTGTGCACCCTGAGGATTTTCACGAAGGTCATGTCCTCTTTGACAGCTTACATTCACTCTCATGTTCCACAGAACGTAGAGAGAGCACAGAAAGTGAGAGGTATGTAACTCAATCTGAAAGGGATAGTATTGTCAACTTTTAAAAAAAGTGTATATTGTAGCTATTTAAAAATTAAGCTAAATGCCCCCAGTCCCAACTCCTAAACCGTTATGGTTTGAGAGGTATTTGGCAGTAAAGTTCCCCCTCCTTCCCCTTTCCCTGACGTTAGCGCTCTAGCTGACTGCAGGGGAATCTGCTCCCGGGACTGTTGGAGGCTCTTCAGCAGAGCCGAGATTGCGAGAGAGAAAAATAACTACTTCATTGGAATGGTCTACAAAGTGTGGCTGCAAACCAAGCAGACTTTGTAGACTGTTCTAGTGAAGCGGTTCTTTTTCTCTCTCACGATCTCGGCTCTGCTGAAGACCCTCCGATGGTCCCAGGACCGGATTTCCCTGCAGTCAGCTAGAGAGCTGACATCAGGGAAAGGGGATGGAGCTGGGAAATTTACTGCCGAATATCTCTCAAATCATAAAGGTTTGAGAGATGGGACTGGGGGCATTTAGCTTAATTTTTAAATCGCTACAATATACACTTTTTTAAAAAGTTGACAATACTATCCCTTTCAGATTGAGTTACATACCTCTCACTTTCTGTGCTCTCTCTACTTTCTGTGGAACATGGTGTACACATCGACAACTTGGTGTATACTGTTAAACATCTCAACAACTATGTTACTATAGAAACTAGCAATGAAGGAATGTTTTCTTATCATACTAATGTGATGAGCTTTGTAAAGCATTATATTACAGATGTGTTATTTATAAAATAACTTTTTTTTCAAAGTATAATCACTGCTTCAAGTGCTGATTCTCGAGCGAACAGTGATTCAATTGAGTAACTTTTTATAGATAAAATCCATGTCTTGTGCTATTATACTACAAATCATGTGATATTGTTTTTCCATCTGTTAAAGTGGGAAAACGCACATATGAATCAATTATAAAAACAGTATTATAATGCAATAACATTCCTGCATGGTCAACACCCGATTCTCAACAACAACAACCATGCAACTATGTATCTAAGTATCATGTAAAAATAAACTGTATCTTTTTATAATCTTACCAGTTAAACAGCCGTGTACATGGGCCACAGTGCCAGGCAATAACGGCCATGGTGCAGTCATGCACAGTAGAGACTGCCCGTGCCGCAGCTGATAACAGAGATGGGAGCTCCGAATGCAGACCGTAGTCCTCTCTGCGCACTGAAGGAGGACTACGGTCTGAATTCGGAGCGCCCCACTCCATTATCAGCTGCGGCATGGGCAGTCCGTAACTGTAACGCGTGCAGCTGTCTGTACTGCGCATGACAGCTTCTGACAAACATACATTAGCGAATTATTATATAGGATATACCAGAAAAAAAGTATAACCTTATTTTTGTAACTACAACTGCAGTCTCTGTTGTATTTGCGTATAAAGGAATAGTAGTTTAATTCCTTGTTGATTTGATGTGTGGAGCTGCAGTCTATTTAACCCTTTGAGTGACAGAGGGGTAGGCAATGCATTGCTCTGCTCTGGCACTGAAAGGGTTAAAAAATGTATCATCTCTGGAGATGTGGAAAAAATCCATTGCTTTGGTAGCTATTAACCCCACTGGATGCTAGAGACATGTACAGTGTGTGTTAGAGAAGTTTCTAACATCCAAGGGGTTAATTGGTAAACACAGATTCAGAGTGAGATTTTAACAACCTCCCTCTTTATACATCATTTGAAAAGCATTTTATCAGTCAGAAAAACAGAATTTATCAGTGCATTCCTTTTCCTTTACCTTCTCCATAAATAGATAGGAGAGAAACTTAGAAAAAACCTCCCAGACATCCCCACAAACATTAATGCAAAAAAAAAATTTAGCGAAGTCTGTGTGTCACATATGGAGATTGTGAAGGAAAAGCAATTCACAGGCAAGAAGTTCTTTCTTTCTTCCAGTTCTCCCTCTAAAGCACACCAGAGAGATAACAGAGCTCAAGGTTACTTAAAGGGATAGTAACACTTCGTTTTAACTTTATTTTATTTTGTAGGCATTAAAAAAACATGAAGAATGATATAAGTCTTACCTCTCAAACCTTTATGGTTTATGAGATATTCACAAGCAAAGTTCCCCTCCCGCCCCTTTTACCTAGTGTAAGCCATCTCTTCTCAGATGTGAGTCTGGTTGTATGACAGTACAGATAACAGAAGGGGACACTTTTCTTTGTATGAAAACAATGAAAGCCCTTCCCCCCTTGACAAGGTTTTCAGCTTTTTCCATTATCTTAATTGAAGATTGTCCCTCTCTGCAGTCTACCTGGGCATCTCCCTTCTGATATGGTTGAACGGGGGGGGGGGAACTTTGCTTGTGAATATCTCTTAAACCATAAAGGTTTCAGAGATAAGACTTATATCATTCTTCATGTTTTTTTAATGCCTACAAAATAAACTAAAGTTAAAATGAAGTATTACTATCCCTTTAAGACATAGCAGATATAAGCATACATGTACAAAAAAGCAGCCTCTACTGATGAGTGAAGGCTGATCCTGTAGTGCCATTTGAAGGTATAAATACTCTTCCAGGTAGCTGTTCTACATATTTGCTTTGGTGAAGCCTCAGCTTTTTCAGTGTAAGAAGTAGATGTGGTTCTGGTTGAATGTGCTTTATTCTGAGCTGGAGTTTTCTTCTGGGAGTTATAAGCTTCTGAGAGTGGATCTTAGCCAACAGGTGATACTAGATTTTGAGACTTTTGATCCATGGAGGTTTAAAAGCAGTTGAACAGGGGCATAGACTTACTAAAGGCAGTTGTCCTCTCTACATAATCCTGGAACACCTTTTGACATCAAGGCTGTGATGTAAATTATCCTTGTCTTTGCAAGTATTTGGGAATAGGTGGGGAAGGAAAATTCCTTACTCTTTATCAGAGGAAGAAGAGGCTTTAGGTCTAAGTTATAATCTGTTGAGGTAGCTGATTTTAGCCATCAAGTATCTTGAGGCTTTGAATCCCTGGAGGTACAGAGTTGACAAACAGGGGGCATATACTTCCTAAAGGTAATTATCCTCTTTGTTTAACACTGGAAGCACCTTTTAACATCATTGTTGTGAAGCAGCAGGCCAGGAAGGAAAATTCCTTGCACTCTATGGAAGGAAGAAGACATGTTAGGTCAAAGGGGGAAGCCTCAAGAAGACTTCATGATCTCTGAAGGTAAGGCAGAGTTTTCTGAGGGAAGAAGCTTGAAGTCCTCCTAGCCTTTTCAGAGATAATAGCAACAAGAAACACCATTTCAGAGACCAATTTATTTAGAGAACAATCAATTAATGGCACAAATTAATGTTTTGTGAACACTAACAGTTCTGTATTAAAATCCAATATGGTTTAGAGATCAGGGATTCTGGGATGTAGCTTCTTGATGGATTTAGTGACCCTTTTTATCAGATAGTGCCCTGAGAAGGAATAACTCATAATGCTTTTTAGGGCTGAGACCTGTATCTCGAGTGTGGTTTGGCAAATACGTTCATTAAACTCTTCTGTAAGGAACTCCAGGATAGATGGTGTGGATCTTGAATCCGGAACAGACACCAGAAGAAATTGTTTTCCAAGCTGTAAGCTCTGACCATATTCTTTTTTCCTGGAACTGAGGAGGACCATACTGCCAGATCCTGTCATGCCTCGCTTACCCCCTCGCTCCGTTTCCTGCTGCTGTTATGGCTTATTGCTATGCCTCTGACCTTGGACGTGTCCTACACGCATGCACCCGTTTCCTGAGGTGGTGCGCATGCACAAGGCCGCCGGACCGCTTCCTCTTCTCCTCTCTATGGTCCGGCCGGCATCCACGCCTCTCTCTCAGTTTACTTCCGGTTGGGGGCCTTCTGAATCCGCTTCCATGCTCTGCTGGACGGTTTATTATAGCGTCTAGTCTGCATTTCCATGCAAATCAAGCATCTTTGTTTCTGTCTTCCTGTGTATGATCCGGTCCGTCTGACCCAGTCTCTGCCTGCTCCAGTTGCCAGCTTTCCTGTGTATGATCCAGACCGTCTGACCCAGCCTCTGCCTGCTCCAGTTGCCAGTCTTCCTGTGTATAATCCGGACCATCTGACCCAGCCTCTGCCTGCTCCAGTTGCCAGTCTTCCTGTGTATGATCCGGTCCGTCTGACCCAGTCTCTGCCTGCTCCAGTTGACAGCTTTCCTGTGTATGATCCAGACCGTCTGACCCAGCCTCTGCCTGCTCCAGTTGCCAGTCTTCCTGTGTATAATCCGGACCGTCTGACCCAGCCTCTGCCTGCTCCAGTTGCCAGTCTTCCTGTGTATGATCCGGACCGTCTGACCCAGCCTCTGCCTGCCCTTGTTGCCTGTCTTCTTTTGTGTGACCCAGTATCACGGTACCCGTGATCCTTTCTGTCACTCTCATCTGTGCTGCTCCCTGATTGGTTGAGCTGTGTTGGCCCACCCCTGGTTACCTGTTTTATTCTGGCCACTGGCACCTGTCAGGTGCCCTTTCGTGGTGTTTCTGAGCCAGCGTTGCTGTTGCCGTATTCCAGTATTCTGATCTCCTGTGTACCGACTAGGCCTGTACCGACGACGTTCCTGTGTTCCTGTTCCGTGATTGACCCGGCCTGGCTGACTTCCTGCGTGTTGCTGATCCGGCTTGTCTGCGAATCTCTTACGGCATCTGACCCGGCCCGGCTGACGTCCTCGCTCTGTTGCTGATCCGGCTTGTCTGCGAATCTCCTACGTGTCCTGACCTGGCCTGGCTGACAACTGACTCCTGTGCTTGCTCCTGTACCTGCCGTTCCGGTTGACGGTTCCTGTTGTCGCCTCGGCGACATTCCGATAGCTGCAGTGTGTGATCTTAGCCTCCGTTTAACCATTGCTGAGCCGTGCTGTTGAGCTGCGCCTTCCGTCTGCTTGTTGGGTGACGTAGTGCTGAGTCTGTACCATTACTGTGCCGTGTCGCTATTGTGAGCCTAGACACTTGTGTTGCCTCCATCCTACCACTGCCACTCTTACCATCATTTGCCTTAGCCTGTTACGCTGCTTCTGTGAGCCGGCCGCGTGTGGGCGTCGGTAGTCGGCGGCTCTCCACCTTGACAGAGCAGTGGTTCCGTTACGCCCGTGGGCTATTGGCAAGCAGTGCTGCAACCAGTGGTCTCCGTTATTCCCGTGGGGCGGTCCTGGCTCAAGCGATTCAGTGACCGATGGTCTCCGGTATACGCCCGCGGGGCTATTACTCTAGCTATCACGGTACTGTTGGTCTCCGTTACGCCCGTGGGGGCTATTGACTCAAGCAATCGCGATACTGTTGGTCTCCGTTACGCCCGAGGGGGCTATTGGCTCAAGCAATCACGATACTGTTGGTCTCCGTTACGCCCATGGGGGCTATTGACTCAATCAATCACGATCCTGTTGGGTTCCGTTACTCCCGTGAGGGCTACCACCTTATCACTCTGCAGCTCCAGTTCTAGTCGCAGCTCTATTCTACAGCTTCACACAGTGGATGGACTTTAGGTGCTATCACCTAGCACATATCGCAATATACATCACCAAGGGCGTGCCTAACACCACATTTGAGACTGATTACCATTGCTATTAACCACTTGTCTCCTGTTATCGTTGCCATATCTAGTGATTTATTCCCTGTTGTACCTGGTATTTCAGCCATATTCTGCTTATGTAAATACTGCCCTAGGGGCAACCTTGTTATCATTTTTGCTTTAATAAAATTGTATTTTTTCTACCAGCTCCGAAACTCTGAGTGAGTACCGTGGTTCCTGTTTGGAGGGTTTGTCTGTTCTCCCTGGGGATTACTTAGCATAGTATGTCTAGGTTGGGATTATCCGGGTCACCCAGCGGCTCCACTGCTGGGGACCACAACATCTGGCTTTGCGGCCAGCACCTATAGGCGGCTCAGCCGCAGCACAACTCTGGTCTAGGCAACCCACGCTCCCTAGCGCCATTCCCAAGCCTCACACCCCAGCCGCTTACTCAGTAATCCCTTGTTGAAGGAGTCCCCTGTTCACTCTCTAGGTACTCCTCATTCTCCTGGTCGCTCCAACCGTAGGTAGCTTTACAGATCCACCTTGAAGTATTTCTGCTGCAAGACTGGGCCTTGATGCAGTTTTTAATACTTTAATGTGAGAGACGCTACAAGTACATAAAAAGAAATATAGATCTGATTTATTTTCTGTTCTTGACACGCTATTGTGCTTATAACCCAGCAAAAATAATTATGGCAGTGGTACTACACTATGTATAAAGCTAATTAAGCCCATTATTTTGGCATACTTTCAACTTACTGCAACACAATTCTATTTTCTGACCAATGTTTCCATGAGTGACACTAAATATTAATGTATATGAATAGAGGGTATGTCATATCTCTCATCCATAACATAGACTATATTCTTATAACCACAATTCAGCAACCATTCCCATAGTGTTGTCATAGTAAATGGCTGGTATCATTCCCCATTTTCTTCTATTACTAAACTGTTATACATGCTGCAAATGCTCTTTTTCTATAGGGTGCTTAATTATAAGAGAAAATATAGAGGGTGAGCTTCTGTGTGGGTTGTTGGTGATAAATAATCCTATTAAACTACTTTGGGATATAGACTGACAACAAATGCTTCTAAATTATTTCCTTGCCTTTCTGGTTTTGTTCCTCCATAAACAACCAAGTTAAAACTGTCCTAACATGGAATTGGTGCAGTTTTTGATATGATCTCTAGAGGAAAATATCTGAGCTTCCTAATCACAAGCCAACGGCCGAGTAAATATTTGCTCCACATATTTTAAGCTATAGTCATAGAAGCACCATTTTGTATTATTTAAAATCACACACATTCATTAAACACAAGGAATTATTTGCTTCCCAATTAGTCATTTGTGAAAAAAGAAAATGAGGCAGATGTAATGAGATGAACTGGAGTAATTCTGAAACAACTGTGCAATGGGGACAAGTCAAACTTCCCATTGATTTAGATGGGGCTTTTAACTTGCTGAATGTTAGAGTGGTCTTCAACACATTGTTTTGCATGCATGCCAGAGGTTAAAATCCATGATAATGTGGGCAATTTTTTTTTTTTTTTATGGATTGCTCCAGTCCTATGTTGTACCACATCTCACTGAGCAGCATACCAGAAATATATTTCATACATATTATGTTGCCTGAATCCAGCCATTTTCCTTTTCAACTGGTTCTATAGGGAACGGACTTGTCAAATTCACAGGTACCACTGAAAGGTCAAGACTTTATTTTCTAATAAAAGTTGTCCTTCATTTTGACTTTACTTATTCGTCTAGTACATAATAATATGTATAGTCAAATTCCCTATACTTTTTATAATTTTTTTTTTCACCCATCTATTTTTATACACATTTATGTCAGTGAGCTACGTGGATTTGTTTGCAGACAGCTTTATGTCAGGGAACATGAAAGCAGGTCTAGTGACAGAATGCAAAAAAAAAAAAAAAGAAAAGAAACGTAAAATATAAAGCACACTTAAGTGCTGTGGGGAAAGTTTAACATTGTACTGCACAAAATGTTCTAGAAACTGAAATCTAGTAGCTCACTGTCAAAGGACTAAAGTGTAAAAAAAAATATATAAATAAATAAAAATAGATGAAGATGAGAAGTATATCAAAAATTATAGGCATGTATACTGTACCTAAATATTTGCATAATATGCAAAGTTAAAATAGACAGTTACTGTTCCTTTAACCCCTTGATGGCTAGAGATGTTTCCATTTGAAGTGAGCTGGATATATATATAACAGCTTTCCAGCTGATATTTGTTTTGAAAAAGTGACTGTGGTATTTTTCGCCAGGCTGGGGTAAACAATTTCCCCTACACATCTCCGTCCACTTAAAGGGATAGTAATACTTCATTTTAACTTTATTTTATTTTGTAGGCATTAAAAAAACATGAAGAATGATATAAGTCTTATCTCTGAAACCTTTATGGTTTAAGAGATATTCACAAACAAAGTATCCCCCCCCTGTTCAACCATATCAGAAGGGAGATGCCCAGGTAGACTGCAGAGAGGGACAATCTTCAATTAAGATAATGGAAAAAGCTGATAAACTTGTCAAGGGGGGAAGGGCTTTCATTGTTTTAATACAAAGAAAATTGTCCCCTTCTGTTATCTGTACTGTCATACAACCAGACTCACATCTGAGAAGAGATGGCTTACACTAGGTAAAAGGGGCGGGGAGGGGAACTTTGCTTGTGAATATCTCATAAACCATAAAGGTTTGAGAGATAAGACTTATATCATTCTTCATGTTTTTTTAATGCCTACAAAATAAAATAAAGTTAAAACGAAGTGTTACTATCCCTTTAAAGACAGACAATGTAGAACAGTCTCACCTCAGACACTTTGTATAGACCTTATAATGCTGTGTTAGTGGGAGCCTCAGAAAACAGAGAATTTTTACAGAGGCTAGATAGAAGTAGAAAATGCATATAACCCTGTGTGTTCATGCGCTTTTATTTTCATATCTATATATATTTATATATATATATATATATATATATATATATATATATATATATATATATAATATATATATATATATATATATATATATATATATATATATATATATATATATAAGCAATGTGGGAAGGTGTTATGACCGTTGGGAGTACGTGTCTGAAATGTAGACACACTGATAAACACAGACATATGCAACACACGGGCAGACACATACAAACGGTGAGCGTCAGAAAAATGCAAAAGACATGCATACACACACACCGGAGATGCACACACGTAGACACATATGTAACAGATGTACACACACATGCAACAGACATGCACAGACACATGTGTGCAACAGACATGCTCACAAACAGGCAACAGACATACACACACACACAGAGGGGACACTGACACAATGATAGGTGCCCCGCCCCCCGTGTGTGGAGGTTCTGGCTCTTGCTGGTCCCCCGGATCTGTAGGTTCTGAGTGTATAAGTGTGGGCTGTGACCACCCTGGGATTACTGTAGGAGCTGCACAATGCTGTGTAAGTAACAATGTTGTATTGAAGTGAATATCTGCAGTATTCAGAGCATTAGAAGCCAAATGTAGCCCACTATGGACCAGAGGACATTGCTTCACTACGTGTTGCCGTCCCACGTCTGGTCCTGAAACTGTTAAATCAGTGGCAGTTTGTTATTTCCTTTAGTTATGGGCAGAATTGCAATATTATGCCTCTGTGTATTTGGCATGTAGAAATGGAAAGCAGAGATTATGTGAGAGAGACTTAAACCAGCATGTTAAGCTGTAGAGTGCCATGCAGTATACAGCAGTGTGCGTCATGACAGAGTTAACCCTTTCAGTGCTGGAAAGGCATCCAGTTCGTTGTGGTGCAATGCATCAGTTACCTCTCTGGCACTCAAATGGTTAAATAGTGCTGTTAATGTAAAAAGAAGTTGTCCCGATGACATAAATAATGTAGATTCAGTGGCCCACGTTACTGTCACCGGTACAGCAGAGACACTGTTCTCCCCACAATGTGTCTCGCAATGTCCGGATCCAGTGTGAGAGGAAGAAGTCGCTGTTGATTCTGAGGGAGTAGGCCTGAAGCTAGGGGCTGGCAGGGGATCAGGCATGAAGAGGCAGTGGTGGGCATCTCTGAGTTGAGGAGAGACCAGGGATCCTGGTCATCCACTGTCCATTAATACTTCTATTAAAGTTTATCTCTGAGTCTTCTTTATCCCTTTAAGTGGCAGAGGGGTACGCAAGGCATTGCAGAGCCCCTCTGGCACTCAAAGGGTTAAATTGTTTGTAACATGCACCGTTATATTTAATTACTTAGAGTGTTGTAGTTCAAACTCTGTTCAAGCCAAAAGGATCCTCCTTAATCCCCCTCTGGCCACCTCCGATTAGAGCTGGAATCCAGTTGTTGGACCGGACGGATACAGCGAGGGACAATCTTCATTCAGTAAGTATAAGGAAAACTCTGCCCCACTTGAGGACGGAAGGCACAATTTTCCTGTTGCTTACTGAAATTGTCACTTGCTGCTCTCCATCTGGACCAGACTGAGTGATGCAGGGAAAAGGGGCAGGAGGGGGATCCTTTCTGCTTGAACAGCATTTGAACTACAACACTAAAAGTAATATAGCGCTACATTTAAAAAAATATATATAAGTAAGACTTGGTGCTAAACTTTAATAGAATATTACTATCCCTTTAACCCTTTGAGTGGCAGAGGGTTTCTCAATGCATTGCAAAGCAATGTTTTGCATACCCCTCTGGCACGCAAAGGGTTAACTGTTTGAGTAGCATATGTGTCTGACATCCTTCCCTCCCTTGTACATTACTTCCCTGCAAGTTAAGAATATATAAAGGTTTTACCCTTTGCGTGCCAGATTGGTTTGCAACACATTGCAAAGAATGCGTTGCATACCCCTCTGGCACTGAAAGGGTTAACAGGAGAAGTGCAGGTGAGGTCAGGGTGTGTGTGGAGCAGGAGGACATTTTGGCAAGTAGTTCCTCGTATTTCAAGCCTTTTTTTCATGTTCTGAGAATGATCATTAAGTTCCTTGTATTCCAAGCCTCTTTTTTATCATGTTGTGAGCACGCTCAGTTAGTTTCTTGAAATCCAAGCCTCTTTTTCACATCCTGAACACAGTTCTATACAAACAGCCTAGTAAGTGCTTCTAAGTTCCTAGGAGACCCACAACAGAACATATCCAGGGGGATACATGTATGTATGTGTTAGATATTGTGTGTATGTATATATCTCCAGAGCTGGCAGTAGGGAGGAAACATGAATATCCCCTCCTTACTGCCACCTCTGGGTGTGTTAGGCTTTGAACAAGTTTTTCTCTGTTGTCCAATACAGGTTACTGGTAACTCCAGGGTAGGCTATTCGCCCCTTTAAGTAGGCAGGAACAATTCTAGAATTGACTGCAGGGGGTGGAGCCTACCTTCCCTCCTTGGCTGCAGCTAGCCAACCAGCTCCAGAAAGATTTGTTCCTTGGTGAAGACACAGTCAAGAGAACAGTTCTGCTATAGTTTTAGAAATGTTTTTATTTTTTCTGTTAGAAATGGAATACCACCATTAGGCGGATTGCCATAACTGACAATGCCCTTAGATGTGGCTAGCTCAGTATCCAGGTGCTTTTTTGTGGCCCTTAAGCCCTGGGGGGGAAATCTTGGGTTCAAGTTCCTTCCTCAGGAGTTTCCCACCGCGGCTTCTTCTTAATACATAGTAATCTGAAGACAGAAGATCTGCAGGAAAGGTGAGCAACCCTTTGTGTGCTGCAGGTCTACATGTCCCACAGTGCCCCTCCGCACAGGGTTTTTTTCCTTTGGTGCTCCTATTGCACACTCCTGCATTCATTCGGTCTATCTGTATGTCTGTTGTGTGTTTGGAGCAGGTTTATATGGTAATTTAACCCTTTAACTGCTGGTTTTGCATCTTTGGGGGGGGGTTGACACTTTTTCCTACTGGTTCAGTGTTTTTTGGATTTCCTAACATGTTCTAGTTATGTTTCATGTATTTTTATTTTACTGTTTCAACTTTATAAAATGTGAGTCGCGCTTTACCGCATAGGCACCATTGCTCCATTCTCTTCTATGGGACTGTACAGTTGGGGACATCTCTGCAACCGCTCCACCTAATGACCTCATTTTTATTGTCTGTCCTTGCTCTATTATCCGGTTCATGTTTCTAGTGTGTTGGGGGGCTCAGCGGGCTTTGGGCACTGTTGGGGTACTTTTTCTGGGAAAACTACATTTCCCATGAGCGCCGCTTGCTTTGCGCACTCATTTCTGATTGGCTCCAGCCGCGGCAGCCATTTTGTGCCATTTCCTTAATGAGTATCCTACGCAGGCCTTGGACTCTCCTCCTCTCCTCTGCTGATTAACCCTTCACCTGCCAGATAAGTCTGTTTTTAGCGATTTCTGGGGTGAAACTGTAATCCTACACACTGTAATTGGGTGATTTCTTATACTGTAACATAGTAACATAGTAAATTAGGTTGAAAAAAGACACAAGTCCATCAAGTTCAACCTTCGCTTCATACCTCAGTAACTAAGAATTTTATAGCTTTCCTGCTACCAATTAAATTAGTCTTTATCAGACCTTCCTGATCTGCCTACTGATAAACAGTATAACTCTGTATGTTCCCTTTTGAAAGAAATGTATCTAATCTTCTCTTAAATGTGTCCATTGTATCTGCCATAACTACCTCCCTGGGCAATGAATTCCACAATTTGACAGACCTTACCGTAAAAAAACCCTTCCTCTGCTGAAGTTTAAACCTCCTTTCCTCTAATCTCAAGAGGTGTCCCCTGGTCACCTGAGCAGGCCTTGGAATAAATAGCTCACCGCAGAGATCCTTGTATTGACCTCTCATATACTTGTACAATGTAACGTTTTTGACTCTGTGAGATTGTCAAATCTTTTGGAGCTTGGGGCCAGACCTAAGACAAAGGGTATCCCCCATTGCGCATTGCTCTTCCTGTCATTCAGGGTTACCTAGAGAATTCTCAGGTCATTTATGCCCAGCATGTTCTGATGTCCCTGAGAGTCTCCTAGGGACCTCCAGCCATGCATTAGAACCAGCTTGGTTGCAAGAGTTCAAGGCTGCTGTCAGGGAACTTAGGTCTACATTGCAACTCTTTCCATCCCAGTTACAGGGGGTCTTCCATTCTTGGCAGACCCCCTCCTCCGTCAAGTCTTCCCTGCCAAAACCACAGGGAGTACCTGACGTATCAGATTCCTCTGAGGAGGAACTGCTGGTGGATTAAAATACTGAGGAATGTTCTGCTGTGGGCTCCTCTCAGTTTTTTGGTGATCCCTTTGAGGCTGATCTTGAGCCCTCGGCTGAGGGCCTGATCAGGGCGGTTTTGACTACCCTAAACATTCCCTTAGTTCAGGATGTACCTTCTGATCCCTCTGATGTATTTCAGGAGCCTAAAAAGCCCCTTACTTGCTTTCCGCCTAATCCCACTCTTGACCTCCTTGGCTGAGGAGTGGAAATCTCTGTACAGAAAACCTTCTGTGTCCAAGAAACTTTCCAAACTTTATCCCTTCTCCGAGGCAGCGCTCACTGAGTGGGTTCATCCTCCTAAGGTGGATGCTCCTATCTCCAGGCTGTCTAAGTCTACTGTCTTGCCAGTTTCTGATGCATCTGCTCTGAAAGACTGGACTGCCAAGAAACTTGAGGTCTCCCTCAAGTCCATTTTTGCCACTGCTGGTACTGCTATGCGTCCAGCGTTCGCTGCAGCATGGGTGAACCTGGCCATTGCGGTCTGGACTGCAGCTTACCCTGGCTGTCCGTCAAAGTACTCCTACCTCAGATATGTTGCACCTTCTTACCAACATTTCTGAGGCACAGCACTGTGTTTCTGATGCCTTTTGTTTGGTGGCTAGGGTTTCCACCATGTCTGTGGTTGCTAGACGGGCTCTTTGGCTCAAGATCTGGTCTGCTGACACTGCTTCCAAGAAAGCCTTGTTCTCCTTAACTTTTCAAGGTACTTTATTGTTTGGGCCAGATCTTAAAGATCTGATTATTGAGGCCACAAGGGGAAAAAGTACCCTTTTGCCCTTGGTCCCCAGGAAGAAAACACCACTTAAACGTAATCAGTATTTTCGTTCCTTTCAGAATGAGACACGTGCCTCCTCCAAGACCAAGGCTTCCAAGCTTTCTTCGGCATGACTCACCAAAACCAGGTCCCCACTCTGTTGTGGGTGGCCTTCTGCGTCACTACTACAGCATCTGGGAGGATTCAGTGTCGGACCCCGTGGGTTTTACAAGTGGTGACGGAAGGGTACAGGATCCCTTTCGTTGCTCTTCCTCCTTTTCAATTCTTTCCTTCTCATAAGCCTCAGGGCGCAGAGAAACACTGTCTGTTCAACGGCGCTATCCAGGCCCTACTGGACAAGGATGTCCTAGAGCCGGTTCCAGTTCAGGACAGAGGTATGGGTTTTTACTCAAACCTCTTTGTGGTCTCCAAGAAAGACGGCAGTTGTCGTCCCATTTTATACTTAAAGGAATTGAGATCCTTCGTGATCCAGACTCATTATCACCAGGAGTCTCTAAGGACGGTGATTGCTGCTATGTCCCCAGAGGAATTCCTTGCCTCTCTGGATCTTCAGGACGTGTTCCTTCATATTGCCATTCATCCAGAGAGCAGGCAGTATCTCAGATGTGCCTGCGACCAAGGGCGCTTTCAGTTTTCCCTTTGGTCTGACTACGGCTCCTCAAGTCTTCAACCGTGTCCTGGGAGCCTTAGTGTCCTTCCTCCACCGGGATGGCATCAGAGTTACCCCATACATGGACAACCTGCTTCTGAAAGCCCCTTCTGCGGAACTTCTTCATCAGCAGGTTCAGAACTACATTCATGCTCTCACTCATATGGGTGGATCATCAGCATGGACAAGTCAGACCTTGACCCATCCCAGCATCCCATCCCTTCTCTTTGACACTCAGAAGAGCATGGTGTTTTTCACCAACAAGGTGGCTCACCAGATCGCCCACAGGGTGTAACAGTTTGTTTGACACTCAGGCACAGTAGGTTTGGATAAAACACAGTTTTATTGAACAGCTGCAATAACAATAACCCTCACGGGTCCAGTAATATATCAGCAATATAGTACAGACACAGGACAGGTTACAATACCCACACGGGTCCAGTATATGCAAGTTTTACAAAGTACAATATACTGACACAGGTCAGGCAACTTTCGTGTGATACTCAAGTTATGCAGCACTGAATGGGTTACTAGTAGGCCAGGAGGACTGACAGGCCCTAATAGCCCGAGGCCCTTTAAGAAACTCAATCTTAAAGAGAGAGCACAATATCGAGCAACGTGTGGACTGCCGTAGCAGTAACGGAGACCAGAGCAACTTGTGGACTGCCGTAGCAGTAACGGAGACCAGAGCAACTTGAGGACTGCTGTAGCAGAAACGGAGACTAGCAACGAGCCCGGAGAGGCACCCAACCTGGGACTGCACGGAAGGATAGCTGGTGTCTGGCACCTACCCCGAAGGGTTAACACACTCAGACCAGAGTCGACTGCCCAATAGGTGGACTGCCTGAGGTGCCCAGAGAACCCAACTTCAGCGTGAATGGCAGGAAACGGTCCAGCGGATAGCTGTGCACGGATGGGAGGAACACACTAGCAATGTCGCCTGGGCGACACCGAGAACAACGGAGACTAGACTGCAGAGAGTGACTGTCCGGAGACAGAGAGGATTCTGTAGCAACCCCAACCGGTAGCCGGATAAGGCGTAGCAGGAGGGATATGCAACCACAGGAGACCAGCTGGGCCGGGTTGGTACACAGAGCAGGAACGTCAGCCAATCCGCGTCGGTACACAGAGCAGGAACGTCAGCCAATCAGAGTCTGTACACAGAGCAGGAATGTCAGCCGGGCCAGTTCGGTACACAGAGCAGGAACGTCAGCCAATCCTAGTTGGTACACAGAACAGGAACAAAATGCAGAATAGTCGGGCAGTCCGGGCCGGTACACAGGCAGGAACAAGATGCAGAGTCGTCTGGCAGTCCGGGTCAGTACACAGAGATCACACAAAATGCAGGAACAAGCGCTGGTAACGGAAACACCACGAAAGGGCACCGGATAAGTGACAACGCCCAGTATTTAAGGACAAATACTGGACGGGGACAAGTCACTTCAACCAATGAGCGAGAGCAGTAGTGGAAACTGACAGAATGTCGCCAGCATAGCACGTGCACCGTGATACAGGGTTTCCGCTGTTCTGGCTCAAGATCCAGTTCCAGCCAAGAAGCTGTCCTCTCTAGTGGGGAAGTTAATTTCCACCATAGAAGCGGTCCCGTTTGCCATGGCTCACACCAGGGAACTCCAGAGGTTTGTGATCCAGGTGTGCAGGGGTCAGCCGGACTTTCTGAAGATGACGGTGTCCCTCCCGCTTCATGTGGAACTGAGTTTGTCGTGGTGGCTCGACCAATCCAATCTGCTGAAGGGCAAGTCCTTCCTGGTATCCTTCTGGACCACTGTGACAACAGATGCCAGCCTCTCTGACTGGGGAGCAGTCCTGGGTCGCCTGAGTGCTCAGGGTCAGTGGTCTCCGGAGGAATCTCTTCTTCCCATCAACGTGTTGGAGCTTTGGGCGATATTTCATGCTCTTCGTCATTGGGCATCTCAGCTGGAAGACTGTCCAGTCCAGGTACAGTCCGACTACGCCACGGCCATTGCTTACATCAACAAGCAGGGCTGAACAAGAAGTCTTGCTGCTTGGTTAGAGGTCAAGGCTATTTTGTCCTGGGCTGAAGAACACGTTCCTGCCATATCCGCAGTGTATATTCCTGGCATAGACATCGTTATGGCGGACTTCTCTCAGTTGACACACAGTGGACAGCGGAGAGTGGGAGCTGCATCCAGATGTGTTCACCCTCGTTGTTCAGAAATGGGGTCTTCCTTACACCGACCTGATGGTGACAAGACACAACAGAAATGTTCCTAGGTTCTGCTGTCAATGGAGGGACCCTCTAGCTCTGGCGGTGGATGCTATGTCCATTCCTTGGTTATTCCCTCTGGCCTCCCCCCCCCCAAGTTGCACAGGGTGTTACGGAAATTGCGACTGGAGCGCTTTCTAATCATTCCAATTGCTTCGTACTGGCCTTGCCAAGCTTGGTTTCCGGAGCTTCTGGATCTGTCAGTGCCGGAGCCATTCTGGCTCCCTTGTCATCTGGATCTTTTTCTAGAGGGTTACCTGTGGAAGGAGGATGTTCATCGGCTAGCCTTGATGGCTTGGAAATTGAATCCTTGATATTGAAGAAGAAGGGTTTTTCTTCTGGTGTGGTGGCTACTATGATCCGTGCCCGCAATCCTGTTTCTTCCAAGATCTACAGTCGTGTCTGGTCGACCTTTCTGTCTTGGTGTGCTGATAAGGACCTTAGGAATTTGATCTGCCTATGGTCCTGGCATTTTTGCAGAATGGTGTAAATAAGGGCCTCAGTTTGAGTTCCCTTAAGGTTCAGACTTTTGCTCTCTCTGTTTTCTCGAGAAGCCCATTGCCATCCTTCCTGATGTCAAGGTTTTTTCCAGGGCATTGCTCATACTCATCCTGTCTTCAGGAATCCTGCTCTTCCGTGGGATCTTAACTTGGTTTTGGACGTTTTTCAGCACCCTCCCTTTGAGTCCTTGGCTACTATTCCTCTATGCCTGTTGACGTGGAAAATGGCCTTTCTGCTGGCAATTGTATCCATTCGCCGTGTTGCGGAGTTACATGCCTTGTCCTGTAAACCACCCTATTTGGTGTTACAAGGACAAGGCGGTGCTTCGCACTTCTCAGGAGTTTCTTTCTTCTCCATCTCACTCTCTTGGCTCTCCGCAATGTTCTTATATGTACCACATCAAATTGGACAAAATATCTCTAAACTCCAGATGTTATATATAGTACTAGTTGAAGAGCCCGTTACACGGGCCACAGTGCCACTGCCAGCCGGTCGTGGGGCAGTCATGCACAGTAGAGACTGCCCACGCTGCGGCTGATACAGTGCCAGTCGGTCGCGGTGCAGTCCTGCTCAGTAGAGACTGCCCACGCTGTGGCTGATACAGAGCTGGATGCTCCTTTGGAGCACCCTGCTCCGTATCAGCCGCGTCACTGGCAGTCTCTACTGCGCATGACTGCAGCACGTGCAGCAGTCTCTACTGCGCATGACTGCATCGTTACAAACTTTCTAGCGAATTATTATATAGGAATAGGATATATTTATTGAAAAAGATAAATAAAATCAAAGTATTTCTATTTGAGAATTAAAATACAATAATAATGTAGCATTCTGACAAACTTTTTATCTTGATGAAGGTATTAATAAAACAATGCTTGACTTTACTTAAAAATCCCAAATTACTACTACCCTTTAGTAAAATGCAAGTAAATAAGTCTGACATGATCTATTCTTCATAAAACTATGCTTGTCTTTATTTAGTATTTGGCCCTCAACTCGTTCTTTATTCAGTGTAGCCCTTGAGGGAAGAACATAGTAACATAATTGCATCCATGAAGTTCAGCCTTTCCTGTATTACCCTTGTTTATCGTTTTTTTTTTTTTTCTATGCACGGATAATCTCCCATTCATTTAAGTGGCTGTGCCATTTATGGTCTAATCAAATCCCTTGTGTACATAAATCTGTAAACATCTAAACAACTAAACATCTGGATACATAATACCCACTATTCTGCATAAAAATAGCAAAGATATTTTCTTAAAGGGTTAGTAGTGTTAGAACATCAATTCAGCTTCCATTATTCTTCATAGTTTATTCGTCCGGATGGATATGTTACGGTTGTCAAGCAAAACCAGGAGTCAGATGGTATAGTTAATAGAACCTTTATTATGAGAATAATGACAGTAATGCAGTATATAAATATACACACAGTGGGTGATTGAAAAGGATTGAAAAGGCAAGCACTGTATCAGGAATAGCAGTCTCCCAATCTCTGCATCACACTGTCCGAGACTAGACCTCAGCCCACTGGAGTCTTGTGGTAAGGTAACGCCCAAGAGATACCGACTCAGCATGCAGTCAGCAGCTAGGAGTCTGCTAGAGCCCCAGGTCAGTACTAGGAAGGATGTCTGAATAATGGAACCAACAGACTGAGCGAACAGACAGAGCCTTCTAATAGGCACCAGATAGGATAGTCAGACGAGCCAAAGTCATACACGGAGCTGGTAGTCACCCAGAGCCACAGGTTTGTGCCAGACAGGATATCCACTGAGTGATGGAATGCTGGATGTGCAGTGAATAGAGCCCCAGTTCAATACTAGAGTGGGTAGTCAGACAAGCCTAGGTCATACATGGAGTGGGTAGTCAACCAGAGCCACAGGTTTGCACCAGACAGGATATCCACTGGAGCGAATGTATGCTGGATGCACAGTGGATAGAGCCCCAGTTCAACACCAGAGTGGGTAGTCAGACAAGCCTAGGTCATACACGGAGCGGGTAGTCAGCCAGGGCCACAGGTTTGCACCAGAAAGGATATCTGAGCCAAATCAGAGAATAGGAGAATAGTCAGACAGAACCACAGTTCAATACCAGAATGGTTGGACAGACAAGCCGGATCAAACACAGGAATCAGGAATACTAGAAAATGAACTGCTCGCAACCACAACGTAAGGGTGACTGAGTCAGGACTCAGCCTGCCCTTTAAACCCCTCCACAGTAAGTAGGTAGGAGGAACAGCTAGAGGGAGGAAGTAGGTAGGAGGAGACTACAGGAAACAAACACACATAAAGCAGAGGCCTGCAGCATGCTTAAAGCCTCTTGCCTGCAGATGAAGAGTGGAAAGACGCCGAGCATCGCTGAAGCGGCTGTGCTGGAAACAAGGTAATGTGACAGTATAGCGACGAGTGACAATCTTCTGGGAGGATAAAGAAAAACCTGCTCTGCTTCGTCTAGGGGAACAGGGTTTTTCCTTATGATTGAAGATTGTTCCTCTCTGCAATCTCTCCGGTCCAATCACCAGATTACACATCTGAGGGGAGGTGGCTTAAAATAGGTAATGTTGCAGAACATGGGAACTTTATAATTCAATTACTCTTGAACTTCACATCGTACTGAATTGTAATAAAGCTCTACATGGTCCAGCAGCTTTGAAGAAAAATTGAAACTGCATTTATGCTCTAACATTACTATCACTTTAAAGTAAAAAAAAAATAATTTTAAGTAGACAATTTCCAGTCATACCACTGTAAGAAATGTTGTTTAGTTTCTTTAAATAATTAATAATATTATTCTAAAATGACTCACTCTTTATATAATATTTAATGTTTGCCAGTGCATAGCAAGATTTCCTGACAAACAGGCAGACACTGGCATAGAGATGTTTATTACTAGTTTGGTTTGAAATGCAGTCTTTCTGATCTATTGTAGTTTTGTTGCTTATAAACTTATAGTATCTGTGGCTTTTACCATTGTGCATAAAAGAGTAACCTTTGAACCTCAAATGCTATAGCAATCTTTAAGCCAGTGCTTTATGTAGCTTCCAAGGGGTTATTTGTAAAGGATGCTTTGTATTGAGTAGATTTTACTATTAGTTAATGAGAATCATAAACATTTCGATATTCCTCAGTGCAAACTATTACACCTGAAGTCAATGTTGAGCACATAAAACCAGAGATTGTCTCAATATAGTAATTGAGCCTGATTTACTAAGAAATATTGGTGCAATTTTTGGGCAAACTAACTGCACTATAAGGAACAGCTGAAAAAATTGCACTGATATAAATGGGATTTTTAACCCCTTGAATGATAGAGAGGTCTCAACACATTGCTCCTTAAGATTACAATGTGCAGTGAGCCGAGTTTGAGGTTCTGTTAGCAACTGTAATGTCCAGATCCTGGCAACTGACATCCAGTAATGACTAAGTATGGGGGTTTTTATTAAGAGTTTTGACATAAACTGTGTTTCATGATATGAACGGTTTGTGTGTTTTTTGTGATATGTCTGAGTAAATTGTTCATTTATATATGTTGTAATGTATATCAAGGAGTGTACTTTGTTATATGCAGGGTGTGCTGTATTTATATTTGTTTATAGTGGTGTGATATTGTTTGGGTGGCCATCTGATGGGGGCCTCAGGTAGTCAAGTAGGCAGACTGCAAACCGTTAAGAAAAGCCTACAGGAACAAATGCATATTCCATAATAGTCTGGTTTGTCTCTTTTTATGAGCTTGTGGTCTGATTTTGATCCCCCATTTTATGGCCCTATGGAGGGGGATGGGTAATGGGTAGGTTTAGGGAGGGAGTGGTACCAGGTGTAAAAGTGAGTAGAGCCCTGAGCCTTGTTTTTTAGGACTACATCACTTATGATAACTTCAAAAGAATACTATTACAGGGGGCTTTGTAGAAGAATGATACCATCTTAAATTGAATACTTAAAGGGCCTCAGATGCAGTGTAGTCCCTTACTGTTTGGAAATGTGACACATGAATTAATTATTCTAACAGCAGCATTCATGATGGACTGGAGTGGTGACAGTCTTACAAGTGGAAGACCACTAGGAGGGTGTTAGGCTGAAACACAAGGAGGGAGTATATTAAGGTTTTAGTGGTAATTTTTGTAAGAAAATGTTATTTAGAGAAATTGTGGAAGGGAGAGTGACAAGACTTTGTGAGTGATTGCATTTGTGAAGTGAAGAAGAGGGTGGAGTCAAAGATGACACCTATATACTGGACTTTAGTGGTAAGGGTTATAGTGGAGATATTGACATTTCTCTGTCGTCCAATATAGGTTACTGGTAATTTTGGGTAGGCAATCCGCCCCTTTAAGTAGGCAGGAACAATTGTAGAAGTGAATGCAGGGGTGGAGCCTACCTTCCCTCTTTGACTACAGCTAGTCAATCAGCCCCAGTAAGATTTGTTCCTTGGATGAAGATACAGGCAAGCGAACAGTTCTGCTACAGTTTTAGCTAATTTTTATATTTCTGTTAGATATGGAATACCACCATTAGGTGGATTACCATCACTGACAATGCCTTTAGATGTGGGTAGCTCAGTATCCAGGTGCTTTGGTGGACCTTAAGCCCTGGGGGGAAAATCGTGGTTACAAGTTCTTTCCTCAGCAGTTGCCCACTGAGGCTTCTCCTTGATACATGTTAATCTGAAGACAGAAGATCTGCAGGAAAGATGAGCAACCCTTTGAGTGCTGAGGTCCACATATCCAATGTTGCCCCTCCACACAGGGGTTTTCCTTTGGAATTCTTATTGCACACTCCTGCACTCATTGGGTTTATCTGTATGTCTGTTGGGTGTTTTGGAGCAAGTTTCGGTGGTAACTTAACCCTTTGGTTGCTGGTTTGGCATTTTTGGGGGGTTGTTGGCACTTTCCCTACTAGGTTCAGTTTTGTTGGGTCTAATGACATGTTTTAGTAATGTTTGGTGCAAAATTACTTTTTAGTTACAGCTTTGCTAAATTTGTGTTCCGCTTTTACCGCATAGACACCATTGCTCCATTCACCTCTATGGGACTTTACAGTTTGGGACATATCTCTGCAACCGCTCATTGTAGCTCATTTTGTTTGTCTACCCTTGCTCTATTATCTGGTCAACGTTTGGTGTGTGTTGGGGGACTCAGGGGGCTTCGGGCACTGTTGGGGTACTTTTTCTGGGAAAACTACATTTCCAATGAGCGCTTGCATCGCATGCTCGTTCCTGATTGGCTCCCATCGCGGCAGCCATTTTGTGCTTTCCCTGAACGTGTATCTTACGCGGGGCTTGGACTCTCCTTCTCTCCTACAGATTAACCTGTCACCTGCCAGATAAGTGAATTTTAGCGATTTCTGAAGTGATCTTTTAATCATACACACTGTATTTGGGTGATACCTTATACATTGAACATTTTGACACTGTGAAAATGTCTAATCCGTTGGAGCTTGGGGCTAGGCCTAAGACTAAGGACACTGGGTTCTCTGTGTCCCCCATTGCTCATTGCCCCTCATGTCAATCAGGGTTGCCCATGTTCTGCTGTCCCTGAGTCTCCCCCAGGGACCTCCAGCCATGCATTAGAGCCAGTTTGGGTGCAAGAATTTAAGGCTGGTACTAGAGACTTCCGGTCTACATTCCAACTCTTTCCATCCCAGTTACAGGGGGTCTTCCACTCCTGGCAGACTCCTACTTCTGTCAGATCTTCCCTGCCGAAACCGCAAAGAGTACATGAAGTACCAGATTCCTCTGAAGAGGAACTGTTGGTGGACACTGATGATGAGAAATGTTCTGCAGTGTCTCCCCTCAGTTCTTTGGGGACCCCTTTGAGGCTGATCCTGATCCCTCAGCTGAGGGCCTGGTCACAGCCATTTTAAACACCCTTAACATTCCCTTTGTTCAAGCGGTTTCTTTGGACCCCTCTGATGTGTTTCAGGAGCCTAAGAGGCCCCATACTTGTTTTCCACCTAACCCCACTCTTGACCGTTTAGTGTCTGATGAGTGGAAGTCTCCGGACAGAAAACCTTCTGTCTCCAAAAATTTGCCAAGCTTTACCCCTTTTCTGATGCAGAGCTAGCACAGTGGGTTCATCCCCCGAAGGTGGATGCCCCTGTTTCTAGGCTTTCTAAGTCCACTGCTTTGCCAGTTGCTGATGCTTCCGTGCTTAAAGACTGGACTGACAAGACACTTGAGGCCTCCCTCAAGTCTATTTACCACCCCAGCGTTTGCTGCGGCCTGGGTGAATAGGGCCATTGCGGTTTGGACCGAACAGCTCACACTTGCTGTTCGTCAGGGAGCTCCTACTCCTGATATGTTGCGGCTATTTGCCAACATTTCTGAAGCCCAGCACTAAGTATCTGCTTCTTTGTTTGATGCCATCCGTTTGGTGACAAGGGTTTCCACCATGTTTGTGGCTGCCAGACAAGCTCTTTGGCTCAAGATCTGGTCTGCTGACACTACTTCTAAGAAAGCATTACTTTGCTTGCCAGAACTTATGGATCTGATTAGTGAGGCCACAGGGGGCATGAGTGCCCTCCTGCCTATGGTTTCCAGGAAGAAGACGCCTATCAGGCGGAATCAGCATTTTTGTTCCTTCCAGACTGAGACACGCCAGGCGAACCAGGTGGTTCCCTCAGCTCCGCTTTCCTCCTCCAAGCCCAAATAACAATGGAAGTCTAAGGCCTCCACCAAGCCCAAGGCTTCAAAACCTTCTTCAGCATGACTCAACAAACTTAGGTCCCCACTCTGCTGTGGGTGGCCATCTGCGCCACTACCAAAGCGTATGGAAGGACTCAGTGGTGGACCCATGGGTTTTGCAGGTGGTGGCGGAAGGGTACAGGATACCTTTCACCTCTTTTCCTCCCTTCTGGTTTTTCCCTTCTCACACATCTCAGGGCGTAGAGAAACGCTGTCTGTTCAAAGGCCGCCATCCAGGCCCCTCTGGACAAAAAGGTTCTGGAACCGGTTCCTGTCCAGGGCAAGGGTTTGGGTTTTTACTCAAACCTGTTTGTGGTTTCCAAGAAGGACTGCGTTTGTCATCCAAATTTTGGACCTGAAGAATCTTAATTCCTTTGTGGTCAAGACTCATTATCACCAGGAGTCCCTAAGGATGGTGATTGCTGCCATGTCCCTTGGGGAATTCCTTGCTTCTCTGGATCTTCAGGACGAGTATCTGCACATCGCCATTAATCCAGAGAACCGGCAGTACCTCAGATTTGCATGCGACCAAGGGCATTTCAGTTTTTTGCTCTTCCCTTTGGTCTAACTACAGCTCCTCAAGTCTTCAGTCGTGTCCTGGGAGCCTTAGTGTCCGTCCTCCATGGGGACGGCATCAGAGTCACTCCATACATGGATGACCTGCTTCTGAAAGCCCCTTCTCCGTAAATCCTTCATCAGCAGGTTCAGGACTTAATTCATGCACTCACCCATCACGGGTGGATCCATGGACAAGTTGAATCTTGTCCCATCCCAACGACTGGTCTTCCTGGGCCTTCTCTTTGACACTCAGCAGAGCATGGTGTTTTTCACGGATGAGGTGGCTCACCAGATCACCCACATGGTGTCCTCTGTTCAGGCTTACGATCCAGTTCCAGCCAAGAAGTTGTCCTCTCTTGTGGGGAAGTTCATTTCCACCATAGGAGCGGTCCCGTTTGCCATGATTCACACCAGGGAGCTGTCCCTCTCTCTTCATGTGGAACTGAGTCTGTCATGGTGGCTCAACCTCTCCAATCTGCTAAAGGGCAAGCATTTCCTGGTGTCCTTCTGGACCACGGTGATGACGGATGCCAGCCTATCCAGTGGGGAGTGGCTTTGGGTCATCTGAATGCTCAGGGACTGTTACGGTTTCCCCAATAACGTTCACGAGTCAGTACGGTATAGTTAAATGTAAAATTTATTAATAATAGAAAAGTAGAGAGCACTATATACACAAGAGGCAAGCAGAGGGTTACAAGCCAGAGAGCGCTGCTATCAGGAATAGTAGGCTGCCAAGCTTGACCACTCTGCTGGAGACTAGGCCTCAGCCACTGGTAGTCTCTGCAGGAACAGGAACACTGGATCTTGATCCGACGTAGCGACAGTACTGACTCACGCCTGCAGTCAGTAGGGAGCGATATCTGACTCACACCTGCAGTCAGTATAAGGAAAGGGATACCTGGCTCACACCAGCAGTTAGTATCGGAACTAGTCTACGAGAGCCCCAGGTCCGCACTAGATTGGGTGTCTGCTAGGTACAAGGAACAAACGTAACAATAGTCAGACAGAGCCACAAGTCAGCACCAGAGGGGGTAGTCAGACAAGCCAGGTCATACACAGTTCAGGTAGTCAGCCAGAGCCACAGGTCTGCACCGGGTTGGGTGTCCACTATAGGGTTAGACAAAAGAATAGTCAGACAGAGCCACAGGTCAGCACCAGGTTGGATGGAAGACTAGCCAGGTCATACACAAGGTAATAGAACTGCTATGAACAACATCGCAAGGGCAGCTGAGTCAGGACTCAGACTGCCCTTTAAACCCCTCCTCAGGAAGTAGGTAGAAGGAGCAGGCTCAGAGGAAGGAAGTAGGTAGGAGGAGACTACATGTTGCATGGCATAAAACAGAGGACTGCTTCACTCTGAAGCCTCACCCCTGCAGATGACGCGTGGAATGACGCCAAGCTTCGCTGAAGCAGCGGCACTGGAAACAAGGTACTCTGTGACAGGGACAGTGGTCTCCAGAGGAAAGTCTCCTTCCCATCAATGTGCTGGAGCTTCGGGCGATATTTCATGCCCTTCACCACTGGATGCGCCAGCTGGAATACTGCTCGGTCCGGGTCCAGTCCGACGAGGCCACAGCAGTGGCTTACATGAACAAGCAAGTAGGAACAAGAAGTCTCGCAGCTTGGTTAGAGGTCAAGGCTATTTTGTCCTGGGCAGAAGAACATGTTCCTGCCATATCCGCAGTTCACATTCCCAGCGTAGACAACGTCCTGGCAGACTTCCTCAGTCACACACAGTAGAGAGTGGGAACGGCACCCAGAAGTGTTCACCCTCATTGTTCAGAAGTGGGGTCTTCCTTGCATCAACCTGATGGCGACAAGACACACCCGAAAGGTTCAGAGGTTCTGCTCTCACTGTAGGGATCCTCTAGCTCTAGCAGTGGATACCATGTCCATTCCTTGGTTATTTCCTCTGGCTTACATCTTTCCTCCCATTCCCATGTTGCACAGGGTGTTAAGGAAACTGAGACTGGAGCTCTGTCCAGTCATTCTGGTTGCTCCATACTGGTCTCGACAGGCTTGGTTTCCGGAGCTTCTGGATCTATCAGTGACGGACCCATTCCGGCTCCCTTGCCGTCCAGATCTTCTTCTACGGGGTTACCTGTGGAAGGAGAATGTCCATTGTCTAGCTTTGATGGCTTGGAAATTGAATCCTCAGTACTGAGGAAGAAGGGTTTTTCTTCTGGTGTAGTGGCTAATATGCTTAGTGCAAGCAAACCTGTTTCCTCTAAGGCCTACCATGGAGTCTGGTCGACTTTTCTCTCTTGGTGCTGATAGGGACCTACCTCAGGATTTTGATCTTCCTATGGCCCTGGCCTTCCTGAAGGGAGGTGTGTATAAGGGCCTCAGTTTGAGTTTCCGTTAAGGTCCAGACATCTGCACTCTCTGTTTTCTTTCAGAGGCACGTTGCTATTCCTATTCTTCCTGATGTCAAGGTTTCCTTCCACGGTGTTACTCATATTTATCCTGTTTTTAAGACTCCAACTGCACAGTGGGATCTTAACTTGGTTTTGTGCGTCCTTCAGTGCCCTACCTTTGAGTTCTTGGCTACTATTCCTCTACACCTGCTGACGTGGACGATAGCTTTTCTCCTGGTGATCATGTCCGTTCTCCGTTTTGCGGAGACCACCCTTTTTGGTGTTTCACAAAGACAAGGTGGTGCTTCGCACTTCTCAGGAGTTTCTCCCTAAAGGTGGTTTCTGAGTTCCACATTAATCAGGATATTGTGGTGCCTTCCTTCTGCCCTGACCCTACCTCTGACAAGGAGAGGGATCTCCACTTGTTAGATGTGGTTCGTTGTCTCAAGTTTTTTGTGCATTGCATTCGACAGTCTGACACGCTGTTCGTCATTTCTTAGGGTCCCAGGGCAGGGAGACCTGCATCCAAAGTTACCATTGCATCTTGGATTAAGTCCACTATTCGTAAGGCTTACGAACTAAAGAAGAAGCCTGTTCCCTTTCGGGTCACGGCTCATTCTACTAGATCTATTGGGGCTTCCTGGGCTGATCAGTTGTGCAAGGCTGCCACTTGGTCATTTGTGCACACCTTTTCAAAGTACTAACATGTTGATGTGCTGGCACTGGCTGATGCCAGCTTTGGGAGGAAGATCCTGGAGGCAGTCTTGCCTGTCTAGGATCTTCTTCATTTCTTCAGTGCTCCCTCACTTTTGAGCCCTGTTGGCTCTAGTTCAATGTGCTGTGTAACAGTTCCAGGGTTTTGTTACCCCTGTTCAGTGTCTGTTGACATTTAATTTGTTATTGTTGGGCTATCTCTGATCTGATGGTTCATATATGCTCTGGTGACTTTGGGGGCCCTGCGCCTGATCCTTGCCTTACTTCCCGCCTCTGGGAAGTTCAGTGGTTGAACATCCCAAAGTTACCAGTAACCTACATTGATCGACAGAAAAAAGAAGATTTTAGTCTTACCTGTTGAATCCTTTTCTCTTAGTCCATATAGGTTACTGGCCTCCCATCCTGTCAAGGGACCATGCTTGGCTCTCCTGTGGCAGAACATGGGGGTCCTTCGGTTTCATGCTCACAGGAGTCTTCTTTCCCTTCTCACTATCTAGTCACTAGTTAGTGTCTCAAATCTTACTGGAGCTGATTGGCTAGCTGCAGCCAAGGAGGGAAGGTAGGCTCCACCCCTGCATTCACTTCTAGAATTGTTCCTGCCTACTTAAAGGGGCGGATCGCCTACCCAAAGTTACCAGTAACCTAAATGTAATAAGAGAAAAGGATTTAACAGGTAAGGCTAAAGTCCTCTTTTTTGAATATATCAGGCATGGTTACAGTAGTATGTGAGGGAAATATTGTACGAGGCTGGGACATACCCTTGTGGTACCCTAAATGAAAGACAAAATGGATTGGAAGAGGAATAAGAAAAGGAAACTTGAAATGAATAGTTAGATAGGGTAATCACAAAAAGGCAGTGCCATGGAGGCCGTAAGAGTAGGGAGTTTGCAGGAAGAGTTGGTGGTATATCAGAGGTATGGAAAAATTCAATTAACCTAAGATCCCAGGTTCCTAAAATTTTACTTCTGGATTCAAATTTTTGGGGCTGTTTAATTTACTTCTGTGTACATATGCTCCTTCACTGGTTCCTAAAACTGCTAGCTGGCTCCCAAAATTATCTTTGACATCTAAGCTTGTAATAATTTTGTTCACTCCTGATTTATGGTGTCAAAGGCTGCTGATAGGTGGATCAGGGTTAAAAAGAAGTGGTACTTGGAACCGTGAGTAGCTTCTTTTGTAAGTGTAGTCTCAGTATAGTGTTTAGCAGGGATTAGGAATGATGATTTAAGTTAATTGTTAGAAGAGAGAAACTGGGTGAGATGTTTTCAAGTCACTCAAATAGATTGAGGATAAGGGAAGTAGATGGTAGATGATGTTGGATGAGTGTGATCCACACTTGTATAAAAGGGCAAGGGAATATTCCAGTGGAGAGATACATTAAATAAGTGAGTTTGTTTTCTAGTTATGGTAGCAGAATGTGAAGAAGCTGGGTCAGATGGATAGGTTGTGAGGAGAGTAAATGAGAGAAACCAGCAATCTTGAATTCAAATATAAGGGTATAGAAACAGAGGATAAACTTAAAGGGGAATGAACAGCTCTAATTAAAAAAAAAAAAATACAAAAACTCTTACCTTATTATGCCCTTACACCCGTCTGTCTCTTTGTTCCAGTGTTTAAGCTTTCTTCACTCCTATATGTCATGTCCATTGAGGTGGACATGACTGCTGCTTGTCAGACTAACAAATGTTGAATCCCCATCCAATTCAGCTGTCAGTCTTCTGATGAAGTGTGCTATCTTCATCTGCAAAGAACTTTGATTACAGACTACACCAGAAGTTTTACTTTCTGAGATCCCTCAAGAATTTATGTCCAAATGCTCTCCCTGCCCTGCAATATTATTTCCAACTACCACTTTTGTTGTTTTGGTTCTTCTTTCCAAATGCGGAAGTAGGAATCAAAATTGTAGGGCATGGATAGAATGTGGACATAATTGTGGCAGGCCTTTGGCCTGTAAGGACATCCCTGTGTGCTTTATAATGTAAATTCCTTCTAACTAAATTTGGCAGAATACAAGAGCCAGCAAATACCTTACAGCTGAAGAGTGGGGAACTTCATGGGTCTGTGAGTCCAGCAGGCAGCAGTCATGTTCCTCTCTGTGGACTTGACAATTAGGAATGAAGATGATCGTACCTTTGGAGCCAAGGAAGCCAGATGGGTGTCATGACCTAATGATCTACAAATCATTAAAATGCCATTTCTTGCCCACTGGGATATGTACTTTCCAAATAAATATAAAAAAAAGCCTCTAATATCCTTAAAGCTGAAATTTCACATGTTAATAAGTCACCATTCAATCATTATGCATGTGGCGACTAGCTTGAAAATATGTGTCTTAACTATAAAGAGTGCCACATTCTAAAGAAATCTTTACTCTTTGGAGACCGGAAGTCAGGTAACCGTGCAGACATCTTTTCTGCTCACCTGCGCCGTCAGTCACGGTCTCCTGTAAAGAATTGCAGTGTGCCACATGGTAACCGTAAGGAGCTGACGGTGCAGGAGCGCAGACTGCACTAACCTGCCCATCAGTCTCCAAAGAGTAAAGATTTTGTTAGAATCTGCCACTCTTTATGGGTAAGACACGTATTTTCAAGCTAGTCGCCATATGCTTAATGATTGAATGGTGAATTATTAACATGTGAAAGTTCTGCTTTAAAATACCCCCAGCTCTTTTAGGAGCAAAAACCTTTATACACTACCCCCCTCCCCCCAATAAAAAAAGTGACTGATGCTGATGTACTAAGAAAATATGGTGCAAATCTGGGCCAAACCAATTGTACCACAGGTAATAAACAAATATTTATTATAAATGTGTTTTTTAATCTCTTGAATGCTAGAGAGGTTGCCAAAATTCAGTGGGAAGTTTTCAAACATGTATTCCATAGGTAGCGCTTGGTTTGCACCAGAATTGCACCATGTTCCTTTGAACATCAACCTCGTTGTTCTGCTCAATAAAATGCTTAGGAACTTGGGAGTGTTATTTGTTATGTAATTCATATGTACTCTGATATTGATAGGAGTTTGTAAGTGGAAATTGTATGACACTAACAAAATCACAACACTTACATTGACTGGTATTACAAGGATGCATGCCATTTACAATTAGTATCTGAAAATCTAATTGTTTCAGGGTGACTGGAAGCCACAATGTTACCAGTGATCCTACCCTATGCTGACAGATAGTAAATGTTTCAACCGTTTATCTAAACTTCTGGCAAAACAACTGTACAAATTAAAGGATGAGTACATGTTTATTGGGTGCAGTTTAGATTGTTGTTTTAATAATAAACTGTTAGCAACAGTGAAACCTGTTGTCCATACAGTTCACCCAGTTTCTAGAGAACAACAAAAGAGAGACAACAGGAGGCACCATCTTGTGTAATATGACACTATACACACTCAATGTCATGGGCACTTTAGGTAAATGAAACACAAAACACAGGTACAGATGAATTTAACCAGTTTATTTTAAATAAATATGCAAGAGCAAAGCACTTCCTCAACCTTGATAGGAACAGGCGTGAGGACAGTGCACAGTCCACTACCCAGGAGCTGACACTGAACTGTACCCGGACCACTGATAGCCAAGGTAATGTGGAATATAGAACCATGCTCGATTCTATCAGGTGGAGTGAGCAGAAACCTGGAGAGCCAGGAGTCCACACCACAATAGCGTAACTGGGAACACAGGTAGGAGAGACCTCGGAATAATACAAGCCTGGGAAGGCTTGGAGCAAGAGTGCCAGGCAGTCCCTGAAGAGGGACAACTACAATGCGGCTCAGCCTAGGGAAGCTTGGCAACAATACCAGGGAGGTAAATGTCACGCTAGGCTGTATGGAGCGAGAGGCCTCAGAAGCTGATACTGACAGAGTCAAGTAGTATCGGAGTAAGCACGGAGCAGAGACAGCAGAGCGGAAGACAACATGCAACAATACCAGGGAGTTAACTGTTGTGCTAGGCTGATGGAGCGAGGCCTCGGAGGCCAATGGAGACAAGTGGTAGTCAGACAGTAACGGAAGTAAGCACGGAGCGTAAGTCAGACAAGCCACAGTCAGATACCAGATCAGGTAGTGAGCCACAGCCAGGGTCAGATCAGAGCGGGTAGTCTGACAGTCCAGGGTCATACACAAATCAGGTAGTCAGACAGAGCCACTGGTCAAATACTGGAGCGGATAGTCAGACAAAGCCAGGGATCGAGCCATAGACTACATGGAAGCCAAGCTAGGGTCAAACGAGAGCAACACAAGAGTAAAACACTGATACACCACAAAAGGGCAACTAAGCCCCTTTCTCAGGCAGTCTATAAGGCCACAAATCGAGGCGGGCCCAATTGACCAATTAGTGCCGAATACTACAAAATAGCAACCGCAATGTCAAAGATGCACGCCCGCAGCATAGAGACCAGGCAGACGGTGGCAACGGCAATGCCTGCAACATCAGCCATGGGAAACAGGACTGGAACCAACAGGCAGGCAACAGTTACTGGCACAGTGATACTCTACTCAGTAGGTGTATACTCACATAATGAGTTGCTGTGGATCTACTTATAGAATAATAGAATATGATTGTATGAATGCCACCACTTTGTGACAATAATAATTTTAAAAACAACAACTGAGAGAAGTGGGAGTTCTCTTGTATTCTGCATGAAAAGCACTACCACATATGCTTTTTCATAATAAAATTTTACTGAACTTTAAATGTGACTTAGCTGAATATTTAGTAATAAACACACCTTCTAATTATCCCTCTTTAGGAGGCACAATCCCTCTTTGAGACGCAAATCCCTCCCCAGCACATTAGGCAGTGACCCCCTGAAGGGAAATGGCTATGTAAATAGTAGAGCATATCTAGACTTTGCCAAGGCATTTGATACAGTTCCGCACAAGAGGTTACTGTACAAATTGAATGAAATAGGACTAGGGGAAAATGTTTGTGTGTGGATTGGAAATTGGCTGAAAGATAGAATGCAAAGAGTGGTAGTAAATGGCAAGTTCTCCAGTTGGATAAACGTGATAAGTGGAGTGCCTCAGGGATCTGTCCTGGGTCCTCTTCTTTTTAATTTGTTTATTAATGACCTCCCAGAGGGCATAGGAAGCCATGTATCAGTGTTTGCCGATGACACAAAATTAAGTAAGGTAATAAAGTCTGAACTGGATGTGTCTTCATTACAAGAGGATTTGGACAAATTGGGTAACTGGGCAGGCAAATGGCAAATGAGATTCAATATAGACAAGTGTAAAGTTATGCATTTTGGGTATAATAATAAAAATGCAACATATAGTTTAAATGGTGTTTCTCTGGGGAAATCTACTAATGAAAAGGATTTGGGAGTAATGGTAGACAATAGACTTAACAGTAGCATGCAGTGCCAGCTGGCAGCTGCAAAGGCCAATAAGATATTGGCATGTATTAAAAGGGGTATTGACTCAAGGGAGGAAGATATAATTATGCCTCTTTACAGGTCCATGGTAAGACCCCACCTAGAATATGCTGTTCAATTCTGGGCGCCCTTTCTGAAGAAGGACATTATGGAACTAGAGAAAGTGCAGAGGAGGGCTACAAAACTAGTAAGGGGAATGGAAAGTTTTAGTTATGAAGAGAGGCTATAAAAGTTAAACTTGTACACACTAGAGAAACGGCGTCTTAGAGGGGATATGATAACACTATATAAATATGTTCAAGGCCCATATAAAGGGCTTTCAAAAGACCTGTTCATTAACAGAACAGTACACAGGACAAGGGGCCACCCTCTTAGACTTGAGGAAAGGAGATTTAATCTACAACAGCGGAAGGGTTTCTTTACAGTAAGGACAATAAAGGTATGGAATGCACTTCCGGAGGGGGTGGTGCTATCAAATACATTAGATGCCTTTAAAAGGGGCCTGGATACTTATTTAAAAGAGCATAATATAGAGGGCTATGTACGTTAGTATTGGGATTAATATTTAGTTAGGGCTTGTTGATCCAGGGAGAAGTCTGATTGCCATTTGGAGTCAGATGCCTTCTTTTGGGTCAGCGATGGTAAACAGGAATAGGAAAAGGGTTGAACTGGATGGACGCAAGTCTTTTTTCAACCTAAATTACTATGTAACTAGAAATACAGAAAGAGAGATAGCTATGTAAATAGTAGAGCTTATCTAGAAAAATACAGAAAGAGAGAGGGAAAGAGCAAGGGAAGAAAGGAAAAGTAGTGCAGAGGTTGAGAGAAAAAAAAAAAGGGGGGAGGGAATGCCATCTGGTCCACATGACAGTGGTCTGAGAGGCATCTTTATTAATGTCATAGTAAAGTGGTTTGGCTATGGAGAGTTTCTAGAAAGGTAGGAAATCCAGGGGGACCATTGATGCCAGCCTTTGCTGCAGACAGGGCAATAAACCAAGGATTTAGTTAGAATCTCTAAGTGGGTAAGTAAATAGCTGGGAAATCTGGTTAAGTAGAGTTTTGTAAGCACCTGGTCAATTTTCAGTGCATCTTTTATAGTGGCCTAAACACTGTCCCAAGAAGGAGAAATTAAGCGACACAACCACCAAATATGTAGGAAGCCGTCCGAACAGGAGACACACCTCTAGCATAAGTTAGAGAGCCACATCTCTAGCATAAATTAGACTGTGAAACTAACATGGCTATGAGCCTAAATGGTGTACAATACCATCGGGTCATATGTTATAGTTAAGTTCCCTGAAACAGATATCTGAAGGAATTGAGAAAAAGCAATAAACTCTTTTTTTTCTTTACAATCCATTAGTGTAAGGTTGAGGACCCCCAGACAACATGGATTCAAACTTAGAAAGATCTCCAAGAGGTAGACCTTTATGGTAAAAAGAAGGTAAAGGTAGCTGGAATTACAGGCAGGCCATCACTTTCTAACTGTAAGATAGTATCTTTACATAACTTGTCAGAAGGGATGAGAGTACCATCAAGGATTAATTTATTTAAGTTATGAGCATCCAATAATAGACAATTAGAGAAGGAGTTGAGACCCAGGTCTGGAAGGAAGTCTGGAATTCCAAGTATAGAGATTAGTGGGAAAGAGGACAGGGGTGAGAAGTAAGTGGGCATGAATGCCACAAAGCTAAAAGATGCCCAAGAATACAAAGAGCCTGCACTGAACAAGGTATATTAGAATACTGGGACCACAAAAGTTGAGGCGGAGTGACTGCAGGTAGGTAAGACAGATAAAACTGAATCCAGTCTTTGAGGTTCTGGTAGTATGCAAAATCTATTAGAATATTTATGTTAAAGGCCAGGTAGTAGTTACCCTGACATTGTTAAGAGATGCAAGAAGCCGGTTACTAGCTTTCCTCCTCACAATTCCTTGGACCAGGTTTTCCTGGAAGAATTGAAGACATCTGACAGGAGACTGTTACTTAATCAGCACATCTCTAATCTGTATCCCATTTTGGCTAAGACCTTAGTGCAGTGGGCTACCCCTCCTGCCATTGATCCCCTGATTTCTTTTCTTGCCAAGAATACAATGCTTTTGCTGGAGAATGTCACAGCCTTTAAGAATCGGGCAGATAAACTCCTCTACTCATTTCTGAAAGTGAAACGCCCTATCTTTGCCATTGTCTGGGAGAATAGGCCCTTGGCTATCTGGGGTGATCAGCTGTAAGATATCATTGAAGGGGATGTGGTTGATAATGACCTGGTAGTTTCTCTTTGCAGCCAATGCTTTTCTCACTGAAGCGGCCTTTGATGTCACTAGATTTTCTGGCAAGGCCTCAACCTTCTCTACTCTGTGGCTTAAAATCTGGTTGACTGGCTAATCCCATAAGAAGTATCTGGTTTCTTTTCCCTTTGTAGGCAAGCCATTGGTTGGTCTTGAACTGGAGAACGTTATCAGCGCTAAGTACTTTGTTGCTTCAAGCTCCGTCTAAGAGTTGCTTTTTTTCCAAGGAAGACTTGTGAGTTACATTATCCCTGCCAGTTTGGAGATTTGTCAAAGGCTCCCATTCCTAAAGTAGCACAGGGGCATCCTTCTCCAAAACCTAGTCAAGCTTGAGCAGGCAAGAAGTCTCACAAGTCCACCACTGCATGGCTCAAGGGGACCCGGTCCATCTTTGCCTATAAAAAGTCACCTCTACTTTTTCCATGGCATGTGGGCCATTTCACTGATGGATCAGTGGGTTAACTCGCAAGGCTATCGTTTATGCTTGAAGTCCCTTCCTCCTCTGTTTCTTTCTGTCTCGAATTTCTTGGAATCCACAACTAGGTTGTCCTTTCCTAGTTGAAGTTTCCTCCCTGATAGACATCAGGTGGTGATCTCTGTTTGTTTCTTCTCTGGAATGTTGCACCAAATTTTATGCAAATCTCTTTGTGATTCCTACAAAAGATGACGGATGCCTTCCCATTGTGTACTTGATGTGCCTCAACTATTTTGTGATGGTCCCACAGTTCAAGATGGAGTCTCTGTGTTCAGTCATTGCAGTTATGTGCCCTAGACTTAAAGGATACTTGTCTTGCACATCCTACACTTTCCTGGCCATTGGCCACTGTGTGGGAGTACATGGAATTGCTGGATTACCTGCTTTCTGGTCAGGAGGTATTTGCTCAATTACACACACAGGAATTGGTCCGGTCTCAATTGTCCTGTGTCATGTCACAGTCCCTTTGGATGTATCTTCGCTGGTAGCTTCATTGGTGACTCTGGGACATCTGTTTGTCATTCCTGACTGGGTCATTGTCTTCATGGATGCCAGCCCGCTGGGCTGGGGTGCTTTTCTGGGCCCTCTGACAGCCCAGGGCCTTTGGACCAGGGATGAGAGCCTTATGACATTCAGCATCCTACAGCTGTGGGCAATTAGCCTTGTGCTACATCATTGGAATTGACCTCTGCTACATCAACCTTCAGGCAGGGTCCTTTTCTCCATCCCATGCATCCGGACCTTCTGACACAGAGCATGTTGTGCCTCTCTTGGCTAGCTTTGATAGCCTGGCTCTTCTGAAGGAAAAAGTTTTTTTTTTTTCTATTATAAAGCTAGAAAACCTGTTCTCTCTAAGGGCTATTCTACGGTTTGGTCTCTGTTCTGCAAGAGGTGTTCTGACCGGAGCTCGCTGCCATGACCCTTCCAGCTTCTGTTGGTTTTGTCCATCTTGCAGGATGGTATTAAGAAAGGGCTCAGTTCCATCAAAGTTCAAATTTCAGCTCTTTCTGTGTTTTTCCAGCGACATATTGCTTTGCTCCCTAATGCATACTTTTGTCCACTGGGTGGCTAATGCGCACCCTGTCTTTTAGAATCCCACTTCTTCGTGGAATTTGAGCCTCCTTTCAAACCTCTATCTTGCATCTTGACGCACAGGACAGCTTTTTCTACTGGCTATTGTGACTCCTTTTCTGATTGCAAAACCACCATATCAGAGTGGAAAAACAAACTCCTATGGGCTTTCTGCTCAAGGTGGTTTAAGATATTCATATCAACTAGGAAATCGTTTTTCCTTCTTTCTCACCTGCTCATTCTAACTGATAGGAGCAGAACCTTCATCTGTTGGATGTGGTCTGGTGCTTTGAAGCAGTATATTCATTGAACTCATGTAAGCTGGGTATCTCCAAATGTAAACTGGCTTTGTGGAGAAGTAGCTCCATAGACAATAAGCAGGCAGCTCTTTATATACAAGAGGAGCCCAGACCCAGATAGACAGCTACTGAGAACAAACTAGTCTTGCTTCGGCTGAGTTCAGTTCAGTGCCTATCGAAGGAGCTGGCCAGCACCCAAGATAACTGCCTAGGGAATAGTAGCTACCTACTTATTTACAGAGAAAGCAAAGGGGGTAGAAAATAAGGGACCTGTACTTCTGGTTGAACTTTGTTTTGCTGAACAGTGGAGAGATAGAAGTCTGGAAGTCGAACTCCAACTAGCTGGGTCAGTGATTCGATCGGTTATCAAATGATTTCAACTCTGTCTGCACCGAATAGGTTAATGGTAGAATCTAGAGAGTTGAACTCTGAGAAACAGGAGGTAAGGATGGTTGATCAAGTAGGGTCAGTAACAGGAGAGCAAGGAGGCATACAGTCAAAAAGTGAAAAAATAGTCAAGTAGGAGAGCCAGAGTCAACAACAGAGAATTAATACTGGAATCGAGGTACAGGAACAGCAAGCTGAAGAGTAGTTGGGAATGAGGCCAAGGACTCCATAATCCCAACTGTAAGAAGGGAAACGGGATCACAGGAACAGGATTGGGACTGACTCAAAACACACTAGACTGCTAACATCATGTACTAGTACAGGGAAACTGGAGCTTGATAAAGGCACAGGGAAATGTAGAAACCAGGACAAGGACAGAGGATCTGGCAAGCCAAACTACATAAAGCTAGACATGAAATGGCAAGAAACACCAGTGAACAAGATCAGTGTGAGACAACGCAGACTTTTTGTAAGTCTGATACACTATTTGTCATTCATGAGAGTACACTTTTGGGTCAGGCTGCATCATTTATTAAGTTACACAGAGGTGTCAGTAGGTCATGAAATAACCTAAAAATGCTCAGCAATGCCCTGCCCACAAACCCAGAACCAAGCATCACCACCTAAAACAAATGTTTCCCTCTTTGGCCATTCGAAATATCTTTTATATTTTTCTTTCTGTTCTCTCTCAACCACCCTGCATCTATATATAGTTTGTGTCTTTATAAACTCTGTCCTGGAATTTTCAGTACATCCGCTTTTTTCAGTCCGGCTCAATAGAATTTTGGAAATGTGTAGCAATGAAATATAGTATATATATATATATATATATATATATATATATATATATATATATATATATATATATAATATATTGCATAGTAACAGTTGAGGAGGCTAAAAAAGACATCTTCAGCCAATGCCATATTACCCTTTTTGATCTAGAGGAAGGCAAAAAACTTATTGAAGCCAATTCTAATTAAGCCCCAAATGGGTAAATAAAATTCCTTCCTGACTCCAAAAGCATTCGAATAATTCCATGAATCAACATCTTAACTGCTTTGAAACCGTCATAATTCTGAATATTTTTCTGAGTTAGGAAGCTATCTATTACGATCTTGAAAGCAATTCCAGTATCTGCAAACAGCATCCATAGGCAAAGATTTCCATAACTTTACTGCTCTTATTGCACAAAAAAAAATCATGTCTTTGTTGAAATTTCATTTCCGCTTAATGGATGACCTCTTGTTTTTGGGCAGCTCTTTCGGTCAATAGTTCCTTAAAGGGATAGTAATACTTAAAATGTAAAAAATAAATGTTGTAGAGTTTATCCCCATGAGTAAAACAAGGGTACTCCCGCTGCTGAAAGGTGTTTTAATCAAAAGTTATTACCTCTCAAACTTGAATTTTTCAGGTGCAGTATCACTGTGGCCTGAAATTGTACAGTGGTGCTGTTGCTACACCATCCTATGAAGAGGAATAATCAACTGACCAGAGTGTAGCAACAGAGCCACTGTAAAATTTCAGGCCACTGGGATATTGCACCTACATGTTGTTATTATTATTATTATTAATAAACAAATTAAAAAGCATTGGAATCAGGACTGAACCCTGTGGCAACCTAGTTATTGCTGTAAAATAGTTTGTTTATGGTTTATATATCCCATTATTTTCTAAATAGTTCTGGCTTTGTATTGTACATGACATTCAAGATCAGTTATTTTTTTCATTATGCATATGTGCACTCATCAAATTAATAATTTATATTTTTCTTTACTTTCACAGGAGAGTTACTGACTCAACAAAGACCAGAAGGCGTAACTGAAATAGTCTGCCCCAAAAATGGAAGTGAGAGAGTGAACGTATCCCTGGTGTATCCCCCAACACCCACAGTGATCAGCCCATGTTCAAAGTGATTTCTTTATACCCTGCTTGTCCACTGCAGTATTTGTGAGCTAAAAAAATTGAAGAAGTTAATAAAAATTAACCGGACAATTATTGACAACCTCAAGAAATGAATTGAGACTTCATTTTATTTTGTAATGCAGCTGATGCATACCACTGATAATTGGAAGGAGGAGATACTGGAGTGCAGAGCTTTAAGGTAAAAGGAATTTTTTAACCATCTTACCACTGATTTTTTTTTTATCTCTAAAACTGTGGCTTTCGTGAAATATAATATTAATGACATTTTAAAGTAAGCAACATATTTTTTAAATGACTAACTGAAGTGAGAACATTTTGAAGGTCTGGATTCAAACTCTGAAATAAGTTTTTAAGAAAAAAAGATTTACTACAGAAGCTTATAATGATTAATGTAGATTTTCCTTTACACTTATGTACCAAAGCAAAGTCTTCAAATGCCAGTATAGGCCATAATAATTCATGTAGAAAGCAAATATGAAAAAGCTTATGTGTAAAGCACATATTTATGTTTACTTGAGGAGCATCAGTGGAATGCAGTACGCACCTTAAATTTACTTGAATCAATCAAAATGACTGAGCCACTAATTACTTGATTACTTGATTAAGCAGGAATAACCAGAAAACCTGCACTGTTGGTGTGCCTCTAGGACTAACTTTGAGATTCACTGCTCTAGACATACACATACCTATCTTTCCTCTTCAGTATGGTGGAGGTCTGCAAACTTTGCAGTTCCCTCACAATTATTGATTTGTTCTGTGAAACTGACCCCTTCTCAGACATTATGTTTGATAGTAACAGGATATAGTATTCACTACATAGCGAGTCTATGAGTTGAGACTGAAGGGAGTCCTCAGCACCCGTACTGCAACTACAGTTCTTGATTTCACCACTTCATTTCCAAAATATGATGAGAAAATAAGTATCTATGTGGAATAGGAATAGTGTTTGTGTGTGTGTGTGTTAAGGCTCCCTCCTAAAAGGAATAGTTAACATTTATTTACATGTTAAAGCTAAACAAAAGCACAACAAGATAAAGGAACACCAACTAAAGAGTTTGTGGTGCTTACAATAATGTTCCTATTCTTTATATTTGTGAAGGGATGAGTATGAGCTAACCAGTAGGAGAGCACTATTCCTATATGAGACCCTGGAACAATTGTTCTATTGCGTTTTTTATTTTTGTACAGGAGTACTGTATATTGTCAAGGATATACGGTGGGAAAGGATCAGGAGACCCCAAATAATTGTACTCCTCACATAAGATATACAATAGTATTTTAGTTAAATTAATATGAGATCAATTCACATACTAGGTTTGATACTCTACTTCACAGTAAATAAAAATCAATTACGCATTATTATGAAAAACATAATTTTTATTGGAATATAAAATGGATATAAATTAGCAATCAGAGCATTAGTGAATATCAAGTGAATCCGTAATATATCTCATATATATATATATATATATATATATATGACCAAGTCATGTACTAAGATATATTTATTAAAATTGAAATATGGCAATATATATCAGATGATATAACAAGGCAACATTAACATCATATATAGGGTTAAACCTTACATAAATGTATCCAGAGGTACAAGCTCAATATTTGAACACAGCAGCGTAGCTAGGGTTAATCTGCTGTTTTCAATGTTTACACCTTCTGGATGAAACAAAAGCTCTGAATACATTCCTCTTATGTATAGAACAATATATGTTTATTGAAAAGTAAAGACTATGAAGTTATATCAATATGTCATACAAACTATAATGATAAAAAGGGCAGAATCATGTGGCTACAAAATACCAGTACTGCAAAAGTTAACCAAAACCGAGGCCTTCTTTTGTTCTGTCAGAATTTTTACAACATGGGGGTAACTATACTGGCAGATAATTTATGGATGTCCCAACACCATGAAGCATGCGATGAGATTAGCAGACATGAATTAGGAATCTAAAAGGAACCGCACAACAATTGAGAAACAAAGGCAAAGCTTCCCAGATAGCAATAACAAAGGGTTAATAATGAATTCACCAGATCATAGGAGCATCAATGACCAATAGGAAACAAAAATATCATGTATCATCTGCATGCACTTTTAATGGCATGTTATCACATTCCGCAGCATTTCCATGCATATTTATACACACAATAAACATGTGGCTCTGCCAGTGTCAGTGATTACAGTATACAATTACTTCTGTGACGGGGATAGTAACTAGATATCTGTAGTAACCCTTCTATGATCTAAAATTGCTATCGCTCTTATCTCCCACAGTATCAATATCTATATCTATGAATCGGCAATGAGTTATTCTGTTTAGCGTCTTAATTTTGACTGACACTACTGCCTAAATGGCTACTAGGTGACTGTCCCCATTAAATTGGCCAGAGTGGGGAAAGTCACTTATCTTCCACAAAATAGATTAAGTGATAATAATTCTAGAAGCCTTACAGAATTTTGTTTATGACAAAAGTATATTACTCTGTCGTCCAATATAGTTTACAGTTACCATGGCGAGGCGACAGCTCTTCCCAGTAGGCTTGAACAGTTCTTCAAGAAGCCTCCCCCTCCTCCCATATAGGCTACATAGCCACTCCCCTCTCCCAAATAAGATTTGTTCCATCACCTAGTAGAAAGGCTGAGAACAGTTTTGCTTAGTTTTTAGTTATTTTATTATATTTTTCTTAGATATGGGGTGTCAAAATTCCCCCATTAGGTGGATTACCATTGCTGGCTTCCCCTGGAGGATTGCCCAATTAACAGGTGCTGTCTGTGGACCCTTGCAGCCCTGGGAGAGAACATGCAACCCATGTCTCTTTCTCCAGAAGGAGTCTCTCTGAGGCTTCTTCCACTTCAATGGTAATCTGAAATAATAAGACCTGCGAAAAGGTGAGCAACACTTTGAGTGCCATGGTCCACTTATCCCACTGTTCCCCTCTGCACAGGGGTCTTTCTGGAGTTCTTCATACTCCTGTAGTCATGTTGCGTACTTTATATTTCTTTTCCTGGGGTCTATGGAGCATTTTGGGCTGTTTGGTAGTTTTTAACCCCTTCCTTGCCATGATTGCTGAGTTGGGGGCTAATTTTTCCTCGTTTCCCTTTGGGTTAATGTGTTTTCTATGTTTTATTAGGTGTTCTGTATGTGTTTTGGCACTTTTCAAACATTTTCTATTTTTAACATTTTATTTGAATTACCTGCCTTTAAGGCACGCTTTACTGCATAGCCACAATGCTCCACTGACTCTTATGTGACAAACTGCCTTGGAACGTATCTCTGCAACCACTCCACATACCGAGTAGAGAGATGGCTAATTCTTCTTGTCTCCCTTTGCCCAGCACTCCGGTTCACATCCTCAATGCCTTGGGGATCCCTGGGGGATCCAGGTGCTGTATTTGGTACTTCCCATTTTAGCTGACTGTTTGCTGATTGGATCTGACTTCAGTCACCATTTTTTCTCTCTCTTTACATAAGCAGGGCTTGGACTCCTTTACTCCTGTCCTGCCAAATAAGTACTTTAGGCTTTCTGGGGTGAAATCCTTGATCTGGGTGCCAGCAGTGCTGGTGCAAGGATTTTTGCCACCCTAGGCAAAACCTCATTTTAACACCCCCCCTTGGCTCCACCCCTTGTGTCTGGGCCCTTTATACCCCGCCCACTTGTGCAGTTTTAACATTCGGATGTGCAGCTCCTGTATGGCAGGTTTATCATGCCAATACTGATTGTTGTGTTAATGCAAGATTTAGCAAATATTCTAAGGATAGTTGCATATTTGCCAAACAGGAAACAATATCAAACCTATCCTAGGATAAAAGCACACATTGGACCTTTTGGAGAAAAGAGGACGTGCAGTTCTGGGGAAAACCAGCTGCACCACAGGGAACAAACAATCCCATTGATCTAAATGGGGCTTTAAACCTATTGACTGCCAGAGAGGTCTTAAACATATTGCTTCACAATGGGTAAAGTTTATTTGCTCCATAGAGTGCAGTTGATTTGCTCTAAAATTGTTCTAATTCTTCCTAGTACACCAGCCTCATTATGTGAAGCAGTCAGCAGTCCAACAGGCATCAGGCTTCTGTTTCTTTCTACAAGGTTCTGGTGAGCAAAAAATGAAACCACAGCATAGCTGGTGCATGAAATGCTGTAACCGGCCCTGGTCAAAGGATCACAGGATCTTCAGAATGATACTTAGCAATTCAAATCAGCCTAGTGTCAAATGTCACCTGTATAGAGACAAAGGCATGATGCTTTATATCATCCCTGAATCCTTTCTACAGCAAGGACACAATGGGTTTGTGCACTATAATCCTATAAATATTTCCACTTCCCATCTAAACCTCTTTTCTGTACCCTACTCCACACAAAGTCCTGTTTATTTGCATTTGTCTCCATTCATCTATTCAGCCAGCTACAGTTTGCCTAGGATTCCCTTTCTTCTTTTCCCCAAGCCAAGGGAACTTTAAACAATGTAGCACCCAAAGGGTTAACCGACCCCCAGGGCACCATCGTGATATTCAGTGGGACTAGTGGGAAGTTACTTGATGTTACTTACTGGATTGTCGCAGTCTGTTCAAAATAGCGACACGCGGGTGACAGCACCTCTCTTTCCTCAGACCTCAGTACAACAGTCAGCAGCCACCTAAGAGGTGCATGCGGGAGCAGCTCTGCTCTGCTGTGCCTCAGTACAGCAGCTGCCAAGGTGAGTATGGGCGAGGCTCTGCTGTGCTGCACGCCTACGGCCCGCCGCCCCCAGTAGATGTGCGCCCTAGGCCGGCGCCTACCTTGCCTATAGGTGGGCCGGCCCTGGGTGCCAGTATTTGGGTTCCCTATTCTGTAGACATTATTCTCCTGTCGGATTCTAAGGGACATGGGGCTAGGCCTCAGGACGCAGGGGCTTTTCTGACCACCCTTGCTTATTGTTCCTCATGGCAAGAGGGGCTTCCCAGAGAATACTCAGGTCACTTATGCCCCTCATGTGCTGTGGCCCCTGCTTCTCCTCCAGGGCCCTCCAGCCATGAACAAGAACCACACTGGGTCAAGGACTTAAAGTCCTCTATGGCACGGTTTCCTCTTTCTCTTCAGGGGCTTCTTCCCAGTTTCATGGCTACCCCTTTGAGGCTGACCGTTACGGTTTATTGACACTCAGTGACACTCATTGACAGACAGTAAGTTAGATAAAAAACACAGTTTTATTGAACAAATAAAAATGGCAATAACCCTCATGGGTCCAGTAATATATGTATACAATATAGTACTGTCACGGGACAGGTTACAATAGTAAATACCCACACGGGTCCAGCAATTGTACAGACAGTAATAACAATATACTGACACAGGTCTAGTAATAAGTGTGATTCTCAAACGAGGCAGCAGTGAACGGGTTACTGATAGGCCAGGAAGACTGACAGGCCCTATCAGAGCGAGGCCCTTAAGACTCTCACTAGGGAGGGAGAGTATAAACAGCAAGTAATGCCACAGGAATAAGCGAAGGCCCTTAGTAAACTTACAGACTGCCGTAGCAGTAGCGGAGGACAGACTGTATGCCCAGAGGTTGCCCAATGGAGACTACAATGCCAACAACCGGTGGAGAACGGCCCTTTCCCCAGTGGGGATAGATGAACGCTCAGACCAATGTCGACTGCCAGGGTGGAAGTAGCCTGAGGCGCCCAAGGAAACCCAACCTCAGCTGATGGCAGGAGTATAGGCCTAGCGTAATGTGACACAGAATGGAAGGCTCACACTGGAGTGTCGGCCGCACGACACGGAACGTAACCGAGACCAGGCTGCAGGAATGAATGTACGGTATGCAACACTGCCCGGATGCCAAGCCCAACGGAGCCACAGAAGGAGCAGCAGGCAATCCTGGACAGATAGTATATGCAGCCCGTAAATCTAGCTTAGTGAAAATAGAAGAGCCCTTCAACCTGTCAAACAATTCGCTAATGAGTGGTATCGGGTAGTCGCCCGCGCGACATGGAACGTAACTGAGACCAGGCTGCAGGAATGAATGTACGGTATGCAATACTGCCCGGATGCCAAGCCCAACGGAGCCACAGAAGGAGCAGCAGGCAATCCTGGACAGATAGTAAACCGAGGCCCAACGGGTCGGTACACAGATCAGGAACAGCAGCCAACCGGAATCGGGCCCAGTATTTAAGGACAAATACTGGGAGGGCCAATACCACTTCAACCAATAGGAGCCAGCTGAGAACAAGACTGACAGAATGTTGCCAGCATTGCACGGGCATCGTGATACTGACCCTCTGCTGAGGCTCTCATTAAGGTGGTTTTTTCTACCCTTAACATTTCTGTTAACCTTGTAGAGCCTCAGTCTACTTCTGATGGCTTTTCCAGGTGCAAGAAATCCTGTACTGTATTTCCTCCTAATCATACTCTGGACTAAATTATCCTGGATGAGTGGAAGACTCCTGACAAGCGTCTCACTCTTTCCAGGAGATTTTCTAAGCTGTACCCCTTTGCTGATACAGTTTTGGCTCAGTGGGCTACATGTCCTCAGGTGTATTCCCCTATTTCTAGGCTCTCAAAATCTACTGCCTTGCCTGTTGCGGATGCTTTGGCGCTCAAAGATCTGACAGATAGGAAACTGGAGGCTATCCTTAAGGCTATCTTTACTGCCATAGGTGCATCCTTGAGGCCTACCTTGGATTCCACATGGGTTAATAGAGCCATTGCTGTTTGGACTGAACAGTTGACTGACGCTGTCCACAAAGGTGCCCCTAAGGAGGAAGTTTTGCTCATTTTGGCTAATATTTCTGAGGCTCAGCACTATGTTATTGATGCCCTGTTTGATGCCATTAGGCTTGAAGCTAGACCTCCGCGTTCTCTGTGGCTGCCGGACGTACACTGTAGCTTAGAATTTGGTCTGCTGACCTGATTTCTAAAAAAAATCACTGGCTTCTCTTCCTTTTTAGGGTACATCCGTCTATGGCCCTGAACTGGGGGTAAGAGCATCTCGTTGCCTCAGGTTCCTAAGCACAATCCTCAGTCAAGGAAACAGCATTCCTTTCATTCACGCCAAAGGTAGACACAAAGGCCGAGCCCAGTGACACATCAAGCTAGCACCCTGTGTTCCATCCCAAGTCCAGGCAGCAGTAGAGGTCAAAATACAACTCCATCAAACCTACTTCGGCATGACATGCAAAACCCTGGTCTGCACACACCTGGCTGGTTGCCTGCAACACTTTTTCAGTACTTGGACTGGCTCTGTTGCGGATCAGTGGGTATTACAGGTAGTCTCAGTAGGTTACAGGATACCCTTCACATCCCTACCTCCTTTCAGATTCTTCCCTTCTCACTCCCCTCAGGGACAGGAAAAGCTCAGTCTTTTCAATGGGGTGGTTCAGGCTTTCTTGGACAAGGGAGTCCTGGCTCTGGTTCCTCAGCCAGAGATAGGTTTAGGTTTTTATTGCCACCTCTTTGTGGTTTCCAAGAAGGATGGCAGCTGCTGTCCTATCCTGGATCTCAATGATTGTAATTAATTTGTGGTCCGTACGCATTATTAGAAGGAGTCTTTGCACTCTGTCACTGCAGTGATGTGTCCAGGGGAATTTCTGGCCTCTCTGGATCTGCAGAATGCATACCTGCACATTCCAGTTCATCTGGACAATCTCTTGCGGCCTTGGGTACTTCCAGTTCACCACCTTGCCCTTTGGGCTCACCACGGCTACTCAGGTGTTCACACAGGTCTTAGGGGCATTGATTGCCTTCCTGCACACCAAAGGGATCCATGTTACTCCATACATTGCCAACCTTGTGCAGAAGGCTCCTTCCAGGGATCTCCTGGACCGTCAGGTTCAGGGATGTGCTCAGGTTCTCCTCCAACACGGGTGGATCCTGTTACGGTTTTTTAGGACTCTCAGACCAATAAGTGAAAATAAAACACACTTTATTAAAGTGAATAATGCACAAGTACGCCCTCTAGAGGCGGTAGGTAATACACAGATAAAGTAAACTGAGATATTACAAGGGTAATAGCGCAATAGACATAAATGCAAAACAGTATGCACTAGGATGATATTGACCCCCCAAGGGGTTAATGTCCAAATAACATTCTGTCTCAGATGTGGAGGTTTGACACGCCCTGGATGTTAAAAAGGCTGTGCTGTATAGACAATGTTCATCAAGTGCTGAGAATCGAGCTGCCTTGCCAAGGTGTTGGATAGTAAGCAGAATGGGAAACAACTTAGCCCCCACAGGCGTAGTTACAGGAACTGCTTTCGTTTGTGCAAGTGCAAATAGCCCCCTCGGGCGTAGTACCGGATAGGCCAACACTGAAGCCTTTCTGCCAACACTCTGTGTCAATGATATCGTCGGTAACCAATACCGGAGAGCCTTAAGCGCCCAAACGGCCCAAACTATGTGAACACTCTGCAATGGTAGACTAGAGTTGCCGACGGAGAGCGGCCAACTCAGCAGCAGTATCATGGGTAACGAGGCTCGTACAGGAGATAGCGAGAGTGAATTCGAGGCAGCACTGCAAGAGTTAAAATGCACGTTTACTCGAGGCTTCAGCGCTACTGCAAGGCTCTGCACGGAGAGGAAGGCCCACAGAATACACACAGCTCTGCACAAGTAATGAGGCACAGCACTTAATCGAGGGAAGCACCAGGCAAGGCAGTCACACTGACGCGGGCAGCAGAGACTGGAAATGTTGCGGCGGCGACAACTGGAACGCAGGTCACTGGAACAAGCTGGAAGTCGATCTTCGGAGCAGGAAGTCAGCCGGGCCGGGTCGGAGCACGTAGGAGGCAGTCATACAAGCCGGGTCATACACAAGCAGGAACGTCAGTCTAGCCGGGTCAGGATCCAAGGGTGGTACGCAGACGAGCCGGGTCATACACAAGCAGGTACACTGGAGAATGGTCAGGACAAGCCGAATCGGTACACAGGAACTCAGAATACAGGAACACAGCAACAGCACTACTGGCTCAGGAACACCACGAAAGGGCATCTGACAGATGTGATAGCCAGGTATAAAAAGGTCATCAGGAGGCGGGTCAAACTCAGTCAGCAAATCAGTGACAGCCACAACTGAGAGTGACAGGAATCACAGGTACTGTGATAGATCCTGAATATGGACAAGTCTGCTCCACTGTCTTCTCAGGACCTGGTCTTCCTGGGTCTTCCCATCGACACTCATCAGAGCATGGTGTTCTTGACAGAAGACTCTCTTCAGCAGATCACTTCCAAGGTGTCTCACGCCATGGAGAAGACCTATGCTACAACGAGGAAATTCTCATCTCTGGTAGGCAAAATTATATCTACCATGGAAGCGGTTCCGTTCTCCATGGCACACAACAGAGACCTTCAGAGGATTGTGGTCCATGTGTGCCAGGGGGGTTCAGCACTTCTGGATCACCCTGTCTCCCTTCCCCTTATGTAAGGCTAGCCCTCAGCTGGTGGTTGGACAGCTCCAATCCGAGGAAAGGGAGGCAATTTGTGATTCCGTACTTGACCATACTCACGATAGATGTCAGCCTGCTTGGCTGAGGAGCTGGTCTGGGTCACCTGGATGTTCACGGTCGGTGGTGGAAACCCTCCTTCCCATCAACATTTTGGAACTCAGGGTAATACTCCATGTTCTGCGGTACTGGACCTCTCATCTGACAGGATGCCCAGTTCGCACCCAGTTAGACAATGCAACAGCCTTCGCCTATATCAATAAGCAAGGAGGCACCAGAAGCACAACTGCTTGGTTGGAGGTGAAGGCTATTTTAGCCTTAGCAGAAGCTCATGTTCCTGCCATCACTGATGTGCACATTTCAGGCGTAGAAAACATCTTGGCAGATTTTCTCAGTCACCAGACTGTGGATCCGGGGAGTGGGAACTCCATCCAGAGGGTTTTGCTCTGTTGGTGCAGAATTGGGGTCTTCCCTGGATAGACCTGATGGGCACCAGGGACAACTGGAATGTTCAGTTCTTTTGCTCCCGCTGGAGGGATACTCTGGCATTTGCGGTGGATGCTCTATCCATCCCGTGGAGATTTCATCTGGCCTACATCTTTCCTCCACTTCCCCTCCTTCCCAGGGTGCTGAGGAAGATTCAGATGGATGGTGCGTCAGTCATTCTGATTGCACCTTATTGGAACAGACAGCCTTGGTTTCCAGAATTGCTGGCTCTGGCTGCTCAGGATCCATTTCCTCTGTCGCACAGACCAGATCTCCTCCTCCAGGGTTACCTTTTGAAAGAGGACGTGGACAGTCTGGCTTTGACAGCACAGATGTTGAAGCCTCCATCTTAAGGATGAAAGGCTTTTCTCCTGAGGTGGTTTCCAGAATACCTGTGTCCTCTAAAGAATACCACAGAGTTTGGTCTATTTTTCATTCTTTGTGTGTTGACAGGGATGTGTTCTTACAGGAGTTTGACCATCCATCCTGTCTTTTTTTTAATTATGCCATGAACAAGGGCCTCAGCCTTAGTTCCATGAAGGTCCAGACCTCTGCTCTTTCATTCTTTTATCAGAGACGCATTGCCATGATGCCGGGTGTCAAGGTTTTCTTTCAGGGTGTAAGGCTCCCACCCCTCAGTGGGACCTTATTCTTGTCTTGGGAGTATTGCAGTGGCCTCCTTTTGAGTCCTTGGCTACCATCCCTTTACGTCTTTTGACATGGAAGATGGCCTTTCTTTTGGCTGTGGTCTCTGTTTGCAGAGTTGCTGAACTGCAGGCCTTGTCCTGCAAACCACCTTTCCTGGTTTATGGGTGTGTTGCAACGTCCTCCCTTTAAGTCCCTTGCTACCATTCCCTTACGTCTCTTGACATGGAAAATGGCTTTTCTTTTGGTCCTGGCCTCTGTTTACAAGGTATCACTTTGCCCGTGATTTTGCCTTCCTGTTGCATTACAAGTCTTGTCCCCACTGATAGATGAGCAGCAGCATGGCTGGTTGCAGCCTGACTGCTGGCCTCTCTGTTGTGGGTGCGCGTCACTGACGTCTCGCTCGCTATTTTGTACCTTCGGCACTAATTAGTCGATTGATGTCCCTCCTTCTCCGTGGGCCTTATATGTGGCCTGAAGACTAAGCTTCAGTGCCCTTTCATGGTGTACCAGTGTGTTCGCTTATAGTATTCCGCTCTCTGTTGTGACCCTTGCTTGGCTGCTGATTCCGCTCTGTGTATGAGCCTTGGCTTTGTCTGATTACCCGACCCATGCATGAACTTTGTCCTTGTCTGACTACTTCATCCGTGCTTGAACCTTGGCTTTGTCTGACTACCCACTCTGTGTATGAACCTTGGCCTGGCCTGACTACCTGTCACGGTTTTTAAAGACGCTCAGACCAGTATGTAAAATAAAACACAGTTTTCTTTAGCAATAATAACACATAAGGTCGCCCTCTAGTGGCGGTTGGGTGTACATCAACGATAGTGACTGGAAAATACAAATGTAGATGCACAAACGGAATATAAGTACAAATGTACTGCAGAGGAAGGGGTATAACCACAGAGGGTTAAGTCCTGGATAAATAACAGTTTCACAAGGAACTGTTTGGCACGCCCTGTGTGTAAGTAAGCTGAGCTTAAGGTAACCACAGAGGGTTAAGTCCTTGATTATGATCAGTCTCTTGATTGGATGTTTGACACGCCCGAGGTGTAGATAAGCTGTGCTGAAGAAATGTTCACCATAAAGTGGATAAGGACTGTCTCGCCACGGTGTGTAGTAAAGCAAAGCCCAATAGCCCCCACGGACGTACCTACTGGAATGGCTACTGCTAGTGTAAGTGATATAGCCCCACGGGCGTGTATCGAACCGACGTGCAATGCAAGAGCTCCAAAGCCTCCTCAAACTCTACCGGACTGAGTATAACGAGACAGGGCCAATAGCCCAACTGAAGTAGTACCGGAATGCTAGTGCTGAAGCCTGTGCCCGCCACCACTCGGTATAACGGAATCGCCCAGTGTATACAACGAGAGAGAGAGAGCCAAAGCGCCCAACCGGCCTAATCGGAAGTGAATACTTTACTGGGATGGTACCGAGTTGCCGACGGAGAGCGGCCAACTCAGCAGGAGTATCACTAGGAACGAGGCTCACACTGGAGTAAGGAGAGTGGGACCGAGGCAGCACTGGTAGGGTTAAAAGGCACGTTTACACAAGGCTTTTCTGCAGTAGCACAGCTCTGCTGTCTGAGTGAGGCGTACACAGCTCTGCAAGATTGTAACACTGCACTGCACGAAGTAACACCAGGCAAGACAGCCACACAAGTACTGGAACAGTGGATGATAATGTCGCGACGGCGACAACCGGAACGTAGGTCTTCTGGAACACGCTGTAGGTTGATCTTGCAGGAGGAAGTCAGCCGGGCCGGATCGGAGCACGTAGGAGGTAGTCGTACAAGCCGGATCATACACAAGCGGGAACGTCAGCCAAGCAGAGTCGAGGTCCGAAGGAGGTAGTCAGACGAGCCGGGTCATACACAAGCAGGAACACTGGAGAATGGTCAGGGCAAGCCAAATCGGTACACAGGAATCAGAAATGCAGCAACAGAACAACTGGCTCAGAAACACCACGAAAGGGCACCTGACAGATGGAATAGTCAGGTATAAAAAGGAAACCAAGGGGCGGGCCAAACCAAGTGAACAAATCACCCTCAACCATAGAAGAGAGTCAAAAACAAAGAGAAGTTGCACAGCGCCAAAAAAAATATCTATCTATACTTAAATCTAGAAAACTAAGGCTTAGATGGAATTATGCTTAAAAAGAATGGTTAATCTTGTGACTGCCAAAGGGAAAAAAATATATATAGAGTTTTCAAAAAAGATCAAACCATAAAGAAATGTATAGAACAAAATTGTGGTTTGTAGTTTGTAGTTCAAAACAATACTCATAGGTAAAATGTGATAAAAAGTATTCAAATAATTGATATTAAATTCCCAATAGGACTGTCCCTAGATTATAAATAATTTTCCATAGTTTCTCTGCTGCTTGTCTTCAAGAATCGATGTTGTCAAACCAATTGCATGGAGTGTTCACATGTAAAACAGTATAGGAATGGGGGAGAGACAGCGCAAATAGATCTGAGTGTAGTAATTAGCGGCTGATATTTATTCAAAATAAACAAAAAACAATCACAGCTAAAGCAGTATGTAGCGTAATTACAATGAATGGCCACATTAAAAAGTCAATGACATAAATTGGAGTAAGATACACTGTATCTAGAATTGCTACAATTGAAAGAGATACAGAGATAGGGGAGATAAAGTATCGTGGACAGTGTACAGTTAAAAACCAGTAGGAAAAAATGGAGCAAACTGAATATAAACGGACAAGATGGGAAAGACTGTAGTTATGCAATAGGCTGAAAATGGCTAAAACTACATAAGCAAACAAGTAATATTGGCCCCTTTACTAGAGAGCACCTAAACGGATCGAGCACCGGGAGCTGAGCTCTACCTCAGAGTATTGCAGTATTGACTTTTTAATGTGGCCATTCATTGTAATTACGCTACATACTGCTTTAGCTGTGATTGTTTTTTGTTTATTTTGAATAAATATCAGCCGCTAATTACTACACTCAGATCTATTTGCGCTGTCTCTCCCCCATTCCTATACTGTTTTACATAGAAGAGAGTGACAGCTAGATCACAGGCACTGTGATAGTACCCCCCCCCCCTCAAAGACCCCCTCTCCCCACTGGAGGCCTAGGTTTCTGAGGGTACTTGGAGTGGAAGTTGCGCACCAGTCTGGGCGCATGAAGGTCCTTCTGATCAACCCAAGAGCGCTCCTCCGGGCCAAATCCCCTCCAATGGACCAGGTATTGCAACTTCCCTCTAAGTCGCCTAGAATCCACAATGCTCTGCACCTCGTATTCCTTTTGCCCCTGGACGTCCACCGGCCCAGGAACCACCGGGGTGGTCGTGTAACGATTGCAAACCAGAGGTTTTAACAGAGATACATGGAAGACATTGTGAATACGCATAGATGGTGGAAGTTCCAATGCATAGGAGACAGGATTAATTTTGCGGATAATTTTAAATGGGCCAATAAACCAGGGAGCCAACTTATTCGAAGGGACTTGCAGGTTAAGGTTTCTAGACGAGAGCCATACCCTGTCCCCAAACTGGAAAGAGACCGCTGGCAGCAATTTACGATTGGAATATCTCTGATGTCGCTGGAAGGACTGACTGAGGGTCCTTTGTACCTGTGCCCATGTGTAACGGAGCTGCTCCATATGCTCATCCAAAGCCGGAATCTGCTGAGACTGAAACGAGTCCGGGAGCAAACCTGGCTGAAACCCATAATTGATTAAGAACGGGGAGCTCCTGGACGATGAGTTAACTGCACAGTTCCTGGCAAACTCTGCCCATGGCAACAGGTCTGCCCAATTGTCATGATGATCAGTAATAAAACAGCGCAGGAACTGTTCCAATCCCTGGTTGGCACGCTCAGCGGCTCCGTTGGTCTGGGGATGGTAGGCGGAAGAGAAGGACAATTGAATGCCCATCATGCCACAGAATGCCCTCCAGAACCTGGACACGAATTGACTCCCACGGTCAGAGACCACCACTCTGGGTACCCCGTGCAAACGAAACACTTCACTAGCAAACACCTTAGCTAGTTCCTGAGCCGATGGAAGCCCTCTGAGTGGCACAAAATGAGCCATTTTGGAGAACCGATCAACCACCATAAGTATAAATGTAAACCCCCTCGAATTAGGCAATTCTCCCATAAAATCAATAGAAATGTGGGACCAGGGCCGTTCTCCATTAGGCACAGGTTGGAGCAAACCCACTGGAAGATGCCTGGGGGTCTTGGCACGGGCACATGTGGCACAGGCGGCAGTAAAGGCGGAACAATCGGCTCTGAGCGTCGGCCACCAGAATAATTGTGAAAGAGACCATACCAGTTGATCCCTGCCAATGTGCCCGGCAGCCCTAGAGGAATGATAGGTCTCCAAAAGGCGAGTGCGAAAAGGCTCCTCCACAAAGCATTTGCCAACTGGAGTCTCAGGTGGAGCCCTAGCTTGAGACCCCAGAATCTCCTCTCCCAGAGGTGAGGTTATACTAGTGCGGATGGTAGCCAAAATACGGTCAGGCTGAATGATGGGTACCGGCTCCTCCTCCCTGTCAGTGTCCGATGCAAACTGACGAGACAATGCGTCTGCCCTGACGTTCTTAGACCCTGGAAGGTATGATACCACGAAGTTAAATCGGGACAAAAAGAGTGCCCACCTGGCCTGATGAGAAGACAACCTCTTAGCTTCAGAGAGATATGTCAAGTTCTTGTGATCGGTCAGGATCAATACTGGGTTCTTAGTACCCTCCAACAGGTGGCGCCACTCCTTCAATGCCAGAATAATAGCCAATAACTCTCTGTCGCCAATCTCATAGTGACTTTGTGCGCTAGACAACTTTTTTGAAAAAACCCCACAAGGTTTCAAGATACCACCTCCCACAGGACGCTGGGAGAGCACTGCCCCAACCCCAACTTCAGAGGCGTCGACCTCCAAAGTAAAAGGCAGGGAGGGATTGGGATGGGACAGTACTGGAGCAGACGCAAAGGCAGATTTTAAGGTCTGAAACGCATTATCAGCGGCCTCGGACCACTGAGAGGGAGAAGTGCCCTTATGAGTTAAGTCAGACAAGGGTTTCACAATAGTGGAAAAGTTGCGTATGAATTTTCTATAATAGTTGGAAAACCCTAAAAAGCGCTGAATCGCTTTTAACCCTTTAGGGCGAGGCCACTGCAATACTGCTGCCAACTTCTCTTGGTCCATAGCGATTCCATCCTTCGAGATTATGAACCCCAAGAGTGGTACTTGTGACACATGGAACTCGCATTTTTCCAATTTGCAAAACAGCTTATTAGCCTTGAGTAGTGACAAAACTTGCGTGACATCTTTAATATGCTGGGATAGCGTAGAGGAATGAATCAATATATCGTCCAGATATACCACCACACAGGACTGAAGCATGTCACGCAAGATGTCATTGATCAGCTCCTGAAATACCGCAGGTGCATTACATAAGCCAAACGGCATTACCAGATATTCGTAGTGCCCCGTTCTGGTATTAAATGCCGTTTTCCACTCATCATCTTCTCTGATTCTTACTAGATTGTAAGCAGCCTGTAAATCAAGTTTGGTGAAGACAGAAGAGCCCTTCAATCTGTTAAATAACTCAGTGATGAGTGGAATAGGGTATGCATTCTTGGGCATCAGCTTATTAAGCCCCCGGTAATCTATACATGGCCTAAGTTCGCCATTTTTCTTCTTAACAAAGAAGAATCCGGCACCAGCCGGGGAGTTAGACTTGGGAATAATTCCTCTACCAAGAGCGTCCTCAGTGTACTCCTCCATTGCCCTGTTCTCTTCGCAAGACAGTGGGTAAGTTCGACCCCTTGGAGGAAACACACCAGGAGGCAGATCAATAGCGCAATCGTAGGGTCTGTGCTTGGGCAATGAGCTAGCCTCCCCCTTTCTGAATACATCACTGAATTCACCATATTCAACTGGTATAGCAGGGGAGGTACACATAATTTTCACAGGGAGGGATAGGCAGTTTTCTTTACAGTAATTGGACCAGGCACTGACTTGGCATGTTTGCCAATCAAATTGAGGATTATGCCGAAGCAACCATGGAAACCCCAATATGACTGCATGGTGAGGAGAGCGGATAATCTGAAACTGAACCTCCTCTTTGTGGAGAGCCCCAACTGACATAGAGATAGGAATGGTTTCCATAGTAATAAAGGCTGGTTCCAATGGTCTGCCATCAATGGCCTCTACTGCCAACGGACATTCCTTTTTGCATAGAGGAATATTGTGCAAGTCTGCGAAAGATTGGTCCATAAAGTATCCGGCTGCACCAGAGTCCACCAGTGCCAAGGTGTCTGCGTATCACAGTGCCTGTGATTCCTGTCAGTCTCAGCTATGACAGATACTGATTTGCTGTGTTGGTTTGGCCCGCCCCCTGGTGACCTTTTTATACCTGGCTAGCAAGACTGTCAGGCGCCCTTTCGTGGTGTCTCTGTGCCAGTTATTGTGCTGTGTTCCGGATTCCTGTGTACCGACTTGGCTTGTCTTGACTATTCTCCTGTGTTCCTGCTCGTGTATGACCCGGCTCGTCTGACTACCTCCTCTGGATCCTGACCTGGTTTGGCTGACGTTCCTGCTTGTGTACGACCCGGCTTGTGTGACTACCTTCTACGTGCTCCGACCCGGCCTGGCTGACTTCCCGCTCCGAAGAACGACTGCGGCTTTCTACAGTGACCTGTGTTCCAGTTGTCGCCGCCGCGACATTTCTATCTACTGTTCCAGCTTTTGGTGTGACTGCCTTGCCTGGTGTACTCCGATCAGTGCTGTGCTTTTACCGTTGCAGAGTTGGGCGTACCCGTGCCTCCCTCAGACTGCAGAGCCTTGCTTTACCGCTGATAAGCCTCGAGTAAATGTGCTAATTAACCCTAGCAGTGCCGCTGGGTTCCACTCTATCGCTAATCCTGTAAGAGTCTCTTTCTCAGTGAATACTACTGCTGAGCTGGCCGCTCTTCGTCGGCAGCTTCACACATCCTTGCAGAGTATTTACATCCGTTTAGGCCGGTTGGGCGCCTGAGACCCTTTCTCTTGTTCAGTAGCGATCCCGCTTTCCTGAGTGGTGGCAGGCACAGGCATCAGCATTCGTATTCCGGTAATCACGCCCGTGGGGGCTGTCGGCTCTAGCGTATGCTTTCCCATTATCCAGTTTAGTCTGAGGAGGCTTGGCAGCTATCGCCTTGAAGGCCGGTTCCAATTACGCCCGTGGGGCCTTATGCACTTGCACTAGTTGAAGCAGTTCCAGTAGGTACGCCCGAGGGGGCTACGGGGACTTTGGTGCTTCTTACTGAACACTGTGGCGGGGCAGTCCAGTATCCAGCCGGTGATAGTCTTGGTCTCCAGCATCAGCCTTATAACACCCAGGGCGTTCCAAACATTCACATCTGAGACTGACTGTTATCAAGGACTTAACCCCTGAGGGGTACACGCTATCCTATTTCTGTGTAATTGTACTTAATGGTCATTTGTGCATTTACCATTTTAAATATATATATATTATCTGTATATATTTACCACCACTAGAGGGCGTGTTATTGCCTTATCTTATTTTAATAAAACTGTGTTCTTATTCACCCAATGGTCTGAGTGTCTTAAAAGAAACCGTGACACTGCGCCCTTATCTGCCCAAGAGAACGTCACCTGGATGGTGGGTTTAGCAATGTTAGGATCTGGGGACTGTTGTACACCACCTAGGGCCTGTCCCCCAAGGTACCCTAGGTGCGTGCGTTTCCCGGCCTTACCGGACAATTGCGCAAAAGGTGCCCCTGTTTGCCACAATAAAGACAAAGACCATGCTTTTTACGAAAAGACCTCTCCTCGTTGGAGAGTCTCGTGAAACCCAGTTGCATTGGCTCTGCTGCCTCTCCCGTGCGTTCAGGAGGAAAGGGTGGAGAGGGTGGGTCAAAGAAGCAGTTCTGCCCATGCTTCCTGGAAGTTGCCTTTCGTGCCAACCTTCTCTCTGATACGGGAGTCAATGATCATTACATAGTCAATGAATTCATCTAGGTCACAGGGTACATCCCGGGCAGCAATTTCATCTTTGATTGTTTCGGAGAGCCCCTTAGCGAAGGCTGCCAATAATGCCTCATCGTTCCAGCCCACCTCCGCAGCCAGGGTCCGAAATTCTATCGCATAACTGCCCAAGGAACGTTCGCCCTGCTGTATCTCCATTAGTTTTTTGGCAGCGGAGGCCACTCTACCAGGTACCTCAAACACACGGCGGAACTTTCTTACAAATTCGTTAAAGTTCAGCGTGCAAGGTCTGGCACCTTCCCACAAGGGGTTCGCCCAAGCCAAAGCCTTGCCAGTTAGTAGCGATATCATGAAACCGACCCTGCTCCGGTCGTTAGGAAAAGCCTGGGGCGTTAATTCCAGATAGAGCTCTAACTGGTTAATGAAGCCCCTGCATAGGGAAGGCTCGCCATCATATCTCAACGGTAACGGCGCCGTAGCCGTTAAGCCTCTGACGCAAGTAGGAGGAGCTAGAGGCGGATTGTCCGGTATCAAGACTGGGGAGACCACCGGATTCGGATTAGGCTTGTCTAGGTGTATCGTACGCTCAAGCAGGGTTTGTAGAGCCAGTGCCAATTGATCTAAGCGCTGCTCATGGGCATCCATTCTCCAGTGGATGTTTTGAGTGTTACCTTCGCCCTTACTGTCTGAGGTCATGGCCCTTTCGTACTGTCACGGTTTTTAAAGACGCTCAGACCAGTATGTAAAATAAAACACAGTTTTATTTAGCAATAATAACACATAAGGTCGTCCTCTAGTGGCGTTTGGGTGTACATCAACGATAGTGACTGTAAAATACAAATGTAGATGCACAAACGGAATATAAGAACAAATGTACCGCAGAGGAAGGGGTATAACCACAGAGGGTTAAGTCCTGGATAAATAACAGTTTCACAAGGAACTGTTTGGCACGCCCTGGGTGTAAGTAAGCTTTGCTTAAGGTAACCACAGAGGGTTAAGTCCTTGATTATGATCAGTCTCTTGAGTGGATGTTTGGCACACCCGAGGTGTAGATAAGCTGTGCTGAAGAAATGTTCACCATAAAGTGGATAAGGACTGTCTCGCCACGGTGTGTAGTAAAGCAAAGCCCAATAGCCCCCACGGGCGTACCTACTGGAATGGCTACTGCTAGTGCAAGTGATATAGCCCCACGGGTGTGTATCGAACCGGCCTGCAATGCAAGAGCTCCAAAGCCTCCTCAGACTCTACCGGACTGAGTATAACGAGACAGGGCCAATAGCCCAACTGAAGTAGTACCGGAATGCTAGCGCTGAAGCCTGTGCCCGCCACCACTCGGTATAACGGAATCGCCCAGTGTATACAACGAGAGAGAGAGAGCCAAAGAGCCCAACCGGCCTAATCGGAAGTGAATACTCTACTGGGATGGTACCGAGTTGCCGACGGAGAGCGGCCAACTCAGCAGGAGTATCACTAGGAACGAGGCTCACACTGGAGTAAGGAGAGTGGGACCGAGGCAGCACTGGTAGGGTTAAAAGGCACGTTTACACAAGGCTTTTCTGCAGTAGCACAGCTCTGCTGTCTGAGTGAGGCGTACACAGCTCTGCACGATTGTAACACTGCACTGCACGAAGTAACACCAGGCAAGACAGCCACACAAGTACTGGAACAGTGGATGATAATGTCGCGACGGCGACAACCGGAACTTAGGTCTTCTGGAACACGCTGTAGGTTGATCTTGCAGGAGGAAGTCAGCCGGGCCAGATCGGAGCCCGTAGGAGGTAGTCGTACAAGCCGGATCATACACAAGCGGGAACGTCAGCCAAGCAGAGTCGAGGTCCGAAGGAGGTAGTCAGACGAGCCAGGTCATACACAAGCAGGAACACTGGAGAATGGTCAGGGCAAGCCAAATCGGTACACAGGAATCAGAAACGCAGCAACAGAACAACTGGCTCAGAAACACCACGAAAGGGCACCTGACAGATGGAATAGTCAGGTATAAAAAGGAAACCAAGGGGCGGGCCAAACCAAGTGAACAAATCACCCTCAACCATAGAAGAGAGTGACAGCTAGATCACAGGCACTGTGATACTACCCGCTCCGTGTATGTACCCTAGTCTGTCTGACTACCCAATCTGTGTATGACCTTGGCCTTATCTGACTCCACTTGTGTATGTACCTTGGGCCTGTCTGACTCTCTGTCTATGCAGGTGCTTGGGCCTGGTCTCTACCTCTCTGTGTTGCCTCGGGTTAGTCTGCTGCCTTTTAGGCCTTGCCAGAGCTCTAGGTTTTTACTGTGGTTATTGGCTTTGGACCCTAGCATTCCAGGGGAACACTTATCTGCTTGGGACCCTAGCGTTCTAGGGTATCACTTATCTGCTGTAGACTCTAGTATCCTAGGGTAGCGTTGCTGCCTCCCAGCCACCCTCTCTCCATCTCGGGTAGGCTGAGAGAACCGTAGGCTAGGTTCTCTCTCCCATTCTGAAGTACCTGGTTCCAGTAGTGCAGGCTAGGTTCAGTGTTCAGCTCCTGGGTTGTGGACTGTAGCGCTGTCCTCACGCCTGACCCTGGGAAGGTTTGGGGAAGTGCTTATCTGTATATTTTCATTAATAAGGTGGTGGTGATCTTAATGTATCTGTCTGAGTCATTATTTATCTGAGCCACCGTGACACAAGGAAAAAGGCTGTTCTCCGTAACTCCCAGGAATTTCTTCCTAAGGTGGTCTCTGAGTGCCACATCAATCAGTAGATTGTTGTGCCTTCATTTTGTCCTGAACCTAAATCTGTCAAGGAGAGGGATCTCCACTTGTTGGATGTTGTGCTTTGCCTCAAGTTCTATGTGCACTGTACTGAGTCCATCCACAAGACAGAAGCTGTCCTTTATTTTCTTTTATTACTCGGTGTGCCCTATCAGGCTCACTTTGTGTCAGATATGTTCACTTCAACCAACACACGTATGCCCTACTGCTACTCCTTCCCAGAGAAGCAGACTACAAATAAAGAAATAAAATATCTAGTATCCTCCTAGATAGACTGATCTACTTTCAAACAAGAATCATTTGCAGTGTATGGGGACACAAAAGGACTGGGCCACCACCAGACCCTTTTATAGGTCAATCCCACCCCCAACTGTCAAACTACTTATATTATTTTAAACAAACCATAATTAAATGTTCAAGCAAGCAAATCAAATATAAGGATATGTACTATGCAGCTAAAGAGAGAAAGTGTTTGTAAAGCAAAAAAAAGAGAAGCAACAGCGATAGCACAATATGATATACACATAAACCATAATATAACATTCTATTAGTGAACAATACATTATCCAGACAGTAAAGCCTTTTTCATAATAATGTCCTTTAACTACCCTTGTGTCAAAATACAGTTATGTTAAATCAATTTCTAATTATTGTGGTAAAAACAACAAATCAGTGGCAAATGTATTTTTCATGTTTGATATAAAGAAATAATTATCAAAGGAGAAGGGCATCAAGATTTGCATATAAACAGTTTAACAATATCGAAGGCTATATCAAACATGTATCAGTGTATATTGGAGTTACAATTATGTTTCAACTATGAAATGAGAAAACAGAAAAGCAGAAGAAAAAAGGAGGTAGGGTTAGGTGGGAAGGGAAACTGGGGATGAAGGAGACAGCGCCAGAAAATCAGTTAACACTTCATTTGAACTGAGCTATATTAGCCTTTTGTAAATCTAGTACCACATACTCTTCATACCACATAGTCCTGGATAAGCAGCTACCAAGGTCACTCTTTCAGGCTCAGGCTCTGTGAAACTGCTGAGACGGATAATGTCAAGAACTGACGCACAATTACTTTGTTACATTAGTGAGTAAAGTTAACAGTGAAGTAAAAAAAAAACTTTTTGTAGACACAGGGTCTTGCTCCATAGTTTTGAATATTTTAGCAGGGACATCCTGGAGATAAGAGCACAATCAAATGGAGAAAATAGTTTTTGCCTTACTTGCTCTTACGAAAAACAAAACAAAAAGAAAACCCACAACAATATTGTTGACTCATGACATATGGGTATAACATGATCACTCTGATGTTTATATCTCTGACATATCTCTCTTCTGTACATATTTATTCTCATTCAGTTTTAGGAACATTTCCCCATATGTCTGCTTTTACAGAGAGACAGAGAGAGCCTTTATTATAGTTTCTACAACAAAAGCCTAGGAAGGCCATTTTACTAAGAGAAGGAGGGGGCAAACAATTAATGCTGACCCAACTCTAATTTCTTATTTTTACGTGGTTTAGTTTCTTGCATCCGTTCTTGTCATAATCTATAATAAGAGGCAGTAACATTGTAAACATTTGGGCAGCAGCTTAGAACATGTGGCTTACACTAGGTAAAAGGGGCAGGAGGGGGATACTTTATCATTCAGTTACTCTTGACCTACAACTCTGACAGTATTGAAATAAAACTATCCGTGGCCCAATTACTATGAAGATTAATTGGAGCTGCTGCTGTTAAACATTACCATTCCTTGAATTTTTTTTACCAATGCGTTAAACATGTTAAAAAATCATACATCTGTATGCTTGTTTTCTGTGTCGTCCAATACAGGTTACTGGTAACTCTGGGTAGGCGATCTGCCCCTTTAAGTAGGCAGGAACAATTCTAGAATTGTGTGTGGAGCCTACATTCCCTCCTTGGCTGCAGCTAGCCAACCAGATCCAGAAAGATTTGTTCCTTGGTGAAGATAACACAGGCAAGAGAACAGTTCTGCTATAGCTTTAGAAGTTTTTTATTTTTCTGTTAAAAATGGAATACCACCATTAGGCAGATTACCATAACTGACAATGCCCTTAGATTTGGCTATCTCAGTGACCAGGTGCTTTTTGTGGACCTTAAGCTCTTGGGGGGAAATCTTGGCTACAAGTTCTTTCCTCAGGAGTTGCCCACTGAGGCTTCTTCTTTAAATAATCTGAAGAAACAAGATCTGCAGGAAAGGTGAGCAACCCTTTGAGTGCTGCAGGTCCACATGTCCCACAGTGCCCCTCCGCACAGGGGTTTTTCATTTGGAGTTCCTATTGCACACTCCTGCACTCACTGGGTCTATCTGTATGTCTGTTGAGTGTTTGGAGCAGGTTTATGTGGTATTTAACCCTTTCGCTGCTGGTTTGGCATTCACTTTTCCTACTGGTTCAGTGTTTTTTTGGGTATCCTAACATGTTTTAGTGATGTTTCATGTCTTTTAATATTACACCTTCAATTTTGTAAAATTTGAGTGCGCACTTTACCGCATAAGTGCCATTGCTTCATTGACTCCTATGGGACTGTACAGTTTGGGACATATCGTTTAACCTAGCGACTTCAGAGATGGCTCATGTTACTTTTCTGCCCTTGCTCTATCATCCGGTTCATGTGTCTAGTGTGTTGGGGGGTTCAGGGGGCTTCGGGCACTGTTTGGGGTACTTTTCTGGGAAGACTACATTTCCCATGAGCGCTTGCTTCACACGATCATTTCTGATTGGCTGCCTCCACGGCAGCCATTTTATGATCTTTCCAGAATGAGTATTCTACGCAGGGCTTGGACTCTTCTTCTCAACTCTGCTGATTAACCCTTCGCCTTCCAGATACGTTTATTTTAGCGATTTCTGGGGTGAAACTTTAATAATTGGGTGATTTCTTATACAATAAGGTTATTGACACTGTGAGAATGTCTATACCATTGGAGCTTTGGGCCAGACCTAACACTAGGGATGCTGGGGTCTCTGTATCCCCTGTTGCGCATTGCTCTTCCTGTCATTCAGGGTTACCTAGAGAATTCTCAGGTTGTTTATGCCCAGCATGTTCTGATGTCCCTAAGAGTCTCCCAGGGACCTCCAGCCATGCATTAGAGCCAGTTTGGGTGCAAGAGTTCAAGGCTGCTACTAGGGACCTTAGGTCCACTTTGCAACTCTTTCCATCCCAGTTACAGGGGGTCTTTCATTCTTGGAAGATCCCCTCCTTCGTCAAGTCTTCCCTGCCAAAACCTCAGGGTGTACCTGACATGTCAGATTCCTCTGAGGAGGAACTGCTGGTGGATTCAGATGTTGAGGAATGTTCTGCGTTGGGCTCCTCTCAGTTTTTTGGGGCTCCTTTTGAGGCTGATCCTGAGCCCTCGGCTGAGGGCCTGATCAGGGCTGTTTTTAAATACCCTAAACATTTTGCAGGTAGTAACAGAAGGGTACAGGATCCCTTTCATCTCTCTTCCTCCCTTTCGCTTTCTTCCTTCTCATACACCTCAGGGTGCAGAGAAATGCCGTCTATTCGACGGTGCTGTTCAGGCTCTTCTGGACAAGGACGTTCTGGAGCCGGTTCCAGTTCAGGACAGAGGAATGGGTTTTTACTCAAACCTCTTTATGGTCTCCAAGAAGGACGGCGGTTGTTGTCCCATTTTGGATTTGAAGGATCTCAATTCCTTTGTGACTCGGACTCTTTATCACCAGGAGTCTCTACAGACAGTGATTGCTGCCATGTCCCTGGGGGAATTCCTTGCATCTCTAGATCTTCAGGGCTTACTTACACGTTGCCATTCATCCAGAGAGCTGGCAGTACCTCCGGTTTGCCTGCGATAGGGGACATTTTCAGTTCTCAGCTCTTCCATTTGGTCTGACGACAGCTCCTCAGATCTTCAACCGTGTCCTGGGAGCCTTAGTGTCCGTCATCCACCAAGACGGCATCAGAGTTACTCCATACATGGACGACGTGCTTCTGAAAGCCTCTTCTGCGGGACTTCTTCATCAGCAGGTTCAGCAATGCATTCATGCTGTCACCCATCACGGGTGAATCATCAACTTGGACAAATCAGATCTTGTCCCATCCCAGCGTCTGGTCTTACTGGGCCTCCTCTTCGATACCCAGAAGAACATGGTGTTTCTTACGGACAAGGTGTCTCACCAGATCGCCCACAGGGTTTCTGCAATACTGGCTCAAGATCCAGTTCCAGCCAAGAAGCAGTCATCTCTTGGAGAAATTCATTTCCACCACAGAGGCGGTACCGTTTGCCATAGCACACACCAGGGAACTCCAGCGGTTTGTGATCCAGGTGTGCAGGGCTCAGCCAGACCTTCCAAAGATGTTGGTGTCACTTCCTCTTCATTTAGAACTGAGTTTGTCCTGGTGGCTCGACCTCCCATATCTACTGAAAGGCAAGTCCTTCCTGGTTTCCTTCTAGACCACGGGGACGACGGATGCCAGCCTTTCCGGATGGGGAGCGGTCCTGGGTCGCCTGAGTACACAGGGTAGGTGGTCTCCGGAAGAATCTCTCCTTCTCATCAACATGTTGGAGCTTCGGGCAATATTTCATGCCCTTCGTCATTGGACATCTCAGCTGGAAGACTGTCCAGTCCGGGTAGAGTCTGACAACCCCACTGCAGTGGCTTACATCAACAAGCAGGGTGGAACAAGAAGTCTCACCGCTTGGTTAGAGGTCAAAGCTATTTTGTCCTGGGCAGAAGAACACGTTTCTGCCATATCCACAGTGCACATTCCTGGCGTCATCATGGCGGACTTCTTCAGCTGACACACAGTGGACAGCGGACAGTGGGAACTGCACCCAGAGGTGTTCACCCTCATTGTTCAGAAATGGGGTCTTCCTTACATCGACCTGATGGCAACAAGACACAACAGGAAGGTTCCGAGGTTCTGCTCTCGATGGAGGGACCCTCTAGCTCTGGCAGTGGATGCAATGACCATTCCTTGGTTATTCCCTCTGGCCTACATGTTTCCTCCCCTCCCAATGTTGTACAGGGTGTTACGGAAATTACGACTGGAGCATTGTCCAGTAATTCTGATTGTGCCGTACTGGCCTCACCAGGCTTGGTTACCAGAGCTTCTGGATCTGTCAGTGGCGGAGCCATTCCAGCTCCCTTGCCGTCCAGATCTTCTTCTACAGGGTTTCCTGTGGAAGTAGGATGTTCATTGTCTAGCCTTGATGGCTTGGAAATTGAATCCTCAATATTGAGGAAGAAAGTGTTTTCTACTGGTGTGGTGGCTACTATGCTCAGTGCCCACAAACCTGTTTCTTCCAAGATCTTAGTGTCTGGTCGACCTTTCGTCATTCCTGAGGGTTCCAGGGCAGGAAAACCGGCTTCCAAAGTGACTATTGCGTCCTGGATCAAGTCCACCATTCGTAAGGCTTACGAGCTGAGGAAGAAGCCTCTCCCCTTTCGGGCCACGGCTCATTCTACAAGGTCTATTGGGGCCTCTTGGGTTTACAAGAATCAGGCCTCTTCTGATCAGTTGTGCAAAGTGGCCACTTGGTCATCTGCGCACACCTTTTTGAAGCACTACTGTGTTGATGTGCTGGCATTGGCTGATGCCAGTTTTGGGAGGAAAGTCCCAGAGGCAGTCTTGCCTGTCTAGGATTTTCTTCGGTTCTTGGTGCTTCCTTCACTTTTGAGCCCCGTTGGCTCTAGTTCAGTGTGCTGTGTAACAGTTGGGGTGTTACCCCCGTTCAGTGCCTGTTGGCTGTCTTTGATCTGATGGTTCATATCTGCTCTGGTGACTTTGGCGGCCTTGCACCTGGTCCTTGCCTTACTTCCTGCCTCTGGGAAACTCAGTGGTTGGACATCCCAAAGTTACCAGTAACCTGTATTGGATGACAGAGAAAAGAGAATTTTAGTCTTACCTGTTAAATCCTTTTCTTTTAGTCCCTACAGGTTACTGGTCTCCCACCCTGTCAATGGACCATGCTTGGCTCTCCAGTGGCAGACTGTGGGGGTCCTTCAGGGTCATGCTCACAGGAGTCTTCTTTCCCTTCTACTATCTTGTCAATAGTTAGTGTCTCAAATCTTTCTTGAGCTGGTTGGCTAGCTGCAGCCAAGGAGGGAAGGTAGGCTCCACCTCTGCATACAATTCTAGAATTGTTCCTGCCTACTTAAAGAGGTGGATTGCCTACCCAGAGTTACCAGTAACCTGTATGGACTAAGAGAAAAGGATTTAATAGGTAAGACTAAAATCCTCTTTTATGTTGCTACACTATTTACAATTTTGTATTTGTATGTTTATGTTTATATATTTTTTTCTTTTCCCAGAAATCAAAACAAAATGGAACAATCCATCCAATCATTGCTGCAAAGGAATCAGGGGAAGAAATGACTTGAACACTCACGCATCCAGGGTCAACTGAAGAGTGACTGTTCTGCACTGAAGACACTAAAAAATTAAAATAAATAAAGACATTATGTTGGACAATAATGTGTGTGTTGCTGGAATATATGTTGAGGTGAATTTTACCTCAATTTAAACTGAAAACTGTTATCCTTTAAGAAAATACTTGGGACTTAAAGCAGACAACTATGTTAATGGCTTCTCAGGGATTATGCTTGCCATGCACATGTAAGCCATAATATATAGGTTTTATTGTATGAAAAAAACAAAGCTATTTAATATAAAAAAATGAATCCATCTAAGTTCACTTCATTTTGAGCAAAATTATTGTCTTTATATACCAAGCACAGTCAATTTATACTTCTCTCATGATCTCCTTAGGCATAACAATCTGCATGGAAATTTTGACTTTTTCCGTAAGCAGTAGTGTTAGCAGAGCATTAAAGCAAGTCTAGTCTTTCTGCATCCTTGATAAAAAAAATATCAACTATACTGTTGAAGGGGCAGTGCCTCCTAGGACAACACTGAGATACATACAGCTGCATTATATGGGAAGAAAATAAACCAAATGTGTTTTACATTTGTCCTTAGATCTCTTATTTACATATCATATTAGTAAAAGATTTTACCAAACTTCTTTCTGTTTCGTCCAATATGGACTACCAGGGGAGGTGATCTTCCTTCCTTGGAAGGCGGAACATTTTCAGAAGACAAGGTCTTGAAGGAGGAGCCTTCCCTCTCCTTCATCAAGCTAGACCCACCCTCGCCCTTCAAGTTTTAATATGTTCCTGATAGAGTGAACAGGTGTGGAACATTGCTGCTTAGTTTTTATCTTATTTGTTATTTTATTCTTCGATATGGAGCTGTTACAATTCCCCCATTACATGGGTTACCATTCCTGGCTTCTCCTGGAGGATTGCCTAGTGTACAAGTGCTGTTTGTAGACCCTGTGTAGAGTATCTTACAACCCAAGTTTTCACTCCAAGCAGGTTCTCTCTGAGGCTCCATTTCTTCAAATGGTAACCTGAAGACAGAAGTTAAAGATTAGTGAGTAACCCTTTGAATGCTGTGGTCCACTTGTCCCCATGGCCCTCTCAGGAGATGTTTATGTGGGGTCTTTTATTCCTAGTTTTTTCTCTAAGGTATGGAGCATGGATGACTGCTTTTGCTGTATTTAACCTCCTCCTTGCTGGTTTCTCTGGGTTTGAGGTTCTTTCCTGGGGTTTTCCCTTCAAGGTCATGTATTTTTATGACTCGCCACATCCCCCCCCCCCCTTGGGTCTTTGGTTGTTTTTTTGGGAAATTTTTTAATTTTTTTCATTTTTGGGTACATGGAGCCTTTAAGACTAGCTTCCTGCCACAGCCGCACTTGCTCCATTTCTTTCTTTGTGAAAGACTTCTCTGGGACATATCTCTGCAACCGTTTGTCATATAGAGCTCAGAGTGGGCTCATTCTTCTTGTCTTCTCATTCCCTGGTATCCAGTCCACATCCCCAGTGTCCCCACGAGTGCAGTTGTAGACTTTGCTAGGTTACTGTAATAGATAAGACTACATTTTCCAGAATGCCCATTTTGGGGGATTTTCTTCAAATTGCCTGCCTGGTTTAAAGACACCATTTTACTTCTCTCTTGCTTATCCTACGCAGAGGTTGCCTTTCCTTCTCGGATTAACCCTTCGCTTGCCAGATAAGTACCGTTCTGGGCATTTCTATGGTGAATTATTAGTCTGGGGTATAGTATTTATTATCTTATTCTGTCTTAGACTCTACTCCTGATAGGATGTCGGAATCAAAGGGACATGGGGCTAGACCTAAGGCTAAGTAACTATTTAGAAAGTGTCTCTATATATTGAAATCAACGCACCGCAAGCTCTCAAAATCATATATATCAAATTTTAAGAAACAAATAGAAAAAGAAAAAAGAGAAAAAGATATATATATATGTGTCATATCCCACTACTTTATTCTAATTAGGATACCAGATACACAGTTTAAATAGAGGCTCGTTCAGTGCTGTACTGTGGGAAGTATATCTACTATCTTAAAATCTTATTTTATTGAAAAAACATTAAAACTTTATTTAAAAACTTTCTCCGAAAAACATAAAGACAAGGAGATTAAATCCCATTCGTAATGGGTTAATGTTTTCCAATAGAGTACCTCTTTATTCATAATGAAGTGCTTATTATTTTTTCACTCATCAAATTTTTAATTACTCTTAAAACTATTTCAATTTTCAATTGAGCAATCCAGTCTAGCAAGAAAAGTTTAAATCTTTTAATGTCGTCTTCATGGATTCTGTCTTGCACTTACACTACTAGTAGCTGTGTTATTCTATAGCGAGTTAAACAACAATATACACCCTTTATCTACCTTATACTCTTCAAATGAAGAGAAGGGAATATTATTCCTCATTTGCTAAGGAGATACAACACAAATTCTTTATTTGACATGAAGTAATAATCCCCGGCGTTCACATCCCTATTGTAACAATCTCAATCAGCGTTCTCTATATCGTGTATGTGAATACTTTCCTTCACTTCCACTGCTATGTAGCTATTTTTACTTAAGGAAAAGTAAACCGCAAAATTCACTCTTCGGCTACCTTAAGCTATTAGAACAGACCGTGTCAATTATTATCCTTGATCTTAACACAATAATATATCAGTATTCATCGGCCCTTTATATTACTATATATAAATACTTTCTTTAACTTCCACTATCAAGTGGCCATTTCTCCGTTATCGAAAACTCAGATGGTAATATTAACCCTTCAGCTGCCTTAGAATATTGACGCAGACTGAAGGGAATATTTCGCTTTAATGTTTAACCAACAATATGTGGAGACAACTAATACAAGGCTCTATAATACTATATAGATCTTCATTCGATACCTTTATACTAAGTTTTGAAATACAAATGAAAGCAACGATATTATTAACCCTTCAGCCGTCTTAAACTTTTGAATCAAAGGGAATATTGCCTAATTATTCACCATTTAATATATGGAATTATTTAATACAATATTTCAAAGTCCTGAACAGAAATGTATTAACTCCACTTTCACTCTATTTTAAAATGCCAAGTAGTAGAGATTCAAAAAGAGGGTGGCAAAAATCCTTTGTTTGCCGTGCACGTTATCCTTAATGTGATACTAAGCTGACCGTTAATAGTCAAGCCAGTGTAACACTTATTACGGAGTTCAGTACTCAAAGTAGATACATATAGATATATTGTTGCCGATCTGATCTACATACAGTTATATCGTTGACGATCTGATCCCTATGCACTAATTGTAACATTACAAGTGTAGATTATAAGAACGCCGATCACTTTTCTCTTTGTCTAATAACTATGCTCTATTGCTCACTATTGTAGATAACTACATATCTCAATTTTATAAATCCTCAATATTCACCCCTACTCCTATCTTTTATTTTTATCCATATCATCTCCCATCTTTATTTTTTAACCATGTCATTGCCCAACGCGTTTCACCAGTTAACCTGGCTTCGTCAGGGGCTATTGAGGTACTCTATTGGAAAACATTAACCCATTACAAATGGGATTTAATCTCCTTGTCTTTATTTTTTTCGGAGAGAGTTTTTAATTAAATTTTTAATGTTTTTTCAATAAAATAAGATTTTAAGATAGTAGATATACTTCCCACAGTACAGCACTGAACGAGCCTCTATTTAAACTATGTATCTGGTATCCTAATTAGAATAAAGTAGTGGGATATGACACAGATATATAAATCTTTTTCTTTTTTCTTTTTCTATTTGTTTCTTAAAATTTGATACCTAAGGCTAAGTACTCAGGGGCATATCTGACCCCCTTACTTACTGCTCCTTATGAACTGTGGCCCCTGTTACCCCACCGGGGTCCTCCAGTTTAGAACTAGGGACAGTCTGTGTGAAAGATTTAAAGTCCACTATGGCACAATTTCCCCTCTCTGCAAGGGGTTCTTCATTCTTGGAAACCCCCTACCACCTTCAGGTTTGTGGCCCCTAAGACCCCAACTTGCCTGCACTCATGGACTCCTCTGAAGAGGATTCCACTGAGGATGACAAGGAGGAAGGGGAACATGAAGTGGGGGAGTCCTCCTATGTTTATGGGGAACACTATGAAGCTGACCCTGTTTTCTCTGCGGAGAGACTCATTAGGGCTATCATGCAAACCCTTCATGTCTCTGACACCGCTACTGAGGGTCATTATTCTACTGATGTGTTTCAGAGACATAAAAAGTATTTTAGATGAGTGGAAGACTATATCTAAGAGATACTGTAAACTGTACCCACTTTGTCCGAGGTCAAGTACATCCTGGGTTGGGCAGAAGCTCATGTTTTGACCATCTCCACTGTTCATATTCATGAGGTAGAAAACATTCTGTCGAACTTCCTAAGTCACCAAGAGGTGGATCCAGGAGAATGGAAATTTGCCCTGATTGTGCAGAAGTGGGATCTTCCTCAGATACACCTGATGGCCACCAGGAACAACAGGAATGTTCCTGTGTTTTGCTCCAGTTGGAGGGACCCACTGGCCTTTACCATTGATGCAATGGCGATTCAGTGGTGATTTCACCTTCCTTACATCTTTCCTCCAATCCCTCTCATTCCCAGGGTGCTCAGGAAGATATGGATGGAGGGTCCATCATTCATTATGGTTTATTAGGGTTGCTCCATATTAGATCAAAAGGGAGTGGTTTGCGGAACTGGTGTGTCTTTCCATCCAAGATCTGCTTCCACTGCCACCCAGACCGGACATCCTCCTTCAGGGCTACCTCTGGAAGGAAAACATGGAAAAGCTGGCTTTGACAGCATGGCTGTTGAAGCTCTGATCTTGAGGACAAAGGGATTCACCCATGATGTCTCCACAATGATCACAAGGGCAAGGCTGTTCTTCGAACTTCCCAGAAATTCCTTCTTAAGGTGGTCTCAATAAGGAGATTGTTGTGCCTTGATTTTGTCCTGACCCTATATCTGTCAAGGAGAGGGATCTCCACTTGTTGGATATAGAGCACTGTCTCAAGTTCTATGTGCACCATACCGAGTCTTTTGGTAAGACTGTTGCCTTGTTTGTCATCCCTGAGGGTCCTAGGGCAGGTCAGGCTGCTTCCAAGGTCACTTGCATCTTGGATTAAGTCTACCATTTGCAGGGTATATGAACTCAGGAAGAAACCTGTTCCCTTTCTTGTTACAGCACATTCCACCAGGTCTGTTGGGGCCTTTTGGGCCTACAAAAATCAGACCTCTGCTGAGACTTGGTCCTCCATGCACACCTTTGCTAAAAACTATTTTGTGGATGTTCTGGCTTTGGCTGAAGCCAGTTTTGGCAGGAAGGTCCTTTAGGCAGTACTGCCTGTGTAAGAGCCTACTCTTTCCTGTGCCTTACTGGTCTATAACTGTTTGAAAGAAAATGGCAGGAGGGGGAGACCTCTGAATTTTTTCTGGGTCTGGGAAATTCAGCTGAATGGCAAATATATATTAAAAAAACTGTACGTTTATGTAAGGTTTATGGGGTCACTTGGAAGTGTCTGGAATCAGTTATTTGGTGTTGTATATATTATATTTACTGTCTCTTTAAGAAAGTAATGATGTATTTTGTTTAAAGTAGTTTCCTCATCAAAGGTGAGGGTTTTCTTTTTCTGTGAAGCACAGTTATCACAAAATATACAGATTTACTGTACACACACTAGAATAAACAAAACACTGGAGATCTGGGGGTGCAAGGCAGATTTAAATCACTGATGGCTACCCCTGGGCAATACTCTAGTTTAACTCAGCCCCTCCTTTGGCCACAACCTCACTCTGCATGCCCTCCCATCACGAATACGTGTTGATGGACACACAAAATAAAATAGCCTTAGCCAAATGCACATAAAAAGTTCTAAAATAAACTAACAAGGGATATATAAACTGGCGAATAAAAAGAACAAATTATTGTATAGACTGGACATAGCCACCATAAACCAAAAGTTGCAGGCTGGTATATGGGGTATTGGGATTGTGCTAATCATGCTCACAAATCTAAATAGTGGGTGTGGTCATCTCTCTGCCTAATGGGAAATCATGTCCTTTGCACAGAGTAACAAACATGGTGACAAGTCAAAACTGGGTATTTTTTTGTTGACAGTGTATAATGTTGAACTAGTTTGTGTACATCCAGGGCTGGTGCAAGGATTTTTTCCACCCTAGGCAAAACCTAATTTTGTTTGCTGCGTACCTAGACCCCCCACTAGATGTGCGCCCTAGGCTGGCGTCTACCTCATCTATAGGTGGCACCGGCCCTGTGTACATTCTTATTTTCATACTGACACAATGATTGCACTAACCTGACACTACTCCAAAATCTTCTATATGCACCAAATACTCTATAGATTTTTTTAAGTTCCATAATACTCATAATAATGTGCTCAGATTGTAACTGTGCATTGAATCAGTTCATCTTCTGTAGTATATTTATATAATGTGAAATATTCATTAATATTTTGCTGCTTTATCTTCTTATATAGTTCCCCAAAATATCTTGCCCTGCCTTATGTCAATCCTATATTTATTACATGTTACAAATAACGTACACATTATACATTTTAACTGCTGTCTGACATTTTTGGTTGCTATGAATAGGTTCATACAGACAATTTGAAAGCATTACATTGCAGTACCATTCAAACCTCCCATATCAAGCTACCACTGAAGTCCCTTACATTTACCCAGTGGTGCTGTCTCCAGTGACCATTACTGTGGTAGAGCTGATGGCCAGCCGGTGGCGTAACTCCAGGGGCCCGGCCTCCCCCTGCGACCCCCCAGAGCCAGCAACAAGCTGAGGTTTGTGCCTTCTTCGGCACAGACCTCTATTAGCAGATCCCTCTCTGTCGCCGACACTCTTGTAATGCAGAGTGCCTGGGAGATGATATCATATTCCAGCGCTCTGCATTACTGGAGAGATGACCATGTGGGAGCTCCAGCTGCTAATAGAGGTCTGTGCAGACGGAGGCATAACTAGAAGCCCCCGGGTCCTGGTGCAAAAATTGCCATCCCCCCCAGCCACATTGCCCAACATTGGCCACCTCCACATTGCCCACTATGTCCACCTCCACAATGCCCCTATTGACCCCCAGTGTCTATCTTCTACCTTCCTGGTGGTCCAGCGGCATGGCAGGAGAGGTCTGTGCCTTCTTCTGTGCAAACCTCAATTAGCAGCTGGAGCAACCTCTATTGTTACGCCACTGTCTTAAATATATAATTCTTGCAATCAAAGCCAAATATAATTTGAAACTGGTTTACTTCCATTTTATCTTGTTTTCTTTATAAAAAATTAAAACCTAATATCAAAGTGACATATCTCTTGATTACCCTGTAAACATAAAATTCCTTAAATTACAACACTATGGGGAATGAAAACCCCTGGACCACGTGGTCATTAATGGGTTAATATTTAATACAAATCTGCCATCTTTCTGTTATACCATATAATACATACAATTACTGACTCACAACCCAAGGGGGATTCAAAATAAATTTACTGAATTTTATATTACATTTTCCATATGTAACTGACACTTCATTTGGAGGAAATAAAATAGTAACAATTATTTTTTCTCTGTCCTCCAATACAGGTTACTGGTAACTCTGGGTAGGCGATCCCCCCTTTAATTGTAGGCAGGAACAATTCTAGAATTGTATGCAGCTAGCCAACCAGCTCCAGAAAGATTTGTTCCTTGGTGAAGATAACACAGATAGGAGAACAGTTCTGCTATAGTTTTAGCTATTTTTTTTATTTTTCTGTTAGAAATGACAATGACTGACAATGTATGTATGTATATCTTTATTTATATGGCGCCACACAGTGTACGCAGCGCCTTACAATAGACATATGTTACAATAAATAAGAGGGGATGAAATAAGTGCGACACTCACAATGGGAGAGAGGTCCCTGACCCAAGGAGCTTACAGTCTAAATGGGTACAAGGAGACATACAGTGGGGTAAGAGGGTGTCAAGTGCCCTTAGATGTGGCTAGCTCAGTGACCAGATGCTTTTTGTGGACCTTAAGCCCTTGGGGGAAAACCTTGGCTACAAGTTCTTTCCTCAGGAGTTGCCCACCGAGGCTTTTTCTTAAAACGTAATCTGAATACACAAGATCTGCAGGAAAGGTGAGCAACCCTTTGAGTGCTGCAGGTCCACGTGTCCCACAGTACCACTCCGCACAGGGGTTTTTCACTCTGGTGTTGACCTGGGGCTCTATCCACTGCACATCCAGCATTCCATCTCTTCAGTGGATATCCTATCTGGTGCAAACCCGTGGCTCTGGCTGACTACCTGCTCCGTGTATGACCAAGGCTTGTCTGACTACCCACTCTGGTGTTGACCTGGGGCTCTATCCACTGCGCATCCAGCATTCCATCACTTCAGTAGATATCCTATCTGGTGCAAAGCTCTGGCTGACTACCCGCTCTGTGTATGACTTTGGCTCGTCTGACTATCCTATCTGGTGCTTACTAGAAGGCCCTGTCTGTTCGGTCCTAGGGTTGGTTCCGTTATTCAGACATGCTTCCTAGTATTGACCTGGGGCTAGCAGACTCCCAACTACTGACTGCAAGCTGAGTCAGTATCACTCTTGGGCGTTACCTTACTGTGAGACTCCAGCAGGCTGAGGCCTAGTATCGGACAGTGAGGTGGTGATATTGGGAGACTGCTATTCCTGATACAGTACTCGCCTTTTCGATCACCCACTGTGTGTATATATTTATATTGCATGACTGTTATTATTCTCATAATAAAGGTTCTATTAACTATACTGTCTGACTCGTGGTTTTGCTTTCCAGCCGTAACACAGTGTCTGATGCATCTGCTCTAAAGGACTGGACTGACAAGAAACCTGAGGTCTCCCTCAAGTCTATCTTTGCCACTGCTGGTACTGCCATGCGTCCAGCATTCGCTGCAGCATGGGTGAACAGGGACATTGCGGTCTGGACTGAACAGTTTACTACTGCTGTCTGTCTGGGTGCTCCTACTTCAGATATGTTGCGCCTCCTTGCCAACATTTCTGAGGCACAGCACTATGTTTCTGCTGCCTTATTTGATGCCATCCGTTTGGTGGCTAGGGTTTCCACCATGTCTGTGGCTGCCAGACGGGCTCTTTGGCTCAAGATCTGGTCTGCTGACACTGCTTCCAAGAAAACATTGCTCTCCTTACCATTTCAAGGCACTTCTTTGTTTGTGCCAGATCTTAAGGATCTGATCAGTGAGGCCACTGGGGGTAAGAGTACACTTCTACCCTTGGTTCCTAGGAAGAAAACACCGCTTAAGCATAACCGGTATTTTCGTTCCTTTCAGAATGAGACACATCTGGTGAACCAGACGGTTCCCTCAGCTCCGTGTACCTCCTCCAAGCCCAAACAGCAATGGAAGCCCAAGGTCTCCTCCAAGCCCAAGGCTTCCAAGCCTTCTTTGGCATGACTCACCGAACCCGGGTCCACACACTGCTGTGGGTGGTCATCTGTGTCACTATCACAGCATTTGGGAGGATTCAGAGGTGGACCCATGGGTTTTGCAGGTGGTGATGAAAGGGTACAGGATCCCTTTCGTCTTTCTTCCTCCCTTCCGCTTCTTTCCTTCTCATACACTTCAGGGCGCAGAGAAATGCCGTCTGTTCAAGGGCGCTATTCAGGCTCTTCTGGGCAAAGATGTTCTAGAGCCGGCTCCAGTTCTGGACAGAGGTATGGGTTTTTGCTCAAACTTCTTTGTGGTCTCCAAGAAGGACGGCGGTTGTCGTCCAATTTTGGACATGAAGGATCTCAATTCATTTGTGATCTGGACTCTTTATCACCAGGAGTCTCTACAAATGGTGATTGCTGCCATGTCCCCGGGGGAATTCCTTGCACTTTGGATCTTCCGGATGTGTACTTACACATTGCCATTCATCCAGAGAGTCGGCAGTACCTCCAAATTGCCTGCGACTTGGAACATTTTCAGTTTTCAGCTCTTCCATTTGGTCTGATGACAGCTCCTCAAGTCTTCAACCGTGTCCTGGGAGCCTTAGTGTCCATCCTCCACCAAGACGGCATCAGAGTTACTTCATACATGGACGCCCTGCTTCTGAAAGACCCTTCTGTGGAACTTCTTCATCAGCAGGTTCAGCAATGCATTCATGCTCTCACCCATCACGGGTGGGTCATAAACTTGGACAAATCAGATCTTGTTCCATCCCAGTGTCTGGTCTTTCTGGGCCTCCTCTCCAACACCCAGAAGAACATGGTGTTCTTCTGCTCCAGTCCCTGATTGGCACGCTCAGCAGCCCCATTGGTCTGGGGATGGTAGGTGGAGGAAAAGGACAATTGGATGCCCATCTGGCCACAAAATGCCCTCCAAAACCTGGACACGAACTGGCTCCCACGATCAGAGACCACCACTCTGGGTACCCCATGCAAGCGAAACACTTCTTTGGCAAATACTATAGCCAATTCCTGAGCTGACCGAAGACCAGAGAGAGGCACGAAATTAGCCATCTTAGAGAACCTATCGACCACCATGAGGATAAACGTGTACCCCCTAGATGCTGGCAGCTCTCCCAGGAAGTTGATAGAGATGTGGGACCATGGACGTTCGCCATTAGGCACAGGTTGAAGTAGGCCCACTGGGAGATGCCTGGGTCTTGGCACGAGCACAGGTGGCACAGGCTGCAGTAAAAGCGGAGCAATCGGCTGTAAGGGTGGGCCACCAAAACAACTGTGACAGAGACCATATTAGCTGATCCCTCCCGATATGCCCAGCAGCCTTAGAAGAATGGTATGTTTCCAACCGTTGCCAGGATACGGTCTGGCTGAATAATAGGTACAGGATCTTCATCCCTCTCAATATCCAATGCAAACTGTCTGGACAGAGCATCTGCCCTAAGATTCTTTGAGCCTGGTAAATAGGATATGTAACGGAAGCTGGGAAGGGACCGCGTCGTCTTCCGCCGTCGTTCCCGGGTCTCTCCTTCTCGACGCCAGATAAGCGCCGTTGGATGCACCAGTTGAAGTATGGACAGTCACTGGAAACAGCCGCAGGATCGCTGGAAGCAGGGAAGAGTCCACTTCGCCACCTGACAGTCCACGAAGTTAGGAAGCAGGAAACTGGCAGCAGGCGGTCGACGATTCAGGATACTTGGAGCAGATGGGTATCAGAGTGGATACTTTAGACCATGAGCAATACAAGACTCCAGGACTCCTTGTTCACTCCAAAACATAACTCATTGTATTGGCAAAGCCCACAGATATTTATACAGAAATCTTGCATTGCCTCTTATGGGGAAACCAGGTACAATAGGGCTTAATCCAATCATATCACAGTAGACAAAAGGGCAACAGAAGATGGCCTAACAAACACAATAACTCAGACATGATTACATTTCAGATACAAAAGGATTTGATTGAACAAAGACTTGAGGGGCGTGAATGGATTAACACACACAGCAGGGTGTCTCAGGACAGTTCTCAATACATTGACTTGATTAACACCCAGCAGGAGGTCTTGAGTCAAATAGCTGGAGTGGCTACAATACACATCCTAGGGACAAGTACAATTAAACACATACAATATTTGACAATACATAAAACATAAATCTTTTAACATAAAGATAGTAAACCCCCCATCTGAGGTCAAAGGAGGCCAAGGGGCCATAGTCTTTAGGTAAAATGTTCGAGGTCCAGACAAGGACCCAAGTAACGGATGAGATCCGTTACATTTCTCCCCCTTTTTGTACCAAGCCAGCGGTTGCAATAGTAAACGCTGGCTTGGAGCTGTAAGAGAGCATTGCTGTTGTGAGCCCCTTGTCTGGACAGTTCATTAGTCCGGAGGCCTTGGTCCTAGGCCAGTCTCAAATGGGAAGCCCCTTGTCCTGGGCCAGGGAACCAATGAGCAAGTCTTTTGTCCTGGGCCAGGATAAAATGCAAGCCTCTTGTCTGGGCCTGGAAATAGGAAACAAGCCCCTTGCCATGGGCCAGGGGTACAATCTTGGCCCTTAATCCTGGGCCAGGGAAATTGGTGCTTTCTTGTCCTGACTAGCACCAGCTTGTGAGGCCTCTCCTGGGCCATGCTCCATGCAGAGCTGGTGTCCAATGTTCCTGGGTCTGGGGCCAGTGGCTCAGGGTCCAAAGTCAGTCTATAAGGCAGATCCTTTTGTGGAAGCAGGGCCTTTGAGCTCTCAAAGGCCTGGGGGTCACAGTGTGGGGAGAGGGGCACATCTCCCCCATCTTGTTGGGCAAGTGCCCCAGGAGGATAGGAGCGACTGTTATTCCCACTCTCCTGGGCTGGGGCAACATTCAGAGTGCTGAGAACTTGTTTGGTTAGGACAGGGGTATCCAAAGGGCCGGTGAGGAGCACACTCCCACTCACCAACCCAGGGCAACCAGACTCTGGGCACAGCGCAAAACCAGGGCAAGACCCAACTTCTTTAGGGAGGACAGTGGTCCCACTCCCTTTGTCTGGGTCAACAGTTGGCCTGGTGGGGAACGAATTCCCACCCACCAGGCTGAGGTCACAGAATTCAGGGGGCACAATCGTTGGGCTGGGGATGAGGACTGTTGTCCCACTCATCCCAGCCAGAGTTTCACAGGACCTGGTGTGCTCACTCCCACGCACCAAGCCAGGGGTTACAAGGGTGCTGATGGGGAACGCATTCCCACCCATCAGTTCACAGTTCAAATCCACAGGAGGGTCAGCGGCACTGCTCTCTTCCAGTCTGCTGGGTTCCTCCTCTTGTAGGTCGCTAACCGCAGGGCCATTCTCTGTCTTGAGGGAGACCACAGTCCCATCCCTCAAAGCGGCATCATCTGTATCCCCTGGGAGCACACACTGCTCCTGCTCCAGGGCACTGTCCATGACACCATAGGACCTCTCTCTGGGGCTGCTGGTGAGCTCTTTCCCACTCACCACAGCAGGGGGTTCACAGGGCCTGGTGGGTTCACTCCCATCCACCAGGCCAGGGGTCACATAGGGGCTGCTATCCAGGGCATCAGTGCTGCAAAGGGGCAATCTGCTGATCTCCTTGGCTTCCAGGGCCCCCTCCTCAGGGCCATTTCTTTTCTTTAGCAGGGAGGTACTCCCAATCCTCCTAGCCACTTAACTCAGGTACCTGGAGAACACAATCTTTCCTTTTTCCAGGGCACCAACAACAGGGGACGGACTGAGGCTGCTGGTGGGGACCTGCGTCTCTTCCACCGCAGTAGGGTTTTCCCAGATCCTGGTGAGCTCGCTCCCACTCACCAGGTCAGGGTTTACAGGGGGGCTGATGGGGCACTCTTCTCCACCCATCAGTTCACACGACAAATTCACAGGAGGGCCAGCAGCGTGGCTCTCTTCCAGTCTGCTGGGGACCTCCTCTTGTAGGCCATCACTTTCCAGGACCTTCTCTGCCTTGAGGGAGACCGCAGTCCCATCCCTCAAGGCGGCATCCTCTGTGGCCCTGGAGAGCACATACTGCTCCACTTCCAGGGCATTTTCCAACCCCACAGGGGGCATCATCTTGGGGCTGCTGGTGAGCTCTTCCACACTCACTACAGCAGGGGGGTCATAGGGACTGATGGGCTCTCTCCCACCCATCAGTTGGGATGTACAATCACTGCTGGTGGGGACCTGCATCTCATCCACCGCTACTGGAAAGACAGGGGAGGGGGCAACATGCCTATCAGGGGAGACGTCTGTCCCATCCCCTGATGCAGAGGCATCTTCTTGGCTGAGGAGGAACGAATTCCCACTCCTCAGCTCAGGCAACACACAGTCCAGGGGCAAAGGGGTATCAGGAAGGACGATTTTCCCACTTCCTGATGCAGGGGCAACAACAGGGGCACTGGTGAGGAACGAATTCCCACTCACCAGTGTGGAGTGAACAGGGGTAACACAATCCTGGCCCTCAAAGTCACTGAAGTCCTCCTCAGATGCGTTACCCCCCCCCCCATTCTTCTTCCTCTTTTTGGAATTCCCGGACCTCTCGAATGAACCCAGCATATAGTTGCTCCAGGTCCCATTCACATCCTGCCAGAATATCCAAATTTCCCTGGCAGTCCGCAGGAATGTATCCACCAAAACGGTCCTCTCTTTTGTGCCGGATCTCCCAGTATCTGCTGGAGTCAGGGCACCCAAAAGTAGAGTCCATGTGGTAGGCGTTCCATACCAGCCCTTGGATGTCCCATCGCAAGCGGGCTGGGCACCAGTCGAAAAGGCCCTCGGATCCATATTCCTAGTCCAGGTATTTAACAAAGTCCCAGTACTCCTCCTGTACTCTGAGCTCCTCTGTAATGCACGCATCCAACTCTGGAACGAAGTCGTAGATAACATCGCCCAGCCGGGTCCACCACTGTATTCGGATGGCGCTGTAGCGATCCTCATATGCTCCCAGAGTGTGTGCCAGCACTGCTTCGTCTGCCATGTCTCACTTGCTGCACCCGATATGAAGGAGAAATCCCACCGCTATGCCACCAATGTAACGGAAGCTGGGAAGGGACTGCGTCGCCTTCCGCTGTCGTTCCCGGGTCTCTCCTTCTCGTTGCCAGATAAGCGCTGTTGGATGCACCAGTTGAAGTATGGACAGTCACTGGAAACAGCCGCAGGATCGCTGGAAGCAGGGAAGAGTCCACATCGCCACCTGACAGTCCACAAAGTTAGGTCGCAGGAAACTGGCAGCAGGCGGTCGACGATTCAGGATACTTGGAGCAGATGGGTATCAGAGTGGATACTTTAGACCATGAGCAATACAAGACTCCAGGACTCCTTGTTCACTCCAAAACATAACTCATTGTATTGGCAAAGCCCACAGATATTTATACAGAAATCTTGCATTGCCTCTTATGGGGAAACCAGGTACAATAGGGCTTAATACAATCATATCACAGTAGACAAAAGGGCAACAGAAGATGGCCTAACAAACACAATAACTCAGACATGATTACATTTCAGATACAAAAGGATTTGATTGAACAGAGACTTGAGGGGTGTGAATGGATTAACACACATACAGCAGGGGGTCTTAGGACAGTTCTCAATACAATGACTTGATTAACACCCAGCAGGAGGTCTTGAGTCAAATGGCTGGAGTGGCTACAATACACATCCTAGGGACAAGTACAATTAAACACATACAATATTTGACAATACATAAAACATAAATCTTTTAACATAAAGATAGTAAACCCCCCATCTGAGGTCAAAGGAGGCCAAGGGGCCATAGTCTTTAGGTAAAACGTTTGAGGTCCAGACAAGGACCCAAGTAACGGATAAGATCCGTTACAGGATACTACTTGCTTCAGAGAGATAAGTCAAATTTTTGTGGTCAGTTAGGATTAACACAGGGGTTCTAGTAACCTCCAGTAGGTGACGCCACTCTTTGAGAGCAAGAATAATAGCCAGAAGCTCTCTATCGCCAATCTCATAGTGGCTTTGGGCACTGGAGAGTTTTTTAGAAAAGAACCCACAAGGTCTCAAGGCGCCACCTCCCACAGGACGTTGGGAAAGCACTGCTCCAACCCCGACCTCAGAGGCATCAACTTCCAAAGTGAATGGCAGGGCGGGATTGGGGTGGGACAGCACTGGAGCAGAAGCAAAGGTGGATTTCAGAGTCTCAAAGGCATTTTCAGCTGCTTCGGACCATTGAGAGGGATTAGCGCCCTTATGTGTCAAGTCAGACAGGGGTTTCACAATAGTAGAAAAGTTCTGGATAAACTTCCTATAATAGTTGGCAAAGCCCAAAAAGCGCTGAATGGCTTTTAACCCCTTGGGACGAGGCCACTGTAGGACTGCTGCCAATTTTTCTTGGTCCATAGCAATGCCATCTCTAGAAATTACGAACCCCAGGAATGGTACTTGGGACCTATGAAATTCGCACTTCTCTAGTTTACAGAACAGTTTATTCTTACGTAATTGAAGCAAAACCTCAGAGACATCCTTAATATGCTGGGTGAGGTTGGCAGAGTGACTCAATATATCGTCTAGATATATATCACGGTGCCCGTGATTGCTCTCTTTTTGTGTCAGTTACCAGTAGGGGGCTGTCCATTGGCTGTCTGCTTTCAGCCCTCCCTGCATTGCCTATTAGACTGAGTCTGGGCACCCTTTGGTTGCCCTTTCATGTTGTCTCTATGCTGCTTGTATCTACATTATGTTCCTGAGCTTCCTGGGCCCTTTGCTGTGTTCCTGCTACCAGAAATCGTCCAGTTCCTGTAGTTACCTGTCCATTGGGTCCTGCTTCTGTTGCTGATCCGGGTGGAGTCGCCGTTAGGTCACCGTTTCCTGCTGCCAGTCCCCGCTGCCGTTCCTGATTCCGGTTGATCGTCTGAATGCTGGTTCCTGTTTCCACCTGCTGGTTCCTATCCAGTTTGCCTGTAGTCAGCTGATGTTCCCGAGTCGCCTTGGCGACATTTCTACTCTGTGCCGGTTTATCCAGTATGCAGGTCCTGGTTCGATCCATAGCCGCCCAGCTGTTATTGCATGATATGATTAGCGTTCCATGTACAGGGTACTGGTTCGCTCCATAGCCATCTGGCTGTTATTGTACAAGACGTATAGCGTTCCCAGTGTGTGGGCACTGGTTCGCTCCATAAGCCATCCGGCTGTTATTGTAGGATACGATTCATGTTCCACGTACAGGGTACTGGTTCGCTTCATAAGTCATCCGGCTGTTATTGTACGAGAAGTATAGCGTTCCCAGTTTGTGGGCACTGGTTCGCTCCATAGCCACTCGGCTGTTATTGTCAAGATACGATTAGCATTCCCAGTGTAAGGGCACTGGTTCGCTCCATAAGCCACCCGGCTGTTATTGCAAGATACGATTAGCGTTCCCAGTGTGTGGACACTGGTTCGCTCCTTAGCCATCCGGCTGTTATTACGTATACGTATAGCACTCTCCGTACAAGGTACTGGTTCGCTCCACAGCCTCCCGGCTGTTATAGTAACTCATGTATTCCGGTTTCCCAGTACACGGGTACTGGTTCGCTCCTTAGCCTCCCGGCTGCAGTTGCACCTTATTGACTTGCTCCCAGTACCAGGTACTGGTTTGCTCCACCACCCTTGAGTCTATTATCGTATTGTGTATTACTGTCTTCCTAGTACGCAGGTACGGGTGGTACCCTGGTATTCCTTGGCTTGCCACTTATGCTGACTTAGCCTCTTATGTCATCCTTGTGAATGCTGTTGCCACCTTTACAGTCACTGAGGCTTAGTGGTTGCCATTCACTCCTTACCAGGCTGCCTTGCCCGGTATATTGGTAAGGCCGGTAGAACCTATTCTATTATCATCTTGGGTTGCCTTACTCGGTATTGGCAAGGCTGGTAGAGCCTGTATATCGCTGTCTGTCTATTGGCTGCCTTGTCCGGTATATTGGCAAGGCCGGTAGAGCCTCTATTCTTGAGTACCAACTTCCTGGCTGCCTTGCCCGGTATATTGGCAAGGCCGGTAGAGCCTATCTATTCCTAGTACCAACTTCCTGGCTGCCTTGCCTGGTATAATGGCAAGGCCGGTAGAGCCTATCTATTCCTTGTACCAACTTCCTGGCTGCCTTGCCCGGTATATTGGCAGGGCCAGTAGAGCCTGTATCGCTATTGTTATTATTGCTTTCCTGTCAATAAAGATATATGTATGAATGTGTACGATACCCTATGGGGTTGTCTTAAACTTTTCAATAAAGTTGTGTTTTTACCTAACTTTGCGTCTGAGAGTCTTAACAAACAGTGACAGTACGAAAGGGCCATGACCTCAGACAATAAGAGTGATGGTAATACACAAAATATCCATTGGAGGATGGATGTACATGAGCAACGCTTGGATCAGCTAGCGGTAGCGATCCAAACTATTCTTGAACGCACTCTACTCTCAGACAAGGCTGTTCCTAGTCCGGTGGTCTCCCCAGGTCAGACACCGGAAAACGATACTATGCCCTTAGGGGCTGCAGTCAAGTGGTTAACTGCCTCCACCCCTTTGCCACTCAGATACGATGGTGATCCTAACCTTTGCAGAGGGTTTATTAACCAACTTGAAATATTTATGGAATTGATGGCTCATGCCTTCCCCAGTGACCGCAGGAAAGTTGGTTTCATGATATCCCTGGTAGAGCATTGGCATGGGCCAATCCGTTATGGGAAAATGCAAAACCCTGCACAAGGAGTTTCAGAGAATTTGTGCAGTCATTTCGGAGAGTGTTCGAGCCTCCTGGTAGAACCACCTCTGCTGCTAAATGCCTTATGGAAATACAACAGGGCAGGCGTACGGTATGCGATTATGCCATTGAATTTCGCACCTTGGCAGCAGAGGTAGGTTGGAACAACGAAGCATTATTGGCAGCCTTCGCTCAGGGTCTGAGTGACCAGATTAAAGATGAGATTGCAGCAAAGAATTGCCCACTGATCTTGATGACTACATTGAATATGTCATTCTAATTGACACACGGATTCGTGAGAGACTAATGGCTAAAGACCGCAGGTCACGGTAAAAAAATAATGGATCTAGGAGTACATTTTGCCCACCCATCCCTCCCTTGGCATCTAAGCCTATTGATGAACCAGGTGAACCTATGCAATTAGGCTTCACTAGGCTAAACAGGGAGAGAACATATCGCAAAAGACAAGGGCTGTGCTTATATTGTGGCAAGAATGGGCACCTGCTAAGATCTTGTCCTGTACGTAAGGGAAACGAACACACCTAGGGTACCTTGGGGGATAGGCCCTAGGTGGTCAATCATCCCCAGTGTTTGGTATACTGAAACCCACCATACAGGTGGTACTTTCTTGGGCAAAACACTCAGTGGAGGTTTTGGCCCTGGTTGATTCCGGTGCAGCCGGGTATTTTATGGATAATACCTTTGCTGAATTACACGGGGTTCCACGCATTGAGAGAGAGACCCCTCTCGCTACTGAAGCAATTGACTGTAGACCCTTAGAACCTGCACAGGTTACCTTTGAAACAATGCCTTTATCTATGACTATTGGGGCACTTCACAAGGAGGAACAGTGCCCCAATGCAGTAATTTTGGGTTTTCCTTGGTTACAGTTGCATAACCCACAGTTTGATTGGAAAAAGTGTGAAATCTCTGCTTGGTCTCAGTCTTGTATGGAGCATTGCGTAACCCACCTGGTTAAGATCTTGTGTACCTCCTCTTCACAGCCAGAGGAATACCAACAGTTTGGTGATGTATTCAGTAAGGGAGCGGCTGTACAAAAAACCCTGTCTTAATTTTGACCGATCACAAAAACCTGACTTATCTCTCTGAGGTGAAAAGATTATCCTCACGCCAGGCCAGGTGGGCACTGTTCTTGTCTCGATTTAATTTCATTGTATCTTATTTGCCTGGGTCTAAGAATGTCAGGGCTGATGCACTGTCAAGACAATTTGAGGCTGAATTTGACAGAGATGAGGTACCAGCACCTATTATTAAGCCTGATCGAATTTTGGCTACTATACGCACTAGTATCACTTCACCACTAGGGGAAGAGATTTTGGCCTCCCAGGCCTCTGCTCCCCCTGAAACCCCAATGGGCAAATGTTTTGTTGATGAGCCATTCTGCACTCGGTTACTCGAGACATACCATTCCTCTAAAGCTGCGGGACATATTGGCAGAGACCAATTATTGTGGTCTCTCTCGCAAGTCTTTTGGTGGCCTTCTATGAGGGCAGATTGCACTGATTTTATGAATGCATGTGCTACTTGTGCCTGTGCTAAGACCCCTAGACACCTCCCGGTGGGCCTACTTCAGCCGGTACCCAATGGTGAACGTCCTTGGTCCCACGTTTCCATCGATTTCATGGGAGAATTGCCAGTGTCTAGAGGGTATTCCTTTATACTCATGATAGTGGACAGGTTTTTAAAATGACTAATTTCGTGCCCCTCCGTGGCCTTCCCTCTGCTAAAGAATTAGCGGTGGTATTTACTAGAGAGGTATTTCGGTTGCATGGAGTACCCAGAGTGCTGGTGTCCGACCGGGGGAGCCAGTTCATGTCCAGGTTTTGGAGGGCATTTTGTGAACAGATGGGCATACAATTATCCTTTTCCTCTGCCTACCATCCTCAGACCAATGGGGCTGCTGAGCGTGCCAATCAAGGTTTGGAACAGTTCTTGCGCTGTTTCATTGCTGACCATCATGCCCTGGGCAGAGTTCGCCAGGAATTGTGCGGTTAATTCTTCATCCGGGAGCTCTCCGTTTCTGATCAATTATGGGTTCCAGCCCTGTTTGCTCCCGGATTCCTTTCAGGCACAACAGATTCCAGCTCTGGATGAGCATATCGAGCAACTCCGCTCCACATGGGCACAGGTGCAGAGGGCACTCGGTCAGTCATTCCAACGTCATCGGCGTCATGCTAATCACAGGAGATTGCCAGCGGTTTCCTTTCAGGTTGGGGATAGAGTGTGGCTTTCCTCCAGGAACCTTAAACTTCAACTCCCATCTAATAAGTTGGCTCCTCAATTCATTGGTCCTTACAGAGTCATTCGCAAAATGAATCCTGTGTCGTATGCATTGGACATCCCTGCGTCCATGCATATTCATAATCCCTCCTCAAGCCTCTTGTATGTAACCGTTATACTACTAACCCTGTGGTGCCAGGGCCTATTGAGGTGGAAGGTCAGAAGGAGTACGAAGTTCAGAGTGTCATTGATTCCCGCAGGCTTAGAGGAAAGGTGCGGTATTTGGTGCATTGGAAGGGCTATGGTCCTGAAGAACGATCCTGGGTGGATAGTAAGGACCTTCATGCGCCCAAATTACTGCAAATTTTTAATTCTAAATACCCTCAGAAACCTAAACCCTCTTCTAGGAGAGGGGGTCTTTGAGAGGGGGGGTACTATCACGGTGCCCATGATTGCTCTCTTTTTGTGTCAATTACCAGTAGGGGGCTCTCCATTGGCTGTATGCTTTCAGCCCACCCTGCATTGCCTATTTAGACTGAGCCTGGGCTCTTAACAAACAGTGACAATATATCACCACACAGGACTGGAGCATGTCACGCAGGATGTCATTAATAAATTCCTGTAACACCGCAGGTGCATTGCATAGGCCAAATGGCATCACCAGATATTCATAATGCCCTGTTCTGGTATTAAATGCCGTCTTCCACTCATCTCCAGCCTTAATTCTGATCAGGTTATATGCCGCCCGCAAATCAAGTTTAGTAAAGATGGAAGAGCCCTTTAACCTGTCAAATAACTCTGTAATGAGTGGAATAGGGTAGGCATTCTTAGGCATCAGCTTGTTTAGCCCCCGGTAATCAATACATGGTCTAAGCTCGCAATTTTTATTTTTTACAAAAAAGAACCCAGCACCAGCCGGAGAGGTAGACTTGCGAATAATCCCTCTCTTTTGGGCGTCCTCAATGTAGTCCTCCATAGCCCTGTTCTCATCACACGACAGTGGATAAGTGCGACCCCTGGGAGTCACCACACCCGAGGGCAAATCAATAGCGCAATCATAGTGTCTGTGCTGAGGCAATGCGCTAGCCTCTCCTTTGCTGAATACGTCACTGAATTCTCGATATTCAGCTGGCACAGAGGGAGAGGTACACAAAATCTTGACAGGGTGCGATAGACAGTTTTTTGCACAGTACTCAGACTAAGATTTAACCTTGCATCTCTGCCAGTCAAACTGAGGATTATGTAATAGTAGACATGGAAACCCCAGAATGACCGCATGATGAGGAGATCGAATAATTTGGAAATGTACCTCCTCCTTGTGGAGAGCCCCAACTGACATAGTAATAGGAGTCATTTCCATGGTAATAAATGCCGGTTGCAAAGGTCTGCCATCAATGGCTTAAATAGCCAGGGGGGACTCTCTTTTGATTAAAGGAGTTCTGTGCAATTCGGAAAAGTATTGGTCCATGAAAGTACCCAGCGGCACCAGAGTCCACCAATGCCCTGACTTCCACAGACAGGTCTGCCCAAGAGAATACCACCTGGATGGTGGGTTTCAGTGTACTTGAATCTAAGGACTGCTGCACACCACCTAGGGCCTGTCCCCCAAGGTACCCTAGGTGCGTCCGTTTCCCGGCCATACCGGACATGTGCGTAATAGGTGCCCAGCCTTACCACAATATAAGCATGGGCCCTGTTTCCTACGGTGCGCCCGCTCCCCTCTAGTAAGTCTAGTGAACCCAAGCTGCATTGGCTCTCCAGATTCAGGTGAACGTTCAAGAGGAATGGGCGGTGAGGGTGGGTTTAAAAGATTGCCATGCCCATAGTTTCTGGACCTCGCCCTTTTTGCCAACCGTCTCTCACAGATGCGGGAGTCAATAAGCATGACATAGTCAATGTACTCATCCAGATCACTAGGTACATCTCTGGCAGCTATTTCATCCCTTATTGATTCTGACAGACCCTGAGCAAAGGCTGCCACTAACGCCTCATTGTTCCATCCCACCTCTGCTGCCAAGGTCCGAAACTCAATGGCATAGTCGCCCAAGGTACGATCACCCTGCTGTATCTCCATTAACCTTTTGGCAGCAGACGCAGCTCTGCTAGGAACCTCAAACACTCTGCGGAACTTCCTTACGAACTCATTAAAGCTCAGAGTACAGGGTTTGGCATTCTCCCACAGGGGATTAGCCCATGCCAATGCTTTGCCCGTCAATAGCGATATCATAAATCTGACCTTACTCCGATCATTCGGAAATGCATGGGGCGTGAGTTCCAAAAATATCTCCAATTGATTAATAAAGCCCCTGCATTGTGTAGGTTCGCCATCATATCTCAATGGTAACGGCGCCGCCGCCGTTAAGCCTCTGGAATGTGTAGTAGGGACTACAGACTGATTATCCAGTGTCGAGACTGGGGGCACCACCGGATTCTGGTTAGGTTTGTCAAGATGTGCCGTACACTCAAGTAAGGTTTGCAAGGCCAGTGCCAACTGGTCTAGGCGCTGCTCGTGAACATCCATCCTCCAGTGGATGTTTTGTGTGTTACCTTCACCCTTGCTGTCTGAGGTCATGGCCCTTTCGTACTGTCACAGTTTTTTAAGACACTCAGACCAGCAGGTAGAATAAAACACAGTTTTATTTAAAAAAAAATAAAGAGTAAAGAACGCCCTCTACAGGCAACACAAAAATAATAGCAATCAAAAGACTGAGATGCTATCACAGTTAAGTATACAGAAGCATAAGTATCACAAATACTATCTCAGGATAGGTACACAGTAGCGAGGATACTCAATGGTTAAATACAATGCTCAGTCAGTCTCTGTTGTGGTGTTTGGCACGCCCAAGATGGTGATCAGGCAGCTATTAGTGAAAGTTCTTAAGGCTAGAATGCTGCAGCCAGTACTGAATAGTGGTAGAATCTGCAGAGAAGTTGCAGTGAATAGCCCCCACGGGCATAGCAACGGAGACAACTTAATCTGCAAGTGCTTGAGTCGATAGCCCCCCACGCGCGTAACAACGGAGACTGCTACAATGCAAGAGCTTGCCAATAGCCCCCACGGGCGTAATAACGGAGACCAACTGCACAGGATAGAATTGAGCCAATAGCCCCACGGGCGTATACCAGAGACAACCTGCAAGAGCTTGAGCCAGTAGCCCCACGGGCGTAACAACGGAGACTGCTATAATGCAAGAGCTAGGCAATAGCCCCCACGGGCGTACTAACAGAGACCACTCTGTGCTGCAAGTATATGAGCCAATAGCCCCCACGGGCGTATACCGGAGACAACCTGCAAGAGCCAATAGCGCCTCTCACGGGTGCAGCAACGTATACCGACTATTCTGCTGATGGAAGGATGAGCCACCGTCTAGATCAGGCTTGTAACGCAGCCGGCTCTGCAGAAGTAGCGACCAAACAGTATAGGCTCAGCAAGTTACGCGAAGGCTCAGATAACGAAATGGCAGCACTGCAAGGGTTAAGCAGCTCAAGGATCGAAGGCTCAGCAATCGTGGAAAGTGCTCTGCAAGTGTCAGAGAAGGCTCTGCAACGGAAGCTCAGCTCTGCAAAAGATAACGGAGACTCAGCACTGGAGGCGCAACTCTGCTGGAGTTACAGAGGCAAACGATCAGCCCGGTAAGCGAGCTCAGCGGAAGTCAGAATGTCACCACGGCAACACTAGCAGCAGGAAGCAGGAACAAGCAGGTCTCTGGAACAAGCCGGTTCAGGTCACGGAGCAGGAAGTCAGCCAGGCTGGGTCAGTATACGGAGGTGGTTCTCAGACAAGCCAGATCAGTCACGAGCAGGAACGTCAGCCAAGTCAGGTCGGATCATGGAGCAGGAACACAGGAGCGTAGTCAAGACAGGCCAAATCGGTAAACAGGAATCAGGAACGCACGAAGACAGCAACAGCAACACTGGCTCTGGAACACCACGAAAGAGCACCTGACAGGTGTCAATGGCCAGGCATAAAAAGGTCACCAGGGGCAGGCCAAACAGACTCAGCCAATCAGAGTGCACTACAAGCAAGAGTGACAGAGAGGGATCACGGGCACCCTGATACCTTGCCGTCCAGATCTTCTTCTACAGGGTTACCTGTGGAAGGAGAATGTTCATTGTCTAGCTTTGACGCCTTGGAAATTGAATCCTCAATATTGAAGAAGGGTTTTTCTTCTAGTGTGGTGGCTACTATGCTTAGGGCCCGCAAACCGGTTTCTTCTAAGGCCTACCTTCGTGTTTGGTCGACCTTCCTATCTTTGTGTGCTGATTGGGACCTCTCTCAGGATTTTGATCTGCCTACGGTCCTGGCCTTTTTGCAGGACGGTGTGGATAAGGGCCTCAGCTTGAGTTCCCTTAAGGTTCAGAATTCTGCTCTCTCTGTGTTTTCTTTCAGAGACACATTGCTATTCTTCCTGATGTCAAGGTTTTCTTCCAGGGCGTTGCTCCTACTCGTCCTGTTTTTAAGACTCCTGCTCCTCAGTGGGATCTTAATTTGATCTTGGACGTCCTTCAGCGCCCTCCTTTTGAGTCCTTGGCTACTATTCCTCTATGCCTGCTGACGTGGAAAATGGCCTTTCTCCTGGTGATCGTGTCTGTTCGCCGTGTCGCTGAGTTAGATGCTCTGTCCTTTAAACCACCCTATTTGGTGTTTCGCAAGGACAAGGTGGTGCTTAGAACTTCTGAGGAGTTTTTCCCGAAGGTGGTTTCGGAGTTCCACATCAATCAGGAGATTGTGATGCCCTCTTTCTGCCCTGAGCTCACTTCTGACAACGAAAGGGATCTTCACTTGTTAGACATGGTGCTTTGTCTCAAGTTTTATGTGCATCGCACTGAGTCTATAAGGCATTCTGATGCTCTGTTTGTCATTCCTGAGGGTCCCAGGGCAGGAAGACCGGCTTCCAAAGTGACTATTCTAGGGTTAGTGCGTGGGTTAGTGACTCTGGTCACAAGCTGGTTGCCTTAGTCCCTTGGGTTGGTCCGGTTGCCTTGCCACTTACTGGCAATATCGCTTTACCACCTACAGTACTAGGGGTCCGGTTGCCTTGCCACTTACTGGCAGTTTCGCTACACATCTAGAGTAATAGTTGTCCAGTTGCCTCAGTTCCAGTCAGTCTTGCTGACCTCCCTAGCATACTAGGGATCCTGTTGACTCGCAGCAGACTGTTCGTCTTACTGCTATCCCTAGCATTCTAGGGGTCTTGTTGCCTTTCCTGATCTGTCTACTCCAGACATACTCCCTAGCATTCTAGGGAGATTGCGTTGGGGATCCTCCTCCCGACTAGGGCCTGCTAGCTCTTGTTGTTGGCCTAAACGTTTCTGCTACCACCCTGTGGTATTCTCCATTTCTGGACTAGATTCTCTCTGCTGCTGTACTAGTCCAGACCATGGGTTATTCCGTGGATACCTTTCCTTGCCTGCTTTACTGTTCCTGTATCAGTTGCCTGTTTTACATTTATATTATCCACTGTTCTGTATGTATTACAGTCCTTGTTCTTTGCTTAATAAAACTGCGTTTTACTAAACCATATGTGTCTGAATGTCTGAAAACCGTAACAGTCAGCTTTGAAGGTGTCTGTTATGCTAGGTTCCTGAATTCCACTAAAGATACACACAGTGGTAGTGAAAACTATAACTACTGTTTATTAAATATGCATTACAAAACAGGACATAAAAGATACTTGGCTACCGCCGGAGTTTTCATCAGTATGGGAAAGCCCTCCATACTCCCCCGCAGCAACAATCTTTTAAACACACAGGATTGAGATTAGATACACACTCTCTATGTCTCAAGATGGCTTTGAGAACCTAGAGACATGTCTTAACTTGTTAATGTGAGGTACATACAAACTACGCCCTAATTGATGATATAAGCCTATCATAATGCAGGATAAAAAGTATTCCATTACTGAGTGTTGCATAGCTGTTTCTCTGTTGTTTATTCTGCTACGTGCAGAGAGTTAACCCTTGGCCACCTATGAGGAGACCACAAAAAGTACCTCCCCTTACACTCCACCCTTGGTCTCCTCAAGAGGCCTCAAAGAGGCTTTCTGTAACGAAGCGAAAAGCAGCATCCTAAAGTTCAATGATATCATAGTCCCACTTCATCCATAATGTTCAATCCCATCAAAACTGAAAACCATGAGATTCATACACCAAATCAGTGGATGCAGTGGCAAGCGAAGCATAATGTTTTTATTATATCAGGTGTTCCTTGCCCTTTGTTTTGTGATGCAGGCTTCTCAAAGGCATTGCCAGTCATGGTAGTAGGAATAACCTATGGGAAGAAACATACATTGGATTAGTTTCGTCAGTATTTCCCTTGTTACTGGTGACAAAACTTTCAATCTCTCTCCACGTACAAAACTCACATTAAACATAAACGGGAAACACTCACAATGCCAAAATGACACACCACACCCCCTTCCTCAATTTTCTTTTCTGTAATCTCTCTATGAGCAGAGATAATCACCCTACACTGTTCTCTGAGTATTTTTTCCTGGTCCTAAGAACCAACCTAAGTGAGTGGTCTTGTGAGTCATGACCCAACATTTGCTCCAAGGGAGTAACATCCTGAATGAGACGGCCATTCAGTACGTTGACAGTCTCATACAGTACCTTATCCCACCCCCCTAGAGCATGTGTGGGAGTCATCTTGCGTATTTGTTCTTTCAGCAAGCCATTCATTGTTTCAATCATACCCGCTTCCTGCGGGTTAAAAGGGATATGGTACACCCAATGCACATCCCGTGTTGGAGCCCATTTCTTCATCAACATGTCAATATTATTAATTTGAATTTCCACAAGAGTTCCATAGAACTTAGTGATCAGAGGTACTAGTTTCAGCTTTTGATCTTCCTGTGGTAGGGACCTGAGGAAACTCATTTGCCAAACTTCACCACATGTGATGCCTTGATCTCTTTGTCCAGAGGTGATCTTTGTTTTTTCCTTCTGTATAGCCTGACCAACAAGACACTTGACCACAATCTCTTTCACTTGATTCCCTTCAAATTGGTCCACTGATAGATTGTTAATGCTCCTCTGTGTCCACCCTGGGCATGAGCCCAGTCCCCCAGCTTCAACAGTCCATTCATAGACTGGGAGGGGATCTGTGCCACACTGTCAGCCATCTCATTTTCCAAGAGATCAGTATGTCCATCAGCATGCCCCACAGCAATGGGCCACTTGTTGCCTTGTGCCACAAGATCTGCCACAACCCAGTATCACTCCATGTGGTTTTTCTTTGATTGTCCATTGGTCTTGCCTGAACTTCTGTCTCGTTGTAAGTCCCATCACATGCAGATTTACGATTCACAAAACCTGCCAAGCGTTTATTGATATCAGCAGTGTCTTGTCTGGTTAGGTTGCCTCTCTCTACCAGACACCACTTCCATGTCTGTAGGGTCTGATTCCGTGCAACTGCTGTGCGAGCCGCACGGCCATCTTGACGCACCCAGTCACATATAGATATATCGGATTTCTCTAGTGGGATGAGGTCTAAATTGTTGTTGACATGTACAGCATCTTTGACTGAAGCCAGTGCTTCATCCCAGTAATACATCATAGATGGGATGCAGGAACAATCCCAGGTAAGACACAAGGAACCTCCAGAAAACAGAAAAGACCAGTTTTTGTCTTTGACCACTTGCTTCTCCATATCACCAAACAACATAACATCATCGGTATCCCGGTATACTTGACACTGGAGTGACCCCATAACCTGTAAGTCTCTGGCAGCATGCCATTGCGCAGTAGTCTGTGCAGTCCTCTTCACTAATATCAGGTCTGGGACAGCGGCTGGTAGCAGGGGTGTCACTTTGATCAGTTCTTTATAGTCCACAGTTATACGCCCACTCCTGTCTGGCATCTTCACAGGCCAGACTAGACCATTGTAGGGGCTGGCAGCAGGCCTCAACACACCAAGGCCTTGAATAGTCTCTGTAATTTCTGTATGTTCTCCAAGAATGCGGTACTGCTGGAGATTGCTCGGTTCTACTGGCAATGGGATGTACACTGGGGTCCATTCAGTACGTCCCCAGACTATAGACTGGACCACTGAAAGGGACAAAGTACGGACTACAGCGCCGAAAGTGTAACACCCTGTCTCAGTGTATATAATCTGTCCCATCAAAATATCCATTCCCAGAATATTATTTGGTAGAACAGAGAGCAGAATCTCTGCTAGGAATATGGGACCATTCCCTATCTACATTCGGCACTGCACCCGGTACGCAGGTATCTTCTGTCCTCTCACTCTCTCAACCATAGCACAACCCTTAGTGTACTTTGTCTTACTCACATTGCTGTGACACAGAGACACTTCTGCCCGGGTATCCAGCAAGGCTGTCACATCATGTGGTCTCCTACGGTGTCCCCAATGACAAACATATGGGCAGAGGTCCACTGATTTCAGTACTGCTATATGCAGAACAGTAGGGCTTGGGGACGGGGACCGGCCAACACTTCAAAAAGATACAGGAATCATCCACGTCTGTGTATGTTCATGTAATGCATCAAATGCTTCCGTGTATGAAGTAGTCATTGGTGGGGGTGGAGCTGTGGGTGTCACAGGGAGTGTGTCATTTGGCTCCACGTCACCCTCCCCCCCTATTTCTGCATCACTAGTTGCCACCTTTTTGGGTCTGGCTGTTTGTAACTTCCCTTCCTGCTTCAGTTCCTGCCAGCATTTCAACAAGGCATGTGTAGGTATCCCATCAATCTCCTCTTGAGGTACTCCACTCGCCAACAAGTCCATAAAGAGTTGTCAATGAGAGACATTCACTCTGGACTCACCTCCACCTGCCTTTTTCTCTACGGGTTGACTCTTCGCCACTGGTTGTATCTGACCCTGGTCAAGTGCACTCAATCATCCAATAAGACCACTAGCTGAGTACACTGTCGCACCAAAGGTATGAGCACCCAGTAAAGAGAACAATGGAGCCCTGAATCTAGGTGGAGCAGACTGCAAAACCTTGTTACACATCAAAGGCACAAACTGCTCTGCATCTGGTCCTTGCCAATCTTTCTTCACCCCAATTCTCCCCCGATCATCCACTATTCACTGACATCCAGCCATACATGCCATCTCCTACAATATTTGAATGCCATCCCCCAACGTGTTCCATGGTGTGAGATCTATTAATTCAATCGGATGTTCATGTACCTGGGCTATATAATCACGCATCAAATGCAACAGAGTGAAGGGCTCCTTTGTATCCCTAGCTCGTCGCATTTACAATCTGACTAAAGGATCTACACAAATTTTACCCAATCCTACCGCCTCTTCTTTGGTCAGAGTAACACATTCACCACCAGCATCCCAGGCACGCAAAACCCATGCGAACAGATTTTCATGCATTGTCTGTCTGTATGTCTTTCCTAATTCTGCTAACTATGTTGCTGAATATGACCTTGTTTCCTCAGTATATTGTTCCTGTACAGCAGCAGAAGTAGCTGGCACAGCTGCAGCAAATTAATCCCCTTCAGCCACTGGAGCCTGAGGGGTTTGCATACAACTAGTCAATTCTTTCCGCTGTCATTTAGTAACAATAGTGTCACGGTGCCCGTGCTCTTGATCTAACGGCGACATTATTATTCTTCCTCATTTCAATGCCGTCCTCTTATTGGCCGGGTATTCTTGACTCCGCCCAGGGCTAGCCTTTATATACGCTGTCATGTCTATACTGGGGCGCCCTTTCGTGGTGTACCTGTTCCTGATGTTTGTTACTGAGTTACTCTGATCGTGTATGACCTGGCCTGCCTGATGACGTTCCTGCGCTTCCTGTGTTGCTGTTCTGTTGCTGACTGCTCTGGCTAAGAACCCGCTCCATTGCTGACTGATCTGGCTGAGAACCCGCTCCGTTACCGATTGATCTGGCTGAGAACCCGCTCTGTTACCGATTGATCTGGCTGAGAACCCGCTCTGTTGCTGACTGATCTGGCTGAGTACCTGCTCGGTTGCTGACTGATCTGGCTGAGAACCCGCTCCGTTACCGACTGATCTGGCTGAGAACCCACTCCGTTGCTGACTGATCTGGCTGAGAAACCGCTCCGTTGCTGACTGATCTGGCTGAGAACCCGCTCCGTTGCTGACTGATCTGGCTGAGAACCCACTCCATTGCTGACTGATCTGGCTGAGAACCCGCTCCGTTGCTGACTGATCTGGCTGAGAACTCGCTCCGTTGCTGACTGATCTGGCTGAGAACCCGTTCCATTGCTGACCTATCTGGCTGATGAGCCTGCTCCGTTGCTACTGACCTGGCTGTGTTCCCGTTACACTTGTGGCCATCCCTGGCTGAGCACCCGCTCCGTTGCCATCCGTGCATGGCTGTACCGCTCAGTTGCCCTTGTCTGGCCAGCGTTACAAGCAGCGGATTATCAGTTGCCTTGTCTGTTGTGCGTCGCGTGGTGCTATCCTTAACTTGTCGACCATAGGCTTGGCATTCGTGCTATAGCTGCTTACTTTAACCGCCCCTGGCGGTGTGCACACGCAAAGTACCGGTACAGTGCAGTCTAAGTGCTGACTGAGTTACTAAGATCTATCTGTGTCCTCCTCTGCGCTATAGCTGGGCTCACTCCCTGTGGGAGTTGCAGTATATCTCTGGGCGTTTCCAGTTAACCCGTTCAGTGTCTAGACTGTCTAGGCCGGGCCAGTGCTCCTTCCCCTGCTGCAGTAGCCTTTGGGCTAAAGAGCCAGTGGTTGCTTTACATCACACTCGTTAGTGTGAGGGGACACTGTGCTCCATTCCTTGTTGCAGTAGCCTTTGGGCTAAAGAGCCAGTGGTTGCGTTACATCACACTCGTTAGTGTGAGGGGACACTTGTGGCCTTCCTGTTATCTGCCTCGATCCACCCCTAGCGTTCTAGGGTTTGCCAACTGTAAGTGGTTGCCTTGGTCTTCCTGGGACCCCTGTCCCATGGTCAGTGTTGCCTTGTTCCTACTGGGTTCAGTGCAACCCAGGCATCTGGGTTTCGTGCCAGTTACCACCTACGGGACTACCAGTCATCTATAGTCCTGCTGTCAGCCCTGGGTTTAGTAGCCTTGTTAACCCTAGTCCACTAGGGTGAGGTTGCCTGGTTTTACGAGCCTCCAGTCTTCAGGGTTCAAGCACAGTACTATTTGAAGCCAGTTGCTGCCTACTCTGCCTGCACTCAAAAGATTAAAGCTGTAATAAACTACTATTATGAAAATCAAACACAATAATAATAATAATAATCCTTTATTTATACAGCGCACACAGATTCCGCAGCGCTTTACACTCATATTGGTTCCTGTCCCCATTGGGGCTCACAATCTAAATTCACCTATCAGTATGTTTTTTGGAGTGTGGGAGGAAACCGGAGTACCTGGAGGAAACCCACGCAAACACAGTGAGAACATACAAGCAGTACTCATGGATGGTTGTAGGATAGTGGTTTTCAATCAGGTTTGGAACTTTGGTATCCTGTTGGCACCCACTTAGGGTGCTACATTTTTTCTATGAAAACTTTGACAACAATATGAATTCAGTGTTTTCAAATGTATATTTTCCCTGAAAATTCCAAAATTTGTGTTAGGAGTGCTTTGAGCAAAAATAGACTGAAAACCATTGCTCTAAGATAGCTTGGGCCCCATTTGAAAGCCAGCCATGAAACCCCCTTTCCTGATCATCCAAAACAAAAAAATTGCTTTATTAAAAAAAAACAAAACAACAAAAATATATTTTTTATTATTAAAGACTGTTGCTTCTCTTTAATTCTGTAAAAACAATTCATTTCCTAAATGTGTTCAAGTGACAGCTGGAGGGACACTGGTTGCCAAACTCTGATTGACACAGTAGATACACTTCAGTGTGAAAGAGAGAGTATCCCATATGGCAAAACTTAGCTTGCAATAAATATAGCTCAGTGACCCACACACAATACCACAGAGTTAGTAATCTATAGTATTTTACATGAGGCATACTTAGCGATCTATACTTACTGACATGACACAGAGATCTATAGGCCAACCTCCTCTTTTCTTTTGGGTAGATGTGACAGGATGTTCTTTACATTCATGGTTATGTCAAAGAATGCACTTCCCTTTTTAGTATTAGGAACTGATACACTTCTTGTCTGGTGTGATTTTTTTTCAGGTTTGATAAAAGACAGAGTACTAGCAATCTATTGTGACTAACTTGACAGTGTTAACAGTTTATAGTGACACATGACACCATGATATCAATCTATAATGAACCACTTGACAGACACGTAGCAGTATATAGTGACACATGACACAGAACTAGCAATGTACAGTGAATCTCAAGACACAGCTAGCAGTCTAAAGTGAGGCACATTAGACAGAGACTGCAATCTCTAGTGAAGCGGTTCTCAACCTGTGGGTCGCGACCCCGTCGGGGGTCGAATGACAATTTGCCAGGGGTCGCCGAAAGGGTACACCTTATTAAAGCACAAACAGGCAGCAGCGCAGGAGACCTATAGAGAAGGAGTCCACTCACTGACGACGTCAGGCGCGCGCACACACGCACCCTATCTGCGCACCGCAGCCAGAAGATGCAGAGAGAGCAGCATGAGCGGGAGCATAGACAGAGTGCTGCAAGTGAATGAGTGAGTCTGGCAATGATGCTGGGAATCGGGACGGGTTGTTGTATATGCTGTACTGTACTGGACAGGCAAGTTGGAGCTGATGGGGGGGGCAATATGGAGCTGATGGTGGCAAGTTGGAGCAGATCAGGGCAAGTTGGAGCTGATGGGGGCAAGTTGGAGCAGATCAGGGCAAGTTGGAGCTGATGGGGGCAAGCTGAAGCAGATCAGGGCAAGTTGGAGCAGATCAGGGCAAGTTGGAGCTGATGGGGGCAAGTTGAAGCAGAACAGGGCAAGTTGGAGCAGATCAGGGCAAGTTGGAGCTGATGGGGGCAAGTTGTAGCTGATGGGGGCAAGTTGAAGCAGATCGGGGCAAGTTGTAGCTGATGGGGCAATATGGAGTTGTTGGGGGCAAGTTGGAGGTGATGGGGGCAAGTTGGAACTAATGGAGACAAGTTGGAGCTGATGGGGGGCAATGTGGAGATGAGGGGGCAAGTTCGAGCAGATCAGGGCAAGTTGGAGCTGATGGGGCAATATGGAGTTGTTGGGGGCAAGTTGGAGATGATGGGGGCAAGTTGGAACTAATGGAGAGAAGTTGGAGCTGATGGGGGGCAATGTGAGGGCAATATGGAGCTGATGTGGAGATGAGGGGGCAAGTTGGAGCTGATGGGGGCAAGTTGGAGCTGATGGGGGAAATGTGAGGGTAATTTGGAGATGATGGGGGCAACGTGGAGCTGATGGGGGCAAGTTGGAGCTGATGGGGGGAAATGTGAGGGCAATGTGGAGATGATGGGGGGCAACTTGAGTGCATGCATGCAACAGTAATAGAGACAAAGACACATGAAACACACATACACACAGAAACTCCCACACACACATGCACGGACATACATAGACACACTCATACATGCAATGATATACACACACACGTATAGATAGAGACAATCTTGACTTGACCCCTGCCTAAAACCATTAGAAATTGTTTTTTTGTAACATAACAGTAGCAAAACTACAGCGATGAAGGAGTAACGAAAATAATTTTACTGTTAGGGGTCCCCGCGACTTGGGAAATTTTATTAAAGGGTCGCGGCGCTAGAAAGGTTGAGAACCACTGCTCTAGTGGCTCACAGGTCACAGAGCTAGCAATCTACAACAGCTAACATGACACAGAGCTAGCACCCTTCTGGTATAAGCGACAGCACATTCCTTACCTTTTAACCAAGTGTGGACCGGGTAGGGCAAAGCAACTAAGATAGTGGATGAAAATTACCCCAACAAGCTTTTAATGTTTAACTGACATCTGCTTTTCTTCAGTGCTCTGAGCAGCAGACCAGTCACCTCTCACAATAGGAACTTGAAGCTGCATATAAGAGGAGATTCATCTTCACATCTAAGTACATTAAAGATAAGCATGAAGTGAGGTAACCAGCTCTATATACTTGTAGGAATGGGGAATTATGTATATTTCAGCACTAAAAAGGACAATTATGGTGAACCCTTGGTCTGCCAGAAGGGTGTGAAAAATGCTACACATGCCTATAGCACTCACTTAACTTAAATACTAATTTATTTATCAATCAGGTGCTGTGTGGCACCCTTTTGGAGTGGCACCCTGAGCAGTTTCACAGGATGGAAAACCCAAGAGCCTGTCCCAAAGCTTTTGAGTAAATTTTACTATATAAAGTAGCATATAAACATATACGTGTTAGGGTTTTAGCTTTGTCTTTATCAGCAAGACTTGTTTTAAAGGAAACATAAGCTCAAGATGTGTAAATATGGATCCAAACTATACCAGGTACAGGAATTTACTTATCCCACACCTGCCTAATGCCAATTTACTAAGCTGCTTATGACAAAAATTATCCCCTTAACAGTGAAGGCAGAAGGGAAGTCTATGGCCATTTTGGAATATTCTTTTTGTCTTTACTTTGCTCTATATGATGGACTAGCAAGGTGAAGAGAAAACTGCTGTACATCATTTTCCTGAGCATAACATGGGGCAGGTGCTTGCTGGCATTAAAGTCTTAACCACATCAGAGTCTGTGTTCTAGTAAGCCCTACTCCATCATACATCATACACTCTAGTACAGTGTTGGGCAACAGACGGCTTCCCTTGTGCCCCCAGTCTGTTTTCTGGTACACAGGGAAGAAGAGGTAATTTCCCTTTAACACAGAACACACAGACACAATGCCCCCCCACACACGCACACATCAAAAAGCACATATATTCTTTCTTTTGCCTCAGAGCATACCTTGTGTTGGATATCTCAATGGAACTCAAACGTTAACACTTATGTTTCCACCTTAACCCCTTGGGTGATAGAGAAGCCTCTAATGTATCAAAAAGCAATGTACTGCAGATCTCTCTAGTATCTAATATAGAATTAACCCTTTGAGTGCCATAGGGGTATGCAGCGCATTGCAGAGCAATGTGGTGTGTACCTCTTTGGCACTCAAAGGGTTAATAAACATATTACACAGCTCTTTGAAGTACTTTAGGACCACATATCCCGCCCTTGTGGTGCCTCTGGTTGACTTTCCCTGCTCAAGTCCATTCTCTAACATGCAGCCCTGATGCTGGACTTTACCATGTAAACAGTTTATTTGTAACAAAAACATGTTTATGCACCATAGATACATCATATATTAGTACCTTTCAAGAACTTTCAAAATCCCCTTGGGAGACCGGAGTAAGAAAGCAATTAGGAGATATGGGCAACCTGAGGTTCTCCAAATGTTGATGGACTACAACCATGGGAGTAACTATAGTGGTGCAGAGTTGTGCCCTGGGGTCCAGAAGATTCTAGCTATGGGAAAATATGTTTTGAACCGGGACCCTCCAATAACAAGTTGCACCACTGACTATAAATCCCATTAATGGAGGAGGATGAGATTTGCAGTACATCAACATCTGGAGGGCTTCAGGTTGCTCATCTAATACATATAACACAGCAGATTGGAATATGACATCAACACATCTGATCAAAGAAAAATGTTCCCCCCCTCAAAATAAATACATAAAAATAAAATGCACAATCCCAGGAAAGAGACAAATAACATCTCATATCTGTAGAAATTCATCAGACATCATATACCCCAGTACAAGTAGGTTGGTGAGATTCCAATTTCTACTCTGGTAAAACAGATACTCCACTGAGACACATCTAAAGTGCAATTACATAACACAGAGAAACCTGAGGCCATGCTGATATTGATGGTCTACAACTTCCATCAGATGATGATGATGGGAGTTGTAGTCCACCAGCAGCTGGTGGGCTTTGGGGGCACCCATTCCTGCCAAATAGCAGAGCAGACAAATCTGCAATTAACACATCTGATCAAAGAGAAATGCTTTTCTCTCAGTTATTGCAGGACTGATCCAAACAAAACACATTAAAACATACATCAACAGAATTTCATCACACATCCTACCTCCATCCCCAGAACCTATACGGAAAACACAGGCTTTTAGAATATGGGGATTCTAAACAAATGTAAATGTGCAGTAACAGTATACACGATTTCTTTTATTTAATGCATCCAAAACTCACTGCAACTACCTGAGCATAGACCAGGGGTGGACAACCTGTGTCTCTCCTCCTCCTAATGTTGGCCAGTTGGGAATGATGGGAATTGTACCCCATCAATAGCTAGAAGGTAAATGTGAAAGATGGGATTGTAGGTTGCCTAATCCGCTATGTAAATAGGTAGATCCATAGCAAATATTGCCTCTCTTTCTCTCTGATTTAACCCTTTGAATACCAGAAGGAAAAGTAACGCATTGTAGAGTGATGCATGTCTATCTGGCACTCAAAGGGTTAATAGTGGCAATGCGAAATGGAAATCCCCTCTGGGTTTCCCCTTGGCAACATGTCTGCTCTAGACAGTCAGGATTTCAACTATTTGAAATGGAATCTTACATCTTACAGTCCAATCTTACCTTTGGTCAGCAAGCTATTCACTCTTAACAGTGTCCAATGTGCACTCAACATGAGGTTCCCAAGAATTCAAATCCCCACCCCATATGTGATCCTTTTCCCTCACAATCATAAAGGCCCTATCACTAGACACCTTTAAAAAAGGCTTAAGACTCATCTGTTTTCGCAGAATTCAATTTGTGCACATTCAACTGTCAGGGATTGACAGCTTAATATACATTTTGCTATGTATGCTGTAATATTCTCCCTGTTAAAAAGTCATCATATTATTATTAATTAGGGAAATAGACTGTGGGGATGGATCACATATAGCATGGCGTTTGTGGAACAATTCTAGTTAAAACAGGCTGTAGGACTTGAGAAATCAACAAGGAGACTAGAAAGTCTGGCACAATTACATTTGGAGTTTCCTACATAAATATATACATTTTATTAATCTACTAAACTGGATGTATGTTACATTGCTAGAGTGTTGTGGTTATTCATTTTTCTTTAAAAGAATAACTGAAGTAATTGAGCTGTAGTACTAATACCCATGCAAAATTATTCTAGTTCTTTTCATATGATCCAATTGTTAAATTGTTTATTAATTATTAGTATAATGAACAGCTAATGCATTATCTCTACATGACACATTACATCAGATTTTGGAATATGTCATTTTAATATATGACTGTCTCAGTGCGGCAATTTCTAATTTAAAATAATGAGTTCACTTTGAAAATATCACACACAAAAGAGCGTGCAACTATACGGCACATTAACCATGTCACCGTGATGAAAAGGGCGATATGAGAATCTCGCCCTGCATCAAAAGCGAGAGATTCTCATGTTGCGGCATTAAATATCCCTTCAACCCAGGGGGATGTCCAATTTTGCTGAGCGCTGTGCCAGGCTCTCTCTCACCTTTCCTCTACATACAGAAATATTCCTGCGATATGAAGCCTATCCAGTTCTTTTTTCCAGGACTATTGAGCTTTCCTCTCGTGAAGCATAAAACTTTTGCTATAAGCTGCAAGAAATTGTTTGACAACAATATCAGATTTGCCTTACTTTAGCTAGCAAAACTCAAGATCTTTTGCCCGGTAGTTTGAAGACATTTGATTATTCTCAAGGCCTTACATCTATGACGTGATTGTATTTTACAGTACATCTTGGTACGCTATACCTGATCCCAACCAGATGGCCTGATTGTTTTGATTTCTAAATGTTGCTGAGCGCTCTCTCCCCTTATCTGCAGAATGACAGTGTGGAGTGGAGCATGCAGAGATGGGGAAAGAGAGCCCAGAGCAATGCTCAGCAACATTGGGATCAGGTGTAGCCTACCAAGAGGACAAAAAAATGGGTTGTGGCAGGGGGGGGGATAAGGAAAGATGGATCAGCGTTGAACAATAGAGTCTATGAAGACTTCAGATTCTTGTTTTCTGTATGTAGAGAGAAGGGAAGAGAGCTCTCAGCAAAATTGGACATCCCTCTGGGTTATGGTGCAAGTATTACTGGTAATTTAGGAGCAGTGGTTTCCATAAATGTAGAAAAAAATCAGTTGCTCTACCTCATGTATTATTTTCAGTTTCTGCTCAGCAATGAGTTGTTGAACAGTTTCATTACAATCTGCTTGGATAAAATAGAATAATCTGTTCAAGCATGTAAAAACTGAGGCACTTCCCTACAAAAAAGCAGAAAGGAGGAATAATGGAAATTTTTACTTAGAGATGAATCCTTTTCTCTTAATCCATTGAGGGATGCAGGGACCATGGGTTAAGCAGGGTGACTATAGGAGGCAGAGCACTTTAAACAAAAAATCTCCTCCCACTTCTCAGCTGCTAATTTCAGTTTTTGGTTAGCAGAGTCAGGAAAGGAAAGCAGAACACATATATTTGTCAAAAAAAGGTCAACATCCTCACCCAACAAGTTTTGTGTGGGCGGGAAGCCCCACATCCCCCAGTGGACTAAGAGAAAAGGATTTATCTGTAAGTAAAACATTCCATTTTACCTAGTGTCAATGCAGGGACCATGGGGATGTACCAATGCCACCCCAAACAACTGGGAGGGAAGAAAACTAATGAACAATGGCCTCCAAGACTACATCCAAAACTACCATCTTGGAATGCAGAACATTAACTTTGGAAAAGTTAGATAAAATGTGAACAGATGACCATGTAGCTGCCTTGCACAATTGGTCAACTTCAGCTTGATTTTTCAAGGTCCACGAGGTACTAATGGACCGAGTAGAATGAGCTGTGATTCTGAATGGAAATGGAACAGACTTTAGCTTGTAACCTTATCTAAATGTCTGTTTAAGCCATGAAGCAATGGAGGCTGGTATGCCCTTTTTAGGGCCTTCTGGAATCACAAACAATGTGTCTGAAGTCCTGAAGGATTGAGTGACTTGGACATAGTGTTGTAAACATCTTACTACATCTACTACAAGGAATGAAGTATCATTTGTTGGTTTATGTGAAAAGCAGAGACTACTTTAGTTTTGAGCTCTGGGACTGTTCTTAAAATTACTTGGTGGAAAATTAGATAAGGAGAATTACAAGAAACAATAGCTATAAGAAAGACTGTCTTAAAGGTTAGGTCTCAGATAGAGGCTGATGATAAGGGCTCAAATGCAGAGGACTGACGAGCCTTTAAAACTAAATTCAAATAAAATATTTTAAAACAAATAAATAAAACAGAGCTAAGAGAATGTTGGTTAATTAGTATAATGTACTAACCCTTTGAGTGCACAGGAGTGTACAATGCACATCCCTATGGTAGTCAAAGGGTTATGGTAGTGATGCTGTTTGTGGTGCTGAAGCCTGAGAGGATCCTCTCTGCTCCCCAAAAGAGGGCTTTTACTACATTGGAAGCTACAGGGAGATCCCTACATTGCCAACCTTAAAGTGGATGTTTAATGTATACTAAATTATATCTCATTCAATGCAACACCCCCTAAGCTAGGGAAGAGTACTTCATTTTGCTTTTACTGTCTTTCATTGTTTAAAACTTACTTGTTAAGTTTGTTGCGTTGTCCGGGCAGTGGAAGGGTCCGGCACAACTACCACATGTCACAGCAAGCAGAGCGGACCGCTAGGGATCTTAGGACAAGATGGCACCGCTCTGCCTGCTGTGACGTGTGGTAGTTGTGCCGGACCCTTCCACTGACTGTGTCCTGGCATAATAAATAGAGTGTGCACACAATGTGCACCCTAGTCCCAGCACGTACTGCTAGTGCTCGTGCCTCGTGTCCTGTACAATGCTCATAGGCGTGCAGGACGTTGTAGGCTGCGGTAAGCAAGGGTTGGGGTTTGTCCGGTCATGAAGTCCAAAAAAAAAAAATGAAATCGGATCCAGTAACCCCTTATTGTACCATTTCACTAAAAGCTTCTCTTTAACCCTTTGAGTGCCAGAGGGATACGTTATCTCTCTGACACTCAAAGGTTTTAATTTAATGATTACTGCCAATTATTTGTGTCTGACTATTTTTTTATTGGTAGTATTGACTTTTAATTACCCCAAAATTTTAATATAATAAAATTTAACATTCAATAATATATTAGATCCCGCACACCTTAGTAAACTTGGGGAATTCACTGTGTATAACATACACAGGGTGCCAGTTATCCATTAAAGACATAAATTATACAAAATAAGAAAAAGAAAAAAGATAGATAAACTATAAGCACTCATCTTCCTTACCATATATTAACTAAAAAAGTACAAAATAAATAATCATGATAGATATCTAAATCAAAAATTATAAATTTATTAAATATCCCATATGATGCAGATATGCCAAAAGGTATAAACGGATCCCACGGAAGGCAACCAACACCGAATCCCAACCCACCTCCACACAATACTCAGAAAACAAATGCTAACACCCTTAAAAGCAATCCCACCCTAAAGATGCCAGCATCTGTATATCTATATATAAATACTGGCCAGTATGAAGATGTAAATACAGTCTAAGACTATGAAAAATATATATATATCTTTATAGAGCTGAGATGTATATTCCCTTCTCATCATCATATTATAACAGTTTATCCAATTTTCTTCAGCACAGTGTAAAGTTCTAGAGGACCGCACTTCACATTTGGAACGGGGATCCAATGCATTAATATATTCACTTCATCAGCATACATATGCTAACAATCTGCTAAGGGACACTTGGAGCAATTTCAAATTCTTAACGGGACATAAAAGGAACGCACTGTGCCTCTGATCTTCTGTATTAAATTACTGAAAGATATCCATCTGTTTTTATCATAGTCCATGATGTAGACATCTTAGGGGGTAAGACAATCGTCAACATGTTTCACTCCTAGCTTCGGAGCTTTATCAAGAATAAAAACGATTACCTTTAATCCACTTAAATACCTATTTTCCGGAAGTACTTATTACCTGTTTAACGGCTATTTGAATATCTAGCCAATAAGATTGCTCCAGCTTACAGACAGAAAGCCTCCATCATCGGAGGAGGCTGCATAGAGGGAGGGAAGCAGAAGAAGTGACAGACTGCGGTTGTCACGGTTGGCAAGCAAAGACAGGAGTCAAACAGTACAGTAAAAATCACCTTTATTAGAATGATAACAGTAATGAAATATAACAAGAGGAGGGTGACAAGAGAGGCTAGAGACTCTATCAGCAATAGAAGCTGCCAAAGGTCAACCACAACTGCTAGAGACTAGGCCGGAGCCAACTGGTAGTCTCATTCGCCCTGGGAGGAACAAAGAATAGACACTATGGTCTCCCAAAAAGGATCACAACTAGGGAGACTCATGCCTGCAGTCAGTTTGAAGATGCCACTCTCCCATAGGATGGCAGCAAGGGAGACTACTTACTCAAGCCTGCAGTCAGTAAGGCTGGAGTCCACCAGAGCTAGAGGTCTGCATCTGATAGGAAGTCTGCTGGTAAAGGAGCAATGCAAAGGGTAGTCAGACACAGCCACAGGTCAGCAAAAGACTGGGTAGTCAGACAAGCCAGGGTCATACACAGAGCTGGTAGTCAGCCAGAGCCACAGGTCTGCACCAGATAGGATGTACACTAGTCAGGAGGTAACACAGAGGAGATAGCTGGACAGAGCCCCAGGTCAGCACCAAATTGGATAGTCAGACAGGCCAGGGTCATGCACGGAGCGGGTAGTCAGCCAGAGCCACAGGTCTGCACCAGACTGGATGTCTAATTATCACGGTGCCCGTGATTCCTTGTTTATTTTTTTTCTGTCAGTTAGCCAATGTGAGGTCCTCATTGGTTGCCCTGTGTTAAGCCCGCCCAGTATAGCCTTTATATACTGGGCTCCTGCACCCACACATTGCCCTTTCGTGGTGTTCCTGTGCCAGTGCTACATTTGTTTATGAAGTTTCCAGTTACCGACTTGGCTTGCCTGACTACTCTCCAGTTCCTGCGCCTGTGTACCGACTCTGATTGCCTGACAATTCTTCAGTGTTCGTTCCTGTGTACAGACACGGCCTGGCTGACGTTCTGCTCCTGTGTACCGACCCGGACTGGCTGACGTTCCTGTTCCTGTATCCTGATCCGGCCTGGCTGACGTTCCTGCTCCTGGGCTCCGACTCGGCAGATCTCCGTTTTGTTCCTGGTCGCCTCGGCAACATTCTGACTTCTGGTGCCTTACCTTGTTTGGCACCTCTGCACCCGCAGGCTTGCCTAGTATTGTCCCATTTTGGCTCTACGGAGCGCCTCTGGCCTAGTCCTCCATTCTGTCAAAACCGGTTGCCAGCTTTGCCTCCGTGATTGCACCAGTACATTGCCATTGGCTACGCTCCACTCTGTCAAAACCGGTTGCTAGTGTTGCCTCCGTGATTGCACCTGTACATTGCCATTGGCTACGCTCCACTCTGTCAAAACCAGTTGCCAGTGTTGCCTCCGTGATTGCACCGGTACATTGCCATTGGCTACGCTCCATTCTGTCTAAACCGGTTGCCAGTGTTGTCTCCGTGATTGCACCGGTACATTGCCATTGGCTACGCTCCACTCTTTCTAAACCGGTTGCAAGTGTTACCTCCGTGATAGCACCGGTACATTGCCATTGGCTACGCTCGATTCTGTCAAAACCGGCTGCCAGTGTTGCCTCCGTGATTGCACCGGTACATTGGCATTGGTTACGCTCCACTCTGTCTAAACCGGTTGCAAGTGTTGCCTCCGTGATAGCACTGGTACATTGCCATTGGCTACGCTCCACTCTGTCTAAACTGGTTGCCAGTGTTGCCTCCGTGATTGCACCGGTACATTGCCATTGGTTACGCTCCACTCTGTCCAAAACCGGTTGCCAGTGTTGCCTCCGTGATTGCTCCGGTACATTGCCATTGGTTACGCTCCACTCTGTCTAAACTGGTTGCAAGTGTTGCCTCCATGATAGTACCGGTACATTGCCATTGGCTACGCTCCACTCTGTCTAAACCGGTTGCCAGTGTTGCCTCCGTGATTGCACCGGTACATTGCCATTGGTTACACTCCACTCTGTCTAAACTGGTTGCAAGTGTTGCCTCCATGATAGCACTGGCACATTGCCATTGGCTACGCTCCACTCTGTCTAAACCGGTTGCCAGTGTTGCCTCCATGATTGCACCGGTACATTGCCATTGGCTAGGCTCCACTCTGTCTAAACCGGTTGCCAGTGTTGCCTCCGTGATTGCACCGGTACATTGCCATTGGTTACGCTCCACTCTGTCCAAAACCGGTTGCAAGTGTTGCCTCCTTGTCAGCACCGGTAGCGCTCCTGTTTACTTCAGTGGACTGGTACTCGCTGTGAATTCAGTCTTTGGCGTGTTTAAGAAGCAGCTCAATACCTTCACATATGGGACTGTTTTCCTATCTTGATGAACGTAAACTCCTGCAGTGCTGAAACCTGGAAACTTCATCATCTGCCTGACCCGTGTCAGCATAAACTGTGTGTCTCCTATATTTGTGCTGGACCTGTGTGGGCCTAATTTACCTGTCGTGTGCCTGTACTATAAGTTATATATTACAGGACCTGTGAGGGTTCTTTGTGTATTATTGTATTTAATAAAATTGTGTTTTTTATCCTAACTCTGTGTCTGTGAGTCAAACAAACCGTTACACTAATAAGGCAGGGAGCGCACACAGGATAGTCAGAGAGAGCCACAGTTCAGCACCAGGATGGATGGTCAGACAAGCCAGGGACACACAGGAACTCAAGATACAAGCTAAATACAACTGCACAGGACAACAACGTAAGGGTAACTGGATAAGAATCCATTTCCCTTAAATAATAAGAGCCAGAAAGTAGATAGGAGGAGACTGACCAGGCCTTCCTGTATAAAGTTGAGGCCTGCATCAATACGCAGCCTTGCGCCCGTAATTGACGCATCTCTCCAAGATGCGTCAAACTCCTGCACCTTTCCTGCATCACTTTTGAGCTGCAGAACCTTGTGGCCAGAGGACACGGGCGGCCGCTACAGACACCAAGCGCGTCCAGGCCCAAAACCCAAAGTGACATGTAGGATGACGCTGAAGCGTCATTTTGTGAGATACATTCCCAGTGTCAGCCGAAGCGGCGGCACTGGATATAAGGTAAGCTGTTACTGTGGTACAGAGCAGGTAACAGCAGTCTGTTCGGAAGTGCACTCTTTAAACATTAATTTTTGGCCAAATAGGGTTAAAAAAAAAAAGAAAGAAAGAAATCCACCTAGTTGCTATATAACCTAAAATTTAACACACACGTGTATAGGAGTGATAGATCCCATTTAAAGGGATAGTAACACTTCGTTTTAACTTTATTTTATTTTGTAGGCATTAAAAAAACATGAAGAATGATATAAGTCTTATCTCTCAAACCTTTATGGTTTATGAGATATTCACAAGCAAAGTTCCCCTCCCCGCCCCTTTTTCCTAGTGTAAGCCATCTCTTCTCAGATGTGAGTCTGGTTGTATGACAGTACAGATAACAGAAGGGGACAATTTTCTTTGTATGAAAACAATGAAAGCCCTTCCCCCCTTGAAAAGTTTTTCAGCTTTTTCCATTATCTTAATTGAAGATTGTCCCTCTCTGCAGTCTACCTGGGCATCTCCCTTCTTATCTGGTTGAACGGGGGGGGATACTTTGTTTGTGAATATCTCTTAAACCATAAAGGTTTCAGAGATAAGACTTATATCATTCTTCATGTTTTTTTAATGCCTACAAAATAAAATAAAGTTAAAATGAAGTATTACTATCCCTTTAAGCCATGATGAGCCATCCAGGAAGAGATAGCAAATGCTCCCTTTTCATAGCAGGCTTGGGTTGGATAGAGAATGGCAACCTATATGATAACTTATAGAATGATTTTTCCTCCCACTGGGAGGGACTTATGGGTTTAAAAGACTGTCTATTAATTTTCTGTGACCAAGCAGTGATTACATGAAATGCATGTCAGAATGCTTTATTGTTAAAACAACTAAGCTAGTTAAAGCCATTTAATACTGTGATGAATTAAAAACCTGCCTGTTAATACCCCATTTTAGTGCTGGCATACATTATTAGTTAATAACAACTGACTGGAGAAATGCACCACATTACAATAGCGTTAATTTACTATAGAGCCTGTAACAGCGCAACATATGCTCCAGTTAGCACAAATGGAAAACTGGAATATTCTACAGTATTTTATTTTTAAGATCTATTCTAGCTACCCTGCCTAAGTAACTTTATTAAGACTGTGTTGTTGTTTAATCATTAAGTATTTGTCAAGTTGGAAAATGTTCTGACTACTTACGAACAGTGTATCTGACTGGTAATGATAACCCAACTAACAAGTAACAGTCTAACTTACTGAAATGGAGATGTAATTATTTTGAGTGGTTTGAGATCTAGAAGCAGCTCTATGAGATTTTTATTATTATCTCTATTGGTCAGACAATAATCTTTGTTATAGCTGCCAATTTGCTATTTAGTCAATATTAAATACATACATGCTATAACAATGACTAATGGCAAACTGAGAATGCTCCCCCGTATTAGTACCAAGTTTTACCATTTGCATCATTCTACCTAAGTAATTATTTTGAGATTGTGTTATCTCTTAATTAATGTCCATTAGCAGTTTGGAAAGCACTCAGATCAATTATAATAGGTCTAATTTATAGGCACTGAATACATAATCCAGTTGTTGTGATCTAAAAGCATCTATGCTATACTTAAATTATCAGTTAATTTTAGCATAGGTATTGTGGCAAGCTTGAAGGTACCCCGAGAATAATATAGATAAAGTACAGATTTTAATATTCTGATATAACAGAGTATAAGCTCTTTTTATTACTCACAATAGTTCTATTCACTTTTTAATTTACTAATAAAAGTTAATATTTATCTATTTATTGTTGCTTGTTTTCCCAATTCTTCTATCATGAAGGGAATGAGATTAATTACTGCAGGGTTATCTTTCTTTTCTCTTTTCTTAAAAGGTGTGACATTGTATGCTTTATCACAAAAGTGCGTGGTATGGTATGTTTTATTACAGAGGCCTTTGGGGGGGTGATATGGTATGTATTATCACAGAGAACACTGGGATGCCTGATATTGTATGCCTGATTGTCACTGTCCATTCCTATATGCTCAGGGCCGTCAAGCCCCTTTTCCCACCCTTTTCTTGCCAATAAGAGCTCTCTAGGTCACATGGAGGACTCTAGTGTTACACAAGGAGGAGGCAATGAGGCACAACAAGGGAGGAAAAGATTGACAGCCTGCTGTACAGAGCTGTACTGCAGTGAGGCCTGTTGTGATGTAGTACGGTAACACTTTAGAACCTTATTTCTCTGTAAAATTAGCAATTTGCACAAAAAACAAACAAAAAAAAAACGATTCAACCTTTATTGGGGACAAAGAAGGAAATAAGTATTACTTTACAGGACATGATAGTTCCCCTTTAAAAACATTATTTCTGTGTTTGTGGGATGAGCCACCAATAATTTATTGCGTAGATATGTTGAATTTCTTTACTTATTGTGTGTTTTTGCAATATACTCATATTCAATGTTGAAAAAAGACAGGGGAGGGTTGGCCTAAGGGGCAGGGGCAACTGCCCCCTGGGTTGGTTATAAGTCTGGGCCAGAGGGCCACTGCCTCACTCAATTTCCCACTTGCTGCTGTAAATGAATGTAAGGAGCTACCCTAGTAGTGTTGCTCCATTTCAATTGTAATCTTTGAGTTATCACTAATGTAGCTTCATTTCAGTTGTAAGCACTGTTATATCACTAGTGTAGGGCCATTTTAATTGTAAGTTCTATGAAATCACTAGTATGGTTCATTTTCACTTGTAAGCTCTCTGGTCTCACTAGTGTAGCTCCATTTCAATCACAATCTCTGTGATATCACTAGTGTACTACCATTTCAATAATAAGCTCGGTGGTATCACTTGTATCAGTTCATAACATTAATGTCAGTTATAATATTAAAAAACGGGGTCATCTGGCACATTGGCCTGGAGCAATAGTAATTAGCCACTTGATTGTATTTTCCCCCAGGGCAAAAGTTGCCAGCCCTCCTCTGAACACAGCTCTCAAAAATTTGCGATTAATGTAAAACATTAAAAATGGCACTTCTACTATGACAGGTTGCAGACCCTTGTGTTAATGTGCATGTAGCTTGCTTGTTTCTGCAACACAAATGCCCATTCATTCAGTTTATCCAAACAAATGTAATGATAGCAAAAAAATATTTGAGAGTCACTGACCTGGAACCCTATTCCATGCAAGCATGCATGTGAGTGAGTGGGTGGGGGAGAGAGTTTCAATTCTAGAGCAAAACAACTGCACCATAGGGGACAAATTTGTTTAACTGGGACTTTTATCCTCTTGAATGCCAGAGGGAGTGAGAGAGGCGCCATGTCATGAGTGTCACATTATCTGACAGCGGGGGTACTTCTTGACCTGACTGCAGGCAGAGGTAGCTGTAATGATACTTACATGGGTGTCTTCTTGATCTGACTCGCTGTGCCTTATGCAAATACGGCCATCGGCATGTCACTACTTGACTAACACTAAGTTAGCATTAGTCAAGTAGTGACATGCCGACGGCCGTATTTAGTGTCACTAACGTGGTTTGGATTCAAACTTTGGAGTTCAATTCGTTTTGTCTCCCATATGCAAAAGTGCACAAAATGCCTCATGTAATTTGCGCATACTACAAGTGGATGGGCATGTAACCAACTCAGCATGAGGCACAGTTGAGAAGGGGCAAGCATAACTTGGCTGAGTGACATGACCGTGTAATGAGAACACTGCCATTCGTAAATAACATCGTCAGGATGGCAGTGCTCTTCTCGTTGATAACATGGATAAAGTAAGGCAAGCATTTACAGTGGAACTCAGGCATATATATGTCTAAGGCTGATTTTAGATGTGCTCAGGGGGTAACTGATCAATATAGAACTGTTTCTTGTTAGGCGACACATCCGTTTAAAAGAAAATTACCTCCTTCTAATTAGACCCACTTACCTTACAACGGGCAAGAAATCCTAACGGCCAGCCCCTATGAAATGTGTCCTTGTGTTTAACCCTTTGATTCCCAGAGAGGTCAATGTGTTGGATACCAGTGGCAGTTTTCCATAACATGAAAAATATCCATAACAACAAATCCATGGCAGTATTAACACTTTGATTGCCACAGATATCAAACTCATTGCGTTGCAATGGGTTAACCTCCCCCCCCCCACCCCGGCACCATCGCGCCATTCAGTGGGAGAAAAAAAATTAATTCAATTCCAAACCAAGTTAGTGTTAGTCAAGTAAACGTCAGGCATTTTATGCACTTTTGCATATATAACCATGCCCCATGTATGGATTAGAGATATTAATTTTATTATATATTATTAGGGCATATGTATCATGGAAAAAGTGTAGCAAATTAACTGCACCTTAAAGGAAAAATATCCTAGGAAAACGTGGAGCAGTTTAGGTGGAAAATAATCGCTCTGTCGGTCACATTTATCAAAGCAAAAGTGGAGCTATTCTGGAGCATACCAGTTGCTCCATATTTATCAAAGTTCCTTTGAAAGTAATTTTTTTTCTTTGAAAAATATGGTGCAGTTGTTTTCATTCAGACAGTATGAATCATTAAACGAGGTGGGGTAAAAGTGGGCAGGGTATAAAGGGGCAGAACACAAGGAGTGGAGCCAAGGGGGCAGGAACATGAGTTTTTGCCTAGGGTTTATTGCAGAACGGTACCTCTTTAACTTATTGAATTGGACCAAGCCTGGTTCCAGGTCACACCTCAACAACATGCATTAGGTAAGGGACACACATTTCTGTCAGTCTTTCAGACTGTAAATAGAATCAGCTAGCAAAAATACTACAAAAATTACACAATTACACAAAAATTAACCACATACATTAATCCAGCAGGGCACTTACCTAGGTGAATTGTTGTTTTAAGCAAAATAAGAGACACTTAATACTAGAGTATGGTTTCCTTTAAAGATTGTGGGCTATAGGCACAGCTTAACATTTGAGTGGCAGAGGGGTGTGAAGCACATTGCAAAGCAATGCATGACACACCCCTTTGGAACCCTAATGGTTAAGAGGAACAATTTTGGAGCAATCCATATGCACCAGAGGGGGTAAATAAAAATTGTCAATAATAACATTAAATGGAACACTGAAACTTACAGAGCTCCCTTGCAACAAATCTAGCATTTAAGGGTTTAAAAGTCCCATCAATCAACTTGGACATTTATTTGTCTTCTATAATGAAGTTGGTTTACTCCAGGATTGCTTCTGATTTGTTTTGTGTATACAGCCCGTTATTTCTTTCTGCTGAAATGGCAGTGTATACTAATGTAATGCTTAATTTATACCTTTGGTGGGTTAACCCTTGAGTACAACCTTTCAATGTGTTTTGCACCCCCCCACCTAAAGGATAGAACTTTCCTAAAATTATTTTCTATCTCTACTGCAATCTATGTGCAACAGGCTGTCTGGCTCCTGGATTTTGATACATTGGATGTGGTAACTGAAACAATGAGAAGCTACTGTTGCCGTAGCAACCCTAACAACAAAGGTCTTGACCAATGGAATTCCAAAGAATGTCTCAAGTATGGGCTGGGCAATACTTCACACATACCAGCCAGCTGCTGTATTTCTGACTGTGCAGTGTTTGGGGAAACATGGAGGTGGAGAAGTAACAGAGGGTTATTTTGATATAAATAAAGGATATAACCTAGGGGTATCCTTTTCTTTTTATTTACTAAAAATATTTTTTAAAACTATCATACACTTTTAAAGTAGTCTGTTTTTTATAATGTAGACCTCAGATGCCATTACTTTTCCACGCAAATACTGGTTCAACTTTCTATTTTATTTTAGAAAGAGGATTATGAATTTAAGACAGCATTTAGCTTTTTCATTTCTAAACTTACTGTATACCTAGAGCATTAATATTTCTAAAGGGCTACTATCTTTGCTGTTATATTCATCTGATACATGTTTTAAGCTACTGGGACTACAGGCTGTTCATCCCTTTTAGTCAGCTGCTACCCATCAGCCTGAAAAGGGATGCCCATATCTTCAGGAGGCACAGGGCATGTCGGAGTTGGGGTGGACACTTCCATTAAATGGATGCCAGATGGAGGGAAAGACTATCAAGGCTTGAAGAGCAGCAATTCATACCTTCAGAGGTAAGGAGATCACAGCACATCTGAATCTTCATCTGGTCTTTGCAGTATGTGATCTAGATCTATAAGGCTAAATCCTATATAGCAATAATAGGCAACTAGGGTGACCACATTTACTTTCTGCCATTCAGGGACACACATTTCATTAAGAAGTCACTGCAAAATCAGACCCCATACAAGGGGGTTTACAGATATAATTCCTATATAAAATAAGAGCTAAAATCTTGTGGCTCTCCTGCACTTAAGTATAATTCCCAGTGTCTTACATAATATTGCCCATTGTTGCTGAAATTATACCACTGTGTGTAATGAGCTATAAACAAGTGATCTGGTTTCCTTCACAAGACATTTGAAATGCATTGTGGAGCAAAGAATGGGAAATGTCTAATGGAAACAAGTGGTTAACCTTTTGCATTGGATACCTGTCTGGCACTCAAATAGTCCAAAATAATTTTTACAGCTGCTAGGGTGATGTTTATGGTCATATGCACAAAAACATAACTGGAGTAATTCTGGAGCAAACCAACTGCACCATATGGGACAAATTAAAAATTCTCCAAATTAAATGGGGCCTTTAACCCCTTATCAGTGAGAAACTAGATGGGCTGTAGTTGAAATACAAATGGCACTAGTACAGAAAACCCCTGCAGTTGTCAGTTTCCAATAAGCGTGACTGTTAGTGCAATGTGTGTGTCAGAACTTTGTATCAGCAGCAGGATAGGCTCCTAATTCCAGAAGCTGACCCTCAGTGGCAATGACCATAGTGTATAAATGCTGTCATCTTCTTAATAATCTGAGCCTGATTTTGGTTCAAAACAACAGGGATGAATTAGCCCTAATGGGCTCCATGTGGGGCAGGTTATTCTGTCATTCCTGTTGCTTCAGAAATTGGTATCTAACATAACTTAAAGGGATAGTAATACCGAAAATGTAAAAAAAAATATGTTGTAGGGTTTATCCCCCCGAGTAAAGCAAGAGTACTCCCACTGCTGAAAGATGTTTCATTCAAAAGTTATTAATTTTCAAAGTTGAATTTTTTAGGTGCAATATCACAGTGGCCTGAAATTGTACAGTGGCGCTGTTGCTACACGATCCTATGGACAGCTCTGGTCTCAGGACCATAAATCTCCATAGGATGGTGTAGCAACAGCGCCACTGTACAATTTCAGGCCACTGTGATATTGCACCTAAAAAATTCAACTTTGAAAATGAATAACTTTTGAATGAAACATCTTTCAGCAGTGGGAGTACTCTTGTTTTACTCAGGGGGATAAACCCTACAACATTTTTTTTTTTACATTTTAGGTATTACTATCCCTTTAATACATGCATCTGATTGTCTTCATGTCATCAATGGCTGAGCCACCTGGTTTGAGAGTGAGACAGTCTCTATATTAATGCAGGATGCTTCTGAAAATGTAATTATGTAGGACTGCAAAAAAACAACAACACTGTATTCCTGTAGTGTGCATTGCATAAGTGTCTTGCACTGAAATAAATATCTGGTCACATTTCAAAGGCAACACTGACTTGCTCACACCCCTGGCCTGATTGGCCTCTGGTGCAATGGTGCATAAGTTTCAGTGCCAGTTGCTTGCTGCCCAAAAGTATATGATTTCATTAAAATAAATATAGGGAAAATTTAAATGTTCTAGTTACTCACTTAAAGTAGTGTTACTGTCAGTCAGACTCTCAGAATCTGTCAGAACGGGAGCGCCAGCGGGACTCAGTCTCAGTCACTGCCTGGAGAGACGGACTTTGTTTGTGCTGCATCACAGTCACCATCCACCGATCCTGACCTGTTCCGTTCAAGTCCATTTCATCTGTCACTGCACCGGCGGACACACTCAATGTGCGCTCTCACAGTCACTCACAATTTGATGGCATGCGCCACCGGCATACGTATGTACCGCGCTTCACACACGCACACCAGCCAGCCAATGAGGAGAGGACCAATGTGCAAATACTCCCCTCTTACATTGGCTGGTGGTGTTACGTGCAGCGTGCATGTTGCATATGTAACTAGGCTGTGACTGACCTGGCACTGGAAGGAAGAATAGGCTTGACAACAAATAAGTGACAGACTGGGTCAGGGTGGCTTTGCTAATTGCTTGATTCCTTCATTCCGGGACTCTTTATTGTCCCGGTGGGGGATGATCCGGGACGCGGGACATACAACCCCATTAAGGGACAGTCCCGGACGTTCCGGGACACGTGGTCACCCTATAGGCAACCAGTGCCACATTATTGTTTACCTTTTTGTTGAACCTGCAGGCAGCAAACAGTTTAAAATTCTCAACAGTGAGAATTAACCCGCTGCATGCTGGAGAGGTCTCCAAGGCATTGTATAGGAGATCTCTAGCACTCATTGGGTTAAGGTGGGACAGGGTGAATGTGAAGGGAGCATGTGTAATTTTTGGGGTGATGTGGGGATCGGAAAATATTCACCTTTTCTCACTGCACCAGAGAACAGATTTGGGTTCATGGCTGAATTCCATGATGGCTGCATGCGGCCCTAGGGCCACCTGTTGCCCACCGCTCTTATATAGTTATCATATGAATAAGAATTTGTGTTATTTGTGCTACAGCATGGTTTCTACTTGTGTTGTTGTTTGCTCGTTTCTAGTTAATTTGCTGCAATATCAATATTTTTATTTTAAAGAATGTGAAAACCGAACCACAGTCTCATATCATGATTGTAGAGTGATTTTTTTTTCTTACCATGACACCTACAGAGAATGAATGTGGCCATAAACTTCTCCCAAGAACCACATGGGCATTGTTAAACTGCACATTGACATCATAATAGTTTCTCAACTCAAGATTTGTTAACCCTATAAGAACCATAGGGATGTGCAGCGCATTGGCAAGCACTATGATGCACTCTCCTCTGGTCCTTCGAGGGTTAACAGGACCATATCAAGGGATATAACAAATTGCAAACATATATGGCTAATCAATATATTTAGCTTGGAGGATAGAAGACAGAAGGTTAATATGAATGAGACCTTAACCCTCTGAATGCCAAAGGGGTACGCAACACATTGGAAAGCAGTGCATTGTGCATGTTCTGACATTCAGTGGGTTAAAATATATTAAGGCATTCAGTGAAGTTCAGGAGGTAACTTTTTATTCAGAAGAATAGGAATACTAGTGCAAGAGGAAATTACCTAAAACTAAAAGGTGACAAAATAAAAGAAAATATAGGAAAACATCACTGTGCAGAAAGACTGAATTTAAGAACACTTGGGATAGATATATGGCTATTATAACAATTAAATGTGCCTGAACTTTTAAATAAGTGGGGAAACAGGCACACTAGATAGTCTTGTTGTTTTTTATCTGCTATCAAATTCTAAGTTTTACACTGTATTCAAAATTGAATATACTTCAAACCCAGCCTTTTAGCAGTACTAGATGACAAATTGTACTTTACTGCAAACTCCAAAGGATAACAATATTTTCTTATTATATGGATATTCATTACATATTTAGCAGTCTTACACACAATTGATTAGATAGAAATTATCCATCAACCAGATCTCCACAACTGATCCAAAACAAGTCTAACAAAACCCATTGAAGCTATTTTCATTTATGCTCCAACTGGGTAAAAAAGACCTTTCCTGGCTCCAAAAGTCTCCATGCGGTGAACCTGGCCAATTGCTTGGTGGAGTGAGGGGTAAGGGTTCTCTGGATTGGACCTTATCTATGTTTTGGTCCTGGGAGGCATGCATGAGTTCAGACTTATTGTTTCTAGTGAAGCAAACTGTATTAATATATTTGAAAGTATCGACATTGTCTGCTACCACAAGGCAAATAATTCTACATCCTGCCTGCCCTTAATATAAAAAAACCCTGCCTTTGTTGCAGCCAAATGCATTTTTCCTCCAGTCTTAGTGGATGCCACTTTGTTTTTTTGCTCGGTTTTGTACTATTAGTCTAAATAAATTTGTACATTGTGGTCATATACCCATTTTCCTTATTGTACATCCCCTTTCACTGCAATGCCCAAAAATATACACATATATTTAGCAGCTCTAATGTGTTTGATACCTTTCTGGCACCCAAGGAGTTATTATTTACACTACCGTTCAAAAGTTTGGGGACACTTAGAAATTTCCTTGTTTCCGTTATGGGAACAGCTTGACAGTATGGTACGTAAGTCCATCGAGCCAATCCAAATTGTGGGAAGTGCTTCAGGAAGCATGGGGTGAACTCTCTTCACATTACCTCAACAAATTGACAACTAGAATGCCAAAGGTCTGCAAGGCTGTAATTGCTGCGAATGCAGGATTCTTCAACAAAAGCTAAGTTTGAACGACACAATTATTATTTAAATTAAAAATCATTATTTCTAACCTTGTCAATGTCTTCACTGTATTTCCTGTTCATTTAGCAACTCATTTGATAGAAAACAAGGACATTTCTAAGTGACACCAAACGTATGAACGGTAGTGTATGTTCTTTCTATTTAGGAGTAATCGATGCATCCTTAGCAGTTTCATAAATCATAAAATGAGGAATCAGAAGCTGTACTAAAGACATAAAAGCTATTTTCTCTTCTATCCTATATGGAACACAGAAACTATGAGGAAGACAGGAACCACAGAGTAAAGTATCCTCCAGCCAGGGAGGGCAGGGCATTTGCCTTAAAAGGCTCTCATAGAAGGAGACTCCCTTCCTGCTTCTCTTTAGCTCCACCAGTCTAGACCAGTTTTTTTTTCTTCTATTAACCCTGAAAATTTAGTTCTTTCACCTCAGCTGTCCACTGCTGATCCTCCAATCCTGTCTCTATCTGTGTTCATGGTCATTAAACTCTCATATCTAAAAAACTGAGTGTCCTGGTCTAGTAGAAATATAAATGAGGGCCTTCTGTAGGACTAATCCCACAAAAGGTGGGAGGAACATATATATTTAGGAGGATAAAGAGGAAACCCTGTATTCTGCAAGTAATGTCAATAAATTCAAATTGAACAGTTTTATTTATTAATAATGAGGTCCCTCTGGCAAGTGTTGTGAAGGAAGAGTGATGGTGCTTATTAACCAGTGTTTCTTAGGTGACATGATTTTGCTCCCACAGAGATAAGTCTCTTGTAGTATAACCACATCTGATTGCTGTTTTTAATATAGTTTAGGACTAGAGATCTCTTAACAAAACCATTCAATCCTCTGACATTCCACAAGATAAATTTCAAGGCCCTGATAGACATGTTTGTGTAAGGAGTGTTAAGAATCCCATCCCCAACCTGATGGAGACCTTCATTCCAAACCTGGACAAAGGAAGATCCTCTTGCTGCATCCAAAACATTATCCCATGACCCAAGATAATTAGTAATACATCAATAACGACGGTCCTTTCTACCACACACACACACACACACACACACACGATTCTGCTCAACACATCAACTTTTTGATGTGTTAACATATGTTTGCATATGCTACATCTATAGCCTGCTACCCATATCAGATTCCCATCCCAGCTAGCACCGGCGAATGCCTCCCATAGGGAGGTTCCCCTTGGTCAAACCCCATACTGAAAGACGGTGAGAAGTTAACATAATGTCCCACTTGTACCCAATAGCCCCTGAATAAAGGCAGTGAAGTAAGCTGTGTGCCACAGATATTCACAGCGTTGGCCACACTCCCCCAGCGGGAGTAGCATGTCACCCCCCTGTGATGCAGCTATCCCTTTAAATCCCTCCATCAACATATGCTTTAAAGCAACTAAAGAATTACATACATAATATCAAAACTGCCACTGGAATAATTAAATATATATACACATATACAAAAACAAACACACATATATAAGAATACTGGTAAAATCCAACAGATCCGTGATGCACTCAGGTAAACCTAAGTAGAGGACAGAAAGGCTAAAATGGCCAAGGTGCCAGTACTGTGCACAGCAGAATTCTCTATAAACATGGACGAGAGCACAAGTCCGCCCCTGGAGTCCCTCAGTGGAGATCAACAATTCAACACAAGTCAAGTCTAGTTAGCGAGGCATCTTGTTTTTACTTTGAAAACTTTCATACCTTATACTATACTATAGTTTCTTTCATTTTTATACACTTGTTCACCCATTTTTAACCTGACTTTCATTCATGTTCTTTCATTTTATTACTCTTTAAGTTTATTTAGTTTTCTGTCTCTTTAACTGGTGCTAAATGCACTTTTGTTGTTTTTGGGTCACAGGTAATGAACAGGAGCTCACATTCGTTAAGGCTTTCATTTCCTCTATGAGTTCTATCCTTTCCTCTATTCATTGGCTTTTGGAGTCCTGGTTGCAGGACTGTCTTGTGCCCCACAGTGTTTCAGAGGGCAATGTTCCCATGGATGGGGTTTCTTCTACTAAGGAAGGGGACTCTGAGGTAGATGATTTGGATTCCCACTTCTCGGTTGGGGATTATTTTGTGGAAGATCCTGGTTCTCGAGCTAAGGATCTTATCCTCATCTCTGCACCATTCCTCTACTTCCTTATGTGTTCTTGGCCATGGATGTATGTTTGAAGGGTGTTTCATCATCATGCTATCTTTATCAGGTTGAAATACTAATGGTACATAGTTGTAAGGAAATCAGGCATTTTCTGTCACTATTTACAGATCACAAACCACCCTCCTACCCCCACATAAAGACCCTCCTAAATCTCATGGCTGCCAGGAGCTTACAATGCATTGTTAACTCATTGGCAAAGGTTTAACAAGCATTATCATTAACTTTAAATTGACTTTTCAATTACCAGTTTAGCTAGGAATGCATTGCAATCAATGCAATTCAGCTGCACCAGCAATGGAGGGTTAAACTTAGCATAAAGGGATAGTAATGTTTCATAATAAAAGCAGCTCTAATTAATCATCATAGTATTTGGACTTTGGAGAGTGTTATTTCAATTCTGTCAGAGTTGTAGTTCAAGGGTAATTCAATGAAAAAGTATTCCCCTCCCGCCTCTTTTACTGATGTAACACTGCTCAGCCAGATCAGGAGGGAGGTGCCCAGGTAGACTGCAGAGAGGGACAATCTTCAATTAAGATAAGGGAAAACCTGAAAAACTTGTCAAGGGGGGCAGGGCTTTCATTGTTTTCATAGGAAGAAGATTGTCCCCTGCTGTTATCTGTCTAGTCTTACAACCAGATTCCACATCTGAGAAGAGATGGCTTACATTAGGTAAAAGGGGCGGGAGGGCAAACTTTGCTTGTGAATATCTCTCAGACCATAAAGGTTTAAGAGATAAGACTTATATCGTTCTTCATGTTTTTTTAATGCCTACAAAATAAAATAAAGATAAAAAGAAGTATTACTATCTCTTTAAAACCAAAATAATGATGACTGTAACATTATCCCCCTCTCTTTCCATCCTAATAAGATTAGGGTGGAGAGTAGTAAAAATTAATATGGGATCCTGAAAATCCATATTATGATTTTTTTGACCAAGAGAGGAAATATATGTTACCTTCAACTAAATAAATAACAAAAACATAAATAAATAATAACGCCATATACAAATAATATCAATTAATATGGGACCAAAGAACTCATTTTAATTTATTTACGCATTGACTTAAGAAATATTGATATGGGGTCCATTGACACCATGTTAAATAAATAGTGTTTGGAGACCCCATTCCTCTACTCTGCCCCTAGGGAGAAGAAATGTTAATTATTAGTATGGGGTCCCCTGGGAGTGGAGCTGCCAAAGATGACTGCCCTCTAAAAGAGCCCTATCACGATCTTTTTAATCAGTCATAATTAAACAGCACGGAGACCTGGACTTCCGTGACTTACCAGGTACGTCCTCTGTCACTAAGTGACAGTTTCTGCGGGACGTACCTGGTAAGTCATCCGTCGTTAAGGGGTTAAAGTTATGTTACCCTATTTAAATTTTAGATTTTAGTGTTCCTTTGGGTTCCTTGGATGCTAAAGAGGTCCTTGTTATATTGAGAAGCAGTGTGTTGGAGAGCTCTCTACAACCACGTGATTAGCTATCGGCTGTTTGCATAATGTTAATTATGTTGGTCATAAAAATGTCACATCTTAATTAATTATTATGTTTGCCTTCTGTCAACAGATATCTTTGTCTTCGTGGCGGTGCTGAGAAAATTAACATTCAATCAAATGCAGAAGTAAGTTAGAGATATTTTTTATTTAGAAAATGTTTTATCAGTAAGAGTTAATTCAGATTTCTTTCATTTTAAAATATGTCATGCAGAAATGACATATTTACACAAAACAGAGAAACAATCTAAAAAATTATATACACACATTCTTTTAGATACAAGGAAGTCGTTATTTGTAGAGATTTTAGACTGGGAGAATTTCTCATTTTTCAGGTAGGTTATTCCAGGCTTTCAGAGCTCTGAAGTAAAAGGCAGATTGAACAGCTTCTTTCTTGAGGTGCTGAATACTCAGTAAGTTGTTAGCAGTGGAGAGGAGGTTATAGTTATAGAATAGAATGAGCCTACTGCTAAATGGTATGTCTAGAGTCAAGTGTTAACCAATTTAGATATATAAACAAATCACAATGATGGTTTGTGTAATTATATTGAAGGACAAAGTGGCATAATGAGTTACACAAAGTGGCAAGTCTACCAAGATGAATTTGCAGCTCAGAAGCATATACTGCTTCCGCAAAACAAAGAAGAAGAAAAAAGGAGAGCCAATAGTGCTATATCATCAATAAGTAAATGAAAATATAGTATAAATATTGCACTTACACAATTATGTTGTAAAGACACCAGCTTATATCTTCTCTCTACAACACCAACAGTCAGAGATCACAATCCCATCTCTGCTTGTGCACCACCAACATGATTCTCCGAGATGGTACTCCAAAGGAAAATTCTGTTTATCCCATAATTAAAAATCATATATTTATTCTGTCAAAAAAACATATAATATCATGCATTTCATGGCTCATTTGCCACTTTATCAAACGTATGGATAAAGTTTAATAACAATATGTTGCAAAAAGGAGAACAGCATAACAAACTATCTTTGACTATAGCAACCAAATACAGAGATTGGATATTCCTTGCCGAATTACGTGACCTCTAGAAGGCACTGCTCAACAAAGAAATCCCATTGGTGGTTCTAGCCATTCATTTCAATTGTAGCAGGCATGAGAAAACAGATTACAATAAAAGAAAAGATGACCATGAAAAAACAATCTAAATCAAATAACCACTTGCTCATATAATACCCCAATCGAAAAACACAGTAATCACTGAGAATAAAAACTTAGTATTACAAATCTAATAAATCCATATCTGGACAAGTAATGCAATGGTCCAAACATAACATACAAATATAAATCTAGAGCACCACAATATAATGTGTACTGACTGGACACAAAGGGAAGATTATAAAAAAAATGCATATGTATATAAATTTATCTATATGAAAAATATAAAAAATATGTATAAAAAAATGCTCTTGATCTGTGGTATACATTAAAAACTTAATAAGCTTGAGGACATGATATAGATAAAGTAAAAATATACACTGTAAAACTATATACAATGTTGTTAGAAATAAAGTCTTTAATAAAACAACATTGTGATAAATACCATTCCTATCATACTATTTAGATAGGTGCGAATATGAACTGTTGTGTGTGAGAACTTTGATTGTGTTTATGAAATATAATTGGATGTTATAAATATTTATCAACGACCTATTTTAAATGAGGATCAAACGTGTTATATGATAATTCACTCATAAGTGATAATCAACTCTGTAATAATATACTAGAAAGAGCTGTATCAAATAAAAAAAGTGTTACTTGCAATGTATATTGTGTATTGTATATGAAAGGTAGAAGTGTGTTGAAAGGTGAATGATGTATTCGTACTTGTAAATGAGGAATTCTGCACAATGAACTGTAAAGTGAAACTGACTTGTGATAGAATGTAGTGAACCACTGAACATGTAAATAAAGAACATTTAAATCCTTAAGGACAGAGTCCAGTATTGTTGAAAAAGTAATAACTGATAAACTTATGGGTAAAGGACATAAAAATCTCTTCTCATGCCATATTCCCATATCTGAAGGACAGAGTCCTGAATTATTGAAGAAGTAATAACTGATAAACCTATGAACATATAGATGTTGTAATTCTAAATCTGTAAAAAAAAAAAAAAACCTTTAAAGTTTGTTTGTTACACTGATCTCTCATTTGCTACATATTGTTTTTAAACTTTAACCATACACTTAATAAAGAGGCAATTGAGCCATGAAATGCATTATGTTATATGGTTATTTAGCAGAATAAATATATGATTTTAAATTGTGGGATGAACAGAGTTTTCCTTTGGCGTACAATCGAGAAGTATCATCTTGGTGTTGCCCGAACTGAAATGGAATTGTGATCCCCGATTGCTGGTCTCATTAAGAGAAGGTATAAGCCAGTCTCTCAACAACATAATCACAAGAGTGCAATACTGACACTATATTTTCATTTACTTACTGGCGATATAGCACTATTAGTGCTTATTCTTTTTTCTTTGTTTTGCATACATGTTCTCTCTTTGGTGCAGTTTGGAAGAGAAGCTTCCCTACTTCTAAAGAAGTGCTACCAGACATGGTGCATGCTGGACAGAGTGTGGAGTTTGCTGCCTGCGGGGGAGTAGTTAAAAGATTCCCGTAAGCATTATAACTGAAGGCCACATAAGTGCGCCCCAGTCAGTGTGTCTGTGAGAAGGATTCCAATAATGGTAGTGGTTCGGTGATTTTCCTTTTTTCTAAAGTTACTGCACCAGGAGTGCCCCCTTTTTTCTCTTTTCTTCTTCTACATACAATATACCACTTCCGTGTAATCTATAAATGGCATTAAAAGTACAGTAATGTCCCATAAAAAATTATTTTAGTATTGAAGAAGATAAAAAAAATAAAATCTATGGCACAAATCCTATCTCTCAAACCGCTATGGTTTGAGAGATATATATGCATTCAAAGTTCCCTCTTCCCTCCCCTTCTCCACAGTGTATACACAAATACCTATAACATATAGGTTTTCATTTAAAAAAAAAAAAGCTTATTGCTCTTTTAAGATATCCATGACATCATACATAATTTACCTGGTATGGAGATCAGGGTACTTTGCTTCACTATGACCTCTGACTACAGTCATTTGGCATGAGAAGGGATCTGAGAGCTGCTACTGTAAGTGGACTGAATTCACTAAAGGCCCTTTGTTGAAAAGAAAGGAGCACCAAACCAAACTAACTATACCATAGAGGGAACAAGCAAAAACCCCACTGATTTAAGTGGGGCTTTTACCCAGTTGAATGCTACAGAGCTCTCCCACACATTGCAAGCAATGTGCTGATAACTTCTCCAGCATTCAAAAAAGCCCCATTTGAATCAATGGGAATTTGGGAAATTTGTATTTGTCTCTATGGTATATAGGATTCAGTGTAGCAAAAAACTCACAAGAGTGATATAAAGGAGATACCTTTTAATGGCTAACTGAGGACATAGAAAGTGCAAGCTTTTAGTGCTAAGGCCCCTTCTTCAGTCATGAGTTAACCCAGAGCCCCAGGTCAGCACCAGGATGGATGGTCAGACAAGCCTAGGTCATACACGGAACGGGTAGTCAGCCAGAGCCACAGGTCTGCACCAGATTGGATATCTACTATGCCAGGAGGTAATACAGAGATAATAGTCAGGCAGAGCCACAGGTCAGCACCAGGATGGATGGTCAGACAAGCCTAGGTCATACACAGAACAGGTAGTCAGCCAGAGCTACAGGTCTGCACCAGATTGGGTATCTATTATGCCAGGAAGTAACACACTGTCACGGTTTTATTGAACACTCAGACAATTTGGTAGGATAAAATAGACAAGCTTTATTAGGCAAGATAAAGTGAAACAAGGCCCTACACTGGTCCAAACTCACAAGGATACAGTAAGATAGCTTGACACAGGTCAGGGCTATACAGATGGCAATAATAATAATAAGGCTCTACCGGCCTTACCGAATACCGGTTAAGGCAGCCTAGGTAACTGGTGCAACAAGGACTAGCAAAGGCTCTAACGGCCTTACCGAATACTGGGTAAGGCAGCCTGGTAACTGGTGCAACAAGGAATAGCAAAGGCTCTACCGGCCTTACCGAATACCGGGTAAGGCAGCCTGGTAACTGGCGAAACAAGGAATAGCAAAGGCTCTACCGGCCTTACCAAATACCGGTAAGGCAGCCTGGTAACTGGTGCAATTAGGAATAGCAAAGGCTTTGCCGGCCATACCGAATACCGGGTAAGGCAGCCTGGTAACTGGTGCAACAAGGAATAGCAGAGGCTCTACCGGCCTTACCGAATACCGGGTAAGGCAGCCTGGGAACTGGTGCAGCAATGGAAGGAACTGACAGGTAGTAACACCGCTCATGACCGGCACGCTCAGGTAGTAGCACTACCGGAGGCCCCACTGGATCACAGGCTGAGAGTAGCGCAACCGGAGGCAACTTGTAAGGAATGGACTGACAATGGTAACACCGCTAGTGACCAGAGGGCACAGACTGGGCAGCACTTAACGCAGGCCACACGGAACCACAGGCTGAGAGTAACGCAACCGGAGGCAACAGTAGGGAATGGACTGACAACTGTAACACCGCTAGTAACCAGAGAGCACAGACTGGGTATAACGTAATAGAGGCCACACTGAAACACAGGCTGAGAGTAGCGCAACCGGAGGCAACAGATTGAATGAACTGGCAAGTAGTAACACCGCTAGTGACCGGAGAACACAGGCAGGGTACCTTGTAACGGAGGCCCCACTGAATCACAGGCAGAGAATAGCGCAACCAGAGGCAACAATAATGGACAGACTGACAACAAATATCGAGGGCAGCACAGAGAGCATTAGTCAGCCAAAGCCTGGATCGGTACACAGAGAGCAGTAGTCAGCCAAGCCTGGATCAGTACACAAAGAGCAGTAGTCAGCCAGGGCCTGGATCAGTACACAGAGAGCGGAACAGGAACTAGGTCAGACGAAACCGGATCATACACGGAACAGGAGCACAGAATAAACGTAAGGTCAGGAACACCACGAAAGGGCACCGGCCTAGTGACAGGAGGGTGTATATAAAGGCAAGCCCTGGGAGGGGCTCGCCAGCTAGAACCAATAAGAGGCAGCAAAGACAAACCCGGAAGTAGGAATGTCGCAAGTGAATCACGGGCACCGTGATATTACCCCCCTCTCAAAGACCCCTCCTCCTGCCCTGAGGGGTCTAGGTTTGGCAGGAAACTTGGCATGGAATCTGCGCAACAGAACTGGAGCAAGAATGTCAGAGTGGTTAACCCATGAGCGTTTCTCTGGACCATAACCCTTCCAATGCACCAAGTATTGGACCTGGCCACGGAACCTACGCGAGTCCAGAATCCTCTGCGCTTTATATTCATCGTGGTCCTGTATGCGCACAGGACCAGGGACAGCAGGAGTGGTGGTAAAGCGTTGCACACCAAAGGCTTAAGAAGTGACACATGGAACACGTTATGTATTTTCATGGAGGCAGGTAATTCCAATGCATAGGAGACAGGGTTGACTCGACAGAGTACCCGGAACTTGCAACCTGAGGATAACCAGACACGGTCCCCCACCTGGAATACAGGAGCCGGCAACCGTCTGTTGTTGGCATGCCGCTGGACTTGCAACCTGAGGATAACCAGACACGGTCCCCCACCTGGAATACAGGAGCCGGCAACCGTCTGTTGTTGGCATGCCGCTGGACTCGTACAAAAGAGTCACGTAGGGTATTCTGGACCTGTGCCCATGTGGAGCGGAGCTACCTAATGTGCTCATCCAGAGCCGGAATCTGCTGTGCCTGAAAGTTATCTGGGAGCAAGCATGGCTGAAACCCGTAATTGATCAGGAAGGGTGAGCTCCCAGCCGTGCTGCACACCGCATTGTTCCTGGCAAACTCTTCCCACAGCAACAAGTCAGCCCAATTGTCGTGATGTTTGGAAATGAAACAACGCAAAAAATGCTCCAATCCCTGGTTAGCACGCTCAGCGGCCCCATTAGTCTGGGGATGATAGGCTGAGGAAAAGGACAACTGAATCCCCATCTGGTCACAAAACGCCCTCCAGAATCTCGAGACGAATTGACTCCCATGATCCGAGACCAGCACCTTGGGTTCCCCGTGGAGTCGGAATACCTCCCTGGCAAATACAATCGCCAGCTCCTTAGCAGATGGCAAACCAGGGAGTGGCACGAAATGAGCCATTTTGGAGAATCTGTCAACTGTCATTAGAATCACAGTAAACCCTTTAGAGGCCGGCAGTTCTCCAAAGAAGTCAATAGAGACGTGTGACCAAGGCCGGTCCCCATTAGGAACACTCTGTAAGAGTCCCACAGGAAGGTGTCTGGCGATCTTGGAATGGGCGCAAGTGGCACAGGCTGCTGTAAATGCCGCACAGTCATCCCTCATGCCTGGCCACTAAAACATACGGGACAATGACCAAATCAATTGATTCTTCCCGACATGGCCAGCCGCCTGGGAGGATTGGTAAGTATCCATTAATTTAGCCTGGAAGGGCTCAGCCACAAAGCACTTGCCCACTGGTTTCTCTGGGGGTGCATTGGTCTGGGATGCCAAGATCTCCTCCCCTAAGGGTGACGTGATACTGGTTCACAAAGTGCCAAGAATACGGTTCGGAGGAATAATGGGCACAGGTACATAGTCAGCTTAAGGATCAGAGCCAAATTGTCTGGATAAGGCATCGGCTCGTACAGTCTTAGTGCCAGGCAAGTAAGAGACAATGAAATTGAAACGAGACAAAAATAGCGCCCATCTCGCTTGTCTCGGGGAAAGCCTTTTAGCCTCTGAAAGATACATGAGGTTTTTATGGTCAGTCAGAATCAATATAGGCACCCTAGTGCCCTCCAACAGATGTCACCATTCACGTAAAGCCAGAATAATGGCTAAGAGTTCCCGGTCTCTGATGTCATAAAGACTCTGCGCTTTGGTCAACTTCTTTGAAAAGAACCCGCATGGTCTCAAAGTCTTGTCAGGACCTGGTCTTTGGCCCAAGACTGCCCCGACTCCAGTCTCAGAAGCATCCACCTATAAGGTAAATGGCAACCCAGGAATAGGATGCGACAGAACTGGGGCAGTAGAAAATGCCAATTTTAGTGTATCAAATGCCTTAATTGCCTCTGGGGACCATTCTGAGGCAGAGACACCCTTGTGTGTCATATCAGTGAGTGACTTAACAATACTGGAATAGTTGCGAATAAATTTCCTATAATAATTAGTGAATCCTAGAAATCACTGCAAGGGTTTGAGGCCCGTGGGCCGCGGCCACTGTTGTACTGCTGCAAGCTTGTCCTTATCCATCGCGAAGCCCTCTTTAGAGAACACATAACCTAGAAAGGCCACACTGGACCTATGGAAATCGCACTTCTCAAATTTGCAAAACAGCTTGTTCTGCCTTAATTTTTGCAAAACCGCTGAGACATGTCCGCGGTGAGTCTCCATGTCAGGAGAGTAAATCAAAATGTCTTCTAGGTACACAGCCACAAAGGATTGTAAAAAGTCCTGTAGGACATCATTAATAAATTCTTGAAATACCGCCGGGGCATTGCACAGACCAAATGGCATGACTAGATACTCGTAGTGCCCCATGCGAGTATTGAAAACTGTTTTCCAGTCATCACCCTCTTTAATCCGGACTAGATTATACGCCGCCCTCAGGCCCAGTTTGGTAAAGATGGAGGCGCCCTTTAAATGATCAAACAATTCGGTGATGAGTGGAATGGGATAGGCGTTCTTTATCATTACTTTGTTGAGACCCCTATAATCAATACCGGGTCTGAGTTCCCCGTCCTTCTTTTTAACAAAAAAGAATCCAGCCGCCGCGGGCAAGGAAGATTTTCGTATAATACCCGAGCCAGGGAGTCACTGATATACTCCTCCATGGCCCGGTTTTCATCACCAGACAAGGGATACGTCCTACCCCCTCGGGGGCATAGCGCCTGGCACAAGATCAACAGCACAATCGTAGGGTCGATGCACCGGCAAAGTGGTAGCCTCTCCCTTACTGAACACATCGCTGAATGATTGGTATTCCAGCGGTAAGGAGGGAGAGGTACACAAGATTTTAGTAGGCTGATTCAGGCAGTGTGTTTTACAGTGTTCAGACCATGACAATATCTCACAAGTCGTCCAGTCTAGGATTATGCTTATGCAACCATGGGAACCCCAAGATAAACTCAAAATGGGGGGACTGGATAATCTGGAATTGTAGGGACTCTTTATGAAGTGCTCCAATGGCCACTGATACTGGGCATGTCTCTTGCATGACTTGAGGTGGTACCAGCGGCCTCCCATCAATGGCCTCAATGTCAAGCGGAGAGTCTCTGTTCACTAAAGGAATGTTATGCAAAGTTCTTGTCCATAAAGTAACCGGCAGCGCCGGAATCAATTAAGGCAGGTGTCCTAATGGATTCAGAAGCCCAAGAGACCACAATATCAATTACCGGTTTATTTAACATGCCTTCTGGGGACTGGTATACGCCACCTAGGATCTGTCCCCTTTCTGAACCTAGGTGCGTTCGTTTCCCGATCGCATGGGACAAGTCTTTAGCATGTGACCTGCCTTGCCACAGTACAAGCATAGACCCTGTTTGCGATGGAAGGAGCGTTCTTGCTTGGATAAACGTGTAAATCCCACTTGCATAGGCTCCATGCTCCCTGTAGCAGGACCCGGAGGTGCGGGAGGAGAGGGAGGCATGGGTGAGAAATTAACCCTGGTACCCAATTTGCCAGTAGATCTTGCTTTACGATCTCTGTACAGGCTCCTCTTCCTTATACGGGAGTCAATCAGAATAGTATAGTCAATGAACTTGTCCAGACCACCCGGTAAGTCTTTGGCCGCAATTTCATCTTTAATTTTATCCTCGAGGCCTTGGGCGAATGCAGCGACAAGCGCCTCGTCATTTCAGCCTACCTCTGCTGCGAGTGTACGAAATTCAATGGCATACTCAGAAACAGTACGTGTACCTTGTTAGATTCGCATAAGGCGTTTGGCAGCAGAGGTGACACGCCCTGGAACCTCAAACACACTGCGGAAGGCCCTTACAAATTCAGCAAAATTAGTAGTGATTGGTTTACCAGTCTCCCAAATCGGATTTGCCCAGGCTAGGGCCTTGCCCGTGAGTAGTGAGATCATGAATCCCACCTTGCTTCTGTCACTGGGAAATGCCTGTGGCACAAGTTCAAGGAATATCTCCAGTTGGTTCAAGAACCCTCGGCAGAACAGGAGCACAGAATAAACGTAAGGTAGGAACACCATGAAAGAGCACCGGCCTAGTGACAGGAGGGTGTATATAAAGGCAAGCCCTGGGAGGGGCTCACCAGCTAGAACCAATAAGAGGCAGCAAAGACAAACCCGGAAGTAGGAATGTCGCAAGTGAATCACGGGCACGTGATACACAGAGAGAATAGTCAGACAGAGCCACAGGTCAGCACCAGGATGGATGTTCACACAAGCCTAGGTCATAAACGGAATGCACAAAAGAAATAAACAACTGCATCAGTTGCAGCGAACTGAGAGATGCGTCAAAATTCACGCCCACGCCAGCGTCACCTGATTCCTCTGTGCCGCTTGGGGAAAGGACACGGAAGACTGCTGAAGGCACCAGACGCGGCCAGACTGCAAGCCAGGAGAGAATTGAGCACTGACGCCGGAGTGTCACTCCCGAACCCAGGCACACAGCAGCGACGTGGGAACTGAGGTAAGGTACACTGTGACACAAGGCAAGCAAGAGAGGAAGACTAAAGCTCGTGTGAGAATAAGATTATAAACAAGGACTCCCAAGTCCAGACAGGCCAGACCAGCAGAGGTCCCTTTCGCTGGGTGGGTGACCTGGGTTCCAAATGGACTAAGAGAAAAGGATATAACATGTAAGAACACTAAAATCCTATTTTCTCTATCATCCAATATGGAACACCGGTACCATTGGGATATATCAAGACTTAGCTCCCAGATGTGGGAAGAAGGAGAAATGACCTTAGGACTATCCAGAACTGGCACAGCCCAAACAGAACCAAGTGTCAACGGACACTAACTTGAACAGCGCACAAAAAAACAAGAGCCAGAGGGGCTCAAACAGCTGAACAACAGTAAGATGCAAGAAAAATTAAGTCCCTAAACAGGCAGAACTGCCTGAAGGACATTTTGCCCAAAGCTGGCTTTGGCCGAAGCCAGTACTTCACACAGTAGTGCTTAGCAAAGGTATGCTGTCACTTTTCTATATCACGCACTACCCCTCTCTACACATTAGCTGTCCATCATTCGACCTCTTCTCTCTGCCTTTCCCCATGTCGATCACCCTATCATCATTCCTCCACTCTCGACACACCCCATTGGTCTGTCAGCCTTTTTATACACTGCCTTCAAGCCTTACTACATTCCTGAGTTCCAGTTGTTGCTTGATTCCTGTGTATGACCTTGGATTCAATTTGACCTTGCTGCTGATCTTTGACTTTGATTCCTGGTTCCTGGCTGTGTGCGATTATCTGACTTGGCTCTCTGACCTCGGCTGTGTACAGGGAGTGTTACTAGTCGGGTGCCTCAGGGATCTGTATTGGGACCCATTTTAATATTTTTAATAGTGATATTGAAAAAATGGTCTTCAAGTTAAAGTACAGGTGATAAGATGTACAATAGGGTAGACATTCCAAGGGGAAAAATCCAAATGACAAATTATTTAGGTAAATTAGAGGAATGGGCAAGAGTGTAGCAGCTGCAGTTTAATGTTGACAAATGTAAAATAATGCACTTGAGACATAAAAATCCAAAGGAAAAATATACTATTATGGGTACTGTGCTGTCAGAGACAACAGAGGAAAGGGATTTGGGAGTAATTATTTCTAATGACTTAATGGTAGGCAGGCAATGTAATAAAGGGGTGGGGAATGCAAGCAGGGTGCTGGATTGTATAGCTAGGGACAATAGTAGCAGAAAAAGGGAAGTGATCATGCCACTCTACAGATCTCTAGTTAGACCTCACCTAGAGTATTGTGTACAGTACTGGAGACCCCATCTCCAGAAGGATATAGATATTCTAGAGAAAATTCAGAGAAGGGATACTAAAATGGTGACTGTCTTACAGGAAAAGAAATATCAGGATAGACTAAAGGATCTGAACATGTATAACTTGGAGGAGAGAATAGAGAGAGGGGATATGATAAAAACATACATGAAGGGATTCAACAAAGTGAAGGAGGGAAGTACATTTTAAAGGAGTAAAAATTTTAGGACAAGATGGGCCCAATAGTTCTTATCTGCCGTCATATTCTATGTTTCTATGGACAAATCACTGCCTGGGATTTGGCTTGTCATGGCCTATGTATCCTCCAGAGCCTCACCCCCATGGCTTCCATCTCTCAGGAGGAACATCTGTAGAAAACAGTTCCAGAGGTATACAAGGATTATCTGGATGTTTTCTCCAGCAGGAGGAAGAGAAACTCCCCCCCTCATTGTTCCTGTGACTGTACTATTAAGCTCCTCCCCAATACTACCCCCAAAAAGGAAGACATATCTGTTGTCTGAACCGGAGAACCAAGCCTTGCTACATTACATTGAAGAAAACTTGGCTAGAGGATTCATTCATCCCTCCACTTCCCCTGCTGGAGCAGGTTTCTTCTTTATACCTAAAAAAGACAGATTCCTTCAGCCCTGCGTAGACTATAGAGGCCTCAACAACATCATTATTAAAAAACTTTTTCCCTACCCATGATCTCTGAACTTTTTGAAAGGCTAAGAGGAACCAATTGCTTTAGCAAACTGGACTTACGAGGTGTATATAACCTCATTCGCATTTGGGAAGGGGCTGAGTGGAAAACGGCCTTCAGCACCTGATTTGGCCACTAAGAATATATTGTTATGTCCTTTGGCCTCTGCAATGCTCCGTCAATTACATTTTTTGAGTGTTAGTGGTATATCTTGATGTTATCCTAATATATTCTAACAAATTAGAAGACCACAGAAGTCATGTCAAGATGGTACTCCAACAACCACGAGAGCAGAAAAATGTGATTTTGAAAAGAAACAATTGGCCTTTCTGGGGTATATAATTTCCTCCGAAGAATTGACCATGGACGCCAACAAGGCATCAGCAGTCAAATCCTGGCCTCATCCATTCACCTTAAGATATTCTAATATCGTATCTCCTATCACAGCCCTCACATGCAAAGAAGCCAACCCCAGACAATGGTCTACTGAAGCCATCCAAGCATTTGAAAAACTAAAGAATGCCTTCACCACAGCTCCCATTCGTTGATTCTCTGACCCCAGCAAACCCCTCCGGGTTGAAACTGATGCTTCAGAAGTAGGAGCAGGAGCCATCCTTTCCCAAAAAGACAAAAAATCATCCCACCTTCACCCTTGCTCTTTCTTTTCCAAATAATTTACCGCCATAGAAAGAAACTATAATGTTGGCAATCTTACTACTAGGCATAAAGCCCACCCTGGAAGAATGGAAATATCTCTTGGAAGGCACCACTCTCCCATTTACTATTCTTACTGACCTCGAAAAAGCCAAATGGCTGAATCCCCGTCAAGCCAGATGGGCTCTATTCTTTACAAGATTCAACTTTCCTATCACTTACCAGACTGAGTCTAAGCACTTAAAAGCAGATGCCTTATCCAGACTGTGTCCTGAAGCTCCTGACTTCATTCCCGAGCCCATTCTACCCCAAAACAAGATTAATGTTGGTCTGTCCTGTTGCAGCCTAAAGAAGACAGGACAACATTGCTTCCAAATCTTCAACAAACACCACCAAAATAAACTCTACGTGGCCCCGCAGTTTAGGAAAACCATCTTGGAATGGGCTCATAACCCTCCCTACATGGGAAATCCCAGTACTCAAAAAACTAACTACCTCTTAAAACAACGCTTTTCATGGCCCAGTGTGTTAAAAGATGTGGAAGTTTTGTCAAAGCATGCACCACTTGCTCCCAAAACAAGACTCCCCATCATCGACCAGTTGTACTCCTATGCCCTCTACCCATTTCCAAGCAACTCTGGACCCACCTCGCCCTAGATTTCATCGTTCACCTCCCAGTATCCTCTGGTTGTAACACTATCCTAGTAGTAATTAACAGATTCTCCCGTCAAGCCCATTTAATCTCCCTTTCTGGTCTGCTCTCATTTTTTGAAGAGATCTTCATAAAAGAAATTTGCTGCTTCCATGGAATTCCCACCCAACTAATATCCGACAGAGGTACCCACTTTGTTTCCAGATTCTGGAGAGCATTTTGCAAAAGGCTAAACATCAACTTAAGATTTTCCTCCTCCTATCACCCCCAAACCAATGGCCAAAAGAAAAAAGCAAACCAATATTTGGAAACCTTCCTCTGACACTACATCAGTGCTAACCACCCCAGCTGGGTAGAACTACTTCCATTAGCAGAATTCTCATTTAATAATTCCTACTACACAATCTCAAGTCTACCCCATTCTATGCTGCCCTTGGTTATCATCCACGCATTCTCCCCCCCTACGCAGGCCTGGGGGTTATCATCCACGCATTCTCCCACCCTACGCAGGCCTGGGGGTTCCAGTAGCTGATAACAGAGTTAACAATCCCAGTAAACATAGGACTAACATTTCTCGACAGATTCAACAATCTATAGCTACACAACAAAATCCTCTGATCTACAGAGAACTATAGAGCCCACCATCAAATTGGAGGCAAAGTCTGGCTATCCACCCGCAACCTTCATATAAAGCAACCATCTAACAAGCTGGGACCCCGATTCATTGGACCTTTTTACATCTTAGCCAAACTCTCTCCTGTTACCTATTCCTTGGACCTACTCCCATCCATGAAGATATCCAACTCTTTCCTTGTTTTCCTTCTCAAACCATTGGTCCAAAACCTTTTTTCTTCCTCCAAAGCTCATCTTGCTCCTCTACCAATCAATGACCAACCAGAATATGAAGTACAACACATACTAGACTCTCTCCTGTACAAGGTCATCGCCAATACCTGGGAGGAGAAAGAAAAGAGACACAGTTTCCTCGCCATGGTAGGAAGTTTAGAGGGCATTTGAGGTAACAAGGTGCTCTTGCCCCCCAGTAGGATTACTAATGATCTGCTTCAATTCAGGTCCAAATAGGAACTTGCCCTGAAAGGGTAAGGAAACTAGTGACTTCTTAGAGGATTGGCCCTCAGACCAAATCTTAAGCCACAAAGTGTGTCGAGCAGTAACTGAAAAGGCCTACTTCATGTTGACTAAAAATATCAACAGATCCTCCTTGGAAGCATCAGTACATACACCCTGCTTCAGGTGTTCACCCCAGATAGCAACAGCCCTGTTAACCCAGACAGAGGCAAAAATAGTTGATGTTGTGTTGATACACAACCTCTTATCAGGGGTCTTCCACTCATACAGAAGAATCTGGTCCAAAGTGGCATTAGGGGGTAAGACTGTTGAAAATGTTCTATGCCTCTGGAAGATGTCCATAGAGGAAGAACCCTCATCAGAGTCCCCACAGGAGTAGGAAGAGACTATATCCTCATATTCCTCTTCCTCATCCTCCCCATCTGAAATGTAGGAACATTGTGAGATCTGGGAGCCACATATATAAAGGTAGTGGGGGCTTCCAGGACTGAAGGACCCCCTGGAGGGATAATGGAAACTATGCCACTGTAGAGATCAAGAGACCAAGCTGGCTCTTTTTCAGTGCTGGATGGCCCCAGAAGGGTAGTAGGGGGCCACAGTACAGAAGGGTCAGAAAGATCCAGAATACTCTCTAGGGAGCCCCATTTGGCATGCAGAATAGTAAGCAAGGGGGGGTAAGTGATACCCTTGAGTCTTTAGCCTTAGATCTACCCCCATGTCCCTTTGAATCCAACATCCTGAAGGGAGAAATGTCTAAGACTAGCATAAATCACTAGTAACAGTTCCCAAGACTAATAATTCACCCTAGAAAGCCCAAAAAAGGTACTTATCTGGCAGATGAAAGATTAGTCTGGAGAAGGAGAGCAAGGATAGTCAGACTGCGCATAGTATAAGTAAGAGAAAAACAAAAAGGCAACTGAAAAACAGGCAGCCAATCTGAAAACAAGCCTGCGAAATGGGCATTCTTGGAAACGTTTTCTTCTCTGTTGCTGTCACCTAGCAACATCTTCAGCTCACGGACCCCCAAGACACTCAGGACATGCATGGGATTAAAGGGCATGAGGAGACAAGAAGAAAGAGCCCATCCTGATTTATGTATCTCAAACAGTTGCAGAGATATGTCTCAATGAAGTTTGCCCATAGAAGTCAATGGAGCAAAGATGGTGGCGGTGAAGAAACCTGTTGTTAAAAGGGGCTGTGCACAGATATAATAAAGATATCCAACATGAGTGCAGGAGCCCAAGGGCTCAGAGAAAACCTCTCTGGAAAGGCACAAGGTTGGAACAATGTGGACCGAGGCATTCAAAGGGTTACTCACCAATCTTCTTTCTTCAGGTTACCATTGTGAAGTAAGCAGAGCCCCTAGGGACTCTGCTGGGAGGGAAAACTTGGGTTGCAAAATTGTCTCCACAGGGCTACAAGGGTCCACCCCACACATGAACACTGGTCAATCCATTTCAGGGGAAGCCCAGTGATGGTAATCCGCCTAATGGGGTAATTTTGACAGCCCCTTATCTATCAGAAAATAATAAAAATTCTAATAAATAAATTCTAATAAATAATAAAATAAAAGTATCCTGGCCATGTTTTCACCTCAGAGAACACATCATAACTGGAGTAGGCAGGGGGAAAGGTTTTAAATGGAGGAGTGACTGGGAGTTTCCATCAACGAGACTCTGTCTTTTTGAGATGTGTTCTGCCCTCCAAGGAGGAACTCAACCCCATGGTACCTGTGTTCCATATTGGATGATAGAGAAAGTATGCAGGAATTTGTAGTCGAACCATAATTGTGTTAATATAAAGCCAAGGAGGTGACTACCAGGCATAGAATGTTGACAGCTCCATGCTTTTCATACCCATTAAGTGGACTCTATCCCCCTAATAGTTCTAGTTTATGAGAGATTCCCCAATATTGAGCATAAACAGAGAAAATAATTTAGGATCAAAACATTGAATGCATATGATGTTTTGTACTGTGCTGTACAGCCAGTAAGCATATTTGAGAAGTCTCATGGTTTCCATCCATGGTGGTAAGGACCCTTTGTTTATTTATATGTCTAGGACAAATCTGGACACAGAATAGCCATAGTTCTAATTAAAGTGCTAAGTCCATATTCACAACACTGTGCTGAAACATTTATTTTTTCCCCCATTTCCAATTCTTGCACTATTTTTTTACTTAGCACGGAAACATAGGGGGTTTCAAAAGATCTCAGAATTTCAGGGTTCACAGTCATAATTTCCTGGAAATACATTCCGTTCCCTTCTGTATGCTCTCATCTGATAAACTGATATTGGGACTTAGTATAGGTGTTGATTTTACTGATAAAGCAAATTATTTAATTCTGTTGTTTCAAGTTGGAGAAAAGTAGGGGGTGCTGCTATTCCATTTTAAGAAGTAACTGCTTTATTCATAAGTGCAAAGCTTCTGCAAGCCAGTGTTGTGCATTGGACATTAGCACACGGCCATCAGTTTAATTTCTCTAGCTCTAACATCATGCTTGCCTCTAATAAATTTGTTCTATTTTTTTACTTGAACCAGCAAAGTCAAGCTGAAAGTGTACATGCAGCAAATGATGAACACATTGTTAAAACAGAAAGAGAAATTCAGTGTAAGTATACTAGTTAAAAATCATGTTCATTCCTAAGGTAGTTTTTCACTGGCATACTGTGGTACTGGCTCATCAGATTGTGGTAGCTTATGGAGTTTACATTTAGCTCACCTTCAGGTCCCACCAGTGTAAGGAATTCTAATCCTCCTATAAGGTTTAAAGTGGATGTGTCACCTATGTTAAACCTAGCATAAATAGTTAGGCTACATATCAAATACAACTGAAACGGTATTCTTTTTATGTTTTATTGTGTGTAAATTTAACTTAGAAAGTCAGTCCTGCAGTTACTTCCACATAAACTGCGGTTACCTGTTCTGTAACCGCAGTTCGTCACTCTGCCTCTGCTCCCCTCCCTACTCCGATGGTGGAGGCTTCTGTCTGTAAGCTGGAGCTGTCTCGCTGGCTAGATATCGATCTCTGCCAATGAGAGTGCTCCAGCTTACAGACAGAAGCCTCCGTCATCGGTGGAGGAAGGTAAGCAGAGGCAGAGCGACGGACTGCAGTCTATGCGGAAGTAGCTGCAGGACCGATTTTCTAAGTTTCATTTACACGGAAAAAAACAAAAAAAATGAATAATGTTTTAGTAGTATTTGATATGTAGCCTAACTATTTATGCTAGGTTGAACATAGGTGACACATCCACTTTGACTTTTAGGCAGGTGTGACAAATCAGTGATAATAAAAAGGCTTATATTGTGTACAGAATCACAATGCTATAATAATTTGGGTGTTAGATGCATCGATCTATTAATATTGAGACTTACAGAAATATGGAATTAACCTTTTGCGTGCCAGAGAGGTATCCAAGGCATTGCAACACAATAAGTTGTATACCTCTCTGACACTCAAAGGGAGAAACAGAAAAATGAAATAATATTTTAAACAAGATAAGATTACCAGTAAAATATTTTGTTATTTTTAACACCTTTCACATCCTCTACCACACCCTCTTAGGTGATTGAGGGCTGCTACTCTACTGGGCTCACATAAAGTATAAAAGCACTTATACATTCAAACACTGAGAAAAGTATGTTTTAAATGTGAGGAGAAAATAGGTCCAAACAATATCCAAACAGTTCACAAATACTGGCCCCAGTTCATACATATCTTAAACTGAGTACATTAACCCTTTGAGTGCCAGAGGGGTACGCAATGCATTGCAAATGGTTTAATACACTTCATCACACCCCACCTCAAAAAAGGAAACAAATTAGTCCAAATATATTTTGCACTTAAGCACTCAGTACTTACATCAGCAGTGGGAACGAGATGTCAATCAATCAGAAATAGTTATGGAAAAAACATTGTATCCACTGTGATCTTTGGGACATTACCCCTTCGCGTCCGGTGACGTACCCGGACCGTCACACTGGTCCAGCACTTAAGGACCAGTGACGGTCCTGGTACATCACATACTTTTACTCACCGCTCTCCTGCAGGAGTGCGGTGAGTAATACCGGGGACTGAAGTTGATAGCTCCAAGACCGGAGCGATCTCCCTCAGTTCCTCGTTCGGCGTGCCGGCACACGTGATCAGTCACGTGGGGCGGCACGCCGAAATTCCCTATCTGGTCCTTAAAGGACCACACACCCTGGGACCGCTGGTCCTTAAGGGGTTAATTGTGTTGTTGAAATAAATCAAAAGAAACTCTGGTCCTGTTTAGTGCCTGTAGCCCCACTGTACTCGTTCGAATGGTTAAAATCCATGCCACCTTCTATATGGATCATTGTATAGAGAGATTTTCCATCAAGTGTAGCAAGTAAAAAGAAAATCACCCTCTCTTAGATTAATATCTCTGATCTTGTTGATAAAGTCTATAGTGTTCCACATGTATGAAGCCATATTCTTAACCAAACGCTGCACATAGAGACTTTTTTTAGAGAGGCTCTTGTGAAAATCCCTAAATTCAATAGAGCCCCCTGTCAAACTTCTGTTTACACTATTAAGCTTCTGCCAGGGCAACAATTATTTTAAGTTTGAACACAAACTGCTCGGGCCAGTATAGGGTCAAGCCAGTATATGGCTAACTTTGAGACAAAGCATAACACTACAAGGTTTATTGATAACATCATTATTTAAGGTTTGTAGATATTTGTGATATGGAAGGGGAACATGAAGAGTTTCATCAGATTTACGGGTGATCTCAATAACATTCACAACCACAGCAAAAACTGCTTCTGTTAGTTTCCTGCACCTGACATTACACAGAGAAGAGGATGGGTTGAAGACTACTAACTACAAAAAAGTGAATGCACAAGGAATGACAGGAGTACACTGCTTCATCATAGCAACTGTCTTCCTATACATTTGAAAACCAGAGTATGCTGAGAATTTTCCACAACAACACAGACAAACAAAGGGCATGCTAGCAGAATTAAGTGGACCTGTCACCTTAATTTTTCTTACATATTTAAAAACTTAAAGGGATAGTAATACTTAAAATGTAAAAAAATAAATGTTGTAGGGTTTAGCCCCCTGAGTAAAACAAGTGTACTTCCACTGCTGAAAGATGTTTCATTCAAAAGTTATTAATTTTCAAAGTTGAATTTTTTAGGTGCAATATCACAGTGGCCTGAAATTGTACAGTGGCGCGGTTGCTACACCATCCTATGGAGATTTATGGTCCCGGGACCAGAGCTGTCCATAGGATCGTGTAGCAACAGCGCCACTATACAATTTCAGGCCACTGTGATATTGCACCTAAAAAATTCAACTTTGAAAATTAATAACTTTTGAATGAAACACCTTTCAGCAGTGGGAGTACTCTTGTTTTACTCGGGGCTAAACCCTACAACATATATATTTTTACATTTTAAGCATTACTATCCCTTTAATTCATGTGTCATGTTAACCAAAAGTCCATCAGATGTACAGTATAGTTTAGAAAATATTCACACTTTTATTTCTGGGAAAATGAAAATCTCCTAATGTGGCAATAGCTTCATTAGCATATGAAATGTCACTGAAAACATTAATTAGCATATGCAACAGCACTGAAAAATGTTTAATTAGCATATGAAACACCACTGGTACCACAAAATAATTGCATTTAGTATAAATTACCATATGGTACCAAGTATGAATATCTCTTTAGCTGGTATTTTGGATAACATGATACATAGCCAGTTTTTAATGATATTTTCAAATGTGTGAATTTGAATCAAGGTGTCAGGTCCACTAATTCATGAGTGGGAGTTTTATAGAAAACTAACTACTATGGCAGTATGAGAACGCTGTAAATTGCAACCAGCAAGACCTTTTAACCCCTTAAGGACCAGCGCGCGTACGCGCAGCCGGCACTTGCGGACCACAGGGCATTTTTTTTTTATTAATGCTTCCAGTTCAGGACTTCCAGAGCGGTGTGCAGTCGCGACGGGAGCCCTGAACGCCATGCCGTGCCAGGACCGTCATTGGTCCTTAAGTGCCGGACCGCCGTGACGGTCCTGGCACGGCAATGGTCCTTAAGGGGTTAAATAAAAAGAATGAAAAGGATAAGAAACAACATCTCATATGTCTTACACAGGAACAGATGATGGCATACAAGAAGGGTCCAAAACTTATAGTGAAAACCAATCATGAGCATTGATTTATCACTAGCAATATAACTTGGTTACCTTCAGATACTCCTTTGTGTGTGAAATGTATAAAATACACAGTTTGTAAATATATGATCATGGGAAAGGACTGTCATCCTCACAGTAACAAAAGAATTGCATTAAAACAAAAAAAAAAACTTGCCTGCACATAGACACATCATCAAATTAATTACTTTTCCATACAGATTAATGTATACTGGAAAGAATGACCACTTTCAGAGAATGAATGAACGACCACAGACAGTCCATAAAAGATGCACGAGACACAGGGTCTAGTGATAAATTGGATGCAAAGCAGGAGAAGAGTGTTATTTCAAAGGGAAGTGCAGTGGATAAGATATCAAAAAATAATGTCACCAAGGGGACTTAATGAGCAACTATCTTGTAACTACAAGGTTGACATTATTTCACTGGAAAAGTGTACAGTGCTTTACAACAGTAATTTTTCAAGTAACCGTCTATCCTTTATTTGGGGGTAGGTTTGCTTAAGTGGGTTTATGGGTCAATGATTATTGCTGAAGCAAAGTAATCTGTCTCACAATCCACCCACCGGTAGGAGGACTCATTACCTCAGGGATACACCAGAAGAGCATAATAGCTTTACTCTCCCTGCCAGGGTAAGTTCTTTTAAAATAATTAAGACATTAGCCTCAAGAAATGCATTACCATCTGAGCGGCTGCAGCGGGGTACGATCTATATATTTGGACATTAACTGTGGATTTACAATATCTGACTTAATTATGATAACCCCTATACTTTGTAGAAATTGGAATCATAGGACATGTGTAGTGTAATCTACTGCTTAATTTTTACCAATGCTACTGAAGTGGGCATACTTTGCGATCAGGGCCGGACTAGCTTATCGACCAGCTACCTCTCTGGCTGCCCATTCCCCATGCTTATATTCTGAGAGGGAGAAGAGAGATCTGTGCTGCTATAAGCATAGATCTCTTCACCGTTGTTCCCTTATGGTTCTGAGTTTTATGATGGAGTGATTTATAGATTAAATTGTGCCATATATGACATCAAATCCTTTATTGTACTTCAAAGACTTACTTCTTCACACAGACACAGATCAGAACTGTGAAGGAGCTGTAGTGAAGAGATCCGTGTATCACAGTGCCTGTGATCTTCCTGTCACTCTCATCTGTGGCATACTCTGATTTGCTGAGTTGGTTTGGCCTGCCCCCTGGTGACCTTTTTATACCTGACTATCACATCTGTCAGATGCCCTTTCGTGGTGTTTCTGAGCCAGTCTTGCTGTTGCTGTGTTCCTGTATCCGGATTCCTGTGTACCGACTTTGGCCTGTCCTGACTACACTCCAGTGTTCCTGATCGTGTTTGACCCGGCTTGTCTGAGAACCTCCTACGTGCTACGACCCGGCTTGTCTGAGAACCTCCTACGTGCTACGACCCGGCTTGTCTGAGAACCTCCTACGTGCTACGACCCGGCTTGGCTGACTTCCTGCTTCATGATCAACCACGGCCTGTTCCAGCGACCTGTGTTTGCCTGTTGTCGCCGCCGCCGCGACATTCTGACTCCTGCTGTGCTGAGTGCTGACGCAGTGTGACCATTACACTCCGGTGTAACCCTTCTCCAGTGCAGAGTTCCTTGCTGACTTGCAGAGCTGTACTCCTTGTACCGAGCCTCCATACGCTTGCAGAGCTTAGTTACCATACCGAGCCTGGGAGATTTAAACGTACCCTTTAACCCTTGCAGTGCCGCTTCTCTCTTGCCGAACCTCCATTCCAGTCTTAGAGCCTTTACCTTATTGGTCTACTTCTGCTGAGTTGGCCGCTAACGTGGACGGCGACTCCTATATACAACTGCAGAGTAGTCAAGTCTTGTCGGTCCGGTTGGGCGTCTTAGGCTCTCGGTATTACGTTGATTACCGGAGGTATCCATTGCGGCTATTGGTTCTGAGAGAAAGCAAGGTTAGGCTCCAAGCTCTTGCAGGTTCCGAAGGTCTACGCCCGTGGGGGCTATTGGCTCGTGTTGTGCTCACTTTGGTCTCCGGTTATACGCCCGTGGGGGCTAAACGCAAGCTTTGCATCTCAGGCTATTCTCCGATTACGCCCGTGGCGGCTACATACTCTCGCACTTGCAGTATCAGTTGTCTCATTGGGGACGCCCGCGGGGGCTATGTTTGGGTCACTGTTCTGCTAAGCTTATGCTGGTCACTGAACACCTACTATCCTCCATTGCATGAACTCTGTGTTGTGCACATATTCTCAGCATATCACTACACCATTTGGGCGTGCCAAATCCCACAGCTGAGACGGACTGATTGTTCTCATTTACCCTTTAGTGACCAGTTCGCTATTATCTGTACCATTTTGTGTGTGCCTTCTATTCAGTATAGTGAATCTCTGTGTACTAGTGTATTCACTTTGCAATTGCTGCTGTCACCTGTAGAGGGCGATTATTTGCACTTATTTTCATTCAATAAACGTTGTTTTATTTTACCTACTGGTCTGAGTGTCAAAAAACCGTTACACCGTGTAATTGCTCCAATTTCCCAAACTGCTAGATCATGGGATGGAGATGTCATTTTAGGTATGTGGAGGGAGTAAGGGTATTTCATTTTAGGTATGAGGGGATGGATTCTCATATTTATTATCAGGGAATTAGGGTCTCATTTTAGGTATATGGATAGGGGATGCTGATTACATTATATGTATGTTTGCTAAGGGGGGCAAGGATCTAATTTTAGGTATGCTAGGTGGGGGGGATGAGTGAGTGTCATTTTAGGTATGGGCAGGGGGTAAGTCTCATTTTTGGCCTGTAGAAAGGGTGGGGTGGTGGAAGCCTAATAGGTTATGGGTGGGTATTAGAGGAAGCCTAATAGGACATGGATGGGTATTAGGGGGATAATGGCACATGGGTTGGCTGTTAGAGGGAGCCTGATTGAGCATGGTTGGGTGTTAGGGAGTAATGGATAATGAGACATAGGTGGATATGAGATGGCGCCTAATAGGACATAGGTGGGTGTTAGGAGGGAATAATGGGACATGGGTGAGCATGAGCATTACAGAGAAATGTGGCCCTGTTTGACATGATCTATAGGCCCTAAACAGAACCACCATCTCTCTGGGTATATTTCAACACCCTTACCTGTCTGTGGCACAAGTGGATAAAATGTATTTTCAGTAACTACCTGTGAATGAGTGACTTCTTGTTATCACTAATTATATATGTACTGTGGCATAAGTGCAAAATATACTTTGACAAATTTGTTTCCTTCTTGGATTGGGCAAACTATTTGATCGTTATGATTTCTATTAGTATGAACCTGCTTGCTAATTCAGACATTGGGTTGCACTAGTATTTTCCCTGATCTACCTGAATAACCTCATCATTGGTTAATTACTATAGGTAATGGATAGGATATTGCTGCAACATCAGTTCTGCAGTGTGGCACATTTCAAGGATGGGGAACTCTCTCGATCAGGGATGAATCTGTTTAATGTATTCGGTGTAAGATATGTATGAACTGGACACAGAGTTCATGAACTGATTGGATACAGATTGTACACATTTTCTATTCACATTTGTTTGAGTATATGAGTGGTTGTACACTTGAGGGAGCAGCGGTCACCTCCATTGCTTGCAATGTAAACACCAGGCTGGTGAAGGACTGAGAAGGGAACCAATTAGATCCCAGAGTATTTAGCCTCTCATTGCCTGCACATTTTCTGTATTCATCATAAGGGGGTATATATGGGGACTGTTTTTACACTTATCATCTGTCTTGATAAAGGTAAGCATGTAATAACCATTGAAGCAGCTCTGTGAGTACTTTATTGGTGAAGTTTTATATGTACAATTGTTTATAAATGTTTGGGTACCGTTGGCCAAATTACATGTTGTTGATTTTCGAAGTTAACACAACCTCTGCAGTGAACAAACATAAACTTGACATATTTTTGCAAATTTTAATGCACAGTTACTATTTATTTGCTGGATGTAAGAGATTGAAAAAAATAAAATAGAAAATGCAACATGTGCAAAAGTTTGGGCACCATATCAGACAGTACTTAGTAACACCCTATTTGGCAGAAATTACAGAATCTAAACATGTCTAGTAACCAGCTGACATTCTTTCTATTCTTGCTTCAGGAATTTTTCCCACTCATCCATGCAGAATGCTTCTAGTTAAGAAAATATTTTGCATGCACTGCATGTCTGAGATTTACCCTCAGATAATCAATAATATTCAAGTCTGGGAACTGCAGGCCTTTCCAACACCTTAAGCTTTTATTTCATGCTAATACCTCTTTCTATACAGCCCAGTGTCAGGTTATCTTTTACTACTGTAAAAAAGAAGAAAAAGAGAGAAAGACAATGCACAGAGATCCTCTAAGTGCAGTATTAGTTGTAAAACGATGCTCAAAACCATTAAATATAAAAAGGTTGTAATTTATTGTACAAATTGTAATAAAAATGATACAAGGAAGTAAGCGGTATTAGGCTTTAAAACACTATATCTATATATTTAAGATAATACATTTAGTAATGTCCTGATTCTACGATGTATCTGTATTTTAAAATACACAGGTAGCAATTGATATTATATAGTGGCACAGTGAATCTATATACATGGAGTGGGATGGAACATATTATAGGGGTTCAAATCTAGCTTGAGATAGAACGAGCCTATGCACCTCTGCTCAGTTATCTCTGGGGGGTATCAGATGCTCATCTGTTCTCCTAATGTAAGAAACCATTCTTAGTTCATATAATGCTCATAGATGGATTTATTATCTGCTCACTTGTTGTGTTAGCCCATAGTAAAGCAGGATTGTTCTGGTGTTCCTATGCCCCTTGGTTCTCCGTCTCCTCCAGTCATTGATATTACTCGGTGGTATAGTAATGACTGTTTTCTGCTTCAGTCCACTGTGTCACTTAGTTTAATCTCTTATTCAATGCATTTCGGAGAACAAGTCTGCTTTCTCAAGACAGGATTAAAATGGGCGCTCTAGAATAGTGCCTGTGTAATTAACAATGAGTTGGCTAATCACAGCCAGGTTGGAAGTTCAGGTATAACTTTTCATATCCGATATTACATATGTTTATGAAATCTTAAAAAATATTTACTTTTAAAAGAAGAATGGTTAATATTTGGTTGAATAGGTCTTCCATTTCAACATATAGAATCAAATAGTAATACAATTATATTCCTAAAATCTCCCTTTGGAATATCTGTTATGTGCTACTGTATAGGTAATCTAATTTCATGTTGCCTCAAATGTATACTTATCCCCATATATTTTTCCTGTATCTAATAGTGATGTAAGAAGAGTTGAAAATCAAGTTGTTTTTTGGTCGTCCATGTTGCTTTGCATTGTGAGGGAGACTCGAGTGTTACATACACTTGTGCAAATGTCACATACAGATATTATGAAGGAGATATCTTCTTTGTGCCATCTTCTCTTAGATGGATGCATTAAACTCTGGAATCATCAATATTTTCTTTCCTCCCTCTCTGTTCCAGTTTGATACAAAACTAGTGGACATTCTATTTTGTATCTCTTCTGATCTGACTCCTTTCAACAGTCATAGGGATTTTGTTAGTTAACATCGTTGATCCTTTTTTCCTTTCCCCTCTCAAATAGTCATATTTATACTTGTATGATCCCCTAATAGTATATTTATTTGAGGTGTGGTCTTTAGTCTCAATTCATTCATTCAACCTTTATCATTGGACAAATTATTGGGTTTACATTACCCATTTGTGACCCCAACTTCTGTTTGTATGCTTTTAAATTTAACATCCTATCTTTGATACCCTCTATTGTCTGTATTCCTAGATATTCCTATTCTTTGTCCCATCCTTCAGATTTTTTGAGAATATTCTTTTATGTCGGTCTTATAGTAGGAGACAAATTTTCTCATAAACACCATAGATATAGTTCTTCATTCATGCCCAATGGGTCTAAAGTTTGAAGTTTGAATATCCAGTAGCTTGCCTGTTTACATAATTTTTTTGAAGCAGTTTCCCCCTCTGATGGTAGGTAGAATATGTTCAATTTCAGTAATAGTTAGGTCTTTGATGTACTTTAAAAACAAGACAGTTGATACAGTGTTTCTTCACCGCGTGTTGTCTACTATTCTTTGTTATATTGTTCCTGTGCTCCAGGAATCGCTTCTTTAATGGTCTGATTGTCCATCCTACGTACTGATAACACTCTAGGAGGTAGACAACATATTCTGTATTACAGCTGATGAACTGGCGTTTTTGGAACTGTTTTCCTGTGGTTCTAGAGGAAAAAATGTTTTTCTATTCTGGATGTTATTGCATTTGAGATATCTAAGGTATATAAGGTACTAAAGGTACTAAATAAGGGTACTAAATGTACTAAATAAGGGGCTTACACCACCATTCTGGAACCCCACTTTAGGCCTTCTACTCTCTCAAACCAGTTTCCAAGTTTAAAGTATTAGTAATGTCCCAGAATAAATATTTATCATCTTGTAGTGCTTAATAAGTTGAACTAAATGCAAAAAAACCCTATCTCTCAAACCTCTGTGGTTTGAGAGATATTCACTGTGAAAGTTTGACATTTCCTGCTGTCAGCTGTAAATCTGACAGCAGGAGATCAATGTCGGCCGACACGATGAGGCTCTTCAGCTTAGCCGCAATCGTGTTATTTAAAATGAATTACTTCATTGGAATGGTCTACAAAGTGTGCTTGCAAACCAGGCACACTTCATAGACCTTTCCAATTAAGTCATTCTTTTTAAATAACGTGATTGCGGCTCTGCAGCAGAACCACCAGTTGGTCCCCGGACAGGATTTCCCTGCAGTCAGCACACCGCTGACATCAGGTAAAGGGGAGGGAGGGGGGACTTTGAATAGGAATATCTCTCAAGCCATAGTGGTTAGAGAGATAGGGCTTTTTGCATTTAGTTCAACTTATTAAGCACTACAGGATGATAAATATTTATTCTGTGACATTACTAACACTTTAGTCCAATACAGTCAAGGAGTCATCATATCGAGGTTTTCCTGGAGATAGTGGTACGGGATATAAGGAAAATGTTCAAAAATCCCCAGAAGATAAAACACAACCTTTCTAAGGAAGAGAAAGAAAGCCTGGATAGACTTATGAAAGATAATACACTAGTGTTTCGAGAAGCCGATAAAGGAAGTGGAATTGTCATCCAAGACAAAGATGACTATCTAAAGGAATCCAGGAGGATCCTAGGAGATGACACCCTCTATGAACCTCTACCCAATTATCCCATCAATCTATACAAAGAAAAATATGATCATCTCTTCCTACAAGCACACCGGGTGGGCATTCTGAATAAACATGAATTCTCATTTCTAACAGTACAAAATCCAATCATTCCCATATTTTACTATATTCCGAAGACACCTAAAAAAATCCAGAGCCCCCTTACCACCCTATAATTTTGGGAATACAATCACTCAAAAGCAATTTATCACAGTATATCGATCATTTGCTACAGCCATACGTCCAGAACACACCATCATACATCAAAGATTCCACCCACATACTGAGAAAATTGAATGTAAATTTTCTGGACTTCTGGGGAGCTGTGGGTAATATGCGACATTACTTCCCTATCTACCTTCATAGAACAAAATTCAGGCATCAGTTCAATAAAAAAAATATTAAGAAGAGACAACAGCCTACCAGCCAAACAGACTGATTTTATACTGGATGGAATATCATTCATACTACGTCACAACCACTTTATGTTTGAGGGTTAACATTTCTGCCAAATAAGAGGAACCACCATGGAGACTAAATTCTCACCCAGTTTAGCCAACTTATTCCTAAGTGTGTGGGAAGAGTGAAATGTGTGGAATAGTTTCTATAAGGATATGCCTACGTACCATAGCTATATTGACAATGTCATATTCAACTGGAAAGAAGGTGAATCAAAACTAAAAGACTTTATTGAACACATCAATAACAACCAATTGGGCCTACAGTTCACATATGCCAGTAGCCCAACTTTAGTAGTTTTGTTGGACTTACAAATTACAGCTGATCAAAATGTTGAGATTTCAACCAGCACAAACCATAAAACAGTGGACGTAAATGGTTTCATCGAGGCCTCGCGTAATCGTCATCATAAGTGGCTCCAAAGTGTCCCCTACAGCCAATTTTTGGAAACAAGCTCTGACAAAAGCTTCTAACATACCAAGAGTCCAACTGTTACAAAATAAAGATGAGAAGAATAAACACTTGGGGATCCATATAAAGGAGAACATAGACACCAGGAAACCTCAGATCCCATTTATTACTAGATACACGTCAGCAACAGGAAGTATAGAGACCATCATTTGGAGAGATTGGAATGTACTGGAGGGAGATAAAAGTTTAAGAAAAATACTCCTGAGGAAACCAAAATTCGTCTATAGAAAATCAGCAGCTCTTAAGAAGAAACTGGCTCCATCTATGATAATTGGAAACAAGGAGAGAAAACAATCGCAATTAGATCTGTTAGGAACCCCCTTATTTCGTACCTTCAAGTGTGGACACGTTAGATGTCTCACATGCAATCACATCCAGAATAGAAAAAAATCTTTTTCCTCTAGAACCAAGGGAGAACAGTTTCAAAACAGCCAATCCATCAACTGTACTACAGAATATGTTTTCTACTTCCTAGAGTGTCCGTGCTGCCATCAGACCATTAAAGAAGCAATTCCTGGAGCACAGGAACAATATAATAAAGAATAGTAGACTGTAGACACTGTATCAATTGTCCTGTTTTTAAAGACATCAAAGACCTAACTATTACTGGAATTGAACATATTCTACCTACCATAAGAGGGGAAAACCACTTTAAAAATTATGTAAACAGGAAAGCTACTGGTATAACAATATATACCTCCTTGGATTTTAAAGAGAATGATCCTTTAGAAAAATCGTATAATCAATAAAAGGATATTCCTGTCATCTACACATGCTAGAAAATATGTCCCCTACTACAAGACCGGCATAAAAGAATATTATCAAAAAATCTGAAGGATGGAACAAAGAATGGGAATATCTAGGATTACAGACAATGGAAGGTAGCAAAGATAGGATGTTAAATTTAAAAGCATACAAACAGAAGTTGGGGTCACAAATGGGTAATGTAAACCCAATAATTTGTCCAATGATAAAGGTTGAATGAATGAATTGAGGATAAAGACCACACCTCAAATATACTATTAGGGGATCATACAAGTATAAATATGACTATTTGAGAAGGGAAGGGGAAAAAAGGATCAACAATGTTAACGAACAAAATCCATATGACTGTTGAAAGGAATCAGATCAGAAGAGAGACAAAATAGAATTTCCACTATTATTGTAGCAAACTGGAACGGAGACGGAGGAAAGAAAATATTGATGATTCCAAAGTTTAAAGGGATAGTAATACTTACAAAGTAAAAAAAAAATATGTTGTAGGGTTTAGCCCCCTGAGTAAAACAAGAGTAATCCCACTGCTGAAAGGTGTTTCATTCAAAAGTTATTAATTTTCAAAGTTGAATTTTTTAGGTGCAATATCACAATGGCCTGAAATTGTACAGTGGCGCTGTTGCTACTCCATCCTATAGAGATTTATGGTCCCGGGACCAGAGCTGTCCATAGGATCGTGTAGCAACAGCGCCCCTGTACAATTTCAGGACACTGTGATATTACACCTAAAAAATTAAACTTAATAACTTTTGAATGAAACACCTTTCAGCAGTGGGAGTACTCTTGTTTTACTCAGGGGGATAAACCCTACAACATATTTTCTTTTACATTTTAAGTATTACTATCCCTTTAATGTATCTATCTAGGAGGAGATGGCATGAAGAAGATACCTCCTTCATTATATCTATATGTGACATCTGCATAAGTGTATATAACACCTGATCAGAGATCCAAGTCTCCCTCACATTGCAAAGCAACACGGACGACCAAAACACAACTCAATTTTCAGCTCTTATTATATCACCATTAGATACAGGAAAAAGTATATGGGGATTAGTATACATTTGAGACAACATGAATGTTTTATTAGATAACCTATACAGTGACACATAACGGAAGTTCCAAAGGGAGATTTTAGGAATATAATTTTATTACTATTTGATTCTATATGTTGAAATTGAAGGCCTATTGAACCAAGTATAAACCATTCTTCTTTTAAAAGTAAATATTTTTTAAGATTTCATAAATATATCTAACATCGGATAGGAAATGTTACACCTGAACTTCCAACCTGGTTGTGATTGGCCAACTCATTGTTTTCTATACCGGCGCTATTCTAGAGTGCCCATTTTAATCTTGAGAAAGGTGACTTGTTCTCCAAAACATATTGAATAAGAGATTAAACTAAGTAACACAGTGGACTGGAGCAGAAAACAGGCATTACTATACCACCGAGTAATATCAATGACTGGAGAAGACGGAGAACCAGGGGGCGTAGGAACACCAGCACAATCTCACTCTGTCAGGAATGCTTTACTATGGGCTATCACAACAAGAAATGCTCTGGTGAGCAGATAAAAAATCCATCTATGAGCCTTATATGACCTAAGAATAGTTTCTTACATTAGGAGAACAGATGAGCATCTGATACCCCCAAACATAACTGAACAGAGGTGCATAGGTTTGTTCTATCTCAAGCTGGATTTGAACCCCTATAATAGGTCCCGTCCCACTCCGTATATATAGATTCACTGTGTCACTATCTAATATCTTTACTATATAATATCTATTGCTACATTTGTATTTTAAAATACAGATACATCTTAGAATCAGGACCTTACAAAATGTATTATCTTAAAGAAATAGATATATTTTTTAAGCCTAATACCGCTTACTTCCTTGTATTATTTTTATTACAGTTTGTACAGTAAATTACAATCTTTTTATATTTAACAGTTTTGAGCATCATTTTACAACTAATACTGCACTTAGAGGCTCTCTGTGCACTGTATTTCTCTCTTTTTTCCTTTTACATATATGTAATACACCTGAGAGGACTTCGGGACAATAGCAGTAGAAAATCCATCTGAGGTGTATGAACACTCTAAGTACCGATCTAAACTGACTGGGTTCCATATACAAACTCATTAATTATACAATTCCATCCTTCATCTCCATCTTTCATCATTTACATTTCATCTCATATCCATCACTAACCATCAAGGACTATCATCACTAACCATCTATATTGCTGTATCCTCAATAATACAGGAGATGAACTGCATGTAATATTGACGTTTATAATTAATTTATCTGGTTTAATTCCGTTGTGACATTAGACTATCCTGAAACACTTACTGGAATTAGTTTTCCAAAAATCACACTTTATTGTTTTTAGTTAATTATCTATTTACTAGTTGAACAGCCCGTTACACGGGCCACAGTGCCACTGCCACCCAGTCGCGGGGCAGTCACGCGCAGTAGAGACTGCCTGCACCGCGGCTGATACAGAGCTGGACGCTCCCAGCTCTGTATAAGCGGCGGTGCAGGCAGTCTCTACTGCGCATGACTGCAGCACGCGCAGCAGTGTCTACTGCGCATGTCGCGGCGTTACACACGAATTAGCGAATTATTATATAGGATACCATTGTATGATTGTTCACTGTATTCATATATGTTTTACTGTGTATGAAATAACCAAAAAGCATAAGTCAAGTGTGGTAATATTTTTAATATGGCTTTTTATATTGTCTATGGGTGACCTAGTAAATACTATTAGATACTCCCGGTGAGCGCCACTATCATTTTCTATATAAATCGTTTACTACTGCTTTACTGCAATGCTCGCCTACCTTCAAGTTATCTGAAATAATCCTTTTCTTCTGCTGTTCTTGTCAGCAAAATATGATTATGCCCATAATAATCATGCCAGAAATGCATTATCTTGGATTTTGCAGTATTAAATATTAGAACCCATATTCTTGTCTATTCCTCCAGGTTTACTAAACACTATGCATTTTGTCTTATTCTCCAAGAAGTGTCAACCCTGTTACAAATATTTGTATCATTTGTAAATAGGTGTATCTTACCTTAAATATCATTAGAAATATCACTAATGAAGATATTAAAGACAACAGGACCAAGCATTAACCCCTGATACACCCCAATGGTAATCTGCACTTACTCTGAATATATTCCATTGACTATGACACATTGTCATGTCCTTCAACTATTTTCTTAACCAGTAAAACTATATTTGAGTTCAGTCCTTACCTTAAGAATCAACTTACTATGTGGTACAGCTATATATATGCTGGCCGGCTCCGAAAGGGACTGACAGCGCAGGAGCACGGACGTTACTATGGCAAGATGTCCGTGCTTCCTGCTACTGTCAGCTGCTGAATAACAGATGGAGACTTAATTTAGATAAAGATTTTATGGGGTGATAGTTCCCCTTTAAAAAGTCCAACTAGATTTGTTTAGCAAGATTTTCCTTTTGTAAAATCATGCTATCATGGATCTTGCAAGTAGTTAGACTTTAGTTATGCCACAATTTGTGAAATTGTTGGTGAAAATCCCATTTATTAGAACATAGCCAGTAAAAGAATACAGACTTTTTCCATTATAAGTAGATACAATAACAGATCACAAATAGGTCACAGAATATGGCCATATATGGAAAAAATAAAAAAACAAACATGTACAAAGTAATTTTATATATGCGGAATCATAACATATAATCTTTAGCAAATCTTAAATATCTCTAAAACCTTCGGAGGTATCGCTAAACTATAAATACAATACCAGAAAACAATGTGTAACACTAATGCCCACAATAAAATTACAAAGAAAAAAAGGAGCGCAAGAAGCGTAATTGGGGAGAGAAATCAGAGTTAAAATGTTGTTCAAAAGAGGAAGAGAAAAAGGAGTAGTAATAAAGATATAATGAAGGAAGCTAGAGACACGGCAGAGAAGAGGAGAGGTGGGAAGATGGGTGGGATGGGATACCGGGGAGTACAGAAGTTGAGGACAAAGAACCTTGGAGGAAACCGGGTTATGTTGTAAAGTGCATAGCTGCGCATTGGATCCAGGAGGACCAGATGGAGTTGAAGAGCGAGATACTGTGTGTGTGGCTAAGGCATGGATTTTCTCTAGGTCAAGAACAGAATTAAAGGGGAACTATCACCTGTATTAAAGTTGGCTTGATTTGAATGCTCCTTTGCACTGTATCTGTAATCCTTTTATTTTTTCAAATATAATGCAGTATTCACCAAGATACTTGCTTTTAAAGTTCAGCTGGTTAAGTTACTTTAGTACAGGCTGCGGGTCAACTCTGCCCTGCAGCCTGCCAATCTTCGTTTGTTCCCCTCCCCAAATAGCGCCTCGTTCCAACCTCCTCCGATGACAGAGACTTCCTTCATGTAATCTCATTGGCAAGAAAGCACTCCAGCTTACATGGAGAAATCCTTTGTCATCAGAGGAGTTTAGAACAAAGTGCTATTTGGAGAGGGGAACAGATGAAGATTGACAGGCTGTGGGGCAGAGTTGACCTGCAGCGTATCCTGAAGTGACGTAACCAGCTGAACATTAAAAGCAAGTATCTATGTGAATATCGCATTATTAAAAATAAATAAATAAATAAAAGGATTACAGATTCAGTGCAAATCAAGCCAACTTTAATACAGGTTATAGTTCCCTGTTAACGTTTCTGACCCATTGTGATCTAGAGAAGGAGCACACTTTGCTCTTTTAATAGTGTTTCCATTATTTTCTCAACAATGGATGTTAGAGTAACAGGTCTGTATTTACTAAAATCCTCCCTACTTCATTTTTGTGAAGGGGTTCTACATTGTTAATTTTCAGTCATCTGGAATTAGCCCTTTTAACAGTGACTGTTAAAAGCTCATATAAAGGGGCCACAAACATGGATCAAGCTCATGTAATTCTATTGGATGAAATTCATCTGGACCATAGGATTTGTCCACTTTTATTTTTGATAATACCAATAAAACTTAATCCTTAGCAAACAAACTTGTGTCTACTTACTTAAACATTGTGATTCTTCCACCCATTGGGGTCCATGTCATAGTCTTCTGTAAATACTGAGCTGAAATAATTATTATGTTCACTAATATACCTAAAGAAAATGTTGTCACTATCTTTTTTCTCTTTTAACAGCCTTGGATATTTTCACTTCTGTTGGGATATGGTACATCTTACATGCTTACCCTCCCTTTGTTCACCCTTGTAAAATACTGTGTTCCTGGTTTCCCTGTATGCACATTTTTACCATTTACAGTAGCTTTATATTTTACCTTTCCTCTTTGGTTTAAATTAGAACATTTTCAATCCATCCTAGATGTCATGTCCATAGAAGTGGACATGACAGTCGCTGTCAGGAGACTATTGGACCTCAAACTCTGCACACAGTTTTTTTGTTTTCTTTTTAATTGAAGCAGGCAGAGTTCATGAAACACAGAGGGTGACCATGTGTAGTGAGAAGAGTTTGAGATCCTGTAGATCTGTTAACAACTGTCACATCCACATCCATGAACATGACATCCAGGACTGAATGAAGATGGCTCTTATCTCTTGAACAAAGGTGCAAGGGCAACATTCATAGTGGCCATTGGGATTTCCTGGCCATAGTAAAGTAAGTGGGAGGCTATTAATATGATGTGTTAGTGTTCCTTTATCTATTACAAAATATGGAGTTATTGCTTTGAAAATCTTACAGTAAAATATTTTGAAGCCTGAAACTATAATTAACGCACTTTTACTTTTGACAATATGGTCACAGTTATATAAATTACTTGGAAACTATGTCAATATATTCATTAAAAATACTGTGAATTCTATTTTGTTTACTTTTATGTATTCTGAAAAAGTTGAATATTTTATTACTCACTAACAGAAGAAAACTGACTACTCATTTCAGCTGTTTTGTAACTTTCACAGACCATAAACAACATGGGCAAAAGAACCCAGACAGACCTCAAGACAGCTCACCAAAAGAATCAAAGTTTACATCTTCTGAGTTTCATATGACGTCATCTGAAAATAAATATTCTTCCTCCAAAGCTCCAACCAAGCATGAAGAATCTTCTACAGCTCCTACCAAGAAATCATCAGCCTGCAACCTATTATAATTCACATATATCCATCCTCACACAGAGGAATCTTGGTTTTGTAAGAAGAAAATTTTGGTTATATCAAATTATTGAACTAATGCCAACAAGAAATGGATTGTCATTGGCAAATTTTGCCATTCTGATACACTTGATTAATTTACTACTGGCTCAGAGAGTTGGGGAATTAGCTTGTCACCTATTTAAATTTAAGGTTTATTTTTAAGTGAAATTGACCGCTATTCATCAAAATAGTACTTCACTGGACCAATTCTTCTCCAGGAAAGTTCACTGGCATACTAAATAAAGGCCACAAAAATAAACCTAATCTTGAAAAATATATGCTGTGAATAGATGCATTTAAGCATATTTATGAAAGAATTAATTAATGCTATCTTCATCTAAATTTTCAGCACTTGAAAATAATATTAAGATAAAGCAGAAGAGGTGAAGAGGCATTGCTGAAACTGCAGTTAAAATCAGATATTAGACTTTAACAAAAGAACATGCAAAAAATGCTACTTCTCAATCACTGTAAATAAATTGTATTTTAATGCATTAATCAAAAAGTAAAATTGTTTTATGTGTTGTACCCGTAGCCAGCATTCCATTAATCTTTGAAGGATATCAAGTTGTCCTTTGAGCAGGAGGAGAGATGTGACTTCAAAGATGCAGCGCCTGGGGCTTGATTCTATTAGGTCCATGGTAATGGCCAAAAAAATGCAGACCATAATACATACCCTTCCCTAGGGGTATTCTATTTCTTGACCCACAGGATAAGCTACGGGTGAAGGTAGCACAAATCCATACTGACTTCTAGTAGTGTGCATAAAGAATCATCAGACCAAAGTTAAATTACAAATGGTCAACATTTGACACAAATTGACGCCCTAGACTTGTCCTTCTGATATGCCATATAACCACATGCACTGGCACACCAGTCTTGTTTCACTCTCTCACTGGCAGATAGACAATCACACACTGATTCCCCAGTCTTGTTCCATGGTCCCACTAGTAGCCAAGGAATCATCCACTGCCATCCCAGTCTTGTTATCTGTCCCACTGGTAGCCATAGCATTGTGCATTAATACCCCAGTCTTGGCAGATGACATTTAATGTGGATAAATGTAAGATTATGCATTTGGGCTGTAGAAACAAACATGCTACATATATACTAAATGCTAAACTACTTGGGGAATCCGCATAAGAGAAAGATTTAGGAGTACTGCTGGACAATAGAATTGGTAAGGCCCATCTAGAATATGGAGTATAGTTTTGGACACCAGTATTTAAAAAATACATTAATGAACTGAAAAAAAATGTAGAAATGTGCAACAAAACTTATAAAGATATTGGAGGATATGAATTATAAAGAGACAAGCCAAACTGGGTTTGTTTACAACAATTAATTATTTACTCAAAGAGCTGCACTAAGAACAACACTAACAACAGGGCATCCATTAAGAGAGGAAAGGCGCTTTGACGAAAACAAAGGCAGGGATTTTTTGAAGTAAGAGCAATAAAGTTATGGAATTCTTTGACTCTGGATGCTGTGCTTGCAGATGCTGTAACATCTTTCAAAGAAAGTAACGGATACCTATCTTGCACAGAACAACAACTTCAAAGCAGATAATATGTTGATCCAGGGAAATATCTTATTTTTCCCACACATGAGGCTGAATTGGAAATAGCTTCACTTTTTTTTTTCTTCCTCTCGATCAATAGGAGTGATATGGCATGGGCTGGACTTGATGAGCGCATGTCTTTTTTCAGCCTTATCAACTATGTTACTTTGTTTTTCCAGTGTATTTATCTATACATTAATATGGGTACTGAAGCCTTCATATTATAAAAAACAAATCTGAGGAAGGGGTTCCTGTGCTATTTTTATCTTTTTGACTGTTATTTGTCAGGTTTATAGTATGTTTTGATTAAATATAGTTTAAACACATGACAAAGAAAAAAGGAGATTGCAGAACTGGGAAGCTTTCCACCTGGGAGAGTATACACGTCACCAGGTTTAGACTGAATTTCCAGTCACTGCTAGAGACCAGTTTGGTGAAACGGAGATGTTAGAACTTTATTGAAATATAAGTTTTATTAAGTACATTTAAAAACAACAAACAACACACTAAGGGTATTAAATCCAATGTGATATACCCTATAAAAGCACAGTGCAATAATGGTTTGCTTGTGAATCAGTATCGTGGATATAGAATATACAGGATCCCCTGGGTAACTATTGCAGTACAGGCTTTCTGTCTGTAAGCTGGAGCAATCTCATTGGCTAGATATCGATCTCTGCCAACCCCACCCTTGGAGATTTCTACAGGAGGTGATTAGAGTATTGTGTCCACCTTCCCCCTTTTTAGTAACCTTTGCCTGATGTTAAACCCAGCATGTCATGTTTTGTCCTTGTGGCGACTGCCCCTTTCTCTGAACTGTATTAAAATGCTGTGTTGGTTGAAAATAAAGCAGTTTGTCATTTACCAAGAAGGAGCTTGTTGAGTGTTGAAATTCCTCCCTGTGGATGTATTGTTGGGAACGACCTGGGCCCCACTTCGTCCTGGTCGTGACCCAGGCACAAGCTGTCCAAGCCATGGTTTAACCCCCAGGGAATGGATCTTTCCCAGCCAGAGGCTCTGTTAGACCCCATTGCCAACGACCGGGGAGACCCACAAAGCACCCCACCCTGGTCACCCCGCGAAGGCCTTCACACTGTGGCCCTGACACCAGGCCTGTGGGTATACAACAGGTGCCAGCAGCAGCAGTCCAGGACAATGACTCTATACAAGCTATCCCTACCCTTCTGCCCTCCTCCCACTCTGGCTGAGGACCAGGTAAGGCAAGACCCCCCCCCTGACCTTACTGAGACAGCCTGGACTGACCCTACTGTACTGAGACAGGAGACCTTGGTAGACACTAGCTTGGCTGGGATGAGGGAATGGGCAGAGACTGGGGAGGTAGGGCCACAGTGGGAAAGGTTTTTCTGTGATGGGGTACTACTGTACAGGGAGACCAATGTGAGGGAAACAGGACAGGAGTGGAAGGTGACCCACCAACTCATTGTCCCGTTATATTGCCCAACCCAGTTAATGACCCTGGCCCATGAGGTCCCCCTGGCGGGACACATGGGAGTTAATAAGACCAGGGCCAAGCTGACTAAGGTTTTCTACTAGCCACGTGCCTCACAGGCAGTTTCTCAGTTCTGCAAATCCTTTGACGCTTGCCAGAGGATTGGCAGAGGGAAGGGACAGGGGAAGTCACCGCTCCAATCTATGCCCATAGTGGGGATTACCTTTCAACGGGTTGCGATAGACATTGTCGGGCCCTTGGCCTACCCAAGTAAGTCGGGCATTACTGTGGCCGCAGTGACGCCTTGGTGACTGTGTTCACCTGTGTCGGGTTTCCTATCGAAATTCTATCTGACCAGGGTACTCAATTTATGTCAGAGCTGGTGCATCAGCTCTGGTAACACTGTGGTGTTAAGCAGCTCAGGTCCGCTCCTTACCACCCGCACACCAATGGGCTCTGCGAGAGATTTAATGGTACTTTAAAGACCATGCTCTGGAGCTTCACAGATCGCGATCTGAATTGGGAGAAGTTGCTCACTTTGCTATTGTTAACATACAGAGAGGTTCCACAAGAGTCCACCGGGTTCTCATCATTTGAGCTCCTGTTTGGGAGTGCGGGGGCCTCTGGACCTGCTGAGTGAATTCTGGGAGGGGGATTATGACCACAAGGAGGTGCCCGTAGTCCCCTATATGTTGGAATTTAGGGAAAGGTTGGAGGCTTTCACCGGGCTAGTCCAGCAGAACCTGTCTGCTGCTCAGACCAAACAAAAGGTATGGTATGATCGGGGGGCTCGGATTACAGAGTTTGTCCCAGGGCAGAAGGTCCTTATCCTGGTACCCTTCCCAGCAAACAAGTTGCAGACTGCTTGGCACGGTCCGCACGTTTGTAAGAAAGTTTAGCGACACCGATTATGTTGTTGCCATTAACCATGGATGGCGCATCCAGCGCGTGGTCCATGTTAATATGCTGAAAGGATACTAAGAGCGAGACTCTAAGGCCCTAGCAATCTGAATGCCCGAGGACAAGTCACTTTGCATGCACCAAGTGCTAACCACAGGACAGGTGCCGCTGAGGCAGATAGCGTATAGAGTACCCAAGTCTGAGAGGAGACCAGTTCGCCAGGAGATATATGAGATGTTGTCTCTGAGAGTGATTGAGCCCTCTCAGAACCACTGGGCATCGCCTGTAGTGCTGGTCCCCAAGAAAAACAGTAGCACTCACTTTTGCGTGGACTATAGGTGACTGAACAATAAGGCAGTGTCAGATGCCTACCCCATGCCCCGTATTGACAGGTTACTGGGGATACTGGCAAATTCGTCTGAAAGAGGAGACGAAGGAAAAGTCTGCCTTCATCACTCCGTTTGGCCTTTACTAGTTTCCGGTAATGCTGTTCGGAATGAAGAATGCACCCGCCACCTTCCAGAGGTTGGTTGACCAACTTCTCCAGGATTGTCACGACTTTACGTGTGCATACCGCAATGATATCGCTATTTTTAGCACATTGTGAATGGATTATGTACGCTAAGTGGCGGTTGTGCTTGACAGGATAGGGAGAGCAGGTCTGACCATCAAGCCAGTTAAGTACAGCCTTACTATGGGGGAGGTCCAGTACCTAGGCCACTGGGTAGGGGGAGGGCAATTGAAGCCAGACTCTGCCAAAATGGAAGTGATTAGTCAGTGGCACGTTCCCCAGACTAAGAAGCAAGTCCTAGCCTTCCTGGGTACCGCGGGGTACTATAGAAAGTTTGTACCCCAGTATAGCGCCATTGCCAAGCCCCTGACAGACTTGACACAAAAGAAAGAGCCAAGACTGGTCACTTGAGGGTCCACCTTTCGACCACTAAAAGCAATCCTAAGCTCCCACCCGGTGTTAGTCGCCCCAGATTACACAAAATGATTCATAGTGCAAACAGAGGCGTTTACTTATGGCATTGCAAACCGTGACAATAGGCTTATTCGTCAGTAGTATTTTTAGCTCTGCCTTATCACCTTTTTTTGTGCAGTAGGATGACGTCTGCATTTTTCCATGTTTCAGGCACTCTGCCAAGTAGTAGGCATTTTGAAAATAGTTTAGCTAGGGCTTTGAATGAAGGTTGACTGGCTTTCAACATTTCAATATTGATTTTATCAGGTCCAGCTGCTTTGACATTTTTCATTGATTTTATTGTAGATTCTACTTCTTCTACCAAAACGTTTGGCACAGCTTCAGCCTCTGGCACTACATTTAGTTGTCCTTCATCCTTATAAAGATTTGAATAAAACTCTTCCACTCGTTTTAGTGCTTGTTGTTAAGTTTTTGCTGTTGTACCATCTTCAAGCTTTAATGCAAACATTTGGCTCCTATGTATCGCCATTTTTTGTTTTCCTTTCTTTAGCCCTTTATTTTCTTTCAGTGTCCTTTTAAATAGCTCAAAATTGAACTTGCACGTTTCTTCTTTTATGTTCTTCCTTATGGTCTTGTACATATATACACATTTATTTTTTCACCTTTTGTCTACATAATGTTTTCTTTAACAAATATGAATTTTTATTGTGCACCTTTTTTGTATGGTTAAATGCATCAATTCTGTGTTTTCTTTAATACTGTTCATTTGCAGAATACACAGAAATGTGTGTGGGGGGTTTATTTTAGCAAGGACATTTTCATAAGAATAAGTTAACATTAGGGCAATAAGAGGCTTGCAAGCATTCATATCTTATGTTTACAGAACAACATTGCTTTCTCTGTTCTGAATCTGGATACAGAAGCTTTATACCTTGCTAGAGATAATTAACTCCAGAGTGAAGATATGTGGTGATGCTGGTATAGAATACATGTCTTAAGTTAAGAAGTGATGTTTTGGTATATAATTATGTTGGGGTGAAGTTGCTGATGAGAGGAGTGACTTGCTGCTTTGTGAAAAGAGAGGGAGTTATAGATGATACTCAATACTGATTGTTAGGTCATTATTAAGGACCAGAAATCAGACAGACACAAAAATGTAAAATGCAAAACACCTTTATTAAAATAACCAAGGACACTCGCCATTAGGTACTGGTTGAAGTAACCCAACTGGGAGGTGTCTAGGGGACTTGGCACGGGCACATGTGGTACAAGCTGCAGTGAATGCGGTACAGTCAGCATGTAGAGAAGGCCACCAAAACAGTTCTGAAAGAGACCAAATCAATTGATCCCTCCCAATATGCCCAGCTGCATGAGATGCGTGGTATGTCTCAAGTAAGTGGGTACGGAATGGCTCAGCTACAAAGCACTTGCCCACTGGGGTGTCAGGGGGTGCAGCAGCCTGGGTAGCAAGAATCTCCTCCTCCAGTGGTGAAATGATGCTGGTACGTAACGTAGCCAAAATGTGATCAGGCTGAGTGATGGGTACAGGAACCTCATCTTTATCCATCTCTGGACCAAATTGCCTGGACAGGGCATCTGCCCTAACATTCTTGGAACCAGGCAAGTAGGCTACAATACAATTGAAGCGGGACAGAAACAAGGCCCATCTGGCTTGTCGCGAGGACAACCTCTTAGCCTCCGAAAGGTACGTCAGGTTTTTGCGGTCTGTCAGGATCAACACCGGAGTCCTAGTACCTTCTAGCAAGTGACTCCATTCTTTAAGAGAGAGAATAATTGCCAGGAGTTCTCTGTCCCCAATCTCATAGTGACTCTGGGCACTAGACAGCTTTTTGGAGAAGAACCCACATGGTCTCAGTGCACTCCCAGAGACCGGACACTGTGACAACACTGCCCCTACCCCAGTCTCAGAGGCATCAACCTCTAAGGTAAATGGAAGGGAAGGGTTAGGGTGGGATAGCACAGGAGCGGATGCAAAAGCGGACTTGAGTGTCGCAAAAGCTCGATCGGCAGCCTCAGACCATTGGGAGGGGTTGGCACCCTTATGCGTAAGGTCAGACAGTGGCTTAACGATTGTGGAGAAGTCTTGAATAAATTTTCGATAATAACTGGCAAAACCAAGAAAGCGCTTTATTGCCTTCAATCCCTTGGGTCGTGGCCATTGCAACACTGCTGTGAGCTTTTCCTTTCCATAGCAATGCCATCTTTAGAAATCATAAAGCCCAGGAAAGGCACCATGGACTTATGGAACTCGCATTTCTCGATTTTACAGAGTAGTTTATTCTTCCGTAATCTAAGCAGAAATTTAGACACATCCTTGATGTGTTGTGACAAACTAGACGAGTGTAAGAGTATATCATCCAGATAAACCACTACGCAAGACTGTAGCAAATCACAGAGGATGTCATTAATAAGTTCTTGGAACACTGCGGGTGCGTTACATAGCCCAAAAGGCATCACTAGGTATTCGTAGTGTCCAGATCTGGTATTGAACACCGTTTTCCACTCATCCCTGGCTCTTATTCTGATCAGGTTATATGCAGCCCGTAGGTCTAAGTTAGTGAAAACAGAGGAACCTTTCAACCTGTCAAACAGTTCAGTGATGAGTGGTATCGGATAGGCGTTTTTGGACATGAGCTTATTTAAACCACGATAATCGATGTAGGGTCTTAACTCTCCATTCTTCTTTTTTACAAAAAAGAAACCAGCCCCCGCGGGCGAGGTTGACTTTCTGATAATACCTCTCTTGAGAGCATCTGAGATATATTCCTCCATGGCCCGATTCTCCTCGCACGACAACGGGTACGTGCGACCTCGGGGAGGGACGGTGCCAGGAGGCAGATCAATAGCACAATCGTAAGCCTGATGCAGAGGCAAAGCGCTAGCCTCTCCCTTACTGAAAACATCACTGAATTGATGATATTCAGCCAGCACAGAGGGAGGGGTACACAGGATTTTAGTCGGATGAGAAACTCAATGCCCCATACAATATTCAGACCAAGACGTTATCTCACAAGTCTGCCAGTCAAACCGAGGATTATGTAAATGTAACCATGGGAACCCCAGGATGACTGCATGGTGAGGAGACTGGATAATCTGGAACTGCTGTTTTTCAGTGTGGAGAGCCCCACTACTCATAGATAGCGGTATCGTTTCCATAGTGATCTGAGCTGATACCAATGGTCTGCCATCACTGGCCTCAATAGCTAGGGGAGATTCCCTCTCAACCAACAGAATCTGGTATAATGCAGCAAAGGAATTGTCCATAAAGTATCCGGCTGCGCCGGAATCAACCAGGGCCAGAACCTCCACCGAGTGTTCTGCCCACGAGAATACCACCTGAATCGTAGGTTTCTGCTTAATTGGGTCTAGGGACTGCTGAACGCCACCTAGGGCCTGTCCCCCAAGGTAACCTAGGTGCATTTGTTTCCTGGCCGTACAGGACAGGTACACAACAGGTGTCCGGGTTGGCGACAATACAGACATAGACCCTGTCTTCTACGATGCGCCTGTTCCTCCTTCGTCAACTTGGTGAACCCTAGCTGCATTGGTTCATTACTTTCCTGGGTACGTTCAGGAGGCAAGGGAGACATGGGTGGGAAATTTTGACTTGCCTGTACAAAATTTCTGGCCCGCTGCCTGCGGTCTTTAGCCACGATTCGTTCACGGATGCAGGAATCAATTAGTATAGTGAAATCAATATACTCATCCAGGTTAGGCACCTCTCTAGCTGCCGTTTCATCTTTAATACGGTCAGCAAGTCCCTGAGCAAATGCTGCCACCAGTGCCTCATTGCTCCAACCTACCTCTGCTGCCAATGTACGAAATTCAATAGCATAATCTCCCACTGTACTAGAACCTTGTTGTATCTCCATTCATTTTTTGGCAGCAGAGGCGGCTCTACCTGGAACTTCAAACACTCTGCAGAAGGCACGCAAGAACTCCCTGAAGTTCTTAGTGCATGGTTTGGCAGATTCCCACAAGGGGTTGGCCCATGCCAGGGCTCTGCCCATCACTAACGAGATGATAAAGCCCACCTTACTACGGTCATTAGGAAAGGCTTGGGGAGTCAGTTCCAGAAAAATCTCCAACTGGTTGATGGGTTCGCCATCATATCTTAGTGGTAAGAGAGCTGTGGCGGTTAACCCTTTACTCAAGGCCACTTGCTTCAGGGATTGAGCTCCCGGTGTCGAAACGGGGGAGACCACCGAGGCTTGAACCAGTTTTTCAAGATGAGCAGTACACTCTAGGATGGTTTGTACGGCCAGTGCCAACTGGTCCAAATGCTGCTCATGTAAATCCATCCTCCAATGGATGCTTTGTGCATTACCTTCACCTGTACCGTCTGAGGTCATGGCTGTTTTGTACTGTAACGGTTTGTTTGACACTCAGACACAGTAGGTTAGATAAAACACAGTTTTATTGAACAAATTCAGAAAACAATAACCCTCATGGGTCCAGTAATAAATAACACAATATAGTACTGACACAGGACAGGTTACAGCGATATATACCCACACGGGCCCAGTATATGTTAATACAGCAACATAATATACTGACACAGGTCAGGTAACTTTCGTGTGATACTCAAGCGAGGCAGCACTGAATGGGTTACTATTAGGCCAGGAGGACTGACAGGCCCTAATAGCGCGAGGCCCTTTAAGACTCTCTCTCTGCAGAGAGTGCACAATATCGAGTAAAGCCACAAAAATCAACGGAGGCCCAGAACAAGTTTGTGAACTGCCGTAGCAGTAGCGGAGGGCTGACTGTAAGCCTGGAAAGGCAACCAACAGAGACTGCATGGATAGAGAGCTGGTGGACTCAGCACCTTCCCCGAAGGGGTAAACAATGCTCAGACCAATGTCGACTGCCTGGTCAATAAGTAAGACCAACCTCAGAGTGTGACAGCCTGAGGAGCCCAGATTAAGACCAACCTCAGCGTGTCTGGCAGGAGAAAGATCAAGCGTACCGTGGTGCACAGAAGGAAGGAACACACCAGCAATGTCTTCTGTTCAACAGTGACAGATAACGGAGAGTACACTGCAAGCATATAGGGGTAGATTTAAAGGCAGCCGTTAGCAAAAAAAATCACTAACGGGTGCGTTAAGTGACATGTTGCAATTCAAAGATCCGTCTAAAGACCAGCTAACGGCAGTTGTAGAATCCTTACGGCCGATACACTTACGTGCATTCAGACGCATGGTAAAACATACCCCAGAGCTATTCAAAAGCTTGCGGTACTGATAACGGCTGAAAAAAAGACACACCTAACGGCTAAAAGTTAAGACCCACTTTTTTTAGCCGTTAGACACTTAACGGCCAAAACAAAACACCCGTTACATAGGAAAAGACACAAAAGGCTTACCGCACAACCATGTAAATGGGAAAATTAACCCGTGCAATGCCAAAACAACACAAAAACATGCACACACAACACAAATCACTACACACACAACAACAACCAACACCACAGGGACAACGACACACAAAAAAACAACAACACAACATGGCACGGAACAATGGGGGTCATCACACAAAGCAGACACCTGCAAATACAAGCTCACCTGGGCAACATCAACACGCCACCTGCACCCCACAACTGCACGTCCGCAAATGGCACACACAGAACAAGCACAACACACCACATCTTATAACACACACACACCTGCAAACACTTACCTGGACAAAAACAACTCACCATTGGTCAGCACTCACCTCATCACCACACCCACACAACGCCCTAGCAAGTACTTAAAGGGACAACTCAACACACTCACTTGTGGCTTGTTTTCCACTCAGGGAGGGAGAGAGAGAGAGAGAGAGAGAGAGAGATAGATAGATAGAGACAGATAGAGACAGATAGAGAGAGCAAACAGTATGTTGGGTTACATATTGTTGCGAAGGCTGCGGAGAAGGCGTGCAAGGGAGAGAGCTGGGGAACATCAGCAACCTCCAAGCATGCCTGATCACCAGCCACCACCTGTTGCAAGTGAGGAGGCTCTGGCTCAGCAGCCACACAGGAGCCCATCCCCACCTGGAGGGCACAGGATGTATAGACGACCACCAAGGCCCAGGGTATACCGCCCAAGGGTCACCCTCTTTGGAATGACCGATGATGAGGTAATTGATCGCTACAGGTTGAGGCCTGACAGCATCATTGCCTTGTATGAGGTCATCAAGGAGCAGGTGGATCCCATCTACATCCACAACCATGCCCTAACTGGCCTGCAGAAACTACTCTGTGCCATGCACTTCATGGCAAGCGGGGCCTTCCAGTCCACAGAGGGTTACGCATCTGGCATGTCACAGGCCACATTCTCCAGGGTGCTGGCCCAGGTCCTGCCAGCCCTCAAAAGCAAGGCCAGTACCTATATACATTTCCCCACCACCGACATGGACTGGATACAAGTCAAGCAGGCCTTTTACGTCAGGGGAGGCATGCCCAGGGTCATGGGTGCTATAGATTGCACCCATGTCCGAATTAAGGCCCCAGCACGTGACGCACAGATATTCATCAACAGGAAGAACTTTCACTCCATCAACGTGCAGATGGTGTGTGACAGCCATATGAGGATAATGAATGTCTGTGCAAAGTATCCTGGCAGCTCACATGATTCATACATTCTCCAAAACTCCTCAGTCCACAGAGATTTCGAGAATGGAACTTTTACAGGGGGATGGCTTTTGGGTGAGTTCACAATACAAAATCACATCACATACACAGGCGTACACACAACGCTGCTTAGCATGCTCCTGACCCACAGCTACTACGTCTACCACACAAAACATCATTCACACAACATGTGCTCCCTGTCTCACCATGTCACTCACATTACACAGGTGATGCTGGCTATGGATGCAAGTCCTGGCTACTGACCCCTCTGGCCAATCCATGCCCAGGAAAGGTACAACCAGGCTCATGGCAGAACGAGGAATGCCATTGAGCGGACCTTTGGCCTCCTCAAGTCAAGATTCCGATGTCTGGACCACTCGGGGGGAGCACTGCAGTATGCACCTGGAAAGGTGTGCGACATCATTGTGGCGTGCGCAATACTGCACAACATCGCAGTGGACACCAGGCTGCTGGAGCACATCCAGGCCCCCCCCATACAGGAAGTGCCCATGGACATCGGACACGTTGAGGAGACCCTGAGAGGGACACAGATCAGAGACAGGCTCATCACGGAACACTTTACATGTGAGTATAACACAGGCATGCAAACAATCCATGCAAGTCCCCCATCAGTCCTGTGACACTAACCACACTGCACATTTTGTTCTGTCTCACCCCACAGGAACAGTAACACAGCACTGCACTGGCAGCAGACGTGGCAAATTGTGTGTGTGGACTCAAAAACCATCCTCCATTCCACTCTCCACGTTAACATACAGACCCCAAGGATATCACGCACACCCTCAGGAGAAACAAGGTACAACACATAACCCATGTTCATCGCCTTACAGGGCTTGATTGACAGCAGCTAACTTGATTTGCCATGAGCATAGCCAGAGCAACCATGCTAGCCTTGTAGCGAAAGAGTGTTATCCAATGCTATGCATTGGATAATACTCCGTCACATCAGGGGTTAAAGGGCCATTGGACTCAAAATGGGACCTGTACTGTGCTACAGCTGAGAAGAGCAGCACAGGGGTGGATGTACAGTGGTATGGGCACACAATGTAGAGGTCATGAGACGTAGATCAGATTACCAGGGACACCATGCTGACCTGTGAGTGTGCAGACATATGTGCCCCCGACATGAATACACACATCAACAAATGTGTCCTAACAGTTCCATGGAACAAATGACATTGGGCTGCCACTGTCACATTAACAGTGGCAGCCCAAATTCATTACTTCCATGGAGCTCTCAGAACACTTGTTGATGTGTGTATCCATGTCAGGGGCACATATCCATAGGGCTGGGGCACATGTCCTTAGTTCTCCACATAATTGGTTACAGATGAGTACACAACACATTGTCAAGCAATGGTTTGTGTACTCACCTGTAACTGTGAAAATTGAGGGGATCAAAAAGACTAAATTGTTGTTGCTTGATGATCAGTTCAGGTCAACTGCTCCAAATCCTGTCCTCTTCTTCCACAGGCATCCGTAACATGATCCATCCTTGAACTGAAGTTCTTCTATGTGACTGGATTGATGTCTTGACATCACCTTCATGGAGATCACCCCTTGCTGTTTATGTTGATGTTGTTGGTGATGCAAAGTTTGACCTGAGGTTCACACAAACCTCTACTGGATCATTTTCATATAGACACAGAAAACACTAATTCCTGAGTTTTATAACCTGTACAGTTAGGATGCTCAGCTACAGAGTTGTCAAACCTTGTGGACAACACATGAGCTGGGCAGCAGTGTTACTAAAGTACTATTTTTTTGTTTCAAAGTACATTTAGTGTTCTCATACAGGTGTTCAATGCATATAGGCAATACACAGAAAACACATGTACATCCTAATGTACTTTGAGACACAATAAAGAAGAACCATCACTAGTTAATCATCAGTGTCTCTATGAGGATATATTGGATTACACATATGTTTGTTAATGCGTAACCACACTCAGGATAGAGTATCCCCCATAAATGGAAAGGCATCACCCATATCACAGGACTCCACCACTTGTTTGCAAGTGAGTGGACTCAGTGATGTATTCACGCTAACAGATGGTGGCAGTGATACACTAATGTGTTGTGGGAGTGATAAAGAGGTGATAAAGGGGACATACTTCCACAGTGAATTCCTGTCCACAGTTAATGTGTTGCTCAGTATAATCAATGTTCAGTGATATTGCTCCACTGGGACATATCACAGTACATGACCAAGTGGACAAGTGTTTTCACTGGGGAAGTCTGTTACACCCTTAGAAAAAACAACAAGTCAACTTACTGGAGGCCCCAATGCTCACCCCAGGATATCAATGTGTGTGCTACACATTGAAATCCTAGGTTGAAAACATTGGCTTCCCCAGTCAGTCTGTTGCACAATGAGTGTGTGAATCCAAGACAATATGGATACATGTCCCATTTATCTGTCCTGCTTGTTATCTCACCGCTAAGCCGTTTGTTTGGTTATCCCCTTAACCCTCTGAGTGCCAGAGTGGTACCCAACGCATTTCTTTGCAATGCGTTGCCTACCACTCTGGCTATCAAAGGGTTAAACACAACATATGATGTAGATGAATGTTCAATGTTGTACCAAATGTTGGGCTAAGGGGAATGTTTTGTTATGCAAAATCAACACACAACATTGCCATATAACACAGTTGTGTAATATGGCAACAGGGATGTTTTTACAGTTGATTTTGTACAACGATGTGTGTGTGAACCCATGTTGTAACATCCCACAAACATCTTACCTAGGCAGGAGTTGTATTCACTGAATTGTTTGGCAATGCATTGGAGACAACTCTGCCACCCAAATCTATGACCAAATTCAAAGCAGATCAGACAGGATTCAAAAGCACAATGTTCCTTTATTCAGGGGAAATTTAACATGTTGGGCATTTTATTTTTTTTTCTTGGGGGGGGGGGCTTAGACTGTGTGGCAGAAGTGGATAACCTGGATGATCTCCTGGTCACCCTTTGCCCCCTAGGTGTGGCTTCGGGGGTCACATTAGAGGGGGTGGTGGGGGCAGTGGATCCCTCTGTGGAGCTCAGGTTTTCCCTCTCCAAACGTAAGTCCTCCCTGCGGTTCAGCTCTCTACAACTCCACCAGTAGCTGTGCAAGCAGGTCCATCACCCCCGTGTGTAGCTGATGGAGTTGAGTGTTGATCCTCATGACCTCCGACTCCAGGGCATGGATCCTTGCCTCTATCCTGTTAGTGTTTATACGGGATTCCCTACGGCTCCTGGTGATGTTGTCATTGGTGCGGAGGCTTGACCTGAGTAGTCTCCTTTGCAGAGCCATACACTCAGCTTCCATCCCCGTGGGCCGTTCACTGCTGGTGATGCTTGTGCCTGGTGAATCAGCTGCTGCTGTGTCCTCCTCTGCTGGTGCTGTATCCTCCTCTGCTGGTGCTGTATCCTCCTCTGCTGGTGCTGTGTCCTCCTCTGCTGGTGCTGTGTCCTCCTCTGCTGCTGCTGTGTCCTCCTCTGCTGCTGCTGTGTGCTCCTCTGCTGGTGCTGGTTGTGCTGCAGATGGGTATGTGCCCACCACATCAATTGACCCACTGCTGCCCACCGATGTCTGTGCTGGTGGAGGTGGTGGGGTAAACACGTCCCTTCGCATAGGCTGTTGGGGCTCCCCAAGCAGGCCCAGGTGTTGGTAGTCAAGTGGCCAAGGGTCAAACCTTGGCCACTGGTATGTGCTTGGCCCCCACCTAGGATCATACCTGGGGCCATGCTGGGGAGCCATCCAGGAGGGTAGGTCAATCTGTGGGTATGGCCCGTATTGGGTGGTGGCCACATCACCGGGCAGCCATTGCCTCCCTGGTGGTGGTGGTGCTGCTGCTGCTGCTGGGGGATAATAGCTCCTGGAGGTGGTGGGGGGCATCCAGTCACTGTAATAAGTCGGTGCAGGCAGAGTTGGTGCAGGCAGAGTTGGTGCAGGCAGAGTTGGTGCAGGCAGAGTCGGTGCAGGCAGGGTTGGTGCATCCAGCTGGCCAAGAGGTGTGGATGTCGTTGGGTACGGTGCCCACTGGCTGGTCCCCTCCTCCAAATACTCCTCACTGGGTGGTGAGGTGGCCTCCTCCATGGGCTCCTGATGTGCTGGAGACACATAACCTGTGTGGAGGATTGAGATTGTGTGATCAGTAAACTTAGCCATGATGGTGTCAAATTGATATTAATACTTGAAATGTGTAAAGGAACATATATGTTGTATGGTGTATCCCCCTGTGTGAAACAACGGTACTCCTACTGGTGATGGGTGTTGTATTCTACATGTATTGCAGCTCAGAGTTGAATTCCTTTGGTGCCACATCCCAGTGGCCTGAAATTGTACATTTGCGCTGTTGCCACATCATCCTTTGTGGATATCTGCTCCCTGGACCAAAGCTAGCCAGAGGATGGTCTGGCAACATTGGCATAGTACATTTTCAGGCCACAGTGATATTGTCCATGGAATATTCAACTTTGAGCTGTTATACTCTTGTGATGAAACAGTAGTGGGAATACCCTTGCATTACCCGGTGGATCAATCCTATGACATGTATTTTTCCTTTCACATTTTAGGTATTACTATCTCTTTAACGGGATAGCAATGGTTAATTTCACCTTGATGTAACATTGCAGGCATCATAGAGAGATGTTTAGAAAGATGTTGCTGTATGTGACAGCTGGAGATGTCAGTCATTTGACCACACGGAGGCTCTTCAGCAGACTCCACATTGACCCATTTGGAGATAACTACATCTTTGTCATTGTCTACTAAGTGTTCCTGGTTTGTAAGCACGCTCTGTGGACCATGTCAATGATGGATCCATCTCCAATTGGTTCAATTTTGGGTCTGCTGAAGAGCCTCCGTGTGGTCATATGACTGACATCTCCAGCTGTCACATACAGTAACATCTTTCTAAACATCTCTTTATGATGCCTGCAAGGTTACATCAAGTGAAATTAACCATTGCCATGCCAAGGTACACAGTGAGGAATATGGTCTGATATGTGTGTATATGTACCTTTCATACGGGTACAAACATATCCTTGATAGATATGAACCCAGAGATCTGTTCAGAACATGTGATTGTCTAACTGCCTATATATGTACAGCCATCACAAATGAACTTTCATAGATACAAGTGATACCCATCCAAGTAGGTGTAATATACTGGGTATATGTACTCTGATGATTATATCAATATGAGTTATTTTGTTGAGGGTGCACATATATGGGCAGTTGGACAATCACACGTACTGAACCGAACTCTGGGTTTACATCTTGTTGGGACCTATTTGTACCCATTTGAAAGGGACATATCCACATACAAATCTGGTTGTTTTTCTTTCTGTACATATCTTTTTTGACTAGATCTGCAGTGTGATTCAAGTAGTATTCATCCCTATGTTATCAGTTCATCCCGTACAGTGCTGGATTTTGTCAGATTAGACATGTCCCTCTCTGGTTGTCATGATCGTATCCTATGCATTGCATTGTGATGCATGGGATACCACCGTGGCAATCAGGGATTGATGTACATTACAGGATTCTGTCCATGAGGTCTGTTCAAGTTGAATCCTGAGGGGCAACAATCAAGCCAGTATTGAAGGATATCATTGATTGAGGCCTTTTTTTTACTGGATCAGCCCATCCATCCTTCTGTGTGAGGCAGCCAAACCCGATCATAGATATCCATAATCCCTGGCCTGTTATTGACCAAACCTCAATGGTTCATATTTGGTTCCCATATGTATCCTGCAAATAGTGTCTGGTGTACCATTCATCCATGGCATCAGCACTCCTGAGGATCTATATGTGAATCAAATGTGAGCTATGTAAATTGAAGTTAGCGTAAATGATTGCATACACAACACCAAGGCCAACTTTTTCACCTTTAGTTATGTGTGATTGTTTTTGGCGTGTGTGTTGCACATACAAGCATTTATTCTCAGTGGCACTGTGATTTGTGACCTGATCCATCCTGTTGGTGATTCAGTAAGCGGTTAAGTGGACCTGATGAACTGATTATGATGCTGACTTCTCCGCTGACCTCATTTCCCCATCTGCAATGTTTTCTATGGAGTCCACACAATGGGGCCTGTGCAGCTTGAATCCTGTTATTGGATGTTCTCCATAGACTAACATTGTATTTGGTAAAGTGAGGGTATGTAAGTGTCAAATTCTCTACATCAGCTCTTTTTCACCGCTTAGTGAATGTCCCCTATGTGTCATGTAATTGTTAACCTATCGACATGTGTTTGTTGTCTGGTTAACCCTTTGAGTACCAGAGGGGTTGCCAAAGCATTGTTGATCGATGCATTGATGATCCCTCTGGCACTCATGGGGTTATGTGCTGGATTCCCTGTGTGAACATGGGTAACACTGTGTGACAACAATTGTGATGTTTGACATGCAACACTTTACTGAGCATGGTTTGTGTGTATTGTGTGTGATGAGTACAGCAACATGAGGGTTAACCAGGGAGTTGGACAGGTTTTGGCCTTGTTGAACATTGACATTTGTCCTTGTCTTGCTTTCTGTTTAAACCCTCAGGGTGCTGTGTTGGTGCAATTGTGTGGTTGAATGAAGGGCAGATGTTGGGATGTGAGTGCTTGTTTGTGATGGGTGTGTGGTTTGAGGTGGTGTGTGTGGTTTTGGGGTGATGCACTTACCGGTGGTGTGGAGGCTCCTCTCATCCCCAGTGTCTGATCCTCCAGGGACCCCCTCAATTAGGGTAGACGACAGTGTCTGCCGCAGCCTCTCCTCCCATGCGCTGAAGGTGATGGGGACAGGTGGCCCACCTCCGGTGGCTCGGGCGTGCAGGGCGGCATCCCCCATCTTCCTCTTCACCTGCCTTTTGCAGTCGCCCCATCTCTTCTTGATTGAGTCCACATCCCGTCTGCAGGTGGCCACCGCATTGACTCTGCTGCAGATTTGACTCCAGGCAGCTCTCCTCCTCGCAGACAGGCCAGGGAGTCTGTCCCCCGGGAAGAGGACACTCTCCCTCTCCAGCACAGCCTCCACGAGGGCCGTGTTTTCTTCATCGGTATATCGGGGATCCCTGACCCTGTCCCCCTCAGCTCCGGCATGCGAGGAGTCAGACCCGGAGTGTCCTGCCTGCTCTGCCCCTGCCTGTGTGTGGTGGTCCCCAGGCACTACCCCTCGTCCCACTGCAGGATCTGTCCCTCTTCTTCTTAGTGTGCCTGTTCTTGTGGGCCTGGTCCCCCTCCGCCCTGCGTATCTCCCTCTCCCACCCCTGCTCTGCTGCGGGATCCCCTCCTGACCTTCCTCCTCCTCCTCCACTAGTCTCCCCATCCCTCTCTCCTGTCCTCCTCTCCTGGCCATCATTCACCCACTCACACCCAGGCACTCTCACACGCCCTCACAGACACACTCGATCCCACTCACTCTCTGTCACACACTTTCACTCACGGATTCACACTGTGAAAATAAAGTTTAAAATGTGTAAGGTGTGATGAAAAAAAAAAGACTATGTGTATGTATGTGTATGTGTTTGTATGGATGTATGTGCTATGTGCAAAAGTGTGCTATGTGTCTATTTAAATGTAACTCTCTCCTCTCCAAAATCCTTCTACCTTACTCCTCTGTATGCTTCTCTCTCTCTCTCTCTCTCTCTCTCTCTCTCTCTCTCTCTCTAAATGCTATCCTCCACTCCTGGGTCCTGTGCTCTAGCTTGCTGAAACTCGAAACACAGACAGGGTGTAACCGTTATTTTGAGGTATATATAGGTGTATTTGAACATTTTTGATACTTTGGGGCCTTGGGATTGGCTGTAGGTTTGAATTTTGTTTGTGCATCTATCAGGGTTGCTAGACAACGGCAGCCGTAATGTAACATTTTGAGTTAAGTTGTGTTTTAACGGGTGTTTGGGACGCACGGTGATGCAAAATCAGGTGCGACGCTGGTTTTTGTTTAACGTGTTTTTGTAGTGCCTACGCCCGATAGCTATTCTTGAACGCTTACCTTTGAATCTGCCGTAAACCATGTGTTCTTTGCGGCCGACGTGCCTTTTTTACTTAGCGGATGGTTTAACGGCTGCCTTTAAATCTAGGCCATAGTGAGGCCACAGTGACACTGTCCGGAGACAGAGAGGAGCCTGGGTAACAACCCCAACCAAGGAGCAGATAGGGCCGTATGCAAGACAGATACATGGCCAAAGAAGCCCAACCGGGCCGGTATAAGGAGCAGGAATGTCAGCCAATCCAGGTCGGTACACAGAGCAGGAATGTCAGCCGGGCCAGGTCGGTACACAGAGCAGGAACGTCAGCCAATCCGAGTCAGTATACAGAGCAGGAACGTCAGCCGGGCCGGGTCGGTACACAGAGCAGGAACGTCAGCCAATTCGAGTTGGTACACTGAGCAGGAACGAGATACAGAGTAGTCAGGCAGTCCGGGTCGGTACACAGAGATCACACGATACAGGAACAAGCGCTGGTAACGGAAACACCACTAAAGGGTACCGGTGAAGTGACAAGATCCAGTATTTAAGGACAAATACTGGGCGGGACAAAGACACTTCGGCCAATAGGCGTAAGCAGGAGTGGAAACTGACAGAATGTCGCCAGTATAGCATGGGCACGGTGATAGTATTGGACTTAATGTTTGTGTTATGAGTTATATACTTACAACTCATACACTGGTTAGAACCACACTTGAAACTGCTTACAATTTTTTAAAATGTATTTCCAGTCAGAGTTATCCCATACTTCTTGGATAACGTAATCTTACTTGGGGCAATGATTCTTTAGAGTCTTACCCTTCTATTATTACTCAGACCAAAGTAGACTGGGCTAACTCGAAAAGGCAGAGATGAAAAAGTTTACTCACTAGTACATTATTAGAAACTTTGAGAATGTTGCCAGCTTCTGTGACTGTAGTTAGCAACTTTATCTGCAGCTTTGGACACAGCAAGGCAAAGTTGGATAATCACAGCTAGTTGACCTGTTCAAGATAGCCGTCACAGGATATCCTTTTGAAATGCTGCCTACTAATGGGCGACCAACAAAACAGCAAATTAAAAACGTAGCCTGGTTGAAAAGGGCGACACTCTGATGTATCAGGCTTAAGTGCTGCAGTGCTGTGCAATGCAAGGGAGTCACATTTCACCCTTTATGTATGCCACACCGGCTCCCTGCACTGCTGCATCATTTTCATTTAACTATTCAACGCTTATGCAGATGACATTCTGATGTCTTGACACTTAAGGCTACAACATCAGAATGTTGCCCTTTTCAACCAGGTGATATTTTGTTGGTCGCCCATTAGTGGGTGACATTTCTATAGTGAACCCTATCATAGTTATCTGGGAAGAATAGTGGACTAGAGAAAGCAAGAAAAAAAAATTAGAAGCTGTAGTCCTAAAAATAGACACTTAGATGACAGGGCAATTTTATTTTACTATTTTCACAAACAAGACAACACAGGAAAAGAAGCTTCTTTAGCAATAATGAGACATTCAAAAATACTTCTGAAGCACAGAAGGCTCAGCACTGAACAAGATGGATTAAAGAGGCTTGAAGCAGAATCCTGAGGTGCAGGCCAAACTAAGCAGACAAGAATGATGGTCAGAAGAAGCTAGATGTTGGGGTGGCCAGCACAGATTCTTGAGCTGGATACCAAGCTGGAGACAAGACAGGCAGCTAGCATTGCATTTACAGTAAATTGGGTTGGCAACAGGAGGTCTCATAGGAAGAAATACACAAGGTATAAGTTTGGAGAGACAATGGACAGGCACATGAATGAATATCACAGTATATCAATGGGGAGGTACTGGCCGGTTTTCCCCGGCAATGTGCTTCTCTATTCCAACCTCACATCTCTTTTCCCACTGCAACAAGAAGATATGAGAGAGAGAGAGATATATGCACTTCTTTCGTCAGTGGTGGTCAGGCTTCCTGCGAGCCTTGATCCCATCTGTCAGGAGGTTGTTATTTGTGTGGGCTGCCCAGATGGAAGGGGGGTGTCCTCTTGTGGCCAGGGCCACTTCTTCTGCCAGTGGAAGGTTGGTGCTGTTGTGTCCCTGGTGGTCAGTAGCTGTTTCCTGGAATGGGAAGACATATTTTTCATCTTCCTACGCAGCAGGATCTGTCTCTGTTTGGGTGCCCGCTTCTTCCTGCTGGTTGGGTCTCGCAGTGCCTGTGCTTCTTACTGTTGTTTGCATTGTGTACTGCCACTCGTGCTGTCTGGGTCACAGTTGGTCGACATGCCTGCAACATATGTGTCCCTGGTCCATTTGTACTAGGTAGGATTTTGAGCCTGTGATTGTTTTTACTCTGCTTAGAGCACATTTTTGCTGTTCCGTATAACATTGGGCCCACACCTGATCTCCCTTGTGGAATTTCCATTCTTTACGTGTTCCTGCCATGCAGGTTTGCTGACAGGGCTGCTTTCAGGGTATGAACAAACCTATCTGCTTGGACATTTGTGGCTGAGTGGTACGGGGTGGTGCATGTGTGTGTTGCCCCGATGTCCACTAAGTAGTCCTGGAACCTTTGGAACACAAACTGTGGTCCAATATCCATGACTATGTGTTTCGGCAGGCCAAAAGTCAAGAGGATGTGGTGAAGTATGTGGATCGTAAAGTCCGTTGTGGTGCTGGGTATGAACCAAACTTCAGACCATTTATAATGGGCATCCACTAGGACTAGGTACATGGTACCCTGGATCAGGCCTGTGAAATCAACATGTATTCTTTCCCATGGGGAGGTTGGCCAATCCCATGGTTGTATTGTTTGGGGGCTGATTTGCCGCCGGGTTTGTGAGCATCCTCCACAGTCCTCGTCGACTGATGGCCACAACACTGTCGTTCGTGTTCTGTGCTCAAATTTTACTACTCCTGGGTGCCCTTGTAGTATGGTTAGCACTTGTTTCCTTTGTTGTGATGGAATCACCGTTCTCATCCCCATAAGAAGCATCCACTGTGGTTGGTGAGTTCCCATTTTTGCTGTATGTGCGGTAGTAACGCAGTGGTGGTTGTGGGTGGCCGGCCCTTTTGAACATACCAGAGCACTGTTGCTAAGGTGTTGTCTGTGGTTGCAGCTACCATGTCCGATCTGAAGGTTGTTGTGAAGCACATACAACGTGAGTCAGCCATGATCCCTTCATCAGTCTCCTGGAGTGGAAGGTGTGACATGGCATCGGCATTACCATGGAGACTGTGTGGAAGGTATTTGATTGTATAGTTGAATGCTCCAAGGTAGGGGGCAAATCTTTGCAGTCTTGCTGCCGTGATGACAGAGATAGATTTCTCCTGGTTCAGGATTGCTAACAGTGGTTTGTGATCCATCAGTAAGGTGAATGAGCGGTCATACACTTAGACTGTGAACTTCTGCAAGGCCCATATAATGGTCAGGGCCTCTATATCTATATGAGAATAGTTTTTCTTGGCTGGAGTCAGTGATCTTAATGCAAATGTTATTGGTTACTCAGAACAGTCTAGCATGACATGCAAGAGCACTGCACCAACTCCGTGGGGGGGGATATCTCATGCCAGAGTGACTGGCTTTTGGAGGTTGAAATGGACCAATACTTTTGAGAGGAGAATCAAGTCTTTGGTTGTTTGGAAATCTGTTTTGCATTTCGGTGTCCAATTCTATTCGGTTTGTGCTTCCAAAAACTTATGCAGTGGGTGTAACACTTGTGCCAGATTTGACAGGGACCGATGATAGTAATTCAACAGTCCAAAGTAGGAGAGTAGTTGTGCTACATCCTGTGGAATAGGGGCCTGTAGCAGGGTCTGTACTTTATTTTCTGCTCTGTGTAAGCCCCTCTTGTCGATGACATGGGCACAGAGGCTGACTTTAAGGCTCTGTGTTCTCTTGCAGGCGCTGAAAGACCCTTTTGATATTCTTTTCATGCTCTTCTTCAGTCATCCAACAGACATTTGGTATGTGGGATGTCCGCTAGGATAGCACCCATGGTGCACTGCCAGATGCCTGAGGCTGATGCGACCCCAAACACCATTCTATTGTACTGGTACAGGCCTTTGTGTGTGTTGATGGTTAAGAGGTTCCAACTGTCCAGGTGGACCTCTAGTTGTAAATAGGCTTGATTCAAATCAATTTTTTAAAATTAGTTTTCCCCTGTGAGGGATGCCAACAGTTCTTCCACTAGTGGTAAAGGGTATTGATCCACTTCCAGCTGTTTGTTTAGCACCATTCGAATTCTCCACATATCCCTATGTGTCCTGTCTGTTTGATCACTGGTACAATGGGTGAGGCTCATTCACTTCTTTCCATCTTGCAGATTATGCCTTCCTTCGTATTTCCATGACCACTTTGCTTCAGATCGCGAATGGGACTGTCCTGACTCTTGGAACTGCCCCTGGTTTCAGTTGCAGGGTAACTTGGGTGTTGTGGATTGTCCCCAATTCTGATGAGAAAAGGTCTTTGAATCATTGTTTCAGCTCTGCCACCCATCTGTTGGTGGGTTCTGATTGTGTTGATGTTACTTTGTTCATTCTTTGCACTATGTGTGGCCATATCCATGTGTGAACGAACAGTGGGGGCTCTCCATTCTTTACGACATACAGTACTGCTTTGTGCTGATTGTCTGTATGTTGTACATGCAACATGGTATAGCCTACTGGTTTTAGTAAATGACCGCTATAGGTTTTAAGTTTTATGGTGGTGTGGTGTAACTGCAAGTGTAGGTTTGCATTGCATAGTTGGTCTGTTGTCATCACCGATACCTATGACCCTGTGCCAAGATCAATGAGTTCCAGCTTTCCATTTATTGTCACATCAGCTTGCATCTTGTCTCCGGAAGCTTCTAGTTGGTGGATGCTGAAATGGGCCATCCACCCTTTTTCTTCCAGTAGTTCCTCCTACATTGCTTGGTAGTCCACATAGTATGTTGAAGTACAACTTCCTCATGCCCGGGACATGCACTTCTGGAAACTTTCTGTAAATGATCTAGTTTAGAACAGTTTAAGCATATCTTGTCCTTGAACTGACATGCTGGAGCGTTGCGGGGGATCCACAGCGGAAACAGTGTCTTTGACTGTGTGTATCCTTTTCTGGTGATGACGGTGTATGGTTTACGGTGGTTGTCAGCTGGTATATGTTGGTTTGCTCTATTTGATATGTGGATGTTTGGTTTCCAGTATGGGCTTGGAGTTTTGCCTCATCCTTGCCCTCCATTTCCATGGAAATGGCAATGTTGAACTCTGACTTGTCTATCAGGTACTTTTCCGCTAGTAGGCACTTGTGGGTCTTCTTGTTCATTAATCCACATACAAATAGATCCCGTAGCATTTCTGGGAGGTGTGCTTGTAAGTTGCAGGTTGATGCTAGGATGAAGGTTCTGATGTCTTCCCCAGGTTGTTGTCTCCTGGTGTAAAACCTGAACCTTTCTGCAACTTCTAGCTGTTGCTAGTAGTTTGTTAGCAGTGTTACTAAGGATTGAAAGGATTGATCTCCTGGTTTTAGTGGGGCATAGGGTTTCCATCCTATGCTGATGAGGAAAAGCCGTTGGCGCTTAGGTATTGTTCCACCCATTCTATGTAGGAAGGCCAGGATTCCTGGTCTTCATTAATTCTTGTAAACGACCAACTGTGGCCACGGTCTGGTCACTGATGTTTTTGATTGTTCAGGGAGTGTCTGTCTTTTAGTCTGTGGTCTATAAGCAAGTAGCAGTGCTTTCTGGTCTTTAAGAAAAGTATTGGTCTTTAAGGAAAGCAATGGTCTTTAAGCAAAGCAATGGTCTTTGGGTCTTTATGCAAAGCAATGGTCTTTGATCTTTAAGCAAAGCAGTGGTCTTTGGTCTTTAAGTAAAGCAGTGGTCTTTGGTCTTTAAGCAAAGCAGTAGTCTTTGGGCTTTTAGCAAAGCAGTGGTTTTTTGGTCTTTACGAAAAGCGGTAGCCTTTCACAAGTAGTAGCAGCCTTTCACAAGTAACGCGGTAGCCATTCACAAGTAACAATAGCCATTCACAAATAACAATAGCCATTCACAAGTAACAGCAGCCTTTCTCAGGAAGCAGTAGCCTTTAACAATAACTGTTACCTTTCACTAGTAGCAGTAGCCTTTAACAATAGGACTAGGATGTCTCATTTAAGCACTAGCAGTAGCCTATAACCAGTTGCAGTGGCCTTTATGAATTGCAGTATAATCAATAGCAGTAGCAGTCGTTAGCATGTAGCTGTAGCTTTTATCAACTGCATTATTATCAATAGCAGTAGCAGTCCTTAACATGTAGCTGTAGCTTTTAAGCGGTAGTAGTCCTTAATCTTCAGCAGTACTATGTAACAATTAGCATACAAGAGGCAAATAGCAATTTTGTAAGCAGTTTAGAAAAGTACATTAGTCTTGCTTGCGTTTTTCTTTTTCTTACTCTTAGTGGCCAATGGTGGTTTCACCAAGTACAAATGCAGACCATGCTGGAGGGTGATTTTGAGCTAGTATCCAGCCTCTGTTTATTTGTAGTGTTTCATTGCTTAAGGGGTCTCAGTGTGGGAGAAGGAGAAGGGCTGTTGTTCACCCCTGCATGTGTCTCCATCACAAGCTGCCTCAATACTGGCTTGGCGCCAGTCAATGAGAACAAAGGACATCGTAGTGGATGTACTACTGGTACTTCCGTCTCCGACGGGTGACCACTTTTGGCCGCGAGGTATTGCCTGGTTTTCCCAGGCGACACACTTCTCTATCCGAACCTCACACCAGCCTGCATATCTGAGATTATATCATATAGATATTCCACATCTAAGTCTTACTGAGGGAGAAAATACTATGCAAAACTGAAGACAACAACAACTTGCATTCTAGTGTTGTTGCCATAGATTTGGAGGATTTAGCAGTGAGAATAACTACTGCATCAGATAGTGACAGTAAAACCTGTCCACAAACTAGTGGAACATGTTCTATAGACCCCTCTAGGGGGAAATAAAAAAAAAGATTTTCTGGAAGAATATGAAAGTAGTAAGGAAGAAGAATATGATGCTGCTGATGCTGTAGCTGATTACCTAATTATTGATGATAATATTGATCTAGAATATGTCTCTTCACTGTCTTCCTCTTCTTCTGAATCAGATGAAGTAAAACATTTCACTTGTGTTCTTTATCTCCATTTTAAAATTACACTGTCAAGAGTAAGAATGTTATGTATTTTGATTCAGGAAGCAATCCAGAATAGTCGCACTCATGTGACAAACACAGCTGGTATGCCTTTCCAAAATTACAGACCTATAGCAGCTTGGTAACGGAGTGTGGAAAGCTGTATTGTAGAGTAGTAACTCACTTGGTACACCTGATTTTATTTTTAAACAAGCATATACCCCTTTATAAAAACTGTAACCTAATACAGCATTTACAGAAGGGTTATCCACTATAGCAGGCTTTTAAAAAGATGTTTTACAGGCCAGTTAAACCATTCCAAGAATTATAAAAGTGTAACTTATTGGTTATCCTTTTCAAAAAGAATTACAATTACAGGTAAAACATTTAGAGAAATTGTTAGCACAGTATACTACTGCAAGGTAAAACTTATAGAAATTTAGCAGGCCTCTAGCAAGACAGACCTTGAAAAAATTATTGACAGGATTACACCCAACATTTAATATGTACATATATTTAAATAAATAATAGATCTTTTGGAATTAATATATTGCTGCATACCTTTATTCCATTCCTACATCATTGTTCCACCCACAATTCCATCAAGATCCCATTCTCACACAGAGCCCTTTTCTCCGGAACAAACTTGTTACTGTTATGAGTCCATCTTCACTCTAATTAGTCATGTTTGCCTAGCCCAGTGATTCTCAACCAGGGTGCCGTGGCAAAGTGCCACGGACATCAACTTAGGGTGCCCCGTGTTTTCTATAAAGACTAACAAAAATGGACCTCTAAATAAAGATTTATAGAAATTAATATGTACAATATGTTTAGTTTTGTTATTATGACCTAATAATAACTGTATATTTGTGTACTATACCCTTCATTATGCCCTTGATAAAGTACATTAAATATGTTAGGGGTGCCCCGAATGTTCAAGATTATGTGTTAGGGGTGCCCAGTGCAAAAAAGGTTGAGGACCACTGGCCTAGCCCCTTATCTGCCCATCATTTCCCATTGGAGGGCGTCTCCTTTTAAACCCCATCTCTCCAGGGATGTTTGCCCATTCTACAAGCTAGTTCAATACTCAGAGTTTTAAATTATTCCATGTTCATGACATCTTTTCTGTATTTAGACCTTCCTCTTGTCTCATGAATTTGGCAACAAGCTTGGCTACTCCTTTGGTTTTGACCAGGGTCTTTTTAAGACTACCTCTCCTCAAATCATATTTGGCACATCGATTTGTGATTTTTCTAGTCTTGACTCAGCTCCCTTTCACCCTACACCTACGCATCTTGATTCTGACTACTCTGTTTATCAAGCAACAATAGGATTTATAATTAGAGAGTCGAGGTTTAAATAAACCATAGAATATATTGTAATTCAACACTGCAGGTCTTCTGTTATATATATAGAAAAGAAGAGAAAGAAAGAGAACGAAAATTCGGGTGTGATTCTCTGTATTACTAGTCACTGGGTTATGTCACTCGAATTAACTAGACCAGTTCAGTGTTATAATTTCAGCATATTACATTTTCTTATATGAAGAGACAGACGTACATCAATTGATCCACTTAACTTAGGGTCAATAAATCTATTGGCAATTAGTGCAAATAAAATGTAATAATCCTCCAAGCTATATAAATCAAACTGTTATTAGTCAAACTATATAAATCAAATTATAAATATTATTATTATTATAATAAGAAAATGTAATACGTTGTAATTATAACACTGAACTGGTCTAGTTAATTCGAGTGACATAACCTATAACCCAATGACTAGTAATACAAAGAATCACCCCCGAATTTTCGTTCTCTTCTTTTTTCAATTTTTAATATACTCAGTTTATTGCCCTGCTGACCTTGGCTGTCCTGACCTTCCTCCTTAAGAACTCTTACCCTATTTTATTTTTTCCTGTAGAATATCTGTTAAGGTATATCTTTTTTTGGTCTCCCGTTCTTCAGTTATTTATCTCTGCCTTTCGCTCTCATCCCACCTTGTTTGTTGTTTTCCCCCCACCTAAATTTTCTCTCTTCTTCCCATCTCTGCTCATTTTCCCTCTTTCTCACCACTGCCTCTTCAGTTCCCTCTCAGGTCTGCCCTGTTTTCACTTTTAAGTGGCAATTCCCTCTCAGGTCCGCCTCTGTTTCTTAAAGCTGTGCCATCTCATTTCTCTTGCTGTTTCCTATAGTCCTCTTTCAGGCCCATGTCTGCCAGGACCATCATGGGTAGATTCCACTTAAGGACCCTAGATTCCACTTAAGGACCCATGGCGGTCCTGGACCGTCATGGGATAAATGATAGCAGCGTGCCTCCGTGCTGCTACCATTTATTCCAGGCTGGGACTGAACGCTCCGGTACCGGAGCGTTCAGTCTCAGCCCTTCTCAGTAGTGCCAGGTCATGTGATCGGTGAAGCAGCAATCACATGTACCGGCATTCCCAATGAATGAGACAGTGAGATTTACACACTGTCTCTGAGTCTTTCCTCAACCTGTCTGTCCCTTACCAGCAAAGTAATGAACAGAGAAGCAGAGTGGAGACACCTACTGGAGTAAAATAAATCAACAGCTGGTGGTATTAACCCCTTCACTGCTGTGCTGGAGGCTGGCTGTTAGCAATTTTTGACCTGCTAAAATCAACTTTTGTTTTGTTATTTTTTTAAAAAAAGACACAACACAATTTTTTTTTGCAAAAAAAAATGTATTAAAAAAAAAACAATATGTTAGTTACCAAAAGTGGAAGTGTGATTGTTGTGGAGCCATGTAATACATTTATATACACAGTCAAACGTAATCATTAATAAAAGTGGGAAAATAGAGTGGGAAAAAGGGTAATGGGATTTTCGCTCAGGGGGACAGTGCCCACTTAAAACTGCCTATTTTGTAGGTATGACTGACTGGTCATACCTTTCATGCAATCTCCATAAAAATTTAACCCATTGCGCCCAAATGATCCCAATAGAAAAAAATGGTGTTTTTTTACATTTTTTCTTTAATTTTACTAAAATAAATGATGGACTATCCATATAAGTGCGGTATCAAAAGAAAGGCCTATTTGTGCGTAAAAAAACAGTATATAATTTTCATGGGTAAAATAAAGTACTTTGAGGGAAAACACTGTTGAATAAAGACATAGTCAATAAGTTCAGAATTGCTCCGGTCCTTAAGTGAAATCCACCTCAGATTTCCCGGTCCTTAAGGGGTTAAAGCTATAATATGTTTTTCCCTGTTGTTTCCTACAGTCCTCTCAGGTCTTCCTCAGTATTTTGGTTTCCAGCCTGCCTCTTAAAGGATGTATAGGGTTATTATTGTATATTTCTCCCCTATTTCCTTCTCTTCCTGTCCTTGTCTCTCTACTTCTTTCTATATTCCTCTTCTCTCTCTCTCCTGCTGTCTCCAGTTACTCAATATCAATAGGGAGGGTAGGGGGGCAGGTTGTTCCTCTAACCTATTGCACCCTCTCGGCTCCTGAGTTACCCATCCTGGTTTCTCCATGGCTCCACTAGGAAAAAGTCAGAATATTTTACCTCAGCGTATCTGCAGCAAGGGTTTTTTAGGTAGCTGAACCCGTTCTCTAGCATAGCTTTCTAGCTCCTCTCACTAGCATCTTAGTTTACATTGGAAGTTCATGTTACTTACATGTCTGGACCACTGCACTGAAAAGCTATTTTTTTATCTCCCTTCCACTGACCTGCAGTTCAAAAGGCTGGAGGCACATCACCCTTTATTGCTTAAACATTCTGTATCTCAAACTACCTTCATCTAGACTGTAAGCTCTCATGAGCAGGGCCCTCTGATCATTCTACATTCTGTGTTCTGTCTGTACTGTTTTATATCTCTTTATGTCTATTTCCTATTGTACAGCTCTGTGGTTGTTGCATTATAAATAAAGGATAATAAATAAAATTGAACCTATGTTGATTGGAGGTACCATCCAAACTGGTGGAAATACAATTCTTTAGAAATGAAATATCTGGAAACAATAGAATATGCCCACTGTATCTAACCAATTGGGTATCCTGTGTGTATCAGAAGTAAAAAAAATGGCTTAGTGTCAGACTTGTACCCAAAGTGGTTGCACTGTGAGATATAAAATTATATCCCTACCTGATTACATCCTGCAACTAGGAAACAGGTAAGTTCATAAGTACAACAGTATTGATCTGAATACATTTAAGGTTATGACCAGTCATAAATTTACGTGTAGGTGGTGATTCAATGTGAGAAGCAGGTCAGTTCTGTAAAAGGGTGTCCCCACTGGCATTTAAACCCTTGAGTGCCAGAGAGGTATCCAGTGAATTGCCTTACAATAAGTTGAATACCTCTGTGGCACTCAAAGGGTTAAATCTCTAAGGAACAAACTTTGTAGATCAACTAGTTTGTAAACTCCTGTATGAAAATGATCACTGAATGAGACATAGGTTAAAGGGATAGCAATGTTTCATAATACATGCAGCTCTAATTAATCTTCATAGTATTTGGGCCTTGGAGAGTGTTATTTCAATTCTGTCAGAGTTGTAGTTCAAAAGTAATTGAATGATGAAGTACCCCCCTCCTGCTCCCTTTTACTGATGTAACACTGCTCAGCTCAGAGCAGCAGGGAGGTGCCCAGGTAGATTGCAGAGAGGGACAATTTTCAATCAAGATAAGGGAAAAAGCTGAAAAACCTGTCAAGGGGGGCAGGGTCTTCATTGTTCTCACAGTAAGAAGATTGTCCCTTGCTGTTATCTGTCTGGTCAAGCAAACAGATTCCACATCTGAGATGAGCAGTATTACACTAGGTAAAAGGGGCGGGTTGGGATACTTTATCATTCAATTATTCTTGAACTACAACTCTGACAGTACTGAAATAACACTCTCTATGGCTCAAATAGTATGAAGATTAATTGGAGCTGTTGTTTTTGTGAAACATTACTATCCCTTTAATCAACAGAAGAACAGTTCCTGAAACCAGGAACTGTGCAACTTTTATCCCCCTGATAAGAATCCTGGGAGCACAAAAGCTATAACATGCAAGTGACTTAGAAGATCATTAATTCTGGTTAATAGTAGAGATAACTCTACTGCTTGATAATGATACATGTAATTGCACATCCTTCCGGCATTCAAAGGATTAAGGAAAATAATATCAGCTCTTTTTAAGTCATTTGAAAGAGGAGTTAGTAACACAGTAACATAGTTGATAAGGCTGAAAAAAGACATGTGTCCATCAGGTTTAGCTTGTTGAGCTAGAAAGGTATCCTGTGTGCTTTTCAAAAACATCTATATTATCTGCAAACACGGCCTCCTCAGGCAAAGAAGTCAATTATCCTATAGTATTGATGGATGACCTCCTGTTTTTTAGCTTAGTTGTTTGAGTAAATATTTCCCCAGAAAGTTAGGTGAGGAATGAACTCACTGTTTAGAGCAGAGGTATATTGCCTGGGTGCTCATCCGAAGCCATAGGCATATTCACAGAGAGATGTGGAAAGCACTCACATGAAGCTTTTTGCAGTGAACAAGTGGATTTATTCAAGTCAGCTTTTGGTCAGCACTGTGACCTTTCTCAAGATTAACCACATATGTAACATTGTGCTTAAATACCCATAGACAAAGAGCCAGATTAAAATAAGCGCCAAAGACGGCTTTGGACTCTTAACAGGAGAACCAGTCAGTGCCCCATGATTTACAGTAAGTCACGGGGCACTGACTGGTTCTCATGTTGATTCCTGTGAGTTCTTTCCAAATCTGTGTGCGTGTGTGTGTATATATATACTGCTATACTAGTTGAAGAGCCCGTGTACATGGGCCACAGTGCCAGCCAGTCACGGGGCAGTCATGCACAATAGAGGCTGGCCGCTCTGCAGCTGATACAGTGCCAGCCAGTCGCGGGGCAATCATGCACAGTAGAGACTGCCCGTGCAGCAGCTGATACTTCAGAGCACCCCGAGCCGTGTCAGCCGTCTCATGGGCAGTCTCTACTGCGCATGACTGTAGCACACGCAGCAGTCTCTACGGCGCATGACTGCGCCATTACAAACTCTTTACCAAATTATTATATAGGATATTTTTTAATATATTTACAATATTGCAATGCAGCGACAACACATAAGAGCTGACCATGGGACCAAACCGTGACAACAGCGCTGCCTGTTTAGAACACATGCTGCTGACCCTACATCATGCAAATTCTGTGGGACTGTGCATCAATGAATCAAAGAGCAGTGTCCAGCTTATAGGAAGTCTTGTAGGTCTTGTGGAGGAACAAATCATTTTGCTAGAGCATGTTTGTCAAATAAAAGACGGCCATCATTAGGAAAGTTACACACCATGGAGAACACATCAGCATATGAGGAAGAGCTACAAACCTCTGAAAACATATATAGCAGTGAATTGATTGGCACTGTGCAGGCCAGAGGAAAGAAATGGCTTGTCACTTTAAATTTAAGTAATAAGCCCCAATCCTGCCAGCTTGATTCAGGGGCAACATGTGATGTAATGTGCCTGAGAAACAAAATGAAGCAAATGTACTGCCAAGTGACACCAGACTAAAGTTATACTCAGGTGAGCTGATGAAATCTCTAGGACTCTTCAGGACAGAATGTGTCATACGTGGAGAGACACACAAGCTAGAGTCTGAAATAGTGGAAGCCTGTCAGAATAAATAAATATATATAAGACACTGAGCTGGAGTGCAAACCAACATATGTGAAAATACTGAGAGGCAAGTTGTGGCCTCTGACTAATGTGAGTAATATCTTATGGGTGTTGGTGAAGGATCGTCTCAGTGAGAATATACTACACTTAGAGAACTGTTTGCACCATTTTTTCCTCTTTTTTCTGTTTACTATATATAGAGTGGGAATTCAGTTCTGTAAGAACGTGCATCATCATTAAGAAAGACTGATCCTGACGGTGAGCGACGTGATGACGTGACCATGTGAGAGGCGGGTGTATAGACGACAGGCCGAGACTGGAGTCGAGGGAGACAGCGTTCCTGATGATGAAGTAGAAGAATTGTGGGGTTGGTGGCACAGAGCGTATGGAGACCAGAGACTACTAGATCTCCTACACGAGGAGTTGGCGGCTTGAAGTAGGACATGGAGAGTGACCAGATCCCGCTATAGATTTTAAGCATCAGAAGCGGTGGATGAAACGGGCCCAGAGGCGTTGGTGGCCGCCGAGTTTGCTGGTGTCGCTACTGGAGATCAATAGCCGCCTGCAGTAGAGGTCCGTTTGTAACACGGCTCACGAGAATTGAATTTTATTAAAGAAAGAAGGCTATGGAGATGGGGGAGATCCCTCTGGTTAAGAAAAGAGACGCAAGTATACATTTGCTTCAAAGTGAAGTTTAAATTTGTTTATTTGAATTATACAGAAAAGTATGGTCACTGGTCTCGGTTTTTTGTATACTTAGATATATGAATAAGATGCCATCTTCCACTGCTACGGATTTGGCTATTAAGAGAAAATGGAGCTCTAAATACTTAAAAGTCACCATAGAGTTGGTAGTCACTGGAATAGGTATATTAGTTTGGCCTAAATAGTACATTTGGAAACTGGTGATATTACATTGCTATGGGGCCTAAGAAAGATAAAAAGGAGGAGAAGGATAAGAATTTGGACAAAAACAAATCAATCAGTGTTTATTGTTCTCCAAAGATTAAAAATCCGAATTCACATACGCAGAGCTGGATCTCTAATGTGGAAATGCAAGCCGAGGTGAGCGAGCACCACGAGAGACATAAGGAGCCTGAGCATTTGGTGGTTTTGGAAGGGCCCCATCAGGAAGCGCTGCCAGTTTTGTTGGACAATTTATACATGAGGATTAAAAAGGATTTAGAGATATCAAGGCAGGAACTCCACTGTGAGGGCCTGGCCTTGGGTGAAAAGCTAAATCTCCAAGCAGATCTTATGAAGAAAATTCAGGAAGATTATGGGATTATTCAAAAGAAAAATACTTATCTGGAATCTAAAGTTAAGTCTTTGGAGAGGAAGATAATGGAAATGGAGGATAGATCTAGGAGGAATAATCTGAAAGTATTTTTCCTGTTCTAATATTGGAGTAATATCATGGTTGGTTCATGCACCTATTTTTTATACAATTCAGGGTAATCCTGATTATGATATTGGGTATAGATGGAGATTGGATGAATCTTTACTGTTACAGGATTTAGAGGTTAAACGTTTAAAAAAGGAAGTATTAGAGTTCTTACAATATAATGATACAGGAGAAGTGTTAGATCTTACATTGTGGTGTACCCTTAAGTGTTATATGAGAGGTATGTTAATTAAGTTGAGTAGTTATCGTAAGAAAAAATATGGTCAATCATTGGCAGATTTATATATTCGTTTGGCGATACAGGAGCGAGTTAATAAAGAGTTTCCAAACCCCTCCATAGCTAGAGACATTAGTGAGATTCAAAGATTAATTAAAATTAAGCTTAATGCACAGATTAATAGAGCTATGCGTAAATTAAGACAAAGTTGGTATTGTAATAGTAATAGAATCGATAAATTATTGTCCAATACATTGAAAGCTACAAGGAAATATGGGTGTATCAAGAAAATTGTAGTGGGTTCAGAAATTTTCTTGTCCCCAAAACAAATATCTAAAGCTTTTTGGGATTATTATTTTTCATTGTATAATATTCAAAGAGAACCAGTTTCTTTGGGGGAAATGAGGACATTCCTTCAGGGTCTTAATTTACCAAAACTTAGTAAAGATAAGATGGATATGTTGAATCAACCGTTTAGGTTGGAGGAAAGTCAGAATGTAATATCTAAACTGAAAAGTGGGAAAGCGCCAGGTCCAGATGGATTTTCTACTAAATTTTATCAGTGTTTTTCAGATATTCTCTCTCCTTTGCTTCTCAGATCCTTTAACCCCTTAACGACCCTTGACGTACCAGGACCGTCAAGGGAAAATTTGCTTTAAGGACCAGTGACGGTCCTGGTACGTCAAGTGTTAAATGGTAGCAGCGCGCCGCCGTGCACGCTGCTACCATTCATTCCAGGCTGAGACTGAGCAGTCCAGTACCGGACCGTTCAGTCTCAGCCTCTGTCGGTAGTGCCAGGTCATTCTAAATCTGTGAATGAGGCAGTGCTACTCACTGCCTCTAGTGTCTCCTCTCTGCCAATGCGTCCCTTACATCAAAGTAAGGGACACACAAGCAGAGAGGAGACACCTAGTGCAAATAAAAAATACAGCAGCTGGGGGTGTTAACCCCTTCATGATATCCCCTATTTTAAAGGCGGGGAAAGATCCAGTAATCCTGTCAAATTATAGGCCGATATCATTGATAAATCTAGATATTAAAATATTTTCTAAAATTTTGGCAGAGCATTTAAAGTTGGTACTCCCGGATTTGATCCATTTTGATCAGAAGGGATTTGTTCAAGGGAGGGATTCTACCGGCAATGTTCGCAGATTGATTAATCTGATTGACATTGTGGAGAGAAATAAGATCCCTACAGCGATTTTAGCCCTGGACGCCGAAAAGGCATTTGACAGGGTGAACTGGACATTTTTAGAAGAATTGATGAAAGAATTTGGAATAAGGGGTAATTTTAAGGCCAATGTTATGTCTTTGAATACCTTACCACAAGCCAAAATAGTTGGTTTAGGTTTGGATTCTGAGTGGTTCGATATCCGTAACGGTACCAGGCAGGGGTGTCCTTTGGCACCAATGCTCTATTTATTATCTATCGAGCCACTGGCAGCTCTAATAAGAGAAAAGAAGGATATTGGGGGAATACGAACCCATAGAGAGGTTAAGATTTCTCTATTTGCGGATGATATTTTGTTGACTCTTTCGGAGCCGGTAACCTCTATCCATTCAGTGATGCAGATGATTGATATATATAGTAAATATTCTAACTATAAACTTAATAGACATAAGACACAAACTTTGTTGGCTAACGTTTCTAGAGATATGAGATTAAAATTAAGAGATAACTATAAATGGAACTGGGAATCAGAAGAGATGGAATATCTGGGAATAAGGATAAAAATGAATCTGGACTCAATGGTGGAAGCGAATTATCAAATAATGCTCCAAAAATGTAAAAAATGTAAAAGTTTGGAGGGGTTTGGAAGTCTCATGGTTGGGTCGCTGGAATGTAGTTAATGCGTATTTGATGCCGAAACTACAATACTTGTTTAGATCAATACCAATTAGGGTCCCAATTAAATTTCTAATTCCCTTTAGAAAAGTAATCTTAAATTATATTTGGAATAATAATAAACCTAGGATCGGGATTAAAGTAATGACCAAGAAGTTGTCTAGGGGGGGGTCTGTCCTTTCCAAATGTGTTATTAATGCATGAGATCTGTATGATTACCCATTTTTTGAGATGGAATAGGGAATTTTCTTTGAATACAGACTGGTATTCTATTGAAAAAGCCAGTTGTTATAATGTCAACCCATTTTATATATTATGGGTTGATTCTAGATATATTAACCCCTTCGTGACACAGGACGTACATGTACGTCCTGTGTGGCTGTCACTTAGTGACAGAGGACGTACATGTACGTCCCGGAAATCCGGCTCCCCGCGCGGCTGCGCGCCGTTCGGGGACTCCGGATTGTTTAAAAAAAAAAATGTTAGACGGACGTTAAGTGACGGCCGCGTCTGCACGCGGCCGTCACTAAGGGGTTAAGGATAAATCTCTTGTTAAAGGGGAACTACCACTCCGTAAAAACTTAACCTGGATTGATTCTTCATCTGGCCGGCTCAAAAGGGACTGACAGCGCAGGTGCACGGACGTCACTGTGACGAGACGTCCATGCTTCCTGTTCCAGCGACCGTCAGAAAAAGGCCGAAATCTTCAGAACCGGGTAATATTTCTGGCAACTAGCGCTACTAAGCAGCTAGTCGCCAGATGAAGAATCAATCCAGGTTAAGTTTTTGCGGGGTGGTAGTTCCCCTTTAACCCGATAATTAAGAGTTTAATAATTTCAATTAAGAAATTCAAGAAGTTTCTTCAGATTCCAAATGGGATTTTAGTTTCTTCTCCAATGGACATTTTGTCCTGGTATATAAGAGATGTCACTATTAATAAATGGTATTGGGAAACTTTCACAAATTGTAGACTTGGTGGGTTACTTCCATTTCAGGAGTTGCAAGTTAGATTTGATCTGCCATCATCAGAATTTTATACTTATTTGAGAATTAGGAACGCGGCGTTAAAAATAGGACTTGCTCCGATTCACCCTATAGAGAAATTTCTTGAAACTCAATATAATACCAAATTAATTACTAGGGTAACTAGAATAATGGAGGATATGACTCCGGATTGTAAAGAGAGGACTATAATAAAATGGGAAGAAGATATGGGGATTTCTTTTTCTGTACAAGAATGGACGAAAGCTTTAAAATTGACTTTAAGATCCACGCATAGTCTTTCTCTCCATGAAACATACTTTAAAATTCTCCATAGGTGGTATTTAACACCTGGACAAATTAGTAAAATGCCGTTGATTAGTGAATCAAGATGTTGGAATTGTAAGCGAGAGAATGGAACAATATATCATATGTGATGGGAATGTTCCATAACTAAAGATATTATGGTTAAAGTATCAGAATTGGTGAAAGATGTAAGTCGTTTGGAGGTACATATATCCCCACAGTTATTTTTATTTCACTTACAGTTTCCAGTTTGTCAAAAGGAAGACAGGTGTTTTATGATACATGTGTTTCAGGCTACAAAATTGTGTATGGCCAGGCACTGGAAGGATATGGCTGCGTTTAGTTGGTCGGAGGTGCTTAGCCAATTAGATTACCAATGTAATATGGAAGAGGGTTTCTTCCGGTCCAAGGGGTTAATGGACATTTATTATAAAAATGGAGAAGTTGGTATATTAAACGGGGTATTAATATTATAAGGGGGGAATGATTGAAGAGTTGAGCTCTGAAAGAGGGCTGGGTTGGGTTGACATAGGAGGGATTCCCCAGGTGGGTCCACTTTTGATAGGAGGGGGCCAGACCCCGGGACTGAGGCGAATTTGAATGAATGATTGATTGATTGAGTGTTAATTGTCGATTTTTGAATATTTATGTTAAATGTCAAATGTCATAATATAAGTTAGATTTTAAAAGTAATGTAATTGGGCATTTGAATTATTTGTATTGTGTCTATAAAAAAAAAAAAAAAAGACTGATCCTATCCCTAGAAGAATCAAACTTATTTAGTTTGTATATGTTAAATTCTTTATTTTGTTTTTCCTATCTTCCTTGTATATTGATGTTGTTGAATCCTTTATTTTTTCTGTTGCTCTCTTCCTTATTATTTGGTTTGTGATACCCACTGTGTATTTCCTGTGGCTGATTATAGGCGCTCCCCACAAGACTGTCGTTTTTTGTTTTCTCTCTTACAGTCTTATATATATTAATTTATTATTCTTTTGGATTGATTTTTGGAGTAGCAGCCTCTGCAGTTACAGGGTGGTCACAGTATAGTGTGTAATTCAATTTCATTAAGAGAAAAGAGAAAAAAGATTTATCTGCTTTTTTTAAAAAATTCTAATGAAAATAATGAAAATGGGAATGCTACTATTAATGAGAATAATGAGGAAAAAGAAATGAGAAAGATATTTAACAAATTGGAAACAACATTAGGAATTGAGCTTAAACATTGGTGGGACTGTTTATTACTTCAGCAGTATTTGGGTAAAAAAATTGTACCTAGGGGATTGAGATTGTATAAAAAGTCACTGTTCCTTGATGTGGCCTTTTCGGAGACCTGGGGCAGTATTCTAGAATCCTGCTCCATGTCTCTGATGAGGTCAATCATTGAATATAGAGAGGGTTGTTTAAAGAGAATAGAGAAAGAAATTGAGGAACTAAATAGCTCTCTGAGTAAATTTGAAAATAATCCATTGTTTGCTGAATTAGACAAAAGGGTCCAAAATAAATAGATTAGAAAATAATTTTAAAGAAAAAAAGAGTGATAAATTAAAAAGATATACAAATGATTATAAAAATGGTAATGAAGGTAAATCTAGTAGTCAATATAGTCAATACAGATATATGAATAGTAGGTTCAAATATTTTAGTGAGAAATACAGGGATGAACAAGGTGGGAAAAAACAGAAAAAAACTGGAAAAAGAAATGACAAGTATCTGAAACCTGGAGAAATGGATAGTGTTCCAAAAAAACAAAGTAGTTTTTTGGAAATAGGCAATAATAAGAAAGATCTTGAAAAGAAATATTCTATGAATATAATTCCACTCCAAAATAGGTATGAAGCACTCACAGAGGAGATAGCAGTCCTTGATAAGGAGATCTCCATTTTGAAAGAAATGGGTGCTAGACCGAAAATTAAGAAAGATGCTGATGTCAAAAAGAGAGAGAGTGGAAAAACAGAGTTACTGAGCACTTTAGAGAATTCTTCTTTTTTAGGGGAAGGTCCAAATTTTAAAGAAAGAGAGGAAAATCTACAGAGAGGATTGAGAAGGAAGAGGGAGGCATTAGTAGAAGTACATTTAGATATAGAGGTTGTAGAGGGAAACACAAAAAAGAGCAAGATTTAAAATTACTACCTGGTTCTAATTTGAATGGTATTTATAACTTATCCAATAGTATCTTGTCCCATAATTAAGTCTCTTTACTTTTAAAAGGATTTAAATTTTCACCAGAATTTAGGGGTAATGATTTTGAGTTTTTCATTGACCTAAACAACTTCACCAGAAAACTTGTACTTAAATGTTTTTTTAAGTCAAAGGAAAAGAAAGAAAGTGCAATAGGAGATGCTGATCAAAATAAAGAGAGTATTGATTGTCTGGTGGAATTGATTGGGACAGATGAGAGGTTGAATGAGAATGATCTAGTGACATCGGTTGTTAGCACCTCCTTTAAACCAAAATCATCCTTTTATCCTGCTAATTTTAAGGGTCCCTATGTAGAAACCTTTTTTCAATTAGTTTTAGATGAATATAATAAGGTAAAAGTAAACCACTGAAATTTGATAACTTAAAGAAAGAGGAAAGAGAAGCCATGGAGACCCTTAAAAGAGATAATAGTATAACAATAAGGGAGGTGGATAAAGGAAGGGCTATCATTATCCAGAATATGATTGACTATATAAATTAAGGTTTTCGATTAATTGAAGATTTAGAGTGTTATATGCCCTTAAAGGGGGACCTTAGTAAAGATTATCGAAAAGAGATGTTTGATTTGATTAAGGGAGCCAATCGAAGAGGCATACTCACTAATTCCGAAATGGGCTTTCTGATGATTGAGAATCCAGAGGTGACCTTCTTATACCATCTCCCTAAAATCCATAAGGATTTGGAGAAACCACCAGGTCGTCCTATCATTGCCGGTGTGTACTCCTTGACTTCTAATCTCTCCATGTACTTAGACTATTTCCTACAGAGATATGTGATAGAATTGCCTAGTTATATTAGGGATAGTCAATATGTACTGGAGAAATTGGAAAATATTTAATGAAGAGAGGGCTACCTTTGGATAACTCTTGACGTTGTCTCACTCTACACCAATATTAAGCATGATCTTGGTGTGGAGGCACTTGCCTTCTTCCTTGACCGTGAAGAGGGGATGCCCCTCATGCAAAAAGAATTCCTTTTGAAATGTGCTAGATTTGTTTTGGAGCATAACTTTTTCTCATTTCAAGGCAGGTTTTACCTGCAAACAAAGGGAACTACCATGGACACCAGGTTCGCCCCCTCGTACGCCAACCTTTTCATGAGGTTTTGGGAACATATTACCGTGGATGGTTTGGCGGGTGGGGGGGAGGGCCTGGTGTTTTATGTATGCTTCATCGATGATGTTTTAATCATCTGGGATAGTAATCAGGGTGAAGTGGGGTCCCTTTTAGAAATGTTCAACAAAAATGCTAGAGGGATCTCATTCACCACTAATATCCAGAAAACATTGGTGGAGTTTTTAGATCTCAAACTTACTGGGACTAAAAATGGGAATATAGTTAGCACCATTTACAAAAAAGCAACAGCATCTAATCAATTACTTAGGGCTGATACTGGCCATTATGGTGGATGGTTACAAAATATACTGTATGGCCAATACGCAATTGTAGTGACATCAAAGATTTTATAGAAAAGGGGAACAAGCTGAGGGAGGCACTCCTGGTCAAAGGCTATGGAGAAAAAAATGATTGATGAGGCATTTCAGAGAGCCCAAAATTTGGATAGAGGTGCCATTATTAAAAGTAAAAGGAAGAGAGATGAGAATCAGATCGATAGAAAAATATCATTTGTAACCCAGTATAATAATTGGGGGAATAAAATAAAAAATATAATTAAAAGGAATTGGCGGATCTTATTACAAGATACACTTCTGAAAGAGGACATTAATGAAAAACCTTTAATTACATTTAAAAGAAATAAGACCATTAGAACCTTTGTGGCACCTAGTAAACCTAAGGATTTAACGCAACTTATCAACAATACACCTGGAAAAAGTTTTCTTTCTAATATTACAGGGAATTATAAATGTAATAAAAAAAGATGCAAAGCTTGTGTTTTTGTTAATCAAGGTGAGGTACATTTTTGGGATGTTGATAAACATACATGATACAAGTTTAAGCACTTTTGTAATTGTGGCACAAATTTTATTATTTATCTAATCCAATGTGGTTGATTTAGCAAAGGGATATTTTAGGGAAGTAATATCTTTAATGTAGCTTGGAAATTCTGTGTTAAGCTTTGGCTTATTTATAGTATTTGATTCTTGTAACCGGTGCTCCATGGTATATAATCATGGGATCGCAGTTTTGGGATCTTATAGTATACTTTAGTGAGAGATGCTCTTGGAGCCGCCCATGTCACTCCCTTGGTCGTACACGTAGAGTTATGTTTATTCACGTGACTTCTGGAGAGAGTCAGGTGATTTGGTATGTCATCTGGGTTTAGCGGATGAGGATGTTATCGGTTGAGTAAGGCATGCGCGGAACTAAGAGCAGGAGACTGGGGGGAATGATTTTTTGATGGACCAGGAAACTATCACTGGTACGCAATTAAGAGTGTCATTTACATAAAGAAATCGTTGTTTTGGTGCGAAAAGTAGCGGTCTAAACCTTGAGACCCTTGGTCGGATCTAATGGAGTTCCGGTAAATTGTGAAAATATGCACAGGTATTTAAGTAATCAATGTTCTCCTGTTTAAAAGATATTTGTAAGCCTCTGAAGAAGTTACCATTGGAGTCACCATACGCGTATGGCGTTTTTATTTATTATTATTATTATTTACATATATTACTTTATGTTTCTTTTATATTGCTCATTGTTTTCAATGTAGATTGCAGATGCTAGCTTATTCTTGTCATTCGGATGCTATATAGTGGTTCTTTATTAGGGAGCTTTAATTATTCTATAAGCTCTGAATTACCATCCATCAGTTTTTTAATAAAGGGATTTTAAGAATAAAGAAGGTATGGCCAGGATTGCTTAGGGCATTATATGGCCCGGGGCTAGAGTGGCTGTTTCCACATACATATTTCTTGTATCCCAAGAGAGTGGTGGTTTATTCAACAATCTGAACCAGAAAGTCTGAGACAAAGCACACTGAGCTGTATTGCAAACCAGCATATGTGAAAATACTGAAAGGCAAGTTGTGGCCTCTGACTAATGTGAGTAATATCTTATGGGTGTTGGTGAAGGATCATCTCAGTGAGAATATACTATGCTTAGAGAACTGTTTGCACCGTTTTTTCCTCTTTTCTCTGTTTGAAGCCTGTCAGAAGCCACTGTTATCTGGCTCAACCTGTGAGCACCTGGGGCTGAAGCATTTCTCCACCCCCACAGAGCTCAACGTAATGGACAATCAATTGAAAGGACCCTTGACAAAAAAACTGCCAATAAAGGAATTTGAGGATGTTTTTACTGGACCAGTAGAATCTGTACCAGGTGAACTTCATTTTGACCTTGACGTGAGTGTCCCTCCAGTTCAATGTGCACCACACAATGTGCCGGTGGCCATAAAACAGGCAGTTAAGGCACAGCTCAACCAGTATGAGGCTGATGGACATATTGCTCCAGTGACTGAACCAACTGATAGGATAAGTAATATTGTGATTGTAAAGTAGCCTGATAAGCTCAGAATATGCATAGATCCCAAATTTTTGAATCAGGCCCTGAGGCGATCTCACTACATCCTGCCAACTCTCGAGGATGTTTTGTAGAAGCTGCCTAAGGTGTGGTTGTTCATGCTCGTTGATGCACGGGATGCATTTTTGCAATGTAAGTTAGATAATGCAAGCAGTTACATGATAACCTTCCGGACTCCCTGGGGCAGGAAAAGATGACTCAAATTTCCTTTTGGGGTCTCGTTGCACCAGTGGTTTATCAACATAAGCAACATGAACTTTTAGCTTGACTTAGTGGCATTGAACCAATTGCTGATGACATCCTTGTGGTTGGCTGTAGGGATACAGATGGGGAAGCAGAACAAGTTCATGATAACAAACTGCTGGAACTGATGAATCTGTGTAAGCATGTAAAACTAAGCCTTGGTTTGAAAAAACTGCAATTCAGGGTCAAAGAGGTCCGTTTCCATGGACACATACTATCCTTGGAGGGTTTGAAGGCTGAACCAGAAAAGATCAGCGCTATACTGGATATACCACAGCCAGCCAATGTGAAATCTCTGCAGAGCTTCATAGGATTTGTTACCTAGCAAAATTCCTTCCACACCTCTCAGAGGTTTGTGAGCCATTGTGAAGGCTTCTAGACAAAGATGCAATTCGGATGTACATTAGCGACACTCTTAGCAGAGCTACAGCAGCAGGCAGCACACCTGAGTGTGCGCAACACATAGTTTGCAGTGTTCAACGGGAGCTGCATGACATATCGCAGATTAATCATTCAGACTATTTAAATGTCACAGACCAACGGTTGCTTCAGATACGGCAGCACACAGAAATTGACGAGAGTTTGCCAGCACTTAAGTCTGTTGTTCTGGATGGTTGTCTAGATTCGAAGGATGAGGTGTCATTAATTGTGAGAGAATACTGGACTTTCCATGATGAAATCAGCTTTCAGGGTGGTGTGCTGTACAAGGGGCCAAGGGTCATCATTGCAAAATCATAAAGATCAGAGATGTTGACACGCATACATGCAAGTCACACTGGTGGAGAAGCATGCTATAGGCAGGCACGAGATACCTTATACTGGTCCATCATGCATAGGAGATTTGAGACTTTGTTAGTCGTTGTTCGGCTTGCAATGAATATGCACAGACAAAGCAGAAAGAACCCATGATGTCACATGTGTTGCATACCCGGCCTTGGCAAATTGTAAGCATGGACTTATTCAGTTATGCAGGGCAAGACTTTCTACGAATTGTTGATCACTTTTCTGACTTTTGGGAGATTGAGCTGCTTCCTGACCTTTCTTCTGAAACTACAGTCAAGCGTTGTAAGGCACAATTTGCACGTCATGGACAGCCAGACAGGGTAATCTCTGATAATGGACCTCAATTTGCATGTGAGCAATTCAGATGGTTTTCAGTGGATTGGGGGTTTGGCCATCTTACCTCTTCCCCCCGGCACCCACAAGCTAATGGTAAAGCTGAATCAGCTGTGAAGATAGCCAAGAATCTTTGCAGGAAAGCCAAGTATGATGGTAATGGCCCATGGAAAACCATTCTTCATTGGAGGAACACCCCAACCAAAGGCATGGAAAGTAGTCCTGCACGGTGCTTGATGTCATGGAGACTGAAGACTTCATTGCCAGTGGCCAACAAATTACTTGAACCTTGTGTTGTAACAGGTGTACTGGAGAAACTGCAACGGAGCAAACATCTCCAAATTGACAATGTGTCTGCCAAAGACTTACCTGAACTAAGCATTGGAGAGCCAATCCGCATGAAGCCACTTCCTGGTGACAGGACTGGTCACTGGAGACTGGGTACCTGTATATAGAGGGTTGCTCCTTGATCATATCTTGTGGATGTGGATGGCAGTCTCTAGCACCGCAATTGAGTGGACCTGTGAGTGGCAGAACAACTCAACACACAAACTTACGAGCATCCTGCACTTAACCCTAGTGAGATGCTCAATGCCCCTAGTCCTGCTAGACCACGTAAGCAAAGCAGAGACAATACTGCTGTCACATCAGAAGGATACAATGTGGACAACGTAATGCAGCCTCATATACCAGCAAGTTCTTCTGGGCCAAACACACCGACCACGAAAGAGTGCAGTGCCTTATCAACACCTTCTGGAGCTGAACAGCTCCCCCCAGGCAACATCCCTGTTATTTTGCATAGCAAATGACTTTCAAGGCCACCAGATAGACTTAATCTGTAATGTGTCTACCAGTATTTGTTCTAAGTTGTTTGCTAATTTTGGGATGAATGTAAAAATGGAAGATGTTATGCAGTTATTATGCAAATATTGTGACACTGTTTATGGTGATACTGCATTGCCTTGTACTTCCTGTTTCCTGTTCTTACTTCTGCCTGGACGCAGTTCTGTATCCTAACATGAATCCCCACACAAACAGCTTGTAGTATCTTCATTACTATACTTGAAACAGTGTCCTCCAGGAGAAATAAATCTATAAAACAAATAATAGCCCCTAGAGACATTGCTTTATGAACAAAAAACTAAAAAGAGCATACAGATGCTAATATTCTGGGTAAAATTAAAGGCATGTTCAAATGTGGTAAAAAAGACTGCACAACCTGTGCACACTATCACTTTGAGAATAAAAACATAAAAAAGCGATGAGTGATGAGATACACGGGATAGGTTGTAAAAATAAGTTTCACAATTTCACTCTCATACTACAGGTAAAAAATATGTAATTAAACATTTCCTTAATTGTAATTCTGCCTTTGTATTCTATCTTCTAACCTGTGGTTGTGGACTACAATATGTAGGCAGAACGAGGAAACTAATGACACGGTTTCCTGAGCATCACAAAAATATACAGAGTGGTACTGTTAATCATAGTGTGCCTAAATACCGCCATGAATGTTTAGATGCCAGGAAAAAGGGGATCTCAATTTGTGCAACTGACCAGGTAATGGACAACAAGAGAGTTGGTAATAGGGTCAAGAGGCTTAGACAACGTGAGACTTATTGGATTTATAAGCTCATAACCCTGGCACCTGAAGGGCTAAATACTGACATCGATTTGGCACAGTTTATAGTTTAAAGTCCATTTTAGATTGGAATGATAGAGATTGGATTCATCATTATTTTGTCATTAATCTCTCTTAACTATAAAGTATTAGTTAAGTTTTTATGATGTAGTTTTTATAGAATGTGCATTGTTGTTTTTCCCAATATTCACTTAAATTCATATATGTATAAGGATTGAAGTATATTTGACAATAAAGCGATAAGAGGATGAAAAGGTTCATTTAATTTGTAGATAGCTCCCCGGACACTTGAAGGGGTTAATTCAAATTTTATAGTAGATTGCTAGACTTTTAACCTTCTTTCTTAAGAGTAGAAATATGGTACAAATATAAGAACTGGAACTAACAATAAAATAGGACAATAATTATATAGGAAGAAAATGTAATCTACATGCAGTAGAACGTGTTTTAGCTTCATAAGATGTTTTTATGTTTTATGTTTTTTATGTTTTAAATAATGCCTTTGGATGCTATTGAGGACATAACTTTTTAAGAATAATTTGTAAATATTTGTGTAACTCAATAGGTTGTGGCATTTACAAGTTACTTAGAACATATATATAAGTCCACATTAGAGGCTTTCCCACACACCCTGGAGAAAGCGGGCAGATTATCCCTCGATACGCGTGGGGTAATTGGAGGCCAAGGTTACTACAGTTCACTCAGAGAACAGATGTGAGCGTTTCTCTCTTAGAGTTATTACACCTGATATTTACCTCAGAATAAGCGCTCACAAAATAACAGGTCAAACCACCTTAAAATAATGTGTCTTGACTTAAATATATGTCTATGACCAAAAAGAAGTGTGTGACTGAGGACAAGTGGAGCCGTATTTCTAACAGGAGGTTTAATTATGAGAGAAGAATGCTTGTACAAATGTTGGATGTTCATGAGAGTTACGTGTGTGATACATCTTTACATGTCTGTAAGTGTGTAATTTTTATGTGTCTTTTAGCAATATGAAATAAACACCACATTTAGATCGGATGATTTCTTTGTGCTCTTTCATCTATAGATTCTGGAAATTGTGAGGAAAGCCATAAGATAGAGCTGCATTGACTGAGATCTGGAGTGAGGTGACTATTACAGAACTAACTGATTAACAAGGTCCATTGCATCATTTCATCCATCAAGTAACATGGTGTACTGGATGCATCTGTCCTGAGAGCTTCTATCGTTTCAAGTCCAGGAATATTGGTACTAAGTAACTTGAATGTTTTCTGCATACTGTTATATTCTTAATTTATTTTCTTAAGTGACTGTTTTGGAACTATCTACATTGGTTGACATTATTAGACTGTATATGTTTACACATTTTTCATGTATAATGCATGCACAGAACACAAAGGATGATTTAACGTAACGTGTGGTGTGGTTCTTTCTATTTCCACATTGCTAATCATAGCCCTGTGTTTCTGGAAAGTCATCCACCTGGGAGTTTTTATTTTTTATTTAGATTTGTTTCTCTTTTTTTACACTTAGATTGTGTTAAGGAAAAGGGATATTATTTTTGTAGAGAAATAGTGGATTTATTTGTTGATTTTAGTAGTGTTGCAGAAATTGTTTTTGCTTATTACCCAGCTGCAACACATTCATCTAGTCTGTTGTTACAAATCTGGATTTTTTGTAAGAGTATCTAGGGGTAGAATTGTCCTTCTGTACCTTCATTGTGCATTTGACGCTCTGTTTTTCTTTTGGGTTATATTTAAATTAAACTGGGCACTAATACATGATTGAACTCTTTGAGCCCCAGAGAGGTATGCAACTCATTAGTGGTATATGATATGCCTTGAACAAGGTATCTCATTGAGAACTTGAAGGTAAGGACGTTACTCAGGGTAGGGAGACAGTTAACCCACAGTTACAGTGCCAGAAGGGTGTAATGCAAGGACAGGCAGGGGATTTACCATCTGCGTGCCAGAGTAGGTTAACTTAATCTCTTCCCTTGTTAATAAGTGCATTACACCTGTCTGACACTTAAAGGGTTAATCCTCTGCCTAAACAAACACATCACAGTCTTCTGTGCTCAAAGGGTTATAAACCCTATGAGCACCAGAGGGGTGCAAAGTACACCCCTCCGGCACTTAAGAGGTTAACTCTCTGCCTGAACAAATACTTTATACCCCCCCCCCCCCCAACATTTCAAATGGCCAAAGAGGGACACATTTGTTTAGGTGCTGTTGCTGGGGGAATGGCTGGAGGGTGGGGAATTTCTGAGAAGTTTTAGGTTATTTAATGACCTACAGACATCTCTCTTTGTGTAACTGAATAAATGATATAAAACAAGATGATTATGTTCTATTTACACTGACTAATCTATAAATGCATATACTGAAGTTTAAACAAACATTAATTTGAGTTTTATTGCTGTGGAGCAATGAGATGCATATATACACTCCACACAGTTTGAAGTCCAAAAGGTGGGATGGCATGGAAGAAAAGTTGGACAGAGGCACTTGCTTTAAATGGGGCTTTTGAGGACTGGAGTTCCATTGATGCAGCACTGGCTGGCAGTTGTGGAAACTGTTATTATGGGACTAGATCTCTGTGGAAGTCGACGTGTCAATACTATAGGGTGAGTGAAGCTCCCAGTTTATAGATTTATCTGTCCCATTTGACTGTGTATAATTACAGCCATTGGAGTAATTGCTTGAAGGTTACATTGTAGCGGTTCAAGTGCATATATATACACTTTTAATCCGTTAAATGCTAGACAGGAGTCTAACACATTCTTTTGCAATGTGTTGGAGAACTCTCCAGCATACAAGTGGAAGCCACAAAACTGCACAGGTGGCAATCTAAGGCTGAGGTACTAAGAAGAGTGGAAGATGATGCTGGACTGAAAAGTATTCCAAAGTTTCTCTCTATGGGAGGGGGGCTGCGTTTGGTGGCCTGAATGACATGACTGGCCTAGTTGCAGATCAGGCAGGAAGCTGAGGAGGCATTTACCTAATCCAAAAGGAATCGGTTTGGGGTCAGGTGACTGATTCAGTTGAGCCACCTGACCACATACTTGGGAACCTTCTTGCCCAAGCATCAGGAGGTCAGCTAAGGGCTGGAGGTGGGATCATCCAGATGATACAATTTGGTTAATAAAGTGGGCAGAGCTTGATGGGATAACTGGAATTGGGAGGTGGGTTTTGCCTTAAAATGGGTGGTAGTGGGAATGACAGGGCGGAGAGTGACTGGAAGTGAAGTGGAGTTACAAAAGAACTCAATGAGCCCTGAGAATCAGCCTCTGTGCCCAGAGACAAGGGTTGCCACCTGTTTGGGTTTGGTCAGGATAGTCCCCAGTCTGATTTTGTGAATGTCAGGGTTTCAGAGGTTGTGAAACACAAACAGATTCAGTATCAATCTCTTGTGTGGTTGTGCTGCTGCCTGCTGATTTATATGGGTCTTTTAAGCCTTTGAACGACAGAGAGATCTTCAGTACATTATTTGCTTAAAACAGGCTTACAAGGCATATATTAAGCCTCCCACTTTAAAGAATTATAAAGTTGAAACTGATTACCAAAAATGTGGTGTATCATGCTGTGTTTGGCACAAAGCATCATACCTATGTATAGTTTTGGAAAGAGCAAAACGTGGAAACCCTACCAGAGACCCAGTAATTAAGTATAAAAACCAGAGCAGCTGTCAGATAGATTAGAACAGTGATTCACAACCAAGGTGCTGTGACATTTTGATGTCAGTGGCACACCAATTTAGGTGCATCATGTTTTCAATGAAGACTTTGACTTATAAATAAAGATTTATAGAAATTGTTATGCACAATAATAGGATTTTATTGTTCTTACATCCATATGGAACAAAGGTAAGATGGGGTTGAGCCCCTCCTCCTGGAGGGCAGGGCACAAAAAGACAGGGTCTTTGGGGGAGTAGACTCACTCCTCTTCCTCCAGCTCACCACCCCTACTTCCCAGAATTTGTGTGACACTGGCCACAGCAAAAGAACTAACTGGGTAAGAAAAAAAATACAATCTCCCAGGACAAAGACCCTAAGAGGACTCCTGTGCCTGGGAAAGCCACACACGTGAGTTTTTTTTGGGGGGATATACCAAAGCATCCCAAGATTCCGGGGAGGAAAACACTGTCCACACATCCCCATGATACTGATCTGAATAACTCTATGTGTGAATGGACACCGAGCTAACAAAGCACACCAAACAAGAGTCAATATGGCTCAAAAATTACTGAACAACAACTGGTAGTAGACAAAAGAGATACGTAAACAGGCAAGAGTACCTGAAGGACCTTCCTCCCAAAGCTAGCCTTAGCTGAGGCCAAGACATTGGCATGGTAAAGTTTGATGAAAGTATGCAAAATGGACCAAGTCACAAGCTTGCACAGCTGTTAAACCAAGGCCTGGTTCTTGTAGGCCCAAAAAAAGCACACACAGGTCTGGTGGAATGCATTGTGATCTTGAAAGGAACAAATTTCTTCCTAATCTCATACGCTTGGATGCAGCCTCTCAGGGATGACAAAAAGAGTCAGCCTTATGGAAAGGGATAAGTGCGGTGCACATAAATCTTAAGGCATTGCACAACATTCAACAGATGGAGGTCCCTCATGATTGAGCGAAGGGTCAGAACAAAAAGAAGGCAGAGCTATCTCCCGAATGATGTGGAACTCTGAGACCACCTTAGCTAGAAACTATTGAGGAGTACAAAGTATTACCTTATCATGTGGAAAAACAGTAATTGGAGGGTTGTAAGACAGTCCTTGCAACTCAGCCACACTCTGGACAGACATCTGTAAGGGAAAAGCCATCTTCAGTGTCAGCTGATGCAAGGAGATGGAGGCTCAAGAGGAGGACTCTGAAGGATGATGAAGACCAAATTGAGATCCCATGGAGGTGTGGTTTCCCCAAAGGAAGGAAAGGAGTGAGCCACCCCCTGTGGAAAAGTCTTCACGTCTGCGATGACAGCGATACGCCTATGAAAAAGAACATAGAGGGCTGAGATCTGAACCTTGAGGTAAATGTAGCTGAGACCTTTGATGACTACATCTTGAAGGAATGACACCACCATGGGAAGGTCAAAGACCTGTGGGGACATATTCATGTCTGCACACCACTGGTGGAAAATGAACCAGGCCCTATGGTATGCCTTAGTGGAGACCAACTTCCAAGCCTGGATCATGGTCGAGATTATGTCATCGGAGAATCATTTCTGCTTCAGAATGATGGACTTAAAATCCATGCCATCAAGGCCAGTCTTTAAATGTCCTCGTACCACAAGGAACCCAGGAGCAACAGATCCAGTCTGGGCAGCAGGTGGATCAGATCCTGAATGGACAGACTGACAAGGTCAACAAACCATGCCCTCCTAGGCCACAATCAAGCAATTAGGATAACCATTGCCTTGTCCATCCTGATCTTCTGGATCACCCTGTGGATGAGAGGAAAACAATTAGGGTAACTGAAAACTTCATGGAATGAACATGGCATCCATTGCAAAGGCCCAAGTATCCCTCATTTGAGCACAGAACATCAGAACCTTTCTGTTCTCCCTTGTTCTCATCAGGTTGATTGCCTGGGACACCCAAGTGTTGAATTATCAGGTCGAATGCCTACAGATGGAGCTCCCAGTTTCCTGGATCTACGTCTTGACGACTGATAAAGTCTGCCATCACATTTTACTCTGGTGGGTTGTGTAAGGCTGATATAGCTGGAATGTGAGCTTCTGCCCAAAAGAGGAGATCTTTCACATCTCTTCATGCTATCTCACTGCGGGTTAATGTACAACTGAACTCTAGTTCCTGTGAGTACCTGGTACCAATGGAACAGAGCCAGGTGAACTGATCTGAACTCTAGAATGTTAATAGACGAGATACCTCCCCTCTCCACCTGCTCTGGGCAATAAGGATGGGTGAAAATGTTCACCTCAAACCAAAATCGGCAAATAATGGTACTCCCCTCTTGGAGAATAATTTCCTGTGAAAAGTGCATTTTTTCTGCTTTTTTTGACTAGCTCAATGCATTGAATTCAATGGGAAGAAAATTTCTTGAGATTGAGAATACAGTAGTGATGCAGCAGAATACAAGTTCACTCTTGGATATAGTGAGCCAAGAGGTCTTTTGAAGGATCTTTGATCAAGAGATCATCCAAATATGGATTCAGAGAAATGCCTTAGAGATGGATGTACATGGCCAAGGCTGCCATGATCTTTGTGAAGATTCTGGGCGCCGAAGCCAGGCCAAACCACAGAGCTGTGAACTGGTAGTGACTGCAGGCAAAATCAATCCACGGGTAGCGTTGGCAGTCCGGGTGGATCAGGATGTCCAGGCACACATTCTAAAGCTCCAGTGAGGCTAGATACTCCCCGGCACATTTCTGTGATGACAGAAAGCAAAGATTCCCTCTTGAAGAGCTTAGCAACCACATTCCTGATCATACATGTCAGTTCTAGGATAGGGCGGCAGACACGACCCTGCTTGGGAACCATAAAAAGGTTAAAATTGAAACCTGAAAAGCACTCCTGGACTAGGACTAGCAGTAGAACCTTCTTTTCCAGCAGACTGGAAACTGATTTGGGAAAGAGCCTCGCCTTTTCTAGGTTCCGTGGAACTTTTGAGGAAAAGAAGCCATATGGAGGAAGGGATCTGAAGTCTATGTGGCACCCTTTGCATACCACCTGCAAAACCCATGGTCCCTTCCGGTGGATGCCCAGGTGTCTCAAAAAAGATGAAGACAGATGCCTACAGGCAATGACGGACCAGGATTCCTCTAGTCATGCAGACGTTGGTTGCTCAGACTTAGAATTTGCAGCTGATCACTTGGGGTGCCAGGTCTGTCTGGGCTTTGTGGCTGGGCACTGTTGGGAGATCTGAGGGATTATTGGGGAGAAAAAGAATGGAATCCTTCCTGCGTGTCTGGAGAGGCAGATCCTCACCTACGGGGTCAGAGACCTGAAGGTTCTCTAACACCACCTTGATGAACCCCTCAACAGTGGGAACAGGATTAGCCTAATAGGAATCTCCATAAGAGAAGGAAGAGTCCATGTCCTCATCATCATCATTATCATCATCCTCTAAGTCTGGTTCTTCCTCAGTGGATACCCCATTAACCTGAGTGTACCCCTAGAATACAGATTCAACCTGTTCAAAGGTAGGCAAAGGTTTCCAAGAATGGAGAAACCCCAGAACTGAAGAAGGCATTCGTGCCACTGAATAAAGCAGTGTTTTAACCCATGCATGCTCTTGTCCATTGCTGAAGGGGCCCGGAAGAGAGGTAAGGGCCACAGCACAAGAGGAGCATAGAGGCCCAGTGTATTCCCTTGGAAGCCCAGTGTGTAAGGGGTATAAGGGAAGCCCCTGAATCATATGCCTTGAATTTTCCATTATGTCCCTTAGAGTCAGACATGTCAAAGAGAGAGTGTCTAAATCAAGTTGAAATATCCAGTTTAAAGTACAGCCCCCAGAAAGACCAAAGAAGTACTTATCTGGTATGCAAAGGAATAAACTGGAGATGACAGCAAGGACAGGCCACAGGCTGGGTCACTTTTTAAAGGAGCCATTGCTTAAAAATCTATCTAAATTATAAAATAAAGAAAAGGCCCCAGGGAATACCAGGGTGGGTGGACAAATGTAAAAGAAGTGGGGGAGCAGAATAAGCCCCCCAATGCACCATAACCCAATACACACCCACAATGAACCAACATTTCAGAGACAGCAAGGAAAAGGTTTAGCTTCCAGAAAATATAACAGCCATCTGTACTTTAAGACCCCAATGAAGAGAAAAGAGAGCAATTTATGAGTGCATAAATGTATAGTAGTCACACAAAGTGTGTAAGATAGCTCAGCATGGGTCATGTAGTGTTCCAAAGAACTCAAAGGGTTACTCACCAATCTTCTGTTTTTAGACTACCATCATAATGTAAGGGAAGAATCTCAGACTCAGTCATGAGTAAAAGACTTGTCATATAGTCAGCCTCCAAAGGTCAAGAAAGGTCCACAGCGTACCTGTGAACTGGGCAATCCAACTCCAGGGATCCCCCCCCACACCTAATGGGGGACTATACAGCCCCATAGCTAAAGAAAACAATTATAAAAACATACAAAACACTAACAGGATGGCCACTACACCTCAAACTGCTTTGCAGGAAACATTAATTCTGAGAAATAGACAGGGTTTGAGCAGGAGGAAGTAGTTTCCATTTCAAAAACCATGTCTTTTGTCATGTGCCCTGCCCCCATGGTACATGTGTTCCATAATGGACATAAGGTAAATTTTTATTTTTGTTAATGTTGTGACAATAATAGCTTTATATTTTGTAATCTTCATTATGCCCTTGATAAATTACATAAAATAAGTTAGGGGTGCCCCAAAAGTTCCAGACTGAGTGTTAGCATACCTCCCAATATTTCAAATGGCCAAAGAGGGAGGTATAACAGGTGAACGAGGCATTACTGTCAATTCTTATGTTATTTCTTGATCAATTGACAGCTGTTTGTATGACTGTGGCCTAAATGTTGGGGTTGTTATCATTGAAATCTGGCCACTGGTGAACCCCAGATACCAAACAGGTGATTGGACACCATAAGAGGATGAGGTAGACAAGAATATCAGTCCCAGGGTATATACTGGTAAGGAGATTATTTCTTAGAGGCAGAAAAAAAGGCTCATGGAAATGTGAGTGAAAAACCATTGAGACCACATGGTGATGGCAAGATTAAGAAATCAAAATACTACACTTAGAGAATCTTCTGCACCAGCTGTTGTTTCTTGTATTTGTTACTATAGATGGTGATTTGTGGGGGATCCAAACCTTCATCAGGCAAACAACGAAGAAATGATCTAAGGACTTTTAAATAGAGACTCTATTGTTTGTTCCAAGAATATTGGTATCTGCATGTTTTCTAATTTAATTATTATTTTTTTTTAATTACCCAACTGTCAATTGAAAATGATTTAGTATTAATGTCTGGATAAAGGCCCCCTTTTCGGATTTGGGGTTTTCTGTAGATCATTTCTGGTATACATATTAAGAGGCGCACCCTAGGTGTGTTGGCGTGGTTCTCGTGCACACATCATTGGTGGGTACACTTCTGGGGGGCACTGGCTAGTGAGAACACGATGATCAATTTATTCTGACGGTGTGTTGTGGTGATCTTTGTGAGAGGGTGCTCTCAGGAGGGTTCTCTAGTAGTAATTTTAGTTTTTAATTCTGTTGTAAACATACCTGGGAACTTCCAGTTGATGGCTACCCGGAGGGGAGTCCTTTGTTCAGCAGGGGGTGACAAAAATTTTGCTAATCACGTCAAAAAGGGGTGGGGCTTGACGCGAGTGGGGGTAGGGCTTAAAGGTGTCACACAGAAGGCTGGGAACGGAGGAACAGCGGGAGAAAAAGCAGATGTGGCAGAGTTTCTATAGAAACTCCCCACATCCGGAGGAATAAGCCTCTGCCCCGGAGACCCGGTAAAACTCTGTCAGAACCTGAGTCTCCGGGGCAAATCCGGAGAGTTCCCAGGTATGGTTATAAACCATCAGAATACCATACCTCCCAAGTGTCCCTCTTTAGGAGGGATAGTCCCTCTTTTTGAACCAAATCCCTCTGTCCCTCTTTCCCACCCTGGTGTCCCTCTTTTTAGGAGATCAGACTGTGTGGTGTGTATATTAGTGTATTAAATTGCTCTACAGCAATACAACTCATATATAGGTTTGTATATGCTTCAGTATATGTGTATATAAATTAGTCTGTGTGATTAAAACACTTTAGTCTTGTTCTAAATCATTTATTCAGTTACACAAAGAGGTGTCAATATGTCAAAAAATTAGTTAAAAATACTCCGTAATGCCCCGCCTACTAGCCACACCCCCAGCCACATACCCTAAAACACAAGTGTCCCTCTTTGGCCATTTGAAATGTTGGGAGCTATGGAATACTATGGGTCCTATAAAGGATCCATACATTCAACTGTACATTTAAACTTGCTGAATTGTACATTCATTGTTTTACTTTGAAATGTGCTTGAGACTTCTGGTAATCAAGGGATTAAAAGCACCATCATACCTCCAAAGTGTCCCTCTTTAGGAGGAACAATCCCAATTTAAAACAGAAATTCCACTGTATCACAGCAATAAAACTCACATTTGCATAAATATCAGTATATGTATTTATTAGTCTATGTAAATAAAATATTTTGGTCTTGCTATTAATAATGTATTCGGTTACACAAAGATGTCAATATGCCTGGAAATAACCTAAAAATTATCGGCAGTACCCCTCCCACCTGTCCAGCAACTCCACCTAAAAAAAGTGTCCCTCTTTAGTCGTTTGGAATGTTGGTACGTATGCACCGTTTAAACGAACGGGGTTCTTTATTTGTTCTCTGCGGCGCACTTGGTTTACTCCAGCATTAATCCATTTCTTCTTCAATAAATGTGCCGCAACCTTGGTCTACAACGAAATGGCGCTGTGGAGCCTATATGGAGACTTAAAGTAGTGCTCAGCGCTCCCTCTGGTGTTACAGAATTCTGTGTCTTGCCTTCTTTTATTCAAATAAAGATGGATGTCGGTTTGCTTTCCGTACTGCCTTAGCTCAAATGACGGGCAAAGCAGCTATGCCCTAAAGCCACTTCAGACTACAACTCCCATCATCCCTCACTAGCCATTATAGAGTCACAACATCCGATGTTTTGGCAGCAGGAAGTGACGCCAAATTGTAATCACGCGGGATGTATGAGAGTGATATGTTGGTGTAGCTGGCAGTAGAGCATTCTGAGAAAGGGTTTTCTCTTAAATGTTATGGTTTCAGCATGTGAGTTCTCTTCATCTGGGTTCAGTATGACCAGACACTGCGGCATCGCTACTGCGAAATATAGCAAATGCAATTGACAAATGTAAAACACGCTTTTAATAATTCGGCAAAGAAAACAAGATGTTGGTGAGCCGTGTCTAAAAATAGTGTTTGGAAGTCAATTGAAAGCCTGCTAAACAGAGGAAAAAAAACGGGATTTTTTAAATCTTAGTCTTGCTTTAGCTAAAAAAAGTTAACAGTGCATTGTAAAACTTTGGATAATAACCGCTGCGTTAGAGGTTGTTAGGTTCTAGAAAACTACAGCCACCGTTGGGTGTAAATGAGAAATAATGATGGAGGAGCAGAAAAAGAACTTGTCACTTAATCCAGAAGTCGTGGATGAAGATGATTTGTGTACAAAGATGGCAAGGAACATGGATCTTCTTGGAGGGGTAAGAATTATGCTTCAGGGAAAAGCCCTTTTCTTACTTGATAGCTTAGAAAACAAATGTGTTAGCTAGCATAATACGTTTCTGTACATACTCTGATAGGCTAAATGAGTAAAATAGCATATACTAATTCTATTTTACATTCATTTATGTTGTACATGGTTTAGCAGTGTATGCAGAGAAAACATGTTTTATAATGTCTCACAAGTGGTGACAACCTGAAGGGTTTGAAATTGTAATATATACACATTCCTGATGCACCCCAAATTGTATATGTCGCTGTCAAACACTAGATCCCCACTTGTAAGGAACAAAATAAAAATAGTTTGTTTATGAAGAGTTTGAAGTTACTTCATAAATTAAAAGTAATTGGCCTGGGAAGCACTATATTTGTGTGGATAGAAATCTGGTTAAATGAAAATACAGATAATGTAAATCTTATCATTTTTAGAATATTATAAACTTGTAATTGGTCTGATTCAGGCTTTGACCTTGGGTCTAATACTTATAATTTCAGCTCAGGCAGAATGTTGACTTTTTGAGTCTAGAATCTGCCCCACCCCCGAACCTTCTCTATGTAAGTAGTCTTAATATTTATATTTAATAGAATTATTCCATATTTTCCTTTCCGTTAAAGCAATACATACACTTCTTCTAATGCAAAACATCAGACCTATGGGGACTTTTTATAAAAGTATTAGGTAGGGTTTACCCCAATCCTCTTCATGGCAAGTATTAACTGAAGGGTTTAACCTGCATTAGCTTAAGCCCGGGTGTTGTACTTGTCGCAACCTCCAACAAACTCTCATGTACAATCTGCTTGGTGATTTCACGGGATGCTGTACAAATAAAACAGAGATATGTTCAACACACGAATGCTTCTAAATTGCAACAGTCTTGTGATGCTCAGGGAAAAACTCTAACAGCCCCATAAGACACACTGATGCCATATATTACTGCCGGTTTAAACTCGGAACACTACCTCTCCATACCTCAAGTTAGTTTGTAATGCGGTTGTTACTGTGAGATACATTAAACAGGAACTGAACTCTAGGATTAGGCATCTCTTAAAGGGATAGTAATACTTCATTTTATCTTTATTTTATTTTGTAGGCATTAAAAAAACATGAAGAACGATATAAGTCTTATCTCTCAAACCTTTATGGTTTAAGAGATATTCACAAGCAAAGTTTCCCTCTCACCGACCAAAACGGTCAAGTCTGCCATCTAGCTGTCAGATTTGGAATCCGGTCTGTGGACCGGCCGTGGCTCTGCAGCAGAGCCGAGATCGCGAGATAAAAGAAGAACTACTTCATTCGAATAGTCTAAAAAGTGTGCCTGGTTTGCAAGCACACTTTTTAGACCCTTCCAATGAAATAGTTATTTTTATATCTTGCGATCTCGGCTCTGCTGAAGAGCCACCGGTTGATCTGCGGACTGGATTCCAAATCTGACAGCTAGATGGCAGACTTGACCATTTTGGTCAGTGAGGGGAAATTTTGCTTGTGAATATCTCCCAAACCATAAAAGTATGAGAGATAAGACTTATATCGTTCTTCATGGTTTTTTAATGCCTACAAAATAAAATAAAGTTAAAACGAAGTATTACTATCCCTTTAAATTAACACATTTAACTTGGTAGGTATTATTTGAATAACAAGTGCATTTATTTTTCACATTATAGCTATAGTTTCCTGTATATAGTGATCTCTATTAAAGTCTGTTTCTAGGTCACACCACCTCACAGCAAAACGTTGATACGGTAGACCTGAATGGATCATACGAGGAACAATTTAACAGATTTTATAAAATTTCCAGCGGACTGCAAAAGAGATCGGAGACCACTAAAATAGTTTCTAGATATTTGATTTTTGTTTAAAGGATTCTTGCCTATCATTCCTCTAAACAATCTGAGGGTATAGTTCCTTTATATTTTGCTAAGTTGGAGTACCCTTAAGTTACATTAAGGGGTGTTAAGATATACATTTCAGAACACTCCATGCATTTAACAAGTATGCATATCCATGGCTAGAAAAATTAACTTGCTTGGATGGTTGAAAAAACAGCTGATGCACAGTCAGCAATAGTAACTTTAAAATGGTTTGTGCCTTCAACTGTCCCCCTCAATACATTCCAATTTGCCAGTGGCCCTAGTGTCACTATGTCCATCCCCTTACTTTTACTGTAAGTTAGTGATAAGTACCTCTGACACCTCTTTGCTATCCATATTAATAATATGTGGCATCTCACTGACCTCACTTGAGACAGAGGAGTGTGGTGACATGTGAAATTGGAAGTTTGGGTGTAAAAACTGAGACCAAGAGCAGTGTCTGTATGTTGCCTTAATTCTCCATCAGTTTCTTATTAAACTGATTGGGGGGAATACCGAACTATAGGAAGTAACTGTTGACACCCAGATGACTGTGGGGCCCCCGTGACTGTCAAGGGGAACACCTCTCCCTGTCATTGGGAAGTAAATGGAAGGAGTAAACTATTTGTATTCAAATGTAGTATAAAGGCAAACATTTAAATCTTGAGCTACTATCTCTATAGATCTCATACCATATAGCCCACCATGTTTGGACTATAAATTATGTGGGGAATTCTTTATGATGCAAGCGGTGGTGGTCATGTCCCCTAGTGACTTCAAGTTCTGGGACCGTCTGTTTCTGTCCTGCAAAAACTGTGGAAATGAAGTTCTGATGGTGGTTTCCCTATTGACTGCATTGTAAGCCAACCCCTGGCACAAACCTTAACCCTTCAAGGACTGGAATGTTGTCCAGTGCATTACTTAATCATACAGTGCACACCACCTGTGATCCTTAAGGGGCTAAAACATGCAGTTTCTGCTTTTTCTTTATTATCATCTCAAATTTTCAACCGTCTTTAAATTCAGCTGGTTTCTTCTGCCCCATTCTTCCTCGTGATCCAAGAGGGCTGGGTAGGATTTGAGTGGCTTACAGCAGAGTAAAAAAGAATGAGCTCAAAAACTGTTTCCATGGAAACACCAAAAGCTAGTTTAAACTTTTTAATATTTTTATGTAAATAAGAGGACAAAAATAAACACACACAACTTTATACATTTTCTCCATTAACCTGCTATTGTACATATCTTAATGTTTGTCATATCTGGTTTTGCTCCTTTATTGACCCTTTGAGTACCAGAGAGGCATTGCATCGGATACACCTTTGGCTCTCAAAGGGATAAAATAGGCTAAACAGCACCCAGAGAATTTCCATCACTTACTTTTATTGGGAGTATAATTCCCATACTGCTCTGCTTTTTGAGGCTGCAGCTGCCTTAGTGGCAGAAATGGCAGTCCATAAATACATTGCAATTTGTCTTGTGATTTTGTTTTTTGAGATACCAGAAATATAATTATAGTTGCGTGATTGACCAGGCTTCCTTTACTTTTCCATTCCTGCTTTACTTTACTGTTCTTTATAATTTTGTATTTGGTTTTACTAAGCAATGTATCTTGTTTGTCAGGTCAAGCGGAGGAGTAGACTTGATGGCCAGGAGGAAGACAATGTGATCACTTCTGTCAACTCTTATTCCAGTGCTTTTAGTGACCCTGTGTACAAAGAGATTGCCATTGCAAATGGATGCATAAACAGAATGAGCAAAGATGAGCTGAAGTTAAAGCTTGCAGAATACAAACTTGAAACTAGGTAAGCTGGCTGTTTGGAGACAAACTTTTGTTCCGGTGGTCTTTTTATGCATCTGGACATCTGGTAGTCATTGACCATTAGTGAAAGGAGACCTAGCACCTCACTGTAACTTGATGCTCCTCCAAGCCTCCTAAAAGACCTTAACCCCATGCTCTCTAAATCACTTTTTACGGAGGGCAACTACCACTACTTCTAGCTCTCATACACACATCTGTTTTGTGCACTAGTGAAGTGTGAAGTTCAAGAGTCCAAGTGTCATGCTCCTATCTTAACTAATACCTGTCACCTGTTTTTCTCCATCCTTTTTTCCTGCTGATTGGGTGGCTTAAACCTTTTATACCTGGTCTGCCTTCTGGTCGTTGCCAGTTCTGTTGTTTGGTGTATGCTATTTCTGTGATTGACCCCTTCTAGCTTCCTCACCATCCCTGTCTCTTCTCAGTACAGAGCTTCTAGACTTCTGGTTCCAGCTCTGGCTGTGATCTGACTACTCTCTTGTTCATTCCTCGGCATCTTGCTATCTTTGTGCTGTCCCTGGCTTAATTTCCTGACTCAGCACAGTGATCTCACTTCAGTCTTCTGCTCCTATCCTGGCCTGCATACTGCATCTTCTCACTCCTTCCTCCCACTGGTTGCCAGTCATCTACCTGCTTTCCCTCAGATGAGACCTCTTCGGCCTCTGTCTCTCGGGCTTGGTATCTGTTCCTTGGAGCAGCCAGGGGGTTAATCTGCTGCAGCTTAGTGTTCTGCCTGCCTCTCTGTGTCTTCCCACTGGTGGAGGAGAGAGTTCGTCTACGATTCTCATTTGTCCCCCCTCTGATGAACCGCTAGTATTGCAAGGATTTCTTGTTAAGCATCCTCACCTGGTGCACAGTGTGAGCCCTAAAAGACTGTATCCCAGCACCAGTGTTCCTATTATCTCTCAAGCCTCCTTATTACTTGTCATGTTTATCAGCGTCCCATCACATTCGGTATCCATTTCTAGATCAGACCAGATCTGCATTTGGATTAAACTTCCCCAACAGAGTTTATCACCATTGCGGCTCCTAGGAGTGACAATCCTGGTCTGACTCTTGGCTTCTCCGAGTTTGGATATCTGGCCTTGCGGACAGCATCTCTACCTTTTTGCTACAGTGACAGCAACGTCACTTTTAGCTCACTGGGGCTTTCTAGAATCGCACTCAAACCTTCACTCTCAAGCACCTACTGGTGATGATAACTGTGACTTTCAATCTGTTAACCCCTTAGTTATCGGCCGCAGCCAGCACTTAACGCCCGGCAAACTTTTCTCCCCATTACTTCCTATGACTTCCTGGACATACATGTACGTCCTCTGTCACTAAGTGACAGTTTTTGAGGGACGTACATGTATGTCCATTGTCGAGATGGTGTTAAACTGCATACCAACAGCATAAACTGCATACCAACAGTGCAGGTTTTCAAGATATCTGAGTACAGGTGAGTATTGCGAACATGCTCTATTAGTGGCTTGCAAGAAAATAAATATGCGGCTTGGCTTTACATATCATTCTTTTGCAGAATATGAAACCAGAAAGCAAAGAGTTACTATCCTTTTAAGTTCTAGGTATAGCTAAGAAAAAAATCCCAGATGGAGAGATGGAATTGAGACCATCACTGTGTATCTGAAAACAGAATGTTTCAATTTTGAACAATTCCATATGCATTGACATCAGCTTATGTCAAATGCTTAACACAAATAGAGGAAAGGCTTGGTGGGAAGTTTTAGTAGGTTTGGGGTAAGCAGAGATGGGGAAGTGGTCAGGACATCTTTTTTATTTTCTGCAATATTTAGGACGTTAAGACTGACAGGACACGTGGTACTAAACAATTGTGCAGTCAAAATTGGGTACCCAATTGTAAAAGGGAATCATATTGAGTTAACAGGTAATTTTCTATAGCAATCTTTCCTCTGTGTCCAATCCACGTCAATGACTGTGCGTGTAATCTTCGCCTCCCAGCTGGTAGGACCAAATCAAAATTATAAATATTCGGTTCCTCCTCCTCCCTCCAGTTATTTTGGTCCTACCAAGCTGGAGGACAGAGGCAGGAGCCTCTCTATCTCACACAAGAAGAAAGCATTATGTTTATTATTTTACCTCCATGCGGTCTGCCTTCACCGCAGACCACATCACTTGTTACCAGAGTTATCTGGATCTCATACTCTGTTGAGTGGGGTCATATGGATCCATGTTTCAGTGGGCCTGTGATGTTTGCTCCTGGCTGTTCCTTCATTCAACTTGCGCGCCTCAGGGGAAGCTGGCTCACCGCCTTTCTCCCCTGGCATTGCCAAACCGGAAGTTTGGCCACTTGCATTCCACTGTTGGAACACACACTTCAAGGAAGTGGATTATACAGTTTCTGGCTTAGAAGGAGCAACACGGGGACCTGCGATGGTGTTTGTGAGTATGCCTCTGTATATTAAGCCTGCATTATGTGTTTCATTCTGGTCTTTATATGCTTATTGCTAAAATTTTCTTTATCAAGCGTGTAAGCTGTTTCTATTCAGATGTCTTCCTTCAAGGAGATTAACGTGACAACCTCTATCCACTTTGGACAAATGGGTATATAATTAAGCCCCTATAGAGGAATTTGCTGCCCAATTTTTGCCTTTCCCGGGATCAGATGGGATGCTAGCCGCATTGACACGCATCTGCTATATTAGTACATAGATCTCTTCTGGGACTGGCTGGAAGGACCTGCATTTCCCAGATGAAACGCACGCTGTCTCATAGGAGACTACAGGTCTCAACATCAATGGCAAGATGGAACACATACTGTCTCAATGGCAAATGCAAGTTCCAGCACTAAACAGGCACGGTAAGAAGCCTTTCTATTACCTATATGTATACCATTCTTTGCATATTCATTTTAATCATGCAAATACAGCAGGTTCCTTGTGTTAAGGATGATAAGCGATCTAGAAATTGTGTGTGTGTGTATATATAATAATATATAATTATACTAGCAATGTGGGACGGCGTTGCCCGTCATGTTATGACCGTTGGGTGCACGTGTGTGAAATGTACACACACTGATAAACACAGACATATGTAACACACAGGCAGACACATGCACACAGTGAGCGGCAGAAACATGCAAAAGATATGCGCGGACACACACACACCGGAGATGCGCACATATGTAGCAGAGATGTACACATACACACACATGCAAAATACATATGCAGAAACACATGCTCGCATGAGTTGTGCACCCCTCTGGCACTCAAAGGATTAAGGTATAGAGAGGCATGTCAGAGTTAAATAGCATGGGAAGTGTATTCATACCTGGGAACTTCGACTTGTGGAGTCCCTGGAGGGGACTTCTGTGGTGCTGATGTGGAGAGAGCAATGGGGCAATTTGGGTTAAAAGTGGGTGGGGCTTAATCACAAGTAGGGGGCTGGGCTTAACATAAATGTGGAAAAAGTGTTAGTAATAGGCTGGGGAAGGAGGAGAAGTGGGAGGGAAATGCAAGTTTAGTGTGAGGGGTTTGAACACATTCCCTGAGGGGTAAAATCTTGATACACAACCCTGTGGCAGTCAGTGGGTTAAATGTGTACCTGATGGCTGTCCTGTGTCTTGCATGGCATATGATGACAGTCAAGAAATAATTCAGCAATGAGGGCCTACCTTAACCCTTTGAGTGCCATTTTGTTCCCCTGGTTCTGCAGCACCCTTCAGTGGCTGTACTACAGGTTCTGCTGAGACCACTGGGAGACAGAGTGAGTGACTGTGTGTGTGTCAGCCATATTTCTTTCTGGCCTTGTGTGTGTGTTTGGTGCTCTGTGTGTGAGTGGGGTGTGTGTGTGTGTGTTTGGTGCTGTGTGAGTGGGGCATGTGTGCTTGTCTGTGGTGTTGGAGCACGTGGCATCCATTTTGTTTTTTTCTGACTTTGATAGTGGTGGGCGGGCTGCATAGTGGGCGTGGGCCAACTCCCTGCATGATTTTCACACCAGTAGCAACTGGTGTGAAAATCACGCCCCCATTGACTCACCCAGTGGGAGCAGTGACTCCTCCTTTCTGCCTCAAGTCTTCATTTATTTATATATATATATATATATATATATATATATATATATATATATTTATTACACACACACACACACACACATATATATATATATATATATATATATATATATATATATATATATATTTATTACACACACACATATATTATAAAATGTTTTGCTGACCCTTCCACAGGTGCAAACGTTTTCATCTCTGTTAAACTGTTGCTGGGATGACTTATTTCCTCCAGGTAAGACGCTGTTCTAGGCTGTACAAATTAGCAAGAAAGCAACTCCTAGTCACTGACTCCAGAGAATGAACTTCTTCCAGGCCTTATCTGTTTGAACAAGTGGAGAGTCTCAGCATTATATTCACTGTATCTTCTAGATGAAACATTAAAGCAGTGGTTCTCAAGCTTTTTTTGCTTAAGGCACACCTAACACGCAGTCTGGCATTTTCGGTGCACCCCTGTTATTTTATGTAATTTGTCAAGGGTGTAATGAAGGCTACAGATACATAAATATAGAGTTATTGTTAGACATCACACCTATAATAAGCATCTTGTGTATAGTAATATCCTTAAATACACAGTTGGAAGTCTACATTCACATTTTTGTCAAAGCCTTATAGAAAAAAATGGGGCACCCTAAGTGAATGTCCATGGCACACCAAAGTGCCACGGCACCCTGGTTGAGAAACACTGTATTAAAGGGTCGGCAGTGTGGAGGGGAGTGTAATAGCATACAATGTATATCCATGTATGTTCCCTTTTTAAATGAAGTTATCTTTCATGTATACATGATATCTGATATCAGGGAATCATTGAGTGCTGAATTCCACTAGTTAACTCGCCTTATTACCCCTCCTCTGCTGAAGTTATATGTTCCTTCTATTTTCTGTAGGTTTTTTGCCAGGCCTCGTTGTAGAATAGCTAGAGAGATCTTCGTGTGATACACTCATATATATTGATACATTGTGATAAGATCTCCTCTTTGTCGTCTTTCCCGTGGAGTGAATATCCAAGTTTGGCTTGTGGATCCTCATATCTAGCCCTCCGTTCCTCTATTTCAATTTTCTCTCTTCTGGGTCAGTTTTCCAGTTCTAGAATATTCATGTTTTCAAATTCAGAACTGATGCTCTACAGTGCTATTATATTTCTTTAATATCACAATACTTTCAGCCTACATTTATATATTATGTTCTAGCTATCATTAAGACTGTTGGTCTCACAGAGCCTCATAGAACTGATGGTTATGGATGCATATTTTGGAACATACAACAACAATCTGGCGCTTCTCTGTGTATAAAGTGAATATGTGCCCTGTGTTTAGCATATATAATAATATTTCTAAATGAATAAAATAAGTGAGATATTAGTTTTCACAAATTGGCCAAGTTGCGGGTAAGCTTGCCAACCCCGCCAAGGTTTCTCACTGTACGGCAAGTCCTACTCTATACATCTATAATGCCCTATCTAAAAATTAAAATAAAACTAAAAATTACCCTGAGGAGATGTTATTATAAACGCGTTGGAGGAGCAAGGGACCCTTTAAATGTGCTCTCTTTCTTGCTTCTGGGTCCCAGTGTGGTGCAATTAAAAACAGAAGACATACATTCTGATAAAAAGATGTATATATGGACTTACCCAGTACAAAAAGACCTCAATGGATCTACACTGTGAGAATATGAGTGAGCTGTGGATCCAACTGCTCACTCTATAATCATGTGACCTTTATATCAGCCCCCACAGGTCATGTGAGGAATAGCTGATTCCAAACTAGGAGCATTTAAGCTAGAGAAGGCCTAAAGCCTGCTCTTAAAGGCAATGTGTGAAAAACAAAAATAAAGTTACAGTGATACTAATAGTGCAAAGATAATTGTGCTATATATAAATAATTAAGTTGGATAGGTGAGGAGGCTGCTTGAAGGAGTAATGGAGACATACAAGTCAAAAGACAAAAGGAAAGAACTCCCAGCGCCAACTCACCATAACCAATACATACAATAAGTTATAATATTTGAATGTGAATATAAAGTGTATACACAGATAGCAGCCAGGAATAAGGGCTCTCCGGACCCCCAAACTTCAGGCCATATGATACTTCCTCCTGGGAGAGGAAATTTCCTAATACATAGTATCATGGTGGATTGAGTTGGATGACGGATGCAGGTCCATCAGGTTCGGCCTTTACATCATGCCCTAGTGCCTGGGCTTTGTATAGTTTTTCCTGCTGCAGATTCGCTGATCTAATTTCAGACCTTCATGATCGCCTACTATATCAGTATAACCCTTTATGTTTAAATTGATAGTAAGGTATATAATCTTCTCTTTAAATCCAATCTTCCTGAATTGAGCCACCTATGGGGGATATGGCTATCACTCAGATGTTCCGAGAGCAATCTATCTCTAATGAGGCCTCCTTAGTTAAATTAACATTGTTTACCCTTTTCTTTTGTTTTTGTCCCAGCAAGAACGGCAATTTGATCCAGACCTGGTAGGCTGATGTGCCTTCAGACATCAGCTATGTATACCCTCCCTTATGAATAAAGTCTTGTTTGGTGGACAATTTGTTCTAATAGGAGATCTTCAGGTGGTAAGCTCTTTCCTATCCCATATTATAGAAGTAACTAGTATTTCCAATAAGATTTGTGGGCTCCTTCTCCACTTCCGACTTACCTAGCAGATTATGGAGGAGGTTCCAGAACTGTTCCCTGAGTCACACAGATCTCAGAGTAAGCTTCTTTTTACTCTTATTACTCCAGATGGGTTTATTGGACAGATCCAGGATTAAGAGTCCTAGAACATCAGCTTTAGAGTGGGGTTTACTTAGTATCTTCCATTTTTTAAAGATACAGGGGTACTAGTTGTTTATGCATAAGTCTGCCTGATCTATCTATAGAGCCTTCATGGTCATTCTTTCTAGCCCCCATGTACCATCTCCTTCTGGCGTCTGCTGGACATAGTCTGTTTCTAGGTTCGATAATCTCCATATACCTCTATCACTTTAGAGGTTTTTCTTTGTCCAGCTATGTTCCAAGGTTTTCTTGGTGGTTCTCCTTTTCTAAGGATCTTAAAGACTTCACTGTGTTTGTCTTGTTACTTTTGGATGGCATCCTTATTCAGTAATGATTCAAGGCTAGTCCTCATGCACTAGCACTATTTTTAAGTTTTTTTTAAGCTTTATTGAAAGAATATTGCCAATATACACAGCAAAATATCAATGCAAATGAACTTTGGCCAGAAACAGATATTGAATAATCGTAAAACACATAGCATGAAGAGGCATCAATACAATCGAGACATTACACAGTACATATGAGCTATGCTGATCAACATTACAGAGTAGCGTAAGATAATAATGCAAACATACATAGTGAAGAACATGTCAGAAGTACTATGTCCAGAACCATGTATCTTGCAAACATGGAGGTTATAGCATAAAATCATCGGTACAACTAAAACAGCTCCTAGTAATAAGGAAAGGACCACTAAGGATACATAATGAAATGACATAATACGTTAGAGTATACAAGGAATAAAGAACCAGAGGTTCAAAAAATAATCCGATGGTCCTAGCTTAGAAATGAGAGAATAATGCGTGGACAGGGTAATATACCCGACACCCTGTCTGAATATCACGCAGTTACCTACAAGAGGTCTGGGGGGGGGGGGGATGAAACAAGATCTTATTATATGAGGAAACAGACCAAGGTCTAAGACCCCGACTTGGCTGTTGTGAGAAGCATACACACAGGTGTTTAAACAGAGCCTATCAGAGATCTTATACAACTTAAGACAACATACTAGCAGAATAGGTAACATACCATTGAGCTGCAACATTTAGAATGGTTGCACGTATTAGATAGAATATTGGCATATAAGCACAACAATGGATCACATTCATATCATAAGTAACATTGAATAAAGACAGTGACCACTTAATAATCAGGGATAACTATCCGCCCCCTGAGAGAGAACTCCACAAAAGTGTTCAGAAAATGTTCCAAAAAACATCACCTAAAGAGCACACGAGAAACTTGTAAACAGGGCTGACCCCCTGGGCCCTAGGGGGTCCCCCATGGAATCCTGAGACAAATAAAATGTCCAGGAGAGCATTCATCTTTCACAGAAAATCTCAGGACCATGTTCAGGCGTTAAAGAGCACACAGATGCGGTACGAAGTCAATCAGGTAAGGCAAGCCTTATTTCACACATAGCAGCCAAAGAATTCTGCACTCAGCTATAGTTGAACATCATTAACAAACATACATGAGCAAGCAGAGGTGGAGGAACGTTGATAAATCCATTATCCTCATCCAGGTTCAGAGCAATGTTCCATAGATCGGTATCGAGGCGAAGAAAGTAAACACATAACACTACAGCGCTGGCAGATACTATTTGTCATCAGCAGTTGTAGTACTCCTCAGCTCCATAATTCCCGGATCCCAGGAGTAAATAAACCATCCAGTTTCTTTAACCCTTTGAGTGCCAGAGGGGTACGGAATGCATTGCAAAGCAATGCATTCCGTACCCCTCTGGCACTCAAAGGGTTAAACCCCCAATTATCATGCAAGGGAAACTGCTTCACCAGTAGGTTCAACCGGGTTAGACAGTGCCAGAAGCCCCTCTCCAAATTTCTCAATGATCTGTTGAAGGCAGGATCCAGAGCAGACACCAAAATCGCCTTCGCTGTGCCTACCGGTATGATACCAAAATCCACAACGGCACTGTGACTTTGAGAGTCCAGGTTTGTCAAACAGGTAGAGAAGCACATAAGGGTCCCCCCTTCCGAATCCAAAGTAGCTTCTGGGTGCGTAGTGTCTCGAGCCAGTACTCCCGCTTCCTTTTCCAGGTCCTCAGGGTTCTGATCGGACAGGTTGGACCCGATCAATATGTCCCCCACTGCTTCTCGAATTGCTACACAAATACAAAAGCAATGAGATCCGCTCTGGTCACCAAGCTTGCAGCATCCAGCAGGAAGAAACAATCGCCAGTTGCCATTTTGAGCGGCCCAAAACAGTACCTCTGGCACACTGGTAGAAATATATTATTGAATAGCTCCGTCGATATCGAAATGCAGCTTAAACACCATCTAGCCAGAGAGATCATATGAAGACTCCCAGTAAGAAATTAGTGTTATATAACACCATAATTCTGAATAAATCTAAATGTTCAGATTCAGAGCTAGGGACGTCCGTTTCCCTAGGCTGTTCGCTCCACCCACCCACTATTTAAGTTCCCTCTCTAATGGATATATGAGTAATTACTTGTCTGATAACTCTCTTAAACTTATTCTATATGGAGTGTCCTAGTCTACAAAAGTCCAAGGGAAATATTTCTGTCCCTTGCCTCTTCCCAGCCTCATTTATATAAAGGTTTGGGTAACACAGTAGAACCTTCCCTTCGACATGTTGGAGTAAGACCGCATGCTATCCCTCAAGCACTTCAGATTGTCTCGGGTACAACTCTTGATCCTGTCAGATATGTTATCCTTGATCTTAAGCTTGTGTGGGCATGTATTTACAAGTGTGTGTGTATTTATATATCTTATCAAGTTGGGTGGATTCAGGAGCAAGACTTTATCTGCATGAGTAACCCTGCTTTTTCTCTGGACAAAGCGCACACCTTCACTTTTATGACTTTCATATTTTACAAGCAGATTTCCTAACAGAACTACTTTACTTTATTTGGTATAGTTTACTTCAAGAAGGAGATGTTACTCCAGCATTATGCAGATTAGGGGAATCTGCATATAGACTTCATAGCATCATTAGAGCATGCTAAGTGCAGTAAATTTAAAGCTTCCCCAATCCAGAGGACATGGAGAAGAGGTTCCCTTTCATTTCTCTGGGACTTTAGATGGTCAGTCCCTCCTCTTCTATTTCAGATATAGTCCAGGTGATTGGATGTGGTCAGTCTTATGTAATTACATAATTCCAGACTAAATACGAGACTTGTCAGTTGCCGATCTCGGCAGGTTGTAATTCTTCCTCCAGTTCCATTTCTAGTCATCCCAAACCTCCTGTTGCAGGGGCCTTTGTCCTATCCAGATCCGGCTTGAAGTCTAAAGGGAGCGATTTGTGTTAAAGGGGCTTCTCAGAGCCAGTTCTGCATACTATCATCTCAGGTTGTCGCTCCTCCACAACAGATTTACTACAGACCAGGGTCCATATGCTTCAAAGGGCGTAGGGATGGACATCCTTGACAGAGCCCTGTTATTCCCCGAATGCATCTTAGATTTTCTCCAGGAGGGCTTTTGGGAAGGGATGATACCTACATCTTTGAAGATCCAGCTCTCAGCTGTGCTCCCTACTCCTTTTGCAAACTCCTATGAGGCTCTCGTATCCAATTTTGCAATCTCTAGTTTAGCCTCCGTCAGGGAATTACTTTCCCTTCGGTCCTTTGTATTGAGAATATTAGGCTGTGCAACTTCTTGGTACCTTTGGAGCAGGTTTCTATGAGACTCTTAACCCTCAAGACTGTGCTGCTCGCAACTGTTACATCTGCTTGAAGAGTTCCGGACGTTCCAGCTATTCTGTGTACTCCACCACCAGGGGGGTTTTATCATGTCGTAATTACTATTTGACCTAACCATCTTTCATTCTGAAGGGATGTTTCGATCTCGTCTCCTCCAGGAGATTCTTTCCATCATTCTTTGTTACCCCACCTATGAATAGAGAGATCCTTATATCTTCTTGACCTGATCAGATGTCTGCTGAAGTCTTCTGACAGAAGCAATGCAATTCGTAATCCGTGGCATTGTTTGTACGTTTCTTGGGAACTTTATTAGGCTTACAGCATCCTAACCATCCATCTATAGATGTCCATGGTTGCTGCAACTTGGCTTCCAAGTTAGCCAACGATGTACCTCTTGTGAAATAGGTCATATTCTACAGAGCTATATCGAAAACCTAAGCACAAACAGCTGTAGCTACACCTGTGGAGCTCTGCTAGCCATTACCTGGTCGTCTGTTACTACTTTGAGCATTATGATTGATCTTCTGGACTTGGCAGATGCCATATTTGGCAGGAAAGTGTTGGTAGCTACTTCTCCTGTCCATGGTACATATTTTCTCTCCCAACGTTCTGGGGCACTGCTTTGATAAGTCCCACAGTCATTGCCGTGGATTGGACACAGAGGAAAAGGTGAAATTTACTCAGATATTTCATTTTCCCCTCTGTCCTTCCATGGCACCCCTCCCTTATGACACGGTATATATCGTTCATGTATTGGTCCGTCTGATCTTCATAGATGGTGTTCCTATGCTTTTGGATGTATCCGTTTTACTTTGTTCTGGTTTCTAACCTGTTATATTTTATAGCTTGGACAATAGTATAACTGGAGGGAGGAGGGGAACCGGATATTTATAATATTGATTTGGTCCTACCAGCTGGGAGGTGGAGCTAACACCCACAGTCATTGCCGTGGAAGGACACAGAGGAAAATTAAATATCGGTGAGTAAATTTCACCTTTTTCCTTTAGATTTTAAGGAGCAGAGGGGGTATGCCGTGTGTTGCCCATAAAGTATTTAAAATATTTTAAAGTGCTAAAAATCAGTAAACATAAAAAATGCATTTCTGGTGATTCTTACCTTTTTAAAGGGCAATTATTCCTTTTAAACTATGTGCAGTATACCTAGTCCATGCTTTATGAGGAATAAAAAATTAATTGCAGTTAACACAGTATTTTCTTTTATAACTCAGAGGAGAGAAAGATGTGCTCAGGAAGCGTCTGAAGAACTACTACAAAAAACAGAAGTTGAAACATATGGTAAAGGATTCAACCAGCACGGATACATATTATGACTACATCTGCGTTATTGACTTTGAGGCTACCTGTGAGGAGGGCAACTCTCCAGATTATGTCCATGAGATAATAGAGTTCCCCATCGTCTTGCTCAATACGACGACATTGGAAATTGTAAGTGGACAAATGCATTTTTGTTAAAGAAATGTATTGTCAATTACTTCCCATAAATGATTTGGACCTTATGTAAAAGTGAAAACGGAAGCAATTTTGGAGCAGATAAAAAGAACCATAAGGGAAAATACAAATTTCCAAATCCTGGTTTATTTAAATAGGGTTTTTAACACCTTGATTGTTAGGTCTCCAATGCATTGCTTTGGAGGGCTTTGTATTTTTCCCTCTAGTGCAGATATTTTGCTCTAGCTTTGATGCATGTTCTTTTTAGTACATGAGTCTCTCTCGCTTAGGTTGTGGTCCTTCATACCCAAGTCATACCAGCATCAACCACAAAGATGGTTTTAAAGCATACAGTATTTCCTCAGTACACAATCTAATAACATGCAGGAAACCAACTTGTTTCTCCTCAAACTGTTGAACTTTGTCCTATCTCACAACTTTTTTACCTTTTATTGATTTTTTTTTTTTTTTTTTTCTTTTTTTTTGTTAAATAAAGGGTGCAGCAATTAAGTGCTTCCACTTCCACCTATGCCAATTTGTATTTGGGATGGTGGGAGTGCAAATTTGTCTTCAATTAACAGAATGGCATTTATACAGAACATATCTTGCTATATCTTGGATATATCAATGACATTCTCATCTTTTGGGATGGGAGTTTATTGTTGTATGAACAATTCATGCATTTATTGAATGACAATCTGAATCTGAGACTGACTTACACTAATGATATGAATAAAGTTGATTTCCTTGATATTTCTATTATGAGAGGTGTTATTACTACAGGCCTTTTTAGAAATTCAACAACGGCTAACACTATCATCCACTACGACAGTCATCATCCACTGCCGGTGAAAAATAATATTCCGGTGAGGAAATTTTTAAGAGTATGAAGGAATTGTTCTAATATTTTATTCAAAGAGCAAAGTGTCACTTTAAGGAAGAGACTAAGTGAAAGAGGGTCTTCCTCAACATGCATTAAGAAAGCCTATAATAGGGCACCACATACAGACAGATGTAATCTACTCTTTCAGAAACCAAAATTTGTGGGTAAGAGCGAAGTTCGCTTCATTACAGGTTATGGTGCAAATTCCAACATAATATGTCCTATTCTTAATAAACATGTTGATATATTGAGAAGTGGCAAGGCTTTAAAGGAAGTGGTCGGAGACTACACCAGTCACTTTTAGAAGATCCTCAAATCCTAAAGACAAATTAATGAAAAGCCATTTCTCTAGAACAAAGAAAAAATACCCTTTACAAGGCTCTTTTCCTTGCTACAATTGCAGCACATGTAAATATATTATACGTACCTTTTCAGTTAGAGATCGCTTTAATAAAAACCATGATATTAAGGGATATATAAACTGTCAAATAGCATCAGTGATATATTGTTTACAATGTGGCTGTCCCACCAAAAGATATGTCTGGATGACTAAGAGAAGTGTTCATGAAAGAATTCGTGAGCATATGGGGGGGGGGGGGTGCCAAATGCTAAGAGAGATTTATTGAATGGGAAGCAATTATCACCAGTGGCACGTCACTTTCTAGATGTACATGACCCTAATCATTTACATGCCTGGTGCTAGACAAGGTATCCCTAGGGATAAGGGGTGGTAATGTGATACAGGCCCTTTTAAGAAGAGAATGGCAATGGATATTCAATCTTAATGTCCTTCAGCCATATGGTATGAATGAAACAGAGTTATGGAGTGTTTCATCTAAGAAATTAGAAGTGCGCAAATGGAGCATTATTCCAATAAAATGGAATTGAGGAGATACATGTTCCTTGTGGATGGTTCATTTTCTTATTGGCATATTTGATGTACTTCCTTTTGAAGTTTAAGATCATAATTGAATTTTTTTTTTCTTTTTTTTTTCAAAAAGCTTTATTGAAATCGAAAGACATACAAAATACAATTCACAGTGGAAAATTCACATATGAATCAAATAGGGAATGATACAAAGAAAGACAAGATTGCAGTACAGTAGCAGACTGAACACTCAGGACATTAAAAGAACATAGCAGATGAGCCATATCGGAACAAACAGGCAAATAATACTCAAATTTCCTAGAAGGATGTAGAAGAGAAAGGGGAAAGCGGAAAAGAACAAGATGGGGGAAGAGAAAAATATATGGGAGGGGAAGGGGAAGGGATTCCCTGGGACCAGGATTGATCACAATTGCTGAACCTGCGACACTGCCACGCTAAAGTAGACAGTCCACCTTGCCCACTGGAGGGAAAACGATTCCAGCCTACCCACACAGGCGGCATGATATCGTTCAATATCAAAGGTGGCCTTCAATTTGCCTTTCCATTCCGCCAGTGTGGGGGGTGTATAGACTTTCAATGCAAAGGAATACAAGCTTTTGCAACCGTAATCGCTAGTAACCATTGGTATTTAGGCAACAGAGCTGACCTAGCTGAGGTGGGCAATATGTTCAACATAACCAATTCCGGTGAAGGAGGAGGGCAGTGCGGGAAGAGCTGATTTAGTTCTGTAAAAATCTCTGTCCAATATTTGCTAATGGCTGGGCAGAACCACCATATATGACTCATCGTGCCCTGATGTAGTCGACATCTCCAGCATTCTCCTGAAACTGAAGGATAAAAGCGTGCAATTTTTTGAGGGGTCATGTACCATCTCGTTAAGATTTTGTAGTTGATTTCCCTGAGAGACGTACTTGTTAACATAGAGGACGTAAGGGAGATTGATGATTTCCAAACATCACTAGATATTGTGCAGTTTAAGTCCCTCTCCCAGGCCACCTGGAAAGCCCATCTAACCCGACAACGGGGAAGCAAGAGGAAGTTATAAATGCGTGATATAGCCCTTAAAATAAACTTATCTTTGGCAAAGGATTTTTCAAAGGGAGTGAGGCAGTCTGTGAGAGGCACCCTCTTGAAGTGCTTACCCAGAAAGTTGCGTATCTGAATATACCGCCACCATTCCGGCGCTGGTAAAGAATGGGTTTCGCAAAGAACCTGGAAAGATAAGAAATCAGAGTCAGAAAGAAAAGATTTTACAGTATGCAGACCCACAGAAGACCACTTAGAGAATGCCCCAGGGGATAACCCAGGTGGGAAGCTAGGATTACCTATAAAGGAGAGATGAGGGGATGGAAAAGGGGCCAGGGCTCGTTGGTCATTGAGACGGTGCCAAAATGCTAAAAGATGGCCAAGGACCGGGTGTTCCAAACAGCCCCTAGGGATATCACTCTTCCTGCACCAAATAAGTTGGTCAGGAGTAACCTCGGGAAATGATTGCTGTAGCACCGAGATCCAGCCAGCCTGCCGCGTGGATACACGACCCAGAACAAACAAAACAGCTGTATGACAAGCTGCTTAATACAAAGACATATCTGGAATGCTTAATCCTCCACGGGACGCAGGCTGAAACAGCAGCGAGCACGGTAGACGGGGCCTCCTGTATCTCCAGACAAAGGAGAGAATCAATGACTGAACCTCTTTAAGCACAGAAGATGGAATTCTTAAAGGGATGGTCTGAAACAAATACAAAAGCTTAGGCAGTACCATCATCTTGACCAGGTGAGTTCTCCCTATCCATGAAACATAGAGAGAATTCCATCTAAGAAAATCCTGCTTCAAGGAGGAGAGTAGCGAAGAAAAATTTAGTTGAATGATTTCATCTAAAGAAGGAGTTAGGAGGATACCGAGGTATTTAATTGAGTGGGTCGCCCACCGAAATGGAAGGGATCCCTCAAGTTCTACCTTATCTGCAAACGGAACATGTATGCCTAATAATTCAGATTTAGTCAGATTAATCTTGAATCCCGAAAATGTAGCAAAGTGAGGTAGATCGGTCAACCTAGAAAGCGAGGAAGTTGGATTAGTAAGGAACAACAGGATGTCGTCCGCAAATGCCGCCAGATGAAATTCCTCAGAGCCAACCAAAATTCCTTTAATTAAGGGATCAGATCTGATAAGTGCTAGCAATGGTTCCAATGTCAGTACAAAAATGAGCGGAGAAAGCGGACATCCTTGCCTGGTCCCATTTGAGATAGAGAACCCGGAGGATAACGCTCCATTGGCCTTCACCCTCGCAGTAGGGGCCGCATATAAGGATAGGATAGAGGATAAAAAATTAGGGCCCAAACCAATCCACTCCAGGACCGCCTTCATGTAAGGCCACTGAACTTCTATCAAAGGCCTTTTCGGCATCTAAAGATAGAAATACCGTAGATCTGCCAACCTTCTGAGCATGATGTAATAGAGTAATCGCCTTGATGCTGGTGTCCCTCACTAATCTTCCAGACACAAACCCTGCCTGGTCCACGTGGATCAAGGAAGGCAAGAATTGCTGCAATCTCCTTGCCAATAATTTCGCAAAAAGCTTTAGATCAACATTAAGGAGGGAGATGGGCCTATAGCTGCTACAATGAAGAGGATCCTTGCCTGGCTTGTGTAAAACCGTAATGTGAGACTCCAGAGACTGAGTTGGCCAGGAAGCCCCCAACCGAATAGCATTAAAAGTGTCCAGCATAAATGACAACAGAGTGTCCTTGAAAGTTTTATAATATGAAGCCGGATAACCATCAGGTCCTGGGCTCTTGCCCAGCGATGTCGAGTTAAGGGCATCCTCAAGCTTGATCTTGGTGAACGGAAGATCAAGTGTTTGAGCATCCTCTGCTGGAAGTCTCGGTAGGTTGGCTTTTTGCAAAAATTCAGCGATTACAGATGAAGGTTCAGCAGATGCATCAACCCTCGAAGCACCCAAATTGTACAATGATGCATAATAAAGTCGAAATTCCTCAAGAATGTGCACAGTCCTGGAGGCAAAGGAGTTCCCACCACGACGTATTTGGGAAATGAACATCTGATCCCTCTTCATCTTAACGAGCTTAGCCAGCAATTTCCCTGACTTATTACCCCTCAAGTAATTTTGATATTTGAACCACATATGCGACTTAACGCATTGGGCTTGTAGGATACTATGCAGGTCAGCGCGTGCCTGTGACAATTCCTTTAAAAGCACCGGAGACTGTAACTGTTTGGGTCGACTCTCTAAAGCACGAATGGTGGCCAAGAGGTGATCAATACGCTTAGTCCTTTCACGTTTCTTAAAGGCGCATAAGTTAATAAGATGCCCTCTTATAACACACTTGTGGGATTCCCAAATGATAGGCAATGGGATATCGGGAGTCATATTATCCATCAGAAAATGAGAGATTTCCGAATTTATAAGAGCCACCACCGAAGGATCATTGAGCAAAGAATCATTAAGCCTCCAAGATATTAGCCTTCTCGCGTGGATTCAAAGCAAGGGACATAGAGATAGGGGAATGATCCGATAAAGTCTGCGATCCAATAGACGCAGATGTCAAAAAATCGAGATGGAAACGATCAATAAAGAGGTAATCGATCCTGGAATAAGACTTATGTACTGCCGAGTAAAAGGAATAGTCCCTATCTAAAGGATGTAAAGTACGCCAAGAATCCAGCAAATTTCTAGCAGAGAGCAAAGAGTTGATAGACCGCAGTAGAGAATATCTGAGCGACGATGTCCTAGAGGAACAATCCATTGTAGGATTGATGGGAACATTAAAGTCACCCCCAAACACAATGGTGCCCGCCTGAAAAGAGTCCAGGATTTCTAGAATTCGCCTTAGAAAGGGCAACTGGCCCGAATTTGGGCAATAGACATTAGCCAAGGTAAATATTTTATCACCCATCATACCCTTGACAAACAAGTAACGTCCTTCCAGATCCACCACAGTATCCAGCAAAGTCCATGGCAGGGACTTATGGATCAAGATTGCTACACCTTTAGTCTTCTCTGCCGAAGAGGCAAGCCACACAGGATGAAAGTGTGAGGAAGATATTGGAGGATGTCGACCACGAGCAAGATGGGTCTCCTGCAGAAATACAGTCTGTGACTTTAGGCGGGAAAGTTCCCGAAAAATCAAAGAGCGTTTATATGGACTGTTCAAACCCTTGATGTTGTATGACAGGAAATTAAGGTCAGCCATGATTATCTACAGGGGATAAGCTGCGCAGGAGCAGAAGTTGCACAGGTGGTCCCAAGGAGAGAGAGAGAGAGAGAGAGAGAGAGAGAGAAAAAAAAAAAGGGGGGGGGAGGGAGAGAATAGGTGACGGGAAAGAGGAAAGGGAGGGGAGGAGGAAAGCAGGAAAACATGGGGAATAGAGAAGGAGAGAGATGGAAGGAAGAACAGGGGAGTCAGGTCCAGGGAAGGGGAAGAAGGAAAGAGGGAAAGAAAAGGAGAGGAGGAGAGCAAAGGAGGAAGAATAAAGCAGGTATGCCCATAGTGATCAGCAGTATCAGAATAAGGAAATAACACAATATTAATACAACATTCCCAAGTAGCAGAATAAGTCGCGTCCTGAGGTGCCACCCCAGAAATTACCAGGGAGCGTCTCAGGAGGTGTAAGCGACAAGGGCCCAAGGGCCTGGCGAGCGAGCCATAGCCCAAAGGGTACTTGCAACATGTCAACCAGATGAGCGTGATACTAAGAAACAAAATATTGAGAGAGTTCTCCATTAACGGACAGTAACACATACAAGAAAGAGCATCTACATGAGTTATAAATAAAACAAACATAATTCCCCATGCAAAAGAAACTAAAGGGATGTCCAAGCAACGCTGGGCACCCCCAGAGTCCACCCAAGATTCAATCCCGGGCAGCCAAAGAGGGAGGAAAGAGCAAAGGAACCAGATCAGATCCTGTCCACAAAACAAAACCACGCCAAGCTTGGAGATCCGCTAATTATAAAGGCATACATGAGGGCAGTCAGGTCCACCCAAACTAATGTCTATACTGGGCTGAGAGGTGAGTATACACCTAGGGATCAATACAGTCAGATCAAACAATAAAACATATTAATCCTGAAAAAAGAAAAAATAGAATAGCGGAAGATTAGGATAAACAATCTACCCCAAGTGGTATGTAACTCAGGGGTATATCTTCCTCTCTAAATATACATGAGGCCTAACACAAGAAACATAAAATGTATAGGCAGCTACCTAAAATAAAGACAAACAAACATGCCCGTAAAACAAATTGAAACCCACTTCATCCCACCCCCATACCCCAAATGGCATATAATAAGAATTAAAGTCTGTAAACCCCTTTATACTTTACCAGTCCCAGACAAATACAGAACAGTTGAAAACAGGGTACAGTCCAAAAAGTCCACCAGCTATGAAGTCTGGTACTCGAGGGACAGGCAATAAGCACCGTCGAACCTCAGAGTCAAAACGTACAGCCACTGGGTAATATAGGAGATTCTTCAAGCTGGGGTAGCGTCCATTTGTGGCTGAGGTTCAGGAGGTGTTTTGTTACGACGTCTCTTCGGTAAAGGCTCACCAACCAAGTGCCATCGCATCCTCTGGTTCGCTTGCAGTTGCTCCGCCGGATGTTTCGGACGGTCCTGAGGAACTACCGGGACCGCTATCCCTAAAGCTGCGCTAAAGGTATCCACTTCATCCGGATGTCTCAGGACATGTGTGCGGCCTTCCCGTTGTACCTGGAGATGGAATGGGAACCCCCATTTATAGCGTATCTGCAGGTTACGCAGATGGTCAGCCAGGGGTTTCAACGCCCGTCGTTGTTGCAGGGTAAAGGGAGTGATATCCTGATAAAGCTGTAGGTCACAACCAGCATACTTGATTATATCCATCTCCCTAGCTTTAGCCATCACATGTTCCTTATCTGCGTAGTAATGGAAGTGGCAAATTATGTCCCGCGGAGGATCGGAAGGGAGGCCCCGTGGTCTGAGTGCCCTGTGTGCCCGGTCTAAAAGGAGAGCAGAATCCAGCGGTGTCCCCAAAATATGAGCAAAGAGGCTCTGTAAAAATGCTGGTAAATCCTTAGCCGGGGTTGATTCAGGAACATTCCGTATCCGGACATTGTTCCTCCTTCCTCTGTTTTCTAAGTCGTCAATTTTATATTGCAAAGTTGTGAGAGAGTCGGTCTGGTCAGACACAATCTGTTCCAAATTGAGAAGTTGAGCTCTTAGCCCTTCCACCGATTCCTCCATCTGGTGAACTCTATGGCCTAGGCTCAGAAAGTCTTTCCTCAAGTCCGCAATATCAGCTCTCAGGGCCTGCTTAATATCCGCCGCTAGGTTAAGTAAATCCACCTTGGTAGGAGGCGAGGCCAAGTCCAATGGCGCACCAGCTTCCATTTGCCCGTCTGGAGTGACTATTAAGTCCTCTTGTGGAGCACCAGCGGTGTGAGACACAGGGGATGAGCCAACCTCCGCGTCATCTGATCCAGTCCTGGAGATTCCGGGGTTTTGACGCAGCAAGGAGGCAATGTCTACTACCTGCGCGGGAACAGATTTCAGTTTACGACCTCTCCCACCCTGACGGTGAGACCGGTTTTTAGTCATCCGTATAGGCTGCAGAGTAAGAGTGGGAAGAGGAAGCCAAAAAAATTCACAATTAGGGGAATTATAAGCCAAATTATAAGCTGGATGCTCAGGAGCTAGATCAACACGCGTCCATCTTCTAGGCGCGGTAGCTCCACCCCCCTTAATTGAATTTTTAAAGTAATTCAACTTGGTAAGAACGAAGTTTAGAACTTTGTAGCATTCTCTTAAGACAGAAATATGCAACTAGAATTGTAATAATGTATTAACCCTTTTATGGGGAAGCTCAAGTGTATGCCTATTTGTATAACACTGGGATTGTAGGGAAGAGTTTTTTCGCTATTGAGCCAATAATGCTTGGAGTTATTTACCGGAGTATACATCATGCTTTAATCTAGTATCTTATTGGTTGCTCCATTGAGAGGCGGGTATAGGTTTGACTATAAAACACAGTCTTTTTGTTTGTCTGTGTTTGCCTCTGAAGTCCGGTCACCATGACGAATCGCATCAGGATAGTTTAGAATGTTGGAATTAATGATAGGTCTGAATAGAACGGCATGGAGTCGACTAGCCACTCTAAGGAATGATAGAGACTGATAGGCTTGCACTACAGGTCAACTTTTATTGTAAATGAGTTCTCCTTTGATAGCAGATTAAGCTGCTGTGAGATTATAGACGCAGGTAATGGTGTGCTGTATTATACTTTCTGTGACGTCCAATACAGGTTACTGGTAACTCTGGATAGGCGATCCGCCCCTTTAATTTTAGGCAGGGGGTAGAGCCTACCTTCCCTCCTTGGCTGCAGCTAGCCAACCAGCTCCAGTAAGATTTGTTCCTTGGTGAAGACACAGGCATGAGAACAGTTCTGCTATAGTTTTAGAAACTTTTTTTATTTTTCTGGTAGAAATGGAATACGGCCATTAGGCAGATTACTATAACTGACAATGCCCTTAGATGTGGCTAGCTCCGTAACCAGGTGCTTTTTTGTGGACCTTAAGCATTGGGGAGAAAATCTTGGGTTCAAGTTCTTTCCTCAGGAGTTGCCCACCGAGGCTGCTTCTTAATACATGGTAGTCTGAAGACAGAAGATCTGCAGGAAAGGTGAGCAACCCTTTGAATGCTGCTGATCCACATGTCCCACAGTGCCCCTCCTCACAGGGGTTTTCCTTTGGAGTTCTTATTGCACTCAATGGGTTTATCTGTATGTCTGGTGGGTGTTTTAGAGCAGGTTTATGTGGTAACTTAACCCTTTAGCTGCTGGTTTTGCATCTTTTGAGGGGTGGGGGGGGGGTCTGGCACTTTCCCTACTGGGTTCAGTATTTTTTGGGTATCCTAACATGTTCTAGTGGTGATTCAGGTGCTTTTATTTTACTTTGTTAACTTTGCAAAATTTAAGTTTCTGCTTTACCGCATAGACACCATTGCTCCATTCACTTCTATGGGACTGCACAGTTTGGGACATATCTCTGCAACCTCTCAACGTAGCGACTTCAGAGATGGCTCATTTTAATTGTCTGCCCTTGCTCTTTCATCCGGTTAATGCTTCAAGTGTGTTGGGGGGCTTAGTGGGCTTTGGGCACTGTTGGGGTACTTTTTATGGGAAAACTACATTTCCCATGAGCGCTTGTTTCGCACGCTCACTTCTTATTGGTTCCCACCGCAGCAGCCATTTTGTGCCTTTTACAGAACAAGTACCCTACACAGGGCTTGGACTCTCCTCCTCTCCTCTGCTGATTAACCCTTCACCTGCCAGATAAGTGTATGTTAGCAGTTTCTGGGGTGAAATTTTAATCTTACACACTGTAATTGGGTGATTCTTTATACTGTAACGTTTTTGACACTGTGAGAATGTCTAATCCATTGGAGCTTGGGGCCAGGCCTAAGATTAAGGGCGCTGGGGTCTCTGTGTCCCCTACTGCGCATTGCTCCATGTCATTCAGGGTTGCCTAGAGAATTCTCAGGGACCTCCAGCCATGCATTACAGCCAGTTTGGGCGCAAGAGTTCAAGGCTGCTACTAGGGACCTCCGGTCTACATTGCAACTCGTTCCATTCATGGCAGACCCCTTCTTCAGTGAAATCTTCCCTGCCTAAACCGCAAGGAGTACCTGACGTATCCGATTCCTCTGATGAGGAACTGTTAGTGGATTCAGATCTTGAGGAAAATTCTGCTGTGGGCTCCTCTCAGTTTTTTGGGGACCCCTTTAAGGCTGACCCTGAGCCCTCGGCTGAGGGCCTGATCAGGGTTGTCTTGACTACCCTAAACATTCCTTTAGTTCAGGAGGTTTCTTTGGATCCCTCTGCTGTGTTTCAGGAGCCTAAAAAGCCCCTTGATTTCCACCTATCCCCACTCTTGACCGCCTTGTGTCTGAGTGGAAATCTCCGGACAGAAAACCTTCTGTTTCCAAGAAATTTGCCAAGCTTTACCCCTTTTCTGAGGTGGAGCTTGCTCAGTGGGTTCATCCCCCCCCCCCCCCAAAGTGGATGCTCCTATTTCCAGGCTATCTAAGTTTACTGCCTTGCCAGTTTCTGATGCCTCTGCTCTGAAAGACTGGGCTGACAAGACACTTGAGGTTTCCCTCAAGTCCATTTTCGCCACTGCTGGTACTGCCATGCGTCCCACTTTAGCTTTGGCATGGGTTAACTGGGCCATTGCAGTGTGGACTGAACAGCTCACCCTGGCTGTCCGTCAGGGTGCTCCTACTTCGGATATGTTGCGGCTTCTTGCCAACATTTCCAAGGCCAAGCACTGTTTCTGCTGTCTTGTTTGGTGACTAGGGTTTCCACCATGTCTGTAGTTGCCAGACGGGCTCTTTGGCTCATGATCTGGTCTGCTGACACTGCTTCCAAGAAAGCCTTGCTCTCCTTACCTTTTCAAGGCACACCATTGTTTGGGCCAGATCTTAAGGATCTGATTAGTGAGGCCACAGTGGGTAAAAGTACACTTTTGCCTTTGGTCCCTAGGAAGAAAACGCCTCTCAAGCGTAATCATTTTTTTTCGTTCCTTTCAGACAGAGACACGTCCGAAGAACCAGGCGGTTCCCTCAGCTCCGCATACCTCCCCCAAGCCCAAACGGCAGTGGAAGCCCATGACTTACCAAAACCAGGTCCCCACTCTGCTGTGGGTGGTCGTCTGCGTCACTACTACAGCATCTGGGAGGATTCATTGGCGGACCCATGGGTTCTCCAGGTCGTGGCGGAAGGATACAGGATCCCTTTTGTCTCTCTCCCTCCTTTTCGCTTCTTTCCTTCTCATATGCCCCAGGGCACAGAGATACACCGTCTGTTCAGTGGCGCTATCCAGGCCCTTCTGGACAAGGATGTTCTAGAGCCGGTTCCAGTTCAGGACAGAGGTATGGGTTTTTACTCAAACCTCGTTGTGGTCGCCAAGAAGGACGGCAGTTGTCCCATTTTGGATTTGAAGGATCTCAATTCCTTTGTGAACAGGACCCATTATCACCAGGAGTCCCTAAGGGTGGTGATTGCTGCTATGTCCCCGGGGGAATGCCTTGCCTCTCTGGATCTTCAGGACATGTATCTACACATCGCCATTCATCCAGAGAGCCGGCAGTATCTCAGATTTGCCTGCGACCAAGGGCACTTTCACAGCTCCTCAAGTCTTCAACCATGTGCTTGGAGCTTTAGTATCCGTCCTCCACCGGGACTGCATCAGAGTCACTCCATACATGGATGACCTGCTTCTGAAGGCCCCCTCAGCAGGTTTAGGACTGCATTCATGCTCTCCCCTATCACGGGTCGATCATCAACATGGACAAGTCGGATCTTGTCCCATCCCAGCGTCTGGTCTTCCTGGGCCTTCTTGTCGACACTCAGCAGAGCATGGTGTTTCTCACAGAGGAAGTGGCTCACCAGATCGCCCAAAGGGTATCTGCTGTTTTGGCTCAAGAAGCTGTCATCTCTAGTGGGGAAATTCATCTCCACCATAGAAGCAGTCCCGTTTGCCTTTGCTTAAACCAGGGAACTCCAGAGGTGTGCAGGGGTCAGCCGGACCTTCTGAAGACATCAGTATCCCTACCTCTTCATGTGGAACTGAATTTGTCGTGCTGGCTCGACCTCTTCAATCTGCTGAAAGTCAAGTCTTTCCTGGTACCTTCTGGACCATGGTGACTATGGATGCCAGCCTTTCAGGCTAGTTGAGTGGTCCTGGGTCGCCTCGGGGTCAGTGGTCTCTGGAGGAATCTCTCCTTCCCATCAACGTGTTGGAGCTTCGGGCATATTTCATGCCCTTCATCCTTGGACACCCCAGCTGGAAGACTGCCCACTCTGGGAACAGTCCGACAACGCCTCGGCCGTGGCTTACATCAACAAGCAGGGCGGAACAAGAAGTCTCTCAGTTTGGTTAGAGGTCAAGGCTATTTTGTCCTGGGCAGAAGAACACGTCCCTGCCATATCCACAGTGCACATACCTGGTGCAGACAACATCGTGGCAGACTTCCTCAGTCCATAAATGAAAGAGAGGCTCGCACTAGTAATATAAAGAACTAGGAGTATATTAAGACTTAAATAGTCCTGTGCTCTCAAGGGACAGAAAATTCTATGCATATAAACCAGGGAAACAGAGAACCCCCCCAGAAAGAAGTCCAATATAAAGAGACACACAAACTCCAAATACAAAAAATATCAAAAAAGTTTATTGCATATACAATCAAAACAATAAGAAAATATATAGACTCACATTTAAAACATCTTTAAAAACAATAAATACCCAGGAGGGGTACACTATTATGCCAAATAACAGGGAGTAACCCCCCCCAAAAAAAATGTACAATAAATATACAAACAAAATATCATAAATAGATATGACAGATGGGTCTCACAATGGCTAATAATATATCCACAGATAATAAATTAGGAGGAAGGGAAATAAACAAATACTCTTTCCCTAAGAAATAAATAAACAAACACCAACAAAGAAATATATCCACTGTAAATCAAATCTGTAAAATACAGGTAAAATAGTGTACAAAATGTAATAGGTGTGAATACCCCTGTATATATGCGCAAAAGTAACGAAGAAACACACGAAACTGTGTATTTAAACAATCAAATACAAGACCGAAATACAAAACGTTACCCCTCCAAAGGAAGCCACATATCCAGGCTTACGAGCTGCGGAAGAAGCCTTTACGAAGAAGCCTGTTCCCTTTCGGGTCACGGCTCATTCTACTAGATCTATTGGGGCTTCTTGAGCTCACAAGAACCAGGCCTCTGCTGATGTTGATGTGCTGGCATCGGCTGATGCCAGCTTTGGGAGGAAGATCCTGGAGGCTGTCTTGCCTGTCTAGGATCTTCTTCGGTTCTTGGTACTTCCTTCAATTTTGACCCCTATTGGATCTAGTTCAGTGTGCTGTGTAACAGTTGGGGTGTTGTACCCCTGTTCAGTGTCCATTGACACTCCCTTGTTGTTGGGCTATCTCTGATCTGATGGTTCATTCTGCTCTGGTAACTTTGGGGGCCTTGCGCCTGGTCCTTGCCTTACTTTCCGCCTCTGGGAAACTCAATGTTTGGACATCCCAGAGTTACCAGTAACCTGTATTGGACGACAGAGAAAAGATTTTAGTCTTACCTGTTAAATCCTTTACTCTTAGTCCATACAGGTTACTGGTCTCACAACCTGTCAAGGGACCATACTTGGCTCTCCTGTGGCAGACTATGTGGATGCTTTGGGGTCATGCTCACAGGAGTCTTCTTTCCCTTCTACTATCTAGTCAATACTTAGTGTCTCAAATCTTACTGGAGCTGGTTGGCTAGCTGCAGCCAAGGAGGGAAGGTAGGCTTCAACCCCCGCATACAATTCTAGAATTGTTCCTGCCTAATTAAAGGGGCGATCCCACAGTTACCAGTAGACTGTATGGACTAAGATTTTAGTCTTAACTGTTAAATCCTTTTCTCTTTAAATAGGTAATGAGATCGCTAGAGACTTGGAATACTAGCGTTCTCTTAATATTTACCTGTTACTAATTGTTGCCATTGACACTGCTTAAATTGCGATCTATAGTGCTGAGACACGGGTTGTGATCACTATCACTGTGTAGCAAAATACAAGGCCATATCTCAATAACAAGCATCAGCGTCCCCTTGATACTACTTGGATTGTTATATATACTGTTGAAATACGATCCGTTACTATAGTGTAGTGAGAAACAAGGGTGCTTGCTAACAGGCACCAGCATCCTCTAGCAGACTTCTAGAGTGATATGATTGGCAGGGATTAGTAATCCTAGATCATATATAACCAGTTAACAATAGCAACCCAGAGAATATAAGTGTTGCATCTACATAGATATGATGGGGGAACTAAGAGCACTAGCTAATGAATACAGTTGGAAATGCCATGGTTTTCACAAATTTCAGTACATTTGAAGGGGCTGAAATGTAAGAAAATGCCTTTTTTTTTTTTTCATTAGTGCCAACTTCTAGAGGCATTTGTGCACTCCAGGCTTGGGGTAACAAGGCAAGTCACCCCTCATTAGATGCGTCAGGTTGTCTTCTTTCCAAAATGGTATGGTTTATCTACCTTTTCTTCAATTTTGAAGGTGTTCTAGCCATTTTTGTACAGGCAAGTCACATTTGAGAAAATGTTAGAAACATCAGAGGTTGTAGTAGGTGTAGTTTTCTACTTCTAGCACCCCCTAAGGTAGGTCAACTCATACCAACAGAGTCATTTGACTCCTAAGAGCACTAGCTAATGAATGCAGTTGAAAATTCCATGGTTTTTACAGAGCTCCATACATTTGAAGGGGCAGAAATGTAAGAAAATGCCTTTTTTTTTTTTTTTTTTTTTTTTTTTTTTTTTCATTAGCGCCACCTTCTGGAGGCATTTGTGCACACCAGGCTTGGGGTAAGAAGGCAAGTTACCCCTCATTAGATGCGGCAGGTTGTCTACTTTTCAGAAATATATAGTTTTATGTAGTTATTCCACTGTTTTAGGGTAGTTTTACCACAAAACCCTAGAATGCGCATATTAGTTTATTAAGTTGAAAATGTAATTTTGCGCTGCTGGTGATTAGGGCTCTACGCTAGCCATGGACGTAGGTAAAACTATACAAATTTGGTATTTTTTTACTCAGGGGACTCTGGGCTTTTTCAAATAATTGAAACTTTTTCAATCAAGGTAAATGTTTTTGATACATATTATGTGATTTTAGCAAAATGAGTAAATTTTCACTTTTTTTGTCATTATGACATCATAGCTTTTTGCACGATGTAAAATTCTCTTCATGTAAGGTACCACGAGAAATCTCAATTCGTTCTGAAAAAAACAATATATAGTTTTCCATATTTAACTAAAAATCCCCAGAGGAAATAAAGCATAAACAGAAGGATAGCAAAAATGCTGAAAAAGTGTCTGGCCTGCAGGGTACAGGAAATGGCCCAAGCCTCTGGCACTGAAGGGGTTAAATGGGGGAGGGGAAATTCCTTCTTGATTCCAAATGGCAATCAGATTTCTCCCTGGATCAACAAGCCCTAACTAAATATTAATCCCAATACTACTGTACATAGCCGTCTGTTATGCTATTTTAATTAAGTATCCAGGCCCCTTTTAAAGGCATCTAATGTATTCGATAGCACCATCTCCTCAGGCAGTGAATTCCATACCTTTATTGTCCTTAATGTAAAGAAACCCTTCCGCTGTTGTAGATTAAATCTCCTTTCCTCAAGTCTAAGCGGGTGGCCCCTTGTCCCTTGTCCTGTGTACTGTTCTGTTAATGAACAGGTCTTTGGAGAGCTTTTGTATGGGCCCTGAACATATTTATAGAGTGTTATCATATCCCCTCTAAAATGCCGTTTCTCTAGAGTGTACAAGTGTAACTTTTCTAGACTTTCTTCATAACTAAAACTTTCCATTCCCCTTACTAGTTTTGTAGCCCTCCTCTGCACTCTTTCTAGTTCCACAATGTCCTTTTTCAGAAAGGGCGCCCAGAATTGAACAGCATATTCTAGGTGGGGTCTTACCATGGTACTGTAAAGAGGCATAATTATATCTTCCTCCCTTGAGTCAATACCCCTTTTAATACATGCCAATATCTTATTGGCCTTTGCAGCTGCCAACTGGCACTGCATGCTACTGCTAAGTCTATTGTTGTCACGCTACCCCTGACCGCTCCTCCTACCTTCATTTCTGTTGGTGGCTTCAGGCTTTATCTACCTGGGTCAACCTCCAATCCTTGCTCGATTTTTGCGCCAATAGTCTAAGAAACCTTTGTCACAGAGTTCCCGTGTTGCTGATTCCGTGTACCTAACCCTGCTTGTTAACCGACAGAGTCTCTTGTCTTCTGCCCTTGGATCTCGACCCAGCTTTGTCTGACTACGTTTCCGTCTGTACCTCTGGCTCCTTGATTCGATTTCGGCTTGACTACGGCTATCCCTGACCACGCTTCTCTTTCTGAACCTTCTGTCTCGCAACAAGAGTCCCTCCAGCTGCTCCCAAGGTTTGGCTCCAGTCCACTCGATCCTACACCTCAGGTACTCAGATTGGTTTGGGTTGCCATCACTGGTTGCTCCGGTGACTGCCCTGGCCAGTCGAGGGTGTAGGGTCTCGCTAACCTCTTACCTGCTACTAGATCTACTAGGCCTCAGGTTCAGTGGACTTGCAGCCTGTCGACCTCCGGTTCTCTCTCGAACCTTTTCTATACTTCTCAACCTCAAACCAGTGGAGGGCAGTGGACTTGTAGTCCGTCGACCATCTGATCCTATCTCGAATTCCTTCATACCCCTAAAACCTCCGACTAAGGGGAACAGTGGACTTGTAGTCCGTCGACCATCCGATTCTGTCTAGAACTCCTTCAATACACCTAAATCTCCTACCAGTAGAGGGCAGTGGAGTTGTAGTCCGACGACCAACCTATCCAGTCTCGAACCTCCTCGAAACTCCTAATCCCATCTGAACCAGGCTCGAAGCTCTGCAGTACTGTGGACTGGATCATCCTGTCCTATTTCGAACTACCACATTGTTGCCCCTCTCAGAGACTGACAATTGTCTACCATAACTCCCAAATCCTTTTCATTTGTAGATTTCCCCAGAGAAACACCATTTAAACTATATGTTGCATTTTTATTATACCCAAAATGCATAACTTTACACTTGTCTATATTGAATCTCATTTGCCATTTGCCTGCCCAGTTACTCAATTTGTCCAAATCCTCTTGTAATGAAGACACATCCAGTTCAGACTTTATTACCTTACTTAATTTTGTGTCATCGGCAAACACTGATACATGGCTCCCTATGCCCTCTGGGAGGTCATTAATAAACAAATTAAAAAGAAGAGGACCCAGGACAGATTCCTGAGGTACTCCACTTATCACGTTTATCCAATTGGAGAACTTGCTATTTACTACCACTCTTTGCATTCTATCTTTCAGCCAATTTCCAATCCACACACAAACATTTTCTCCTAGGCCTATTTCATTCAATTTGTACAGTAACCTCTTGTGTGGAACCGTATCAAATGCCTTGGCAAAGTCTAAATAGATCACATCAACCGCCGCTCCCGCATCTATATTATTACTCACTTTTTCATAAAATGCGATCAAGTTAGTTTGACAAGACCTGTCTTTCACAAAGCCATGTTGGCTATTGCTAATGATATCCCTGTTCCAGCAGAATTCTTGAATATATTCCCTTAGCAACCTTTCAAACAGCTTCCCAACCACAGATGTCAAGCTTACAGGTCTGTCATTTCCTGGCTGTGACTTTGATCCCTTTTTAAGTATGGGCACCACATCTGCTTTACTCCAATCCATGGGCACCATACCTGAAATAAAAGAATCCCTGAAAATCAAATATAACGGTCTGGCTTAGCTCTTCAAGTATCCGTGGGTGTATACCATCTGGCCCCGGAGCTTTGTCTACCTTGACACCATTCAATTGTTTTAACACTTTTTCTTGTGGTAGCCAGTCCCATGCTTGCTGTGACTGTTCTGTAAAAGTAGTTTGCAGATTCTTGTCCATTGGGTCTTCCTTGGTAAAAATAGAAGAAAATAAATTATTTAGAATATCTGCCTTCTCTCTGTCTCTCTTGACCATCTCACCCGTTTCAGATAACAAGGACCCAACATTATCAGACTTTATGTTTTTGCCATTAATGTATTTAAATAATTTTTTTGGGTTGCTCTTGCTCTCCTTAGCAATATTTTTTTCATTCTCCAGTCTGGCTAATTTAATAGCCTTTTTACAGATTTTGTTGACATTTTTGTATTCTGCAAATGCCTCTGCTGATCCCTCAGCTTTGTAATGTTTAAATGCCGCTTTCTTGTTATTTATTTCATGAATTACTTTACTGGTTAGCCACATTGGTTTTAATTTGCTTCTTTTGTATTTGTTTCCAACAGGGATAATTTTGTGTGCTTTTTTGCAATGTTACTTTGAAGGCATTCCATTTACCTTCTGTGTTTTTTCCTGAAAATATTTTATCCCAGTCAATGAGACCAAGGGATGAATTAAACCTGCTAAAGTTGGCCTTTTTAAAATTGTGTTTTGGTGGAACCTTACCAAATTGCTTTTTTGAATTAATCTCAAACGATACCATGTTATGGTCAGTATTCCCTAAGTGCTCCCTAACTTGGAAGTTCTTCAATGTCAGTTATTACCAGATCCAGACAAAAAATTGTCATTCAACAAGTTCAGAAACTTGCTGCTTTTAGCAGAATTGGCTGTTCCATTTTTCCAGTCTATTTCTGGATAATTAAAACCCCCCATAATTATAGTTCTCCCTATTTGAAAATCCTTTTCTATTTGCATTAATAGCTTTGATTCTTCAAGGTCACCAATATTTGGTGGTTTATAACAAATACCCATTAATATTTTCTGGGCAGTTTTACCCCAAGTGACTATTTCAACCCACAGGGATTCCACATGTTCACTACTGTCATCACATATAGCTTCCTGCAATTGAGGCAATAATGCTGGTTTGACATACAGACAGACCCCACCACCTCTTTTGTTTGACCTATCTTTTCTAAATAACTTGTAGCCCTCCAAATTGATTGACCAATCATGTGTGTCATCCCACCATGTTTCTGTTATGCCTATCAAGTCATAGTTTTCAATTTCAGCTACCAGCTCCAGTTCCCCTATTTTACCAGTTAAACTTCTGGCATTTGCAAGCATACAATTTATGCCACTGCTGTGTTCCATTTGTGATTTCATTTTGATGTGGTTTATAGGCTTCTTCCTATCATCTGTACTAACCCCGCCCCCAGATCCTCCCACCTGGTTATTAACTACATCGCCTTCCCTTTCTATACTATTTATCCCAGTACTTATTGGTCCCCACCCCTTCCTAGTTTAAAATCTCCTCCAACCGTCTAGTCATCCTCTCCCCAAGCACTTGAGACCCTCTTGCATTCAGGTGCAATCCATCCCTGCTATAGAGATTGTACCCCAAAGCAAAATCAGCCCAGTGCTCTAAAAACCCAAAGCCCTCCTTCTTACACCAAGACTTCAGCCATGCATTGAGCTCCCTAATCTCCCGCTGTCTCTGGCGTAGCGCATGGCACAGGTAGTATCTCTGAGAATACTACCTTGGAGGTCCAGTTCCTAATCTTACTGCCTAAATCCCTAAAATTACCTTTTAGGACTCTCCACCTTCCTCTTACTTTGTCATTGGTACCAATATGCACCAAGACAGCTGGATCCTCTCCAGCCCCTCCCAATAATGTCTGCAACATGCCGAACCCGGGCAGCAGCAAACCATTCGGTTGCTGCGATCAGAGCCACAGATTTCCCTATCTGTTCTCCTAATAATGGAGTCCCCTACCACCACAACCTGCCTAGGCTTCACTTTCCTCTGGATCCCCTCTGTGCTAGAGGAGCTGTTCTCCCGGCTGTTAGGGAGAACAGTCTTCTCCAGCAATTCCACTTCTGGGTTTGCCTCCCCAACATCTTCACTTAAATAAGCAAATTTGTTGTGATGGAAAAACTCAGGACTGGCTGCCCTCTTCCTCTTCCCTCCCCCACTGCAACCGCTTCTGTCACCCAGCTATGTGCCTGGTTCCCTTCTAGCTGATCTCCTCCCTCTTTGCTAGGTGACCCAGCTAGACTCTGCTCAGTTAGCAAGAGACTCCTCTCAAGGTTGTCAATATCTCTCAGTGTTGCAATATGATTCTCTAGCGCTCCAATCTGAGCTTCTAGAAGGGCCACTTGCTCACACTTGCCACAGCGGTATGGACCCTGGAACCGCTGTTCCAAGCATGCATACATATGGCAAGATGCTCACTGAGTGAGATCTCCAGACTTGCTCATCATGTATGGTGCAAATGTGAGTTCTTAAAAATGTAAACAATTTACCTGTTTTCCTGTAACTCCTGTGTTGCACTAACTGCTGTGTTTCACAAACTGTGCACTTATTCCAGATCACTTAGTAAAGAGCACGCTCTATTTGTGAGCAAGCTCTGTGAGTTCTGTACCTAGATTTATACAGGCCTACACAGGTGATCACAAACCCCACCCTTAATTAACTACTCACACTCCCAGAAAAACACAACCTTTTACACTTTAACCCTTTAACCTTCTTAATGCAGGTTAGGATGGAAACACAAAATCAGTATATTAGAACACTTTTCCAGTGCTATGATGTCCAAACTGTTCACTTAATCCACAGCACACTGCAGTTTGTAAGGTGGTGTGACTCCTTGCAAATGAAAATCATGGCCTGCTGAATGTCCTGGTGTGAGTGAAAATGACGCCCGGCTGTAAACTCCTTCCAGAGATGATGTTAGATATCGGTGTGACTCCATGCAGAGATTTTCACAGGAGTGCATATAGGGCTTAGGGCCCCATGCTCAATCCTGTGAAAATCACGGCACGTCTGGAGAATCCAGCTTCTTCTTTATAGTAATACAAGTTGAAAGGCCCATTTACACGAGCCACATTTCCATCTCTGTAGGCATGAGCAGTACAGAGTGGCCACTCCGAGGCTGATACGGAGCGAAGAGCTCCGAATTCAGACTGGAGTCCTCTCTGTACGACGCTGGTCTGAATTCGGAGAGCCTCACTCCATAACAGCCACGGCGCGGGCAGTCTGTACTGCGCATGACTAAACTGCGTGCAGCCGTCGCTACTGCACATGACTGCTTCTGACAAACCTTAGCGAATTATTATATAGGATCGTATTAACCAGAGTGGCGTGCACTGCTTTTCTGCACCCCTCTGGTCCTTTAAGGGCTTTATTCCTATTCATGTTTGTGTGGGTCCCTTCTAAAACCCTGGATGCTAGAAGCTGCCCCAGCACCAATGGGTAAATGGCTAAACCTGGGTAGAAAATAGTTGTAAGTCCTACCCAATACAAATTCCACTCACTGTATGATTTGTCACATACATACATTTTGTATAATGTGAAGGTACAATTTGACTGATATCTCTGCTCCCTTGCAGAAGCAGTCCTTGGGAACACACTCCTGCTATAGGTTTTAAATGGCCTTTCCTCCAAGACAGAAATTTTCAACTTCAGATACTGCCAGCACAACATAAAGGTGCAGTGATTGAACCTTGCTGAGAATTTATTTTATTCAGTTGCATCCACTTATGCAACAAGAGCCTTTTCTGTTTACTGCACTTCTCCAAGACATATGAATGGGCAACCACATGATGTATAATTATAACGGGAAACACAATTAACAAAAACCATGTGTGATTTTTTTTTTTTTTTTTTAATGTTCTAATGAGTTGGCCCGTTGAGACTAACACCTCAAATGCCTACTGTACATTTTAAAAAGAATAATACATCTGAAAACCAACAAAACAATTTTTTTCACTATCCCACTCACTTTGGTCATCTAAATCCCACTTCAAATTCATTATACAGTTTCTACAGAAAATATTCCAGTTAATTAAAACATTGAGATAAAACATTTAAATATATTCGTTCTATTTAAACCCTTAAATATCCCCATGCGTTTGCCATAAAGGGCATATGTATGCACACCTAAATAAAGTAGAGGTTTCAAAGAGGATTCTGTAAGTGCCTCCACCAAAGAATTGGAACTAGGAGAATGTTGTAGACCTTAATATAGCCAGTCTGTGGACAGGCTTCCCAGTTTAAGTCAAAAAAGATTCCCTGTGGATAAGTCTCTAAAGTCTACTATAGGGTCTTGCTTCTGCAGACTGCTCATATAGATTCATTTATAGAACGTTTGGGTAACAGTTGTGCATTTCTGGGCAATGCTTTGAGGTACTAGGCTGAAGAAAGCTCCTTTTTGTATATTTCACCTATGTTGGCCAGATCTAGTACATACTGGTTTAGTCATCCTGCCAATATACTGAATGCTGCAGAAACACATCAAAACAAAAACAGCTTGTCTAGAACTACAATCTTAACCCCTTAAGGACCCATTGCGGTCCTGGACAGTCATGGCTTAAATGATGGCAATGTGCCTCCGTGCACACTGCTATCATTAATTCCAGGCTGAGACTGAACGCTCCGAGACCGGGGCGTTCAGTCTCAGCCCTTCTTGCTTGTGCTGGGTCATGTGATCGCTGTAGCGGCGATCACAAGTACCGGCATTCTGAGTGATAGAGGCAATACGCAAAGCATGCTGCCTTATTGTCTCGCCTCTGCCTCTGTCTCCCTTGCTATCAAAGTAAGGGAGAGAAAAGCAGAGAGGAGACACCTAGTGTTTTAAAAAACACAACACTTACAAAAAAAAATCTCAAACAATATTGGTAGTGTGATTGTTGTGGAGCCATGTAATACACTTATACACACTGCCAAATGTCAGGGATAAAAATGTGACAAAATAGGGTGGGAAAAAGGGACATGGGGATTTTCACTCGGGGGACAGTGGTCACTTTAAACTGAGCATTTTGTACATATGACTGACTGGTCATACCTTTCATGCAGTCTCCCAAGAGAAAAAACAAAAACAGTGGGTTTTTTTTTACTTAAATCTCATTTTAATTCAGTCAGTGGTGAGTTATGCATATAAGTGGGGTATCAAAAGAAAGCCCTATTTGTGCTTAAAAAAAACAGTATATAAATTATGGGGTTGGAATAAAAGACTTTAGAAGGAAAACACTGTTGAACAAAGACATGGTCAAAAAGGTCAGAATTGTTCCTGTCCTTAAGTGAAAATGACCTCGGATTTTCCTGGTCCTTAAAGGGTTAAACCACTTATGGCTTTTTCTTCAATATACAGAAACTTTACACTTATAATATTGCTGACCTAACATACATTTACATATGCAATTAGTAGTGATGGGGGTGTGAACAGGAGGGGTTCAGATATTCACTTTCATCAGGCATAGTGCCCTATGATTGGAGGAAAGCTGATGTAGTTCCATTGTTCAAAAAGGAAAATAGACACGTGAGCTTGACTTCCATAGTGGGTAAAATATTAGAAGGGTTTCTGACTGACAGTATTAAGAACTATGTGAAGACAAACCTTATTAGTAGGAGTCAGCATGGTTTTATGAAGAATAGATCATGTCCGACTAATTTACTTGCATTTTATGAAAGTGTAAGTGGTATGGACAAGGGAATTGCTGTTAGTATAGTTGGATTTTGCAAAAGCCTTTTGATACAGTGCCTCACAACAGGTTACTGCATAAATTAAAAGGTTTTGGTTTGGGTGGTGTTATCTGTACCTGGATTGAAAACTGGTTAAAGCGAAACTACCACCCTATATAAAGTTGCCCCCCCCCCAATAACTAGGTATATAACAACTAGTTTCTTAATAGTGCTATTATCTCACACATGTACCAGGTTCTGAAGTAACCCTTTTTCTTCTGAAACCGGCGCTCAGGCTTGCACGCAGACATCTTGGCTTAGAGATGCCTGCGCTGTCCATCCCAGCCTCCCCTAGGAGGCATTGCATGGTTCCTTATGGCACCGGAAGGGACTGACGGCACAGGTGTGCAGACTGCTCTAAAGCAATAAGCCTGGCCGTCAGTCTCAGAAGAAAAAGGATTACTTCAGAACCTGCTACTTGTGTGAGATAATAGCACTATTAAGAAGCTAGTCGCCATATGCCTAGCTATTGGGTGGCGACTTTATATAGGTTGGTAGTTCCACTTTAAATGATAGGTGGCAGAGAATTGTTGTAAATGTAACCTTTTCAACTTGATCTAAAGTTATAAGTGGCGTGCCACAGGGTTCAGTCCTGGGCCCAATGCTTTTTCATTTGTTTATTAATAACCTAGAAGTGGGAATTGAAAGTAGCATATCCGTCTTTGCTGATGACACTAAAGCTGTGTAAGGAAATATATACAGGGATGGATGTCTCTTCTCTGCAGAAGGATTTAGATAAATGGGCAGGAAAGTGGCAGATAACCTTACATTTATCTACATTAAATGTTATGCATTTGGGCTGTAGAAGCAAACATGTTACATTTACTCTGAATGGGAAACAGCTTGGGAAATTCTCATTAGAGAAATATTTAGGAGTACTGATGGACTATAGACTTCCCAGCATTTGCAGAGTCACTTGGCTGCTTCAAGAGCAAATAGGGTACTAGCCTGCATAAAAAGAGGTGTAGATGCAAGGAATGCTAATATTATGATACCTCTATATAAATCCTTGCTTAGGCCTCATCTAGAATATGGAGTACAGTTTTGGCCACCAGTTCTTAAAAAAGAAATTGTTGAACTGGAAAAAGTGCAGAGACATGCAACAAAACTCATAAAGGGATTGAAGGAGTTATAAAGCGAGATTAGCCAAACTGGGTTTGTTTACATTCGAGAAGAGTTGTCAAAGGAGTTATATGATTACCATTTACAAATACATTCAAGGTCAATACAAAGAACTATCCAATGAATTATTTACTCAAAGAGCTGAGCTAAGAAAGAGGTCATCCATGAGTTCTTTGCCTCGGGATGTTGTACTTGCAGATACTGTAACTGCTTTCAAAACAGCAATGGATACCTATCTAGCGCAGAACAATATTGAAAATTTTGACAGATGGCTTCAATGCAGATAGATTGTTGATCTGATCCAGGGAACTGATTGCCATTTGGAGGCAGGAAAGACATTTTTTTTTTACCCACTTGGAGCTAAATTGTTGTTTGCCTTGTCAACTATGTTATATTACTAAAATAGAGAGATAATAATGTCATAATATAAACATACATGGAATTGTTCATTGTAATTTTATTTCATTCGTAGTGTCTTGCGTAATATCTGTATCTTTGTATTCTTGAAAATGAAGTCAAAAGTTTCCCCCTTGCACCCCCTTCCATCACGTCGTTCAGAGATCCAAAAGACAGTTACTTGACTGGACTGATGTCAACAAGGGACAATATTGTCCCTCGTTGACATCTGTCCGTTCTGGCTTTCGGATCTCGGCGAACTGTGAACGACGTGGTGGAAGGGGGAAACTTTTGACTTGATTTTCAAGAACAATACAAAGATACAGACCTTATAAAAGACACTATGCATTATATCAAATTATATTGACCAATCACATGTATGTTTATATTATGATATTACTTTTTATTTAAATTATAATTTTACTTGATTTATAAATGCATATTTGCATTTTGAAACTATTCCCTGATGTCCTAAAAGGACCTTATGCAGAAAGTAAAATGAGCAAATCCAGATTATGGGGATAAATTAATTCCCAAAATTACCATTGGTTTAAATTGAGTTTTTAACACTTTGTGTGCCAGAGGGTGAAGCAATGCCTTGGATATCACTCTGGCACTCAGGGCTTTACTGCATAAGGACCAGTGATGCATCCGGTCCATCACAGGCATCACTCTGGATGGAATGCCAGATATGTCCTAGTAAGTGAAACCTTTCCAGCTCCCATGTTATACTATGGAACATCAACACTGAGCTTTTTCCAAACTAAACTTATGGCACTGAAACAACCTAAACACATACGGGACCATAGAGGTGTAGGTCTAGGTTAAACTATCTGCATCATATGGAACAAATTAAAATTCTTCAATTTCATTTGGTGCTTTTACCACCTTGGTTGCTAGAGATTTACCCTAACTTTGCAAATCAGTGGAATGTTTCATTTCATGATTCTTGCCCTTTTTCAATTGCTTCCCCTCTGGTGGAGGCCAAGCGTAATGAAATGTGTTGATAACTGGTCTGCATTAAATTCTGACCTGTATACAGTCTTTTTAAAGTCGACTCTAACCTAAGACTAATTTGTTTTATGAAGTATTACAATCTGTCCTACATTTTGTACGAACTGGTTTTCTATAAAAAGTATTTTATGAGAAATGAACCCAAATGTTTTGGTGATACTGTGGCACTTTTTGCCTATTCTGTGCACAGCATGTTAATAAGTTTGGCATGGAACATAACTAATCACTCGCTGTGCAAATAAACATGTCCCGCAGTGAAAAATGTTTCGACCAGGGCTATTTAATCAACCCTTCCAACTTTTGGAACAATGCAAACTTTACAGCTAAAAAAATGTTTTCTATAATATTGTTTGAGTATATAAAAGACCACCACTGTCTGCCTCCATTTGACTTTACATCTGATTTATGGTAAATTCTTCTATCCTGGTTTCAAGCCAAAGTATGGTCCTAAATGGGAAAGAGACCCTGGTTACTCATTGTATGCTACTCATTGGCCGCCGAGGATTGTAGTGCTATGGGATCACATCACTCCATCTAGTAATGCAAAGAGCAAGGCTTATAACCTAGTATGAATGATAGCTCACTCTGGTGTAGCTGTTCAAAATGGGCAAGGTCTTTTCTGATCCCTGCTGGAAGGGTTGCAGGCTAGAGGGTATATATTATCACTTATAATTGCCCCAAGATTTCTAAAGTCTGGGCTATAGTCAAATATAGCCAGAATAATTGTATCCAGCAAATTCACCTTGCCACTAGACATGCAGTAGCAGAACTATGGAATCAGCCACGCATTTCAAAAATAAATATTCTCACTCTGACATTTTCTTTTAACCTTGAAATGGAGAAATGGCAGCCTGTCGCCATAATAAGCTTTTCAAATGCCATAAAATCTGAATTCCTTCATTGTTAACACTTAATACAATTTCTTCCATCATGTAACATACCACATTAAGCATTTAGCTGTTATTCTTAATTTGCTTTCTTAACCCCTTGGTGACAAGGGCCTTGACACTAGGAGACGAGCAATTTTATACTTTTTACTATGCCTTTGTTTATCCATCCACAGAAATTATATGCCATTTTTAAACCTAACCAGGGCTTTATTTTTATGCCGCATTTATATGGACAACCCAACCATTTAATTTGATTACAATTTACAAAGGGGAGGGACAAAAATTTTTTTTTAATAGGTTTTCTTGTCACAAGTTGTACTCAGTTATTTAATTTTTAATAGAGTTTAGATAAAAAGTATAAAGTGGTATTCGTACCTCCCAAATGCCCTTTTTAGATATGTACTGTCTCTCCCTGGTATCCTCCGTTTAGGTGATCAGACTATGTGGTGTGTACATAAATGTTTTGCATCGCTCCAGAGTAATAAATATGTTTAACACCTTAACAACCTCCCTATCCTGGGGTGGGAAGCAGTTGAGAGGACCATAGCTTTTTTTTTTATTATTATTTTTTTTATTAAGTGGCATGCTGCCATCCCAGAATTCCATGATGTGCCAGGACTGTCACCGGTCCTTAACGTCCAGACCAGCGTGCCATTTCTGGCATGCCATACATCGTTAAGGATTAAACTTCATTATATTTGTTTATAAAACACATTTTCCCTGTGGGGATGTGTATTCTCTGCTTCTCTCTTACTCAGCGTCACTATGAGGGAAAGCAAGGCAGCGAACACTGACAAAGGCAATGTATAGTGTGTATAAATAGCCTTTGTCATTGTCTCAACCAGCAGGTGTGATTGCTGTAGCAGCAAGCACATGTACCGGTTCACCGGTGTAAAGCTGAAACTTGACTGCACTAGTTCTGGAGAAGTCCGTTAAGCCTCCCTGCAATGATCACAGAGCACTCTGAGGCATGCTGTGATTGTGAAATTGTTGACTTGCCGGGACGCTCACTTGTCCTTAAAGGACAGAAATTTGTGTCTGTCCTGCCACGTCACCCGTCAGGAAGAGGTTAATAGTTTTGTACCAGACTATTCTTACATTACCCTCTTCTTATGCTTTTGCATATAATTTCCTTCCCCTTTTTTTCTTTCTGTAGATTTCCCTCTCCCCTCCCCATATGTTTCAAAAGAAAGTTAAATTGCTAGTACAACATATTGCCTGTTTTTACATTTTTTTACTGAAATAAAGAGTACCACCTGGCATAGAAATGTGTAGTTTCTGAATAAGTTTTCTTTTACTTATTAGTAGATTTGGTTTGATACAGTCATAACTTAAAGACCCTGAGTTGGAATTATTTTAATATCGCTTTGTTTTTAGGAGGACACGTTTCAACGCTATGTAAGGCCAGAAATGAAACCACAGCTTTCTGAATTCTGTATTAACCTTACGGGAATAACCCAGGTAAACATTTTTTTAGGTATAAGAAATTTTAACATAAACAAAAGTAAGTTGCTTAGTCCCTCTGCTGTTGAGCCAGTGAGTGACAATCTGTTTTACTCTGTGGGCAGATATGTTGGTCAAAATCATACAATTGGCACTAGACAGAATTCTTAAGAGTTACCTATGAATATGAAAAGGTCTATACACATATCCTATATAATAAATTGCTAAAACGTGTGTAACGACAGTCATGCGCAGTAGAAACTGCTGCGTGTGCTGCAGTCATGCGCAAGTAGAGACTGCCCGTGCCACGGCTGCTACAGAGCTGGACGCTGCTTTGGAGCATCCAGCTGTGTATCGGCCTCAGTGCAGGCAGTCTCTACTGCTCATGACTGCCCTGCAACCGGCTGGCAGTGGCACTGTGGCCCGTTTAGCGGGCTCTTCAACTAGTATTTATATAAAATAATCTGAAAACATTAGGAACCAGAAGTATGCTTTTAGGAGCCTGTGCATCCATTCTTTGGCTCTTCTACACCTTGCATATTGCCCGCTGCATGTAAAGGACAGTAATTCAACTCCAGAAATCAGAAACTCACTTTGTGAGTTCAATGGTGAGGGCATTAAAATGTTTTGGTGTATAGAGTTAAGACAGACACCTTTTGTTTTTACCATAGCTTACTCTCTTTCCCTCATCCTTGCACTCAAAGTGTACATCAAACTTACAGAAATTATGTAAGACAATTTAAACCTGAAACAAGTCATGCTAGTGTTTACTGAACTGGCATTTGAGTGAATGCTCAAGAAGCAAAAATCAGTCTATACCTAAAGTGTGAGCATGAAAATGTACATTGCAGCTTCCTAACATGTACTAATATAGGCACTACTACAAGGTAGAATAAAACTAATAGAAATGTGCTTGCTTGAACAATTACTTGGTCATAGTCATAGTATTGCTGTCTTGAAACGTATAAACATGTGAATGTGTTCTAAAGTCATCATATTAATATCTACTCTCTAAAGTAATATAAATGCCTAACATTTATTGGGGATTTGTTTTTGGAGGCCTAAGATCTAGTCTAACACTCCATAAGAGCATTCATTGTTGCCTATTGCTAGGCTCTTTGAGTCCTCAGTACCATATGTGACAGTGCTGTATTGTCTGTCAAAGGCCTGAGATAACCTTTTTACGAATGTGTGTATGCTAATTGCCTTATGTCTACTCTTTCATTACAAACAAAAATATATTTGAATAGAATAACCTACACATGCATTAAAAAGGCAAGTTTTTCATACTATTAGGATGTCACTGCATGTGTAAAATGACTGATTTTGTGTAACTGTAAGTACTTGATATTTAAAGGGTTAGTAATGTCTAACATTTATTAACCCTAATATTGAAGGTATTAAAAAGATATTAATGTGCCAAGTCGTATATCTCAAACGTTTATGGTTTGAGAGATATAAGCACTGAAAGTCTCCCCCTCCCTCCCCTTTTCCAGATGTCAGCATGTAGCTGACGTCAGGAGATCCCAGTCCCACACCAGCTGGCGACTCTTGCTATCGAAGAACAAATACATCAGTGGAATGGTCTGCAAAGTGTCTTGCTAACCAAGCACACTTTGTAGACCATTCCAGTGAAGTACCTATTTTTCGATAGCGCTCATTCAGCTCTGCTGAAGAGCCACCGAATCAGCCGACACATCCACTGCTGACTGCTTTACAGCTCGTCAACAGGAGGGGTGAACTTTCAGCACTTATATCTCTCAAACCTTAAAGGTTTAAGAGATATGACTTGGCACATTAATTATCTTTTTAATACCTTCAATATTGGGGTTAGTTAATGTTAGACATTACTAACCCTTTAAAGGTTGATCAACCAGTTTAATTTTTTATGTGTTAGTGCTGTGTCCGTTTAAACACAATCCGTCAGGCCTTCAACAGACAATTGTAGCTGTAAGTTGTGGATCTAGTGAGCCCCTGATACAAAATAATTTTTAGACCCGATATTCATGGCGTACTACTGAAAAATCCTTAAGATTTTTTCATTTTTAACATTAACTGACCCACTAAAGTACTTTGGGCCCCTCATCTTTACATCAATGGTAGCTGCCTGGCTGCAGTATTTAATATTTATGAGATACATTGAAGCCAAAGTCTGTAATTGGCCAGTATTGACAATGGCCAGACAATATCAATAATTTATTTAGAAAGTGCATTTACCAGGGAAGTGGCTTTTGGAGCTCCAAAGAAGGCAGATTTACGGGATTCTTTATTATAGTGTTGAATAATCAGTGAGATGCTGGCTTTGAATCAGAGGTTATAGTTTGTATGGAGTGAGCATACTGCTCAGATAGTCTGGTAACTTTCCAGAGAAATAGTATTAAAGGGATGGTTATGTCCCAAAAAATGTTTTTGAAAAGTTCAATTGAAGGCAAAAAAACGTATCTCTCAAAACGCTATGGTTTGAGAGAGATCTGCATTCAAAGTTTGTTTCTTGCTGTCAGCTATAAAGCTGCCAGCAGGAGATCTGTGTTGGCCAACATGGAGGCTCCGCAGCAGAGCTGAAGAGCTAGTCAGAGACTCTCAGCTAGGAACAAGCCTGCTCTTGAATTGATGAGCTCTATAGGATAAGTATCCTACCCAGGGTGCAATCTCTTTTAGCTCACTAGTGTCTTTCACAGAGGAAATATCCTAAAGCACATGATACTGATCCTACCAAAAGGCAGTCCAGCCACGAAGTGCCAGGCAATTCCTCTCTGTACAAGAGAAGCAGCCAACCCCAGACATACGTTATTTTGGCTCATTCCTAGTTGAGCGTCTCTGACTAGCTCTTTGCATATGCAAATTGCCCTTGGGACTAGTCACCCTAAGGGTAACAGGGTAATCCAGACATGGACCCCTTGCTCACAGTGCCTAGAGAGATCAGCTGCACCTCACTGACTAGGCCCAACAAGGCCGAAATGTAAGTCTGGGGTTGGCTGCTTCTCTTGTTCAGAGATGAAGTGCCTGGCACTTTGTGGCTGGACTGCCTTTTCGTAGGATCATTATGATGTGCTTTAGGATATTTCCTCTCTGTGAAAGGCACTAGTGAGCTAAAAGATTGCACCCTGGGTAGGATACGTATCCTGTAGAGCCTCATCAATTTGAGGGCAGGCTCGTTCCTAGTTGAGCGTCTCTGACTGGCTCTTTGCATCTGCAGCAGAGCTGCAATCACGTTTTATAAAGTTACTTCATTGGAATGGTCCACTAAGTGTGCCTTGTTTACAGCTGACAGCAGGAAATCTCAAACTTTGAATGTAGATCTCTCTCAAACTACCATGGGTTTTTGCTTTCAATTAAACTTTTTAATTGCTACAAAATGCAAACTATTTTTTGGGGACATTACTATCCCTTTAACTAGGTAAGAAGGATAAAAGAAGGGTATTTCTAGAGTCAAGTGTTTGCCAATTTAGTTGTTTAACCCCTTAGTGACTGGCCGCACGCACGAGGCCCGTGCTTAATGCCTGCCGAACATTTTTTTTTTTTCTCTCCATATTTTCTTGAACGACTTCCGGGGGACATACATGTACGTCTTCTGTCCACCTGGGACATCCGCTAGGGATGTACATGTCCGTCCTCGGGTGGTAAGGGGTTAAACATATCATAATGATGGCTAGTGCAGTCACATTGTAGGACAAAGCAACATAATGAATTATACAGAGTGATTTTGCCAAGATGGATTTGTTGTTCAGAAGCATATACTACATTCCGGTAGACTGACTGGCATTATTGTGTTTTTGCCAGGACAAACAGAGCACTTATTTTAGGATAAAACTTGTATGTTAATTGATCAGTATGAAGACTAAAAGTAAGGTTGGAGTCATGCCACATACCAAAATATGTAGGATTGACCAGGGCAAAGTTACGATTGTTTCAGTGGTTAAATAGGTATTTCATTGTTTAAGGAATCTGCGCTTTTTACCAAATACCTTTTTGTTACTATTTTTTTCAGTTGTTAAGAACAGTTTATTTTTAGCAATCCATCTTTTGGCTTGCGAGATTGTCCTGTAATACTGCCTCATGTCATACATTTGGACTTTTAGTATAGATTATAGTGTCTCCATACATTTCCTCAGAAGATGCTTTGCAAGTCATGGGCAGTTCATTTTATAAATAGGAACAATAGAAGAGGGCCAATAATGGATCCTTGGGGAACCCAGCTAATTACTGTAAAGTTATTTCTAGCCAAAGCAAAAAACAGCACAGTATACTCGGTGCAAAGCCATTTAAAGGCATAGTATTACTTAATATGTTAACAAAAAAAAATAGTAATAAAAGTTGCTGGAAGGTGCTTTATTATTTCAACTAAAACTTGAATTTTTTTAGGAGCCTTATGTCAGTGGCCTGAAGTTGCACTGTGGTGCGTTTGCTACATAATTATATGGAGGTTTATGGTCAACTGACCACAGTAGTCTATAGCAGGGCTCAAAATCTCCACTAGCCAATGGCAAGTGAAAACTTGGCCCTGGAGAGTAGAAATTCAGCCCTGGTTGGTATGTTATGGCTTGCAGTGGCAAGTAACTTTTCAGGTCTGGCTAGTAGCAAAGGACTTCCACTTTTAAGGCCTGGTCTATAGAATGGTGTAGCAACAACAGCACTATAAAATTTCAGGCCATTGTGATACTACATCTAAAAATTCAAGTTTGAGCATTAGCAAGTTTTCTAAACTTTAAGTATTACTATCCCTTTAAATCTGCTTCCTTACTAGATAAGTGGTGGACCATTTCACACTTACTACGCGAGCCAAAATGAGCATGATCATTTAATTTCTATTTTAAATGTACTCCATTTTTAAAAATAAACAGAAGAACATGATTCTACTTGTCCATATTCGTTAAATTAAGCTTTCCAGTATTGGTAATAGATTCTGTCTTATTTTTAATAACAAATCGATATTGGTATTTGATTAATATTTTAAATATAATTAAAGGGATAGTGTTACTTAAATTTAACTATAATTAATCTTGTAGCCATTAAAAACCAAATTAAATGGGCCCCAGCGGCATTTCTCAAACCTTTATGGTTTGAGATATATCCACTTTCAAAGTCCCCCCTCCCCTGATGTCAGTGCTGTAGCTGACTGCAGGGGAATCCTGTCCTTGAACAAATGGAGGCCCTTCAGTAGAGAAGAGAGCACATTATTGAAGAAATCCTTCACTGAAACAGTCTTCTACGTGTCATTGCAAACCAAGCACACGAAGAAGACCGTTTCAGTGAAGGATTTCTTTTCCCATAATGCGATCTTGGCTCTGCTGAAGAGTCTCCGCCAGTCCTGGGACCGGATTCCCCTGCAGTCAGCTAGAAAGCTGACGTCATGGGAGGGGGAACTTTGAAAGTGGATATCTCGCAAACCATATAAAGGTTTGAGAGATGCCGCTGGGGTCATTTAATTTGTTTTTTAAGGGCTACAAGATGAATTATAGTTAAATTTAAGTAATACTATCCTTTAACATCAGTAAATAAAAAATCAGTCTGGTTATTTTCACAGAATACAATATCAACAAAATACTTTTTAACCCCTTTGCGACCCCTGATGTGCCAGTGCCATCATGGCGGTCCGACACTTAAGGATCAGTGATGGTCCTGGCACGTCATTGAGTTCAGGGCTCCCGACACGGCTGCATGCTGCTCCGGAAGCCTTGAACCGGAAGTAAAATTAAAAAAAATATATATATATCCGTGGTCACCAAGTGCGGTCCTTAAGGGGTTAAGAACTAGTACTTTAACACAAGCAAACTTGGTTCAGGAAAGAATTGCTTTCTAGCTCATAACATTACACAGCAGTGGTTCCCAACCTCAGGGACTTCAAGCCATTTCTTTAGGATTTCCTTGCTTGTGTACAGGTGAGTGAACTGGAGGTTGTTACTTAACTCATCTGTGCACAAGCAGTAAAATACTAAAAATGTAGTCTGTTAGGGGTTCCTGAGGACAGAGTTGGGAACCACTGATAGAGAGAACCAAGACAACTAATATTAATGCCAGTAGGATATTGATCCAGGAAGATGACTGCATTCTGGAATACGTAAGATAATTTTGTTTAGCTGCTTGGGGCATCAGTGGAAATTAGTTCAGTAGGGTTGTGAGCTACAAATCCCATCATCCCTGGTCAGCCATTTGCTGGCACGGAATTTTGGGAATTATAATCCTCGGCACCTGGAGGGCCTTAGCTTGTCCACCTTTGCTTTGGATCAACGAAGATAATATGGCAAAGTTTGAACTTGATGGGTGCATTTCTTAATTTTTTTTTTTTTTTTTTTGCTTCCAACCTCACCAACTATATATGTTAGTATGTCCAATTGTTTTACTTTGACATTGGCTAGCTCTGTTGTACAGGATCACTAAATTTAAAAAAAAAAAAAAAAAATCACAGGAGATTAAATACAACAGTGATTAAGAATATGGGAAGCATTTAGTTGCACTCACTCTTAAATATTATTTTGTTGGCTGTGGAGAGATTGTCAGACTTTTTTTTTTAAATGTAATATTTTGCTTCACCTGGAAACATTTCTATATCTTCAAATGTGACCGTACAGTGAGCGCAAATGACATTTACTTCACTTGCTGATTGAACTTGCTTATCTCACACATTCTATCCATATATAATTTAGATGATCCATAATCCTTTTGAGACTGAAAAACTATTTTTTTTTTTTTTTTTTTTATCTTGTCATTCCTTGATATATTATCTGTAGGATGTTGTAGACCAAGCAGATACATTTCCCAATGTGCTTCGTAGTGTTGTTGACTGGATGCGTGAAAAGGAGCTTGGTACAAAGTACAAATATGCAATATTGACTGATGGGTAAGATTATAATTTAAACAATTTATAACTGTTCTAATGTTGAAAGTGCACTTAGAGAATTAAACTTTATACTTTGCATAATTGTTGCATGCAGTGGGGTGTAAATAATACCAAGCAATGTTTCATAGTAGGCTTTGTGAAGGAGCATTTAAATCAGGCTAAATTATACAAAGATAAGAGCAATACTCCTACTATCTTCATGCCATATTGTCTTCAGTGGAAGCTCAAGCAAGTGTGCACAAATGCCCCAAACAGACAAAATAGGATAATTCCAGTGTGTAATCCAAAGAGCAAGAATGCAACATCCACTTACATATGAGAAACTGCAATATCCACCTCTGCCGGAACAGTTGATGAGATGAGATCCAGGGAGATACCCACACCTTGGGACGTATCAAGTAACTTAAACTGGAAGATATGGACATTATAGTTCCTCGTGTGAGTGAATATTGCTTTCTTCCTTCTTCCTCCTTTTTTAATTTATTGTAGTCCTCCTTTAGGGCATTATGCCTGCTTGTTTGAAACCTTCCATTGGAGACTATATGCACAGGTAATTTCTTTATATGCTTTTGCAAAACAGTTTTTAAGAAGTAATTTCCTTCAGTACCTGTTCTCTAGATATACTTATCCAGTTATGGTTTATAATTCTGGTTTATAATTGGGGTGTAATTTATATTGTGAGATTTATCTTTGTATATGTTTAAAAGCAAATGATTGACTCTTTCACATGCTGCCAACATTCTATTGTTATCACAGCTGATGCTGTGCACACCAGAGTGGCAGTGGGGCATTGCTATTAGCTGCATCAATGTCATATCCTCAGGACTAGTCAGTAGGGTTCAAGCTACCACTGGCAGCTTCACCTCTTACAGAGGGGAAGCTTATGGCAGACATATACAATTAGTGCTCTAATATTATATTGAGACTACTCCCAGGGGTGAGGAGTAGTTGCTAAAATGTTGATCCTTTAAAATGTGGTCTTCCCCATACCACCCCACCATCACCACCACCACTGTGACTATTTATGCTCTATACCTGACAGTACTTGAGTCCTAAAAGGGGTTTTAGCCACTTTGACCATATCCTCTACATGCCTACCATAAGAGGAACTATAGCTATATAATCACATAGCTATAGAAACCTTATCAACATTTCTTAAAGTACAAAAAAGGAATATTAATGGCCCTATTCATACTTATGAGCCACACACACCCCTTCTGTCAAGACAGGAGTCTCCCCTTTACAATAAGGGTAGGCATTAAGGGTTTAATATGGGGCTTAATAAAACACTGGATTTTGGTTATTACCTGGTTCCTAGACTTCAGACTTGCCCTGCATATAGGGAAGGCATTTCTCTACACACTGCAGAGCATGTGTGGTCTCTTGATCCTACAATATGTGCATTTTAAAAATGAAATCAGACCTCATGGGGCCTCCCCCTAGCATTTATCACCTATCCTATCTGATAAAAGACCAATGCTGGGACTAGGAAATTGATCACCACCTTCCCGTTACCTCCTCAACTCGGCATTCTGTGAACTTCCAGGCTGAGTACCTTCAAGCCTCCATAATCTCATTCATAGAATGTCTGGTTGAGCAGAAGGATGTGTGGGAATACAGTGAGTTCCTTACTGAATGCTTAATTGGCTGCCTATTCAATTGGACAATCAAAGCCAGAGATAAGTTAAATGTCCCCCTTTGTTCTAGTGCCCCACACACACACTGCCTGACACCCCTCTGCCTTGTTCTCCTGTCCACCGAAAGTCACACCTTCCCTACATAAACTGTGTAACATCCCCCTCCCCCCATCCTTGGTCCCCTGCCTACTGGTAGTCACAGATCCCCACATACACTGTCTGATCCCACTCATCCTTGTTCCCCTGCCCACTCGTAGTCACAGATCGCCACAAACACACTCACACTCTCTCTCTCCCCCCCCCCCCCCCCTTGGCTTTGTTTCCCTGTCCTCTGATAGCCACAGATCCCCACATAACAGTCTGTCCCACAGACTGGTTCCATTGCTCACTGGAAATCACAGAAATCTACATACAGTTTGATTCCACAGCCTGGTTCCACAACAAACACTGTATACCCCCCCCCCCCTTTTCCACACCCACCCTAGCTCCTCTGCTCGCTGGTAGTCCTATATTCCCAGACAGTCTGAGATGCCATAATTTTTCCACTGTCCCACTGGACAGGTGTATGGTATATGTACCAAGTTCTTTTACTTACTCCCACATACTACAACCCACCTCCCCATTAAGCACATTTCAAAATGTGTTTTTTACCCAGGTGCAAAAGCAGCAGGAAAGGCCCTTTTTGTTCCTTTAAATGTCCCTTTGCACTGAAATACTTTGTGCCACATTCGTACATACACCGAAGTAGCTATCTAAAGGTAATGATGATGCACATTTGGTTTGTTTAATACCTAAGTATACTTTGATGGACGTTTTGACTAGAATCCAGAAACCAAATAACAAGCACTTATACTAGCCTGTAGATCTTTTCTGTACCTTTTAAAGTATGATGAATCCTGGTTACACTTTGAGTGCTGTACAGTTGTGCCGCTCTGTCATTTGAAGGGTTAAAATACCAGGAACTCAAAATGGTTTTCCCTGGTTACATATATGAAAGGTCTTTGTAATTAAATTATTCATGATTGCATTTGAACGAACAAGAAAGTGGATGTTATTGTTTCGTATTTTTGTTTTTTAGTCTCCATTTCCAAATAGAATACTTGTGTGTAATATATTTCTAGGTCCTGGGATATGAGCAAGTTTCTAAACACTCAGTGTCGTGTAAGCCGCCTTAAATACCCACGTTTTGCAAAGAAATGGATCAACATTCGCAAATCTTATGGGAATTTTTACAAGGTCAGAACAACCACCTCCAGTCTAAATTTCTCCATTGAATTATAGTTTCTAGAGGCAGAGCATATGACTAACACTCACAAGTTCCAGATGGGCCTTTTGCAGAAAGCTATGAAGAAACAAATCTGAGGTAAATCGGCTGCAACACGTGGAACAATTAAAAATTCCTAATTATTTTAAATGGGTCCTTTAATCTCTTGAATGCGATGCATCTAAAATGGTGGTGGCCGCTAATATTAAAGGGGTTAAAAGCTCCATTTAAACTTGTGTGTGACATACAGGTACCTAGTGCATTGAGATCCGTTGAATACCTCTTGGGCACTCAAAGGGTTAAAATCACTGATCTTTAGTTTGTTCCCGATGGTGTTTAATTTGCTTCACTTAAGCGATCTGCATAAGGCTCTCTATTTTGTCAATTTGTTTAACCCTTTGAATGCCAGAGGGGTACGCAAAGCATTGCTTTGCAATGCATTGTGTAACCCAATGGCACTGAAAGGGTTAAGAAAAGCTGTTTGTTGAAAATACCAACGTTTTATTTGTTTAAGAAAAAGGCAACCATCTGTTTTGTGTATGTGTGCTTTTTTTGAGGCAAGGATGTGACTGCTGAACTTTGGATATGCTACAAATTAGTTGACCCCCTAAGCCTCTTGAAAACTAGAGAAGACTGCAGCACATTGCTATGCAGCGAGTTGGAAACCTCTCTAGCATCCATGTGGTTAAAGGGTTAGTAATACGTAGCACTGTATTTCAGTACTTAGTTTTGTATTTCAAGCACTATTCAATCTGAAAGCATATTCCTCCCGCCCCTTCTGGCTGCCTCACGTCAGATCTGGAATCCAGTTGCGGGAACAGACGGATGGAGCAAGGGACAATCTTCACTCAGTAAGTATAAGGAAAACCCTGCTCCCCCTTGACAAAGGAGGGCAGGATTTTCCTTTTGCTTATTGCAGATTGTCAAGTGTTACTATCCCTTTAAACAATAACTACACTTGTTTGTTTCTTACTGAAGTGGTTGCTGTAGCTTGTAACAGCTTCAAATTATTTTGAGTTTTAAATAAATTAACATAATTAGCTTTTTTGTGCTCTGACCTACGTTCAGACGATGCTTAGTACTTGTACCTACAGTAGCTTGAGAAAATACTGGGTTTTATGAACAAAAGAAGTGTAGCAATTCTTGGGCAAACCAACTGAACAGATTAAAGTAAAAATGTTTGTTTAAATGGAGAATCAAAATGTGTTGGCGACCACTCTAGTTTTCAAGGGGTTAAATGCCCCACTTAAATCAGGGGCGATTTGTGTTTGTACCCTGTTTCGCATTTGGTTTGGCCCAGAATTGCTTCATTTTTTATTTATTTTACTTTTGTGCATAACATGTTTTCCACACCTGGCTGCATTTTGTACCTCAGATCATAGGGAGGGGAATTAAAGGAAGAATAATGTTTCTCTGGACACACAGCTCAGATTGTTAATCATTTTTAATAGTACTGCTGTCCGATGCTGTTATTCTTCAAAACTTGCTAGTTAGGCTGTAATTATATGATGATGTTTAACTTTCCTGCCCTTTTTTGCCCAGAGTAAGCATCTCAATCCCAGATCTGACAATGGATCATGAGAGACTATCTTCACACATTATTAGGATAAACCTGCCCTTATTTTGTCAAGGAGGGTAAGGGTATTGCTTATACTGAATGAGGGAAAATTGCCCCTCGTTGTGAACTGTCTGGTCCCAGGACCGTTTTTTAAATCTATGGGGAGGTGGCTTGTGATCAGGAAAAGGGGAGGGAGGGATCACCTTCAACATATCATTACAGCCTAACTAGCACGTTTTGAAGAATAAGAATATCACAGTAGTACCATTACATATAGTGAACGATTGGAGCTGTGTCCAGAGAAACATTACTATCCCTTTACATATGGTGTATATTTGCATAGCAAATTATTTTGATCTTTTGACACCCAAAAGGGTTTTAAATGACACTTCCATCAAGTTTAACCTTTTCCACAGTGTTAACCAGAAAATCAAATTTCACTGTCGTCCAATACAGGTCACTGGTACTCTGGGAGGCGTAAGTCCCCTTTAATAGGCAGGAACAACTATGCAAATAATTTGCAAGGGGCGGAGCCTCCCCTCTTACTTAAGCCACCTTCTGGCCAGAGCCACTTAGATTGATTTGTTCCTGGAGTGCCTTGCACACCAGGTAGAAGAACATCTATGCATCTTAGTGTTTTATTATTTTTTTTCAAATATGGAATACCACCATTAGGAGGGTGACCATGGCTGTGAATTGCCCTCTCTAAAGTGGCTGGTGCAGCTTCCAGGGATTCCTGTGGACCTTATGCCCTGAAGAGGGAACAGATTGTGTTGAGCAGCTTCCCTACTGTGTAATTTACCTCTGGGTTATTCCTTATTTATCATGGTCACCTGAAGACAGAAGTCCTGCAAGAAAGGTGAGTCACCCATTGAGTGATGAAGGTCCACTTGTCCCCACAGTGTCCCTTTGATGGGCTTGTATTTGGGAGTTTTCCATACACTCCAGCACTCATAGGGTGTTTTTATTGCATTCTTAATGTTTATGCAATTTCTGTGATATTCTCTGGGTTTTGGAGCTTGGGATATTCGTTTACTTATGTTTCTTATGTGTTTTATTCTTGTTTAAGCACTTTTTAACGTTTTCTTAAACTTTATTAAAAATTGAGTTCCGCGCCTTTAAGCGCGGCTTTTCCCGCTCAGATGCAATGGCTCCTTTACTCTCTATGGGAATTCACAGTGTGGGACATATCTTTGGAACCGCTTGTCACAGCAACTCCAGAGAGGGCTCATTTTACTGCTAGGCTCCTGCTCTATCATCCGGATTGTGTTTTATTTATGAGGGGTGTTCAGGGGGGCTTCGGGCACTGTTTAGGGTACTTCTATGGGGAAAACTACATTTCCCATGAGCGCCTGGTTCGCGCTCGTTTCTGATTGGCTGTCATGACGGCCGCCATTTTGTGGTACTTTTCCTATGCGAGTACACTACGCAGGGACCGAGCCTTCTCTCTCCTCTACAGATTAACCCTTCGCTGGCCAGATAAGTCCGAATTTAGACATTTCTGGGGTGAAACTTTAATCCTTTACACTTTTTCTGGGTGATAGTGTTATTAGTGGGGTATATTGACGCTGTGAGCATGTCTACTTCACTGGAGCTAGGGGCTAGACCCAAGTCTAAGGAGGATGGGGGGTCTGCTACCCCCATGGCGTTTTGCTCCTCTTGCCACATTGGGCTGTCCAGCGATAATGTGGGGGATCTATGCCCTAATTGTACTGGTCAAGATAGCAACCCTGGGCTTTCCAGCCACGCTATTGAGCCATCTTGGGTGAGGGAGTTTAAAGCTGCCACTAGGGATCTCAGATCCACGCTTCAACTCTTTCCCTCTCAGATACAGGGGGCTCTCCAGGTCTGGCAGACCCCCTCTACCATCAGGACCTCCCTGCCTAAGCCACAGGGGGCTCCTGATGTAACTGATTCTTCTGAAGAAGATCTCTCACAGGATTCTGATGCTGAGGAACGTACTGTTATTGAATCTAACAGGTCCATTGGGGACCCCTATGAGTGTGACCCTGAAGTCTCGGCTGAGGGTCTGATCAGAGCGGTTCTGAATACGCTCAACCTTCCTCTGACTCAGGAATCCACTTATGATCCTACTGATGTTTTTCAGAAAAAGCCATCTAAGCCAGTGGTTTGTTTTCCAACTAACCCTACTCTTGCCTGTCTGGTCTCTGAGGCATGGAAGAATCCTGATAGATCCTCCTCTGTCTCTAAAAAGTTTGCCAAACTATACGCTTTTCCTGAGGCTGAGCTGGCAAAATGGGTTCATCATCCCAAGGTGGATGCTCCAGTTTCTAGACTATCCAAGTCTACCGCCTTGGCTGTCTCTGATGCCTCTGCCCTGCAGGATTGGACGGATAAAAAGCTAGAGCTTTCTCTTAAATCTATCTTTGCCTCCATTGGCACTGCCATGCGTCCAACCTTTGCTGTGGCATGGGTTAATAGAGCCATTGCGGCCTGGACTGAACGACTGACTGAAGCAGTTCGCCAGGATGCGCCAGTATCTGAACAGTTGCAGCTTCTTGCTAATATCACTGAAGCTCAGAACTATGTTGCTGACGCTGCTTTTGATGCTGTGCGCATGATGGCGAGGGCCTCCACTTCTTCTGTGGTGGCTAGACGCGCCCTTTGGCTGAAAATTTGGTCTGCTGATACAGCCTCTAAGAAAGCCTTGCTTTCCTTGCCCTTTCAGGGGACTTTGCTCTTTGGGTCTGAACTCAAAGAAATGATCAGTGAGGCTACTGGCGGTAAAAGTACTCTTCTACCCTCAGTCTTTAAGAAAAAGTTTCCAGCCAAACGCAATCGGTCCTTTCGTTCCTTTCAGACTGAGACACGCTCCTCTGCCAAAACGGGTCCTCCCACTACGCGCTCCTCCTCCAAGCCCAAACAGTCCTGGAAGCCCAAAGTTGCCCCCAAGGCCAAGACCTCCAAGACTGCTTCGGCATGACTCGCCGAACCCGGGTCCGCATCCGGCTGTAGGTGGACGTCTCCGCATCTTTTGCCGGACTTGGGAGGAGTCAGTGGCGGACCCATGGGTTCTTCAGGTGGTGTCAGAGGGATACAGGATCCCTTTCTCCTCCCTTCCTCCTTTTCGGTTCCATTTTACTCGTCCTTCTCAGGAACCCACAAAAAGGCGTCTGTTAGACGACTCTATTCAGGATCTCTTGGACAAAGAGGTCCTGGAGGCGGTTCCTCAGGGGGACACAGGTTCAGGATTCTATTCCAACCTGTTTGTGGTAGCTAAAAAGGACGGAGGGGCTCGTCCCATTTTGGATCTCAAAGATCTCAATGCCTATGTGGTGACTTCCCACTTCCGCCAGGAGTCCCTGCGCTCTGTGATTGCAGCGATGTCTCCAGGGGAGTTCCTTGCCTCCCTGGACCTTCAGGATGCTTATCTTCACATCCCTATTCATCCAGAGAGCAGGCGGTATCTCAGGATTGCCTGCCACAGGGGACACTTTCAGTTTGCAGCGATCCCCTTTGGGCTGACTTCAGCCCCTCAGGTCTTCCAGAGGGTGTTAGGCTCCTTGATAGCGGTGCTTCATCAGGATGGGATCAGAGTGACCCCATACATGGACGATCTCCTACTGAAAGCCTCCTCAGTGGAGCTTCTCCGTCAGCAATTACAGAAGTGCATGCACACTCTGAACCGTCATGGCTGGATTCTGAATCTGGACAAGTCGGACTTGGTTCCATCTCAGCGGCTTCTGTTCCTGGGTCTCCTGTTCGACACTCGCCAATGCATGGTGTTTCTTCCAGAGGATGTGGCTCACCAGATAGCCATCAGAGTGGCTGGGATTCTGGACATGGACGAAATTCTGGTACCGAAGTTGTCGTCTTTAGTGGGGAAGTTCATTTCCACGATCGAAGCAGTACCATTTGCCATGGCCCACTCCAGGGAACTTCAGAGATTTGTGATCCAGACGTGCAGGAATCATCCAGATCATCAACATCTGTCCGTTTCTCTTCCTCCTCATGTCGAGTCGAGTCTGCACTGGTGGTTAGATCTCTCATCTCCTGAAAGGGAGATCCTTTCTAGTTCCTCCTTGGACCACAGTCACTACGGATGCCAGCCTTCGGGGCTGGGGTGCAGTCTGGGGTCGCTTCAGTGCTCAGGGGAAATGGGGTCTGGAGGAATCCCTTCTCTCCATCAATGTTCTGGAACTTCGAGCTGTCCGGCTTGCCCTGAGGCACTGGGAGTCTCAACTGACCGGTCTTCCGATCAGAGTGGAGTCCGACAACGCCACGGCGGTGGCTTACATCAACAGGCAAGGCGGCACAAGAAGCGGTTCCGCCTGGTGGGAGGTCAAGGATATTTTGTCTTGGGCAGAAGGTCACGTGCCTGTAATCTCTGCAGTTCATATTCCAGGCATGGACAACGTCATGGCAGACTTCCTCAGTCGTCACACCGTCGACAGCGGAGAATGGGCTCTTCATCCAGAGGTGTTTCACATGCTCACGCAGCGGTGGGGGATGCCTGTGGTGGACCTGATGGCTACCAGGCACAACAGGAAGGTTCCGGTGTTTTGCTCCCGGTTGAGGGACTCTCTTGCTCTAGCAGTGGATGCCTTGTCGATCCCTTGGGAATTCTCCCTGGCTTACATCTTCCCTCCTCTTCCTCTTTTGATCAGAGTTATCCAGAAGTTGAAGCAGGAGCGTTGTCCTGTCATCCTGATCGCTCCAAACTGGCCTCGCCAGTCCTGGTATCCGGAGTTGATGGCCATGTCAGTGTCGGATCCGATCCCGCTCCCTGCCCGTCCGGACCTACTTCTCCAGGGTTATCTGTGGCAGGAGGATGTTCACTCTCTCCATTTGATGGCATGGCGGTTGAATCCTCGATTCTAGCAAAGAAAGGATTTTCTCCTTCTGTGGTGTCGACTATTCTTAGTGCTCGTAAGCCTGTGTCCTCCAAGATCTATCATCGCATATGGTCAACCTTCGTTGCATGGTGCACTGATAAGCAGTTATCCCTTGAGTTTCATCTTCCCACTGTCCTGGCCTTCTTGCAGGACGGTGTGGATAAGGGGCTCAGTCTGAGTTCCCTCAAAGTTCAGACTTCTGCCTTGTCTGTGTTTTTCCAGGAAAGGATCGCTATCCTTCCTGATGTGAAAGTTTTCTTTCAAGGTGTGACTCATGTTCGACCTGCCTTCAAGAGTCCTGCTCCCCAGTGGGACCTCAACTTGGTGCTGGGAGTTCTCCAGCGACCACCGTTTGAATCCTTGGCTTCCATTCCATTACGTCTCTTGACTTGGAAGATGCCTTCCTTTTGGCTATTGTTTCAGTTCGCCGGGTAGCAGAGTTACAGGCTTTGTCTTGTAAACCTCCTTACCTGGTGTTCCACAAGGATAAGGCTGTGCTTCGCACTACCAAGGAATTCTTACCCAAGGTTGTGTCCGAGTTTCACATCAATCAGGAGATTGTGGTTCCCTCTTTCTGCCCTAATCCTTCATCTGACAAGGAACGAGATCTCCATTTGTTGGATGTGGTGCGTTGCCTCAAGTTTTATGTTCATCGCACCGAGTCTATCAGGAAGTCTGACGCTCTATTCGTCATTCCTGAGGGACCTAGGGCAGGGAGACCGGCTGCCAAAGTTACTATTGCATCTTGGATTAAAGCTACCATCCATGAAGCCTATAAGTTGCGGAATAAGCATGTTCCCTTCCGGGTGACTGCCCATTCCACCAGATCTATTGGGGCCTCTTGGGCCTACAAGAATCAGGCTTCCGCTGATCAACTGTGCAGAGCGGCCACTTGGTCCTCTGTGCACACTTTTTCTAAGCACTGTCGTTGATGTACTGACTTCGGCTGATGCCAGTTTTGGAAGGAAGGTCCTGGAGGCAGTTTTGCCTGTGTAGGTCTTCCGCTCTGTGATCCTTAGTGCTTCCTTGCTGTTGAGCCCGGTTGGCTCTAGTTCCGTGTGCGGTGTTAGTTCAGGGATTGTTCCCTTGGTTGGTGTCCGTTGACACTTACAGTTTGGGTTATGTTATTAACTGGTTCATAGCAGTTCTAGTGACTTGGGCCTTGCGCCTGGTCCTTGCCTTACTTCCCGCCTCTGGGTCAGCTCAATGTTTGTACATCCCAGAGTACCAGTGACCTGTATTGGACGACAGTGAAAATAGGATTTTAGTCTTACCTGTTAAATCCTTTTCACTTAGTCCATACAGGTCACTGGTCTCCCACCCTGTCAAGGGTCCAGTCTTGGCTCTCCTGTGGCATTCAGTGGGAGACTGTTGGGGCATGCTCACAGGAGTCTTTCTTTTTGCTTACCTGAGGTCAGTTTTAGGGTCTCAAATCAATCTAAGTGGCTCTGGCCAGAAGGTGGCTTAAGTAAGAGGGGAGGCTCCGCCCCTTGCAAATTATTTGCATAGTTGTTCCTGCCTATTAAAGGGGACTTACGCCTCCCAGAGTACCAGTGACCTGTATGGACTAAGTGAAAAGGATTTAACAGGTAAGACTAAAATCCTATTTTACTTGATCCTTCCAGGCTCCAAGGTGGAGGCTAATCTGCTTATCAGAACTTCCTGTTTAATTGATGAATATATAGTAAAACCCTAGGTGTTCCCATCTGCTAAAAATGTATCTAATCTGTTGTATCTATCATTACCACATCCATGGGCAATGAATTCCAGAATTTAACAGACCTTACTGTAATGAACCCCCTTCCTGTGCTGAAGTTGAAAATGGTTCAAAATTGTGTTTTATGACTCTTGAATGTGGGTAGACCTTTATGAATTTTGGACCTGGGCAGCTGCAATGCTTTTTCCTGTTTGACTGAATAAAGGAGAACTGTACAGGGTACTAACATATAGTAGTGTTTTTTCCATTTTAAAATTATTTGCCATAATGAAAGCTCTCCTTTCTAAAATATTTTCCTTTTATTTGATCAGGTGCCAAGGAACCAGACAAAGCTGATAATCATGCTAGAAAAGTTGGGCATGAATTATGATGGACGTCTACACAGTGGACTGGATGATTCTAAAAACATTGCTCGAATTGCTGCACGCATGCTTCAAGATGGCTGTGAGCTTCGTGTAAATGAGAGGATGCATGCAGGACAGTTAATGACAGAGTCTGCCTCCTTGCCATTCAAAGGGGCACCTATTCCCCAAAATCCACAATTCAAAAACTAACTTTTTATTTTGCTGTAAATACTTTGTTTTATACAGTTTTAAATGCACCTTAAAACATGATTTTTAAACTTATTACAGCTTGCACATTGAGAGCTAGAGAAGGAAAAGGCATCTGAATAGTGATTTAAATCTGTGCTTGAGTACTGCTATTTATGAATACTAGAAAGCAAAGCTACTGCTTTCCAGAAATATTTCACAATTAATTGTATTATTGGTTTAATCAATAAATTGACACAATGTCCATACATGCCTAAACATCTTTAAATAATTGTTTAACCCTTTGAGTTCCATAGAGGTGTCCAACCCTCAAAACATACTCAACAGATTCCCTTACAGCCTCAGGATGTTTATAGCGTTGCATAAATGACAATATGCTCAATCTTACATAGATGCATACTCAAAGCAAACAGCAGCATATCCAAATGTATTTGTTGAAGTTTTTTTGGGTGCCCCCAGACATAAAGATGTTTAATATTTTACTTTACCTATCAAAAAATGACATCTATTCCATGAGACTGCACACATTTTAACAATTTATTCATCAAGTGAGGTACCAACCCAATATTACAATTTTCTCTTGAATTGGTTCAAAAATCAGGAAGGGATTATAGAATTTCCCAGGCTCTCTGGAAATAGGTCAGGTGAAAAATCTGTTATGAAATCCCCCAGATAATCAGCAGTAGCGGACAATGTAGTGCTGCTCTTCACCACAAGATGTCACTGCTGAATTATATTGTTTGTTCACTAATCTGTGGTCTTTCAAGCAGATTGACAACCCAGATATAGGAAACATGCAGTCCTGGTAAAAAAAATGTACACATGAGCCACTAAAATAAATGATTGGCTTAATATAGAATTACTTTTCCTGCTCTTACTTCCTATGTGTAATTTGACAAATGTATTTATTTTTCATCTACTTCATAAACTAGCTTCCAAATTCCATGAAACTCCAACAGTTTTACAACTTTCCACCTTCTCTGAAACAATATATTAAAGGGGATAGTAATGTTTCATAATAAAAGCAGCTCTGATTAATCATCATAGTATTTGGACCTTGGGGAGTGTTATTTCTGTTCTGTCAGAGTTGTAGTTCAAGAGTAATTCAGTGACAAAGTATCCCCCTCCCGCCCCTTTTACTGAAGTAACACTGCTCATCCAGATCAGAAGGGAGGTGCCCAGGTAGACTGTAGAGAGCGCCAATCTTCAATTAAGATAAGGGTGAAACCTGAAGAACTTGTCAAGGGGGGCAGGGCTTTCATTGTTCTCATAGAAGAAGATTGTCCCCTTCTGTTATCTGTCTGGTCTATGGACTGCATTCCACATCTGAGAAAAGATGGCTTACACTAGGTAAGAGGGGTGGGAGGGGAAACTTTGCTTGTGAATATCTCTCAAACCATAAAGGTTTGAGAGATAAGACTTATATGGTTCTTCATGTTTTTTTAATGCCTATAAAATAAAGATAAAACGAAATATTACTATCCCTTTAAGAGGTTGTGCCACCAGACCTATGGCCTCAATTTCATGACCCTCTCAGTCTTCCACACACCGCCCCCCCCTCAGCTGATGTGGAAGTACAGATATCAGTAGATGGGAGAGTTATGGTCCAACAAGAAATAATTTACTAGAATCTGCGTTCCTTGCAATAAACTGTTGGATGATAACATGTTACTGTGTTGCAAACCCCTCTGGTCCTGTAAAAAAATCTGTTTTACTATGGTTTAGAAGAAAACAAGTAAAACACAATACATTTTTTTTTTATTCATTTATTTGTCCAAGACCTGTAAAGGTATTCCTGCTTGACTTGCTTAAAAGTTGTAAAATTTAATTTGTATACTAGTTTACTACACTTTTTTGTTTATTTAAAAGCTTATTATTTATAAACACTGACCTGGATATTCAGAAGAACAAGAAACAGTGCCTTCCCAATCTGAGGAGAGTCCTTCTACTGATGTACCCATTGGGAAGCAGAGCTGTGTCCATTGGAGATGCTGTTATTCATACACACTGGACACCTCACTTGTGTCATTGGCAGTGACAATTTCACATCATGACAGAAGTTTTCTGCATGAGGAAGGGATGTATGCATAATTGATTAGAAGTAACCTGAAAAAGAGTTCACTCGTCGAGAATTGTTGTAGAGACATATTTAAGCACAGACATTGTGGTAAAATGCTTTTAAATGCTTAACCCTTCAATGACCGGTGACTTGTCACAGTGGTCCCTGTGTTAAGGACCGGTGAAGGCCCTGACACAACTTTTTTCAATTTCAAGCATGCCTACCAGGTTTGATTTGATCTTTGGGAGACACTAAAACGGACTGCTCCATGGTCAGAGTAGTCTGTTTCAGCCACCCCAGCAACTCTCTACTGCTTATTGACATAATGACCAACCCAAAACAGGGAGAAAGACTAAAAGCAACAAGGGAAGCACTTCCTCTTGTGCAGACTGGTGTTAAGTTATTTGGTTCTCAGAATACCAAATGTGTCTTTCAGGCATAACATTTAGCTCGTACATCTAAAGATTACACTCCACACTTAGAACCTGAATGGGCTAAGGCTCTACCAGGTTTTATTGCTATAATACTTTTTGAGAATGTGCTTGTCAAATGACTTAGTCACAGAAGGTGCCATCTAAAAGACAATATTTCCTTAACGCATCTGCTCCTCTGAAGATTAAGACGAGATGGTTAGGGAACACTCTGACTCATCACATTCCTCAGAGGAGAAAGATGTAGTGTCAGAATCTTAAATCAAAGCAATCCTAATTATTCTGAATGTGTTGAGGAAAATATCACAGACACTTCCTCAAATGCAAAAAGATTTCTACAATTGCATTTCGAGTATATGCTGAACTAGATCAGATCTGTATGGAGTGAGCCGTTACTCTTGAATAATCACTAGTGAGCCCTACAAAAAAAAAAAAAAAAAACTGTACTAAAGGCTATCCATTTCCTCAAGAAAAAGTGGAATAGTGGTCTAACCCACCAGTATGCCAGTTCAGGGTGTAGCAGCCCTCAGAGATATGGCAGACAAAATAATTCTCTCAACAAACTTGTTTGCAGGTCAGTGAGCCATTATAAGAGCATCATTTTTCTCCAGCGTGGATATGCAGAGCAATGGAAGCCTGACTACATCAAATAAATAAAGCTATCCAGGATGATTAAATGACATTCAGAAAGATATAGTTCTGAGTCAAAACAACTGCCCCACACAGGAAAAACTTTAAATAGAGCTTACAATCAAAATAGAGCTACACTAGTGATAGAGAGATTAGAATCAATATAGAGCTAAAATAATGATACACAGACCTTATAGTTCAAATGGGGTTAACAGCAGTGATACCAAAGAGTTTACAGTTCAAATGGGTTCAAACCAGTGATATCACAGAGCTTACAGTTCAAATGGAGTTAAACCAGCAACACCACAGAGCTTATAATTCAAATGGGTTTTACTAATGATACCAAAGGGCATACAGTTTAAAATTGTGCAAAACTACATTTACATTTAAAATGGGGCTAAATTTGAAATACCACAGAGCTTGCCGTTCAGATGGGGCTATATAAAAGTTCATGTAACCAAGACTTTATGTGCCAACTTTCAAGTAAATTGCAAAACAATGCATGATTTTGGCATATAACTCGGGTTAATATTGTGGCAGATCTCATATTAATCTTAGGTACTGCAAAAGAGGTGTCAAATGTCATATGTCCCTTTTCTTCTTAAGGTTATTGTTTGGTAGAGGTAACAGCAACTAGTTCAGACTAACTAGCCTCTAGTTTATTACATGGTAGGGTTGTGTGACCAGGGTCATTATCAGTCACCCATCTCACTCTGTCTCAGGCAGCATTATGATGGTCCTATGCAGAACTTGGTCCTCTCTAATGTCTTCATTGGCTCCCATTTTGCTACTCTTTGGGGCACCACGTGGTACAGATCTGCCAGGAGAAGTACATATCTTCCTCCTGATTTCACTGTGAGCCAACATTGTGCTCTTACACCTAACACAGCTGCCTGCGGCAGGATTATAGTTATGCTCATTGTTGTATCAAGTTGTGATCAGGCAACACAGGGGGTATGAGATGGCAGCAAGCTACAAGCCCAATCTGGCTCGCCTCGTGCCCCCCCCCCACACGCGCACGCACATACACGTGTCAAAAGAAAGGGTGCACTCTGGTTGTCTTCATGTTTCCGGGCTCCACTTTCAACCTTGCATTGAGGAGAGAGTCTCAGAGCAAGCTTGAAATTAGAGCCCCGAAAGATGAAGAAAACTAGAGTGCACCGCTTCTTATCACGTGGTACACTATTATTTGCAGTAGTTTAGGTATTTCACAGCAGTGTGTCAATTTGGGACTGGGACACACACAGGACTTCAGCCCCCTTAGCTGCCCCCATCTCCAGCGACACCCTTGGCTTGTAGACATAAAATTGGATGGAATTCACTGTCTTTTTTTTTTTTTTTTTGAGGCAATGAAAAGTTTGGAAAAGAACCCCCTGCACCTTTATTCCTTTGGAACCTGTATTACTACTCTGTTACAAACTTGTGAATGACAGGATGGAAATCCATCCAGAGCTCTATATCCTTGGGTATCCTGGACATGAAGAAACTGGGGACGGGTGCTATAGGACATTCTGTGCCCTACTTTTATTGTTCTTAGCAACCCCATTTGTCTGTAATGGATTCCCTCCACTTTAGATTGTAGTACCCTAATGGAGGGTATTTGGGGGGTCTCTGAGTTTCCACCTTCGTGCTGTAGTGAATTTGGGCTCAAGGTTAAGTTTTCTTCTGGCCCCAACTTGGTTTGGATTATCCTCTGTGTTGAAAAGACTCTCCTGACCTGTGAGATGTTGAGTTTCTTTAAGAGCATCTAATCTGTTAGTAAGAGATGTACTTTTCTTTTTTAAATCAAATTTGCAAGGTTTTGTGTTGTGATAGTAAAGCTACATGTGGAAGGAGTACTCACCTATCTTGTCTAGCTCTGGGCCAAATAGCTATAAATGCTTTCTTAAACATAGCATCTATGTTCCATATCTTGAGCCACAGGGTACATTGGACTGCTACGGAGGTATCTGCACACTTTCCAGCCATTTTGGTTATTTCTAATGCTACATCTCCTATGTATAGCGAAAGATTCCTGTAGATAACCTAAAAGGAAAAATATCCACCTTTGGTGCATCATTTAACCAGCTCTCTATCAATACAGATATCACCTCCCAAACTGAAGCCTTTTAATTTATGCAGTAACCTTTTGTGAGGCACTGTATCAATGGCTTTTGCAACATCCAAGTATACTACATCATCAGCAATTCCCTAGTATATCAGAGGTGCTTTGATTGTGGTTTTTATTGTATTCCATTAGGTTGGGCTTCAGGACTGGTTGCAAGGGAGTAACCAAGATCTGTACTTTGATGGAAGTATCTTTTCCAACAAGACCTTTGTGCATGGGTGGCTTATTTGTACTCTGTTTTTTTTGGGGATCCAACTCACCTGTGGAACTTTGATCTGGTATTGTGAGTGCTTCAGAAGCCTCTTTTTGAGCCTCCTTATACTACATCTCTGTATATTCTGAGGCTGAACACTGATTTTCTTTTGGCCATTGTGGCTGTTCCAGGCCTTGTTTTGTAGTCCCATTTTCTTTCTTTTCACCAGGATAGATTTTTTTGAACTCCCAGGTTTGTTTTTTGATATTTATTTTATCTTTTGTTTCGTTTTTTTTTTCCTTCATAAGGTTGTTTGAGTTTCAAATCAACCAGCAAGTTTTCCTTCCCTCCTTCTGTCCATCTACTTCCAACAGATAGGAGTAGGATATCCAGCTGCTGTACATTGCTTTGAAGTGCTATATATAGCCTATGTAACCTTTTTGCAAATCTGGCTTTTTGTCATCTCTGAGGCCAGTGATTGGGCCAGCCTGTGTAGGTCAGTAGGTGACTCTTGGGCAATCGCTGAGCAACTGTGTCAAGTGCAACAAGGCTGTCTTTGCACATATTCACCAAACACTAATGTGTGAATGTCCTGGGCTAGCCAAGACAAGCCTTTGCTGGTAGGTCCTTCAGGCTGCTGTTGCTCTATAAGGATCTTTCTGTTAATTTTTGTCTCTACAGTATTCTAAACCCAATTGGTTCCTGCTCTTGTTCAGTTGTTTTGTGTTTCCATTGACACCTGAAGTTCATGTTGTACCAGTTACTACTGGATTCCACTACAGTGGATGTTTTTTTCTTTTTTCCTTCCAGTAAACTAGATGGATGCTTTGCTATATCAGCATGGTTCCTGTGTTCTACATTGGACGACAGAGAAAAGAAGATTTTAGTGAACTTAAGGTTAAATCCTTTTGTCTTTGTCCATGTGGAACACAGGACTCCCACCTGGAGTTAAAAAAAAAAACATGGTTTAAGTTACCAGGCAGAGGGGTCCTTTTGGGGTCTCTGTTCAGCTGATTTCTTTTTCTCTTGCTTCTTTCTTTTCACTTTACTCTCCATTGAAACTGAATATACAGGGGTAACTCTGGAGGGAAGAAAGGAGTCTGAGGCCTTACCTTTTTTGAAGTGCTCTGTTCTCTAGGAGGAGGAAACTTTACCCCCATGGTTCCTGGGTTCCACATTGACTGAGAGATAAAGATTTTATACATTCTATCTATGCCATTGCCTGAGTAACTAGGTCCATGGCTATCTGGGGTGATCAGTTCTTGGTCACCATCCACGGTGATGCTATTAAGGATAATATAGTGGCATTGCTCTCCATGGTCCTTGAAGCTAATGCTTCTCTTGCTGAAAAGCAGCCTTTAATGCCATTAGGTTATCTGGCAAGGCCTCAGCCTTTCTGTCATCACTTGTCGCACTCTGTTGATTAAGATCTGGTCAACATCAAAGAAGTATCTGGTTTCTCTTCCTTTTGTAGGCAAATAATTATTTGGCCCTGAACTGGAGAATGTTATCAGCCATGCTATTGGGGCAATAGTACTTTATAGCTTCAGGTCCCTTCTAAGCATGTCTTACTTACACGGAAGATGCATCATTACCTGTACCAATTCAGGTACTCCCCAAGGCACTACTTACCCCTGACAGCACAGAAGCTACCCCCCCCCCCCCCCCAATACCAAAGCAGGCTTGGGAAGGCAAGAAAACTGCTCAGAAACCTAAGGCTGACATTTCAGTCTCTGCATGACTCATGGTGGCCTGGTCTGTCTACCCATACAAGGTAATCTCCATTTTTCCCACTACGTGGGCCATTTCTGTGACAGAACAGTGGGTTTTGTGAGTAATTTAGGAAATTCCTTCCCCCTAGTTTTTCATATCCATATTTGCTTGGGATCTGGTTAGTGGTTGTATTTTCTTAGACACAATTTCCTTTGTACCTAGGCATGCAGGTGTTGATCCCTGTTTATTCTCTGATGTACTGGATTTTATTCAAATCTTTGCTTGGTTCCCCAAAATGATACTGTCCTACCCTGGATTTAAAGTGCCTCAACCCTTCTGTTCTGGCCCCATGGTTCAAGATGGAGTGTGTGGGCTCTGTCATTGCAGCTGTATGTCCAGGGGAGGTTCTAGCCTTCCTAGATGCTTACCTGCAAATCACAATCCATCTGGTTTATCAGCACTTCCTGTGCTTTACATTTCAAGGCAGTCGCTTCCAGTTCACTGCCCAACCTTTTAGTTTAAAGTCTGCTCTGTGGGTCTTCACAAAGGTAATGTCTGCCTTGGTTTCTCAAATATATGTTCAAGGGATCCCTACCTAAACAACATTTTTCTGCTTCAGAGATAATCTTGCTCACTCAGATTCAGGAGTGCATCTCAATTCAAGAGCAGAGCAGTTTACCATATTTCAAGAATTCGTATCCGGTTCTGTCCCAGATCCTTCATTTTCTCAGCATGACATTCAATACTCTCCAAGGGAGGATGTTTCTCCCAGATGACAAAGTTCAGTCTTCGTTGCTTCACATGTTTCAAGCAATATACTGCCGTTGGCAATAGTATGGGGTACACAAGGGTGCTGGGTTATCTGGTCTCTGCTCTGGAGGCAGTTACAGTTTCTCAATTCCACACATGAGAATTGCAACTGCACATTCTCAGGAATTGTCCGGGCATCAGTCTCATTTGTTTCATGCCATGTCTCTATCGCTTTGGAAGAAGGAGGACCTTTGCTTTTGGCTACAGTGTTATGATTTGACACTGGAATGTCCATTTGTTATTCCCCACAGGGTCAGGGCCACCTCGGATGTCAGTCTGCTGGACCCTCTGTCACCCAGGTCCTTTGGATCTGTGAGGAGAGCCATCTGGCCATGTTGTAGATTTGTGGCCAATTTCCCTTGTGCTTTGTCATTGGTCTTGACCCCTTCAAGGTTCACCAGTGCATATTCAGTCTGACAACACATCAGTGGTGGTTTATATCAACCACCAAGGAGGGACCAGACGTGCAACAGCCTGAGTCGAGGTTAGGAGGGTTCTTTTGTGGGCTGAGTCCAGCCCTCTCCACAGTTCACATTCCAGGTGCAAAAAATGTAGTGGCAGTTTTTCGCAGTTGCCAGCACCTGAATTCTGAAAATTGGGAACTGTCAGAGCGTGTTCAACTCTATTATCTGCCACTGGGGACTTGCCATAGTGGATCTCATGGCCTCTTGTGTGACACTCAAGGTTCCTCAATTCTTTACCAGGTTCTCGTATCCTTTGGCTATTGAGATGGATGCAATGACCATCCCATGGAATTTTCCTCTGGCATATGTTTCCTCTAACTCTCCTGATTCCCAGGATGCTGAGGAAAGTCATGATGGAGCAGACTTGTGCTATTATGATTGCTCCATTCATGCCTATCGGGCCTGGTTTTTGGATCTTCTCAATCTGTCCATGGCAGAGCCTTTCTGGTTTCCCGTACAGCCGAGTCTTCTGACTCAGGACCCATTATGCCATCCTGGGATGGAGAAGCTAGATATGATGGCCTAGATCTTGAAGGGTTTTTCTGAATGTTATTTCTAATATGCTTCAGACTACAAAATTAGTTTCCTCTAAGGCACATAGGTTTTGATCCCTCTTCTACAAGTGGTGTGCAGACTGATGCTAATGGCTTTTTGGCTTCCAGTAACTTTAGCCTTTCTTCTGGATGGTGTTTGGAAAGGGCTTAGTCTTTCAGTTTTCATCTCTTTCCATTATTTTCCAGCTGTGCATTGCCCTGATCCCTGAATTGCAATCTTTTGTCCAAGGGATGGCTCATACCTACCCTATCTTTAGGTATCCCACCCTTCTTTGAGATTTGAACCTGCTATTAGCATTGCTCTAGAAGCCTCCTTTTGAACCTCTGTATTAAGCTTCTCTACAACTTTTCACACTCAACACTGTTTCGTCTGACTATTGTCTGTTCGTTGGGTAACCAAACTTTATGCTTTGCCTTGTAAGCATTCCTTTGTTTTTTGTTTTTTTTTTCACCTAGACTATATTGGTGGTTTTCTGAATGCCTATTGTCTTTCTGCCCAAGGTTGTTTCAGATTTTCTTATCAACCAGGAAATTCTTCCTTTTTTTCTGTCTGCCTTCCTTTAATAGACAGGAGCAGAAACTTTATCTGTTGGATATGGTCAGGTGCTTGTCATTCATGCGGGCCAGGCTACGTCTAAATTTACTTGTTTTCATGGATTAAGGTGACCAGTTGCCAGGCGTTCTATGTTCAGGGAAAAACCCTGTACCCTTTCAGGTTATGGTGCATTACACCATGTCAGTGGGTGCTTCTTGGGCCTACAATAAACAGGCAACTGCTGAGTAGTTGTGTAAGGCAGTGACGTGGTCATCTCTACACACTTTTTTCAGACACTTCCGTGAGAATGAGCTTGTTTTGGCCAGAAGATCTTACAGGCTGTGTTACCTCTATAGTTGTCCTCCTTGCTTTTTCTGAGATCAGAACCCTGTTGGACTCCTGTTTGTTTCCTGTTATTTGGTTTACTAGTTTGGTGTCCTTTGACACCTGAGGTTTATGTTGACCATTTTGGTCATGTAGATACTGGTAATGTGATGGAGGGTTTTTTTTTCCCTTTTTTTCTCCCTGGAATCTTGGTGGATAGCTTTGGTATATTCCCATGGTTCCTGTATTACACATTGGAACATTGCTCTCTGTTTGGCTTAACTGAGCACCAATATATCATATATAATCTAAAATGACCCTGAAGACTCAAGAAGATTTCAGAGTGCATAGGTCCTTTGAATATATCCCAAGTCTAGCAGCCACATTCAACCTTCAAATGATCTGTGGTAAAATCACTAGTTCTGCACTTTCAGCGCTATTTCCATTCATCTTCTCTCAGAAATTGGCCTCTTTCAGGACTTTGCTAAACTGGCTTCACTTTAGTAAGTCAGCAGTGCCTTTAAGAAAAGGTGGCTATGTTGGATGGGGGCACCGGCAGATTCGTTTTGTTTTCTATTGCACCGGATGCGTTCTGGTGGACATTCTTCTACTCTCTTACTACACTAGGGGATGACCTTGGGAACACCCCTCTGCTAGTGGTGCAGCAAATGAATGTTATGGTTGAAAAAACACCACACCAATATAGTTTGTGGCAGGAATCAATATTACATTTCCCTGGAGGCCCAGTTTTTAGCCAGGCCTCAGGGAAATGGTATGCTTACGGTCATCTTTTCTTGTAACATGTGACGTACAAGGATGTATTCTCCCTCTTTGTATTCTGCTTTAACCATTTCAGGCAAATAGGTAAGTATTTTTAAATTAATTTCTGTTCTGTATTCTTTATTTGGTGGTCTGCTGGCTATGAGCAAATACAAAACCACCAGAGCTTTGGGGGGTCTACCTGTTAACACTTTGCTGCTCATGCCAGATTACTTTTGCTATGGACTACTCTTGTATTTTATGTCCCTCTTTTTCTGTGCGGCTACCCACCTTCCTGACCCCTCTTCTACTGAACAGGAGCCTACATTTGTTAAAGCCCTGATATTTGCTGTCAGTAATATACCTTCCTCTAGTCAGAGGATCCTTGTCTTGAGCATCATTTTGGTCAGTTCAGGAAGGTGGGATTTTTACCATGGTAGAGAGTTCCTCTGTTGAGAAAGGGGCTCCTGGAGGAAAGGAAGATGCCTGATAAGAGGTTGTTCCTTCCCAGATGTATCTCTTGTATCCTTTTTCTGCTCATGCTTTATCACAGTTGGTTACCCCCTGCTGTAGAACCTCTAATTTTTCACCTTTCTAAGCTTATGGCATTGCGGTTTGTGGATGGGGCAGTGCTTAAGCACCAGTAGTAGTATTACCTGGATTAAAGTCATATTTTGCTGCTTCTGGTGCCAGTCTATATCCTTCCTTCCCAGTTGCTTTGATAACCAGGTGGATGATTTGGCCATTTCTAAGATCCTTGAGGCTACTGGTTATCATATTGAGATGGCCTTTGGTGCTGATAGACTTAATGGGAAGGCCTCAGAGTTTTCTGTTTGTTGTACTCTATTGCTAAAGATCTGCTCAGCTAAACAGTCTTTACTCCTGGCAGTATGGGTGTGCACACAAGGTATCTATTCCTATAGTGGCCCAGTCGTGCCCTACTCCAAAACCTAAACATGCATGGACTGCCAAAAAGCCCCCCAGCTGGCAAGTCTACCTCTGCATGACACTCAGGGGTCTGGTCCTCTCAGGTAATCTGAGGTTGTCTGCATAGTCTTAACAGTACATGGTCTGTGTGTGGACCAGTGAATGTAGCGGGTGATCATGTAAGGGTACCACATAGACTTCAAGTCCCTTCCTCTAAATTCAGGGTTATGCAGGTTTTGGCACCTGTTTCTCCTCACTAAAGGGTTCTATTCCAACCTTTTCATAGTCCCCAAAAAAGGCAGCAGATGTAGTTCTAGTTTGGAAATTTAAGGGCTCAATTCAATAGCGGCCTGTAAAACAGCCGGTAGGACAAACTTGGATACTGGCCATTAGCAAAAAGTGCTAACGAGCTATTCAATTGCCCTACCAGGTGAAAGCACAAGACGTTAGGCCACAGAAAAGGTTTTGTGGCCAAATGTCTGTTTTGTGGCCAAATGTCTGTTTTGTGTGTTAGGTTCCCAAAACACTGCTAAATAGCGTAAACAGTAAATAGCTTCACAGTTTAAAAAAAAAAAAAAAAAAAGCTATCTGTGCCTGACATACTGTCAAGCACTGATCATTAACTTATGTGTGTTACACTTACCTGTCACCCACTGTCCTTCTCCTATATTCTCTTCTTTCTTCTTTCGTCTCTTCATTGTTCTTTCTTCTAGCTGTAAAAAAAAAAAAAAAACAAACATGAGTATGAATACGTTTGCTGAAATATCCTGGACAATAATACATAGTTTAACCCCTTGAGTGCCAGAGGGGTACGCAACACATTGCAAGGCAATGTGTTGTGGCCTCTCTGGGTCTCGAAGGGTTAAGCTATGTATTAGTGCCCGTTTCAATATAAATATGCCTCCATTACAATATGTCCAACTTGGTCATAATGCATATTCCAAAATGCCATATAAAAAAACCTATAGCTTTATTTTATCTATCTCAACTTCTGTGTGCAGCCGCAGAGGTGGCAGCGGAGACAGTAATGTGTGGCACAGCCGATGCCCATTCCACACTGAGGGAATTTGAACAGAGACTGCATTTATATATGGGCAATCTCTGTTTAAATTCCTTCACAGCCATTGGCTAGGATGTGCTTATGCACATCCCAGCCAATCAGCTTAGAGTGGCTGTGCTTTAAACTGATTGGGTGGGATGTGCCACACATTGTTGTCTACGCCACCTCTGCATCCACATACATCGGCAGAGACAGATAAAATAAAAGGTTTTTCTATATATGGCATTTTGGAATATGTATTATGACCAAGTTGGACATATTGTAATGGAGGCATATTTATATTGAACCATGCACTAATACATAGTTTAACCCTTTGAGCCCCAGAGGTACGCAACACATTGCTTTGCAATGCGTTGTGTACCCCTCTGGCACTCAATGGGTTTAATTATGTATTGTCTGGGATGTTTCAGCAAACTTGTTCATTCTCTTATTTTCTTTTTTTTTTTTTTATAGCTAAAAGAAAGAAGATACAAGAAAGAAGAACAGAAGATGACCAGGATGCTGAGGACTCTGCTGGACATCAGGAATAATGGTAAGTGTTACTTTTAATGGGATGTTGATTTGTAACTTAGGTTAACCTGATGAATGCCAGCTGGGTAATTATAACCCACTGGCACTCATAGGGTTAATTCTACTAGTTTTGAACACATTTTATGTAATTTGGATGTATTGATATGGGGCTTAGGGCCTTATATCAAAACATCCACTGTGAACTTAGGTTTTGTTTTTACTTTCAATAGCTGTGTCAGCTGACTAAAGATCCAATAAGGGACTTTAGTCAGAAAACATAGGTCTTAAATTTAAGTGCTAAAATGAGTCCCTTATCGGATCTTATCAGCTAATGCATTCTATTGAATTGCAGGTTATGGCGTTTTCACTTGTCTGTGGGACAAACCTCCTTTGACTTTTTTTTTGCCAGCATTTTTTCATAGCACTGTAAATTGAATGGCTTACAGTGCTTGGAAAAAATGCTGTCTGAGGTTTTTTGGCCTAACTGGGACAATTGAATCAAGCCCTAAGTGTCTCAACCATTTTATTCTTTTGCTTCTGTTCAAGATGGAGGTCTTGTGTTCCATCACCACTGATGTGTGTCTTGCAGTTTTTAGCCACCCTTATAAAGGATGTATATTCTCATCCGTGCCAATCATCTGCTCTTCCTGAGGTTTGCCTTTCAAGACTCCTTTTCAATTCACCTAGTGTCCTTTTGGGTTGGCCTCTGCTCAGTGGGTTTTTACAAAGGTCTTGGCAGCCTTTACAGCCTTTGTTCTTTAGGGATTTCTATTACTCCCTTTCTAGACAACCTTTTATTAAAGGCTCCTTTAGTGGAGGCTCTGCACCTCCAGACTTGTCTCTATTCTGGAATAACAAAGCTGGGTTCCCAATTTCTAGAAATTGTCAGATCACTAGTTTTTCATCTGGCACCTTCCTATCAAATTTTTTTTCTTACTCCCAGCTCCACCCTCTCCTTTCATTGGTTCTTTTGCCCTTTCAAGCAGCATTCCCCAGTATCCTGTCACCCAATTATCAAGCTTCTTTGCTGCTTTGTTTTTGGTTACCAATTTGGTTTGTTCCATTTTTTGATCTCCTGACTCTGTTTCCCTGGCTTGCTCTGACTCCGATTTTTGGTATCTCTCGGTTGCTTCTGGTTCTGGCTTTTTGACTTTTCTCCTGACTTTGCTCTTGTCTGCTTCCGTTTGTTGTTGACTTCCCCGGTGACCACGGCCTGTCTGACCTAGCATTCTTTCCCCTAGCTGCATACCCAACAGTAAGTGCCACATAGCGCATCACTTCCCATTCATTTTGGTAGTGTTTACTCCTTTATTGTGGGTTTTGTTGGCTTGTCGGCTCTGCCTGCAGGAAATTTATGGCTCGTGTATGCATCATGCTGCTAGGGAACTCTGGCTGCGGTCCCAGCCTGCTCTCCCTCTATCCACCTATCTGTCAACTTCTTGGCTATTTATCACTCCAATTGGTCTGAGTTTCACATTATCAGGAATTTGTTTTTCCCTCTATTTGTCAGGCTTCATTTAGAACACAGGAGTAGAAACTTCATTGTTTGGGCATAGGTGCTTGGATTACTACCTTCATCACTTGAAGCCTTTCTGGAAGTCTGACTCACCTGAGACAACTTGGTTCACACAGAGCATCTGCAGGACTGATAACAAGTGACAGTAATTTCCTAGGTTAAGGCCACCATTCGCCAGGTCTATTCCCACAGGAAACAATCCTGTTCTCTTATGGGGGTTCAGCTCGTTACAATAGAGCAGTGGATGCTTCCTGTGTCTACAAGGGCCAGAGCTCTGCAGAGCAGTTGTGTAGGGTGGCAACGTGGTCTTCTCATCACACATTTGTTAAACACCATCATGTCAGTGTTCTGGCTTTGGCTAAAGTCAGGGTTTGGTTTGAATGTCCTACAGGCTCTTGTGCCAGTAACCTGTGTTTCTCCTGTTCTTTACTTTTTGTGTAGGTGTTCTTTGACAACTACGGTGGTATCTATTCCAGTTCCTTTCCTTTTGAACTGGTCTGTTTTTAGGTGTTTTTTCAATGATTCCTTTTGCAAAGGATTCACTGGACTTGTGGGATTTGCCATGGGTGGTGGATCCTCCGATGTCTTGTCTTTCAAAATGTGTGGCTTTACTGGTTGACTGTGTTAAGGGTTCCTGAGGATATGAATCTAGACTTGCTCATACAGATGGTTTTTGCAGTTAATGGGGCAGCTCTGTCCAGATAGTTTTCATGGAGTGGGTTGGTATGAGTCATGGGCCACCTGATACAGGACATCATAAAGGACATCACTAAAGATTATCTGAGTCACATACTCTCCTGGATTCAGGAGGCAAATCTTTCACCGTAGTTCTTGACACTGTGGAATTTATTATAAAAGCCTCCACCTTGTCAGTTACAGCTAAACCTAGTCTGTGGCTTAAAATTTGATCAGCCAACTTTTATTGTAAGAGTACGCTTATCATATTATATTACAAGAAAAATCTTTGGTCCTGAACTGGAGAAAATGGATCAGTGTGACTGTGTAAGTAGTAAGAGTAGTTTAGTACTTTCTATGAGGGTTAATGCTATTCTGTTTATAGTGCTGAGGAAGGATGGAGCATTCATGTGGTATTGAATTTAAAGGTGCTAGTAATTGTTTGCACACAAGTTCAGAATGGAATGACTCCATTTTAGCACATTTTTTGGCATCCCTGGACATGTTTTTTTTTAAATTTATTGATAAATCATTTATCTTAGTCCAACTGATGGGTGCAGGGACCAATGGGTTATTGAGAACTCCCCCAGAAGGAAGCAGTGTTGAAACTCTACCCTCATTCTGCCTTATATAGCCCTCCCCACAGACAGCTAGTTCAGTTTATATATAGTGGAGCAGAGAAGAGGTAAGGCCACCATGACAGACAAGCCAAGAAAACTGCAGGGCAGCTGAACCCAAAAGAATGAGGGGTTTTCTGAAGTTGCCCTGCATCTTTCAAGAAAAGGATGTATCCGTAAGAATTAAGAAACCCTCTTCTCTAGTGTCAAGTGAGGGATGCAGGAGCCAATCTGGATGTCCCAAAGCAATGTCAACAGCACAGAGAGTGAGAGAAGACTAGAGAATGGTGATCTACAAAACGTTGTGACCAGAACTGGAGTCTTGGGTTTCAAACATTTCATTTGTAGAATTTAGCATGAGCAGATGACCAGGTAGTTGATTTGCAGAAGACTGATGTTTCAGAGCCCAAGATGTACTTGATGAATGTGTGGATTGGGCTGTAAATCAGAATGGAGCTGGGCAAGATTAGAGAAGGTAGGCTTGTCTAATAGTATATTTAAGTCATATAGCAACTGTGGTTTTGGAAGCCTTCTGGGATATTGAACAAGGTATCAGTGGCTATTATATAGTCTTTAAGGAGTCTGACCACACCCAAGGTGTGAAGGGGAGTCTCCTTGTATGGTTTAGGGCAGTGGTTCTCAACTCCGGTCCTCGGGGCCCACTAACAGGACAGGACTTAAGGATTTCTTTGCTGGAGCACAGGTGTGGAGATCAGAGGCTCATTCGCATTGATTAACTCATCTGTACTCTAACAAGGAAATCCTCAAATCCTGGCCTGTTAGTGGGTCCCAAGGACCGGAGTTGAGAACCACTGGTTTAGGGCATATCTAGACTGATATGGAAGGAGCAATCCACTTTAGGCTGAAATTCAGGAATAGTCCATAAAAACACTTTATGCCAATGAAAGCATGTGGAGACTCGCAGGAGAAAGCTCCAAGTTCTGAGATGTTTGAGGCTGAAGACAGTAGTTCAAAGGCTGCTGACTGAAAAGCCTCCAATACCAGATTTAAAAGGTTAGTAAACCCCCCAAAAAACCGTCGCAAATTGATAGGAATAATAAAAAAAACATGTAATGCCCTTATTCCCATCTCTCAAACCATTATGGACAATTTCAAGTTCAACAGCACTACAGCCTGGAAAGCCTATCTGAAGATAAAGAACTAAATATCACGGTGCCCCGTGATTGCCTTTGGCTGGATATTGCCGTGGAGTGACATTGTTTACTACCTAGCTGTCTCTCTCGCTGAGTCACTATTCTTACAGGGCACCAAACCTCAGCCTGTGTCATTTCCAGTGCCCTTTCATGGTGTACCTGAGCTTATTGCTGTGTTGGTCCATTACCGTTCCTGTGTATTACCTGGCTACGTCTGACTACCAGTTCAAGTTCTGACTCTTGGCTCCTCTGACTACCTGTTCCAGTCCTGGCTTGTCTGACTACCCATTCTGGTTCTGACTCCTGGCTCGACTGACTTCCCGTTCTGGCTTCGACCCCTGGCATTGTCGGACTACCCGATCTAGGTTTGGTTCCCGTGCTGCCTGTGTTTTCCACTCTGCGCTCACTTCCGTTAGCGGCGCTTGTCGGTCACTCCTTGTGTTTGACCTCCCGTGGCCGTACCGGTTTGTGCTGCCTAGCCTATCTTCCATCTGGCTACCCGCCTAGTGTATCCCCTGTCGGGGTATTGGCCTGCTCCTTATCTTGCCGACTCTGTGTATGGGAGTGCTCTGCACTGTCCTCACATCTACCGTGTAGTCCCAGAGCCATTCCGTTTCTGACCACCTATCCTGTGAAGGGTGAGTAAAGCGCCTACACTGTTCCCCTCTGGTCTCGTGAAGGTGTGCCATCATATCCGGGTACGGGAGTGCTCTGCACTGCCCTCACATCTACTGTGTAGTCCAAGGGCCATTCTGTTTCTGACCACCTGTCCTGTGAAGGGTGAGGAAAGTGCCTACGCTGTTCCTCTCTGGTCTAGTGAAGGTGTGCCGTCCTATTTGTGTATGGGAGTGCTCTGCACTGCCCTCACATCTACCGTGTAGTCCCAGGGCCAGTCCATTTCTAACCACCTGCCTGGTGAAGGGTAAAGAAACTGACTCCACTGTTCCTTCCTGGTCTCGTGAAGGTCTGCCACTATCCACTGCCACTTTGTGTCATTGCCATACTACTGTTGTGTCATTTGTTGCCACCAGCCTGTTGCCTTATCTCCTGTCATTCATTGTATTTAATAAAGTTTTATATTAAGTTCATCTGTACTTGTCAGTGTGTTAATTTTCTAGTCACTCCGTGACACTAACTTTTGAGTTTTGTGATCCCTGTTTCTAAGTACTTCATTTCATCTGTCAGTGGATCTGGGAAAAATCAACTTACCATTCATCCACTGCTGACATTTAACCCTTCTATCAACATGTCATTGGTGTAGTCCTCACCCTTTAATCAAATCTGGCTGCAACTGAATCTACTGATCATCAGCTCTTGAAGGAAAACTGTACTACATTTCATCTAGACAGCTGAATCATCCTGCCCGCAAGTCACTGATCGCTCACATCACCAACCTCTCACCCAGTTGAACTTATATTGTCATTATCATTACACAATGCATCTATTAATTTTCTTATTATTGTTTCTGCCACCTCAACTGTGCAAAATATCAAAAACCTTCAGCCCTCCCACCTGCTTATCAATCTTGATAGCTCCATCCCTCTTACACTCTACAATATTTGCTCACATGAGCTGTTCTGTTACCTTAACTCTTCATATCCATCCACCAAGAAACAGCCCACACCTCTTCACACATGCAAATCCTCCTCTCACCTGCTTTTCCTGTCTGTAACTCTTCTCATGGCTGCAGGTGGCATCTCTCCCAACCCTAGTGCCTCCTACATTCCAACCTGTGTCTGTCCTAGATTGCGGCCTACCCGCTCCTCTTGCGGGGCAAACCCTAGCAATCTACTAGCTGTTCCCTGCCTCCCCCAATCCCTTCCACCCTTCTCCTGTGCATTATGGAATGCTTGCTCTCTACTAAACAAACTCCACACTACCCACAACCTTTTTCTCTCTTACGCTTTAAACCTATTCGCTATCACCGAAACATGGCTCTCACATTCTGACTCATCTGCTGAAGCTGTTCTCTCCTATGGTGGCCTATCTCTCTTACACTCCTCGCCCTGATGGCAAGGGTGGGGGTGTGGGACTTCTCTCTCAGCTTTGCCGCTCCAGGCCTCTATCCCTTCCTCCATCAGTCTCCTTTACCTCTTTTGAAGTGCATGTAGTCCAACTCTTCTCCCCTGTACCTCTCCTGGTAGTTGTGATTTACAGGCCCCCAAGCAACCCTTCCTCCTTTCTCTCCGAATTAGAAATTTGTCTTTCTGTCCTCAGACACCCCCACATTACTCCTTGGTGACTTCAAGCTACACGTTGATGATGCCGCCTCATCTAGTGCTTCCCGATTTCTCTCCCTGACCTTGTCCTATGGCCTTCCCTGTGAGTGCTAGCAGCAGTCCACTGTTGAAGGTCACTGGCTAGATATAGTCCTCACCAGAAACTGCTCAGTCTCTAACTTCACAGTTTACCCATTTCCACTCTCTGATCATCATCTTGTCTCCTTCACACTCTCTCACACACCTTCTCTTGCCCTCCCTAAATCACTCTTCCTAACCAGGAACCTACACTCAATCAAACTACCAGACCTGGCATCAACTGTGCAGACTTCCCTCTCTTCTCTCTGCCCTACTACTACTACTAACATAGATACTCTGGTCCATGAATATAACACCTCATTAAGATCTTCCATGGACCTGCATGCTCCTCTCCAACTGCGACACTCCTGCCCCAGGAATCCCAGACCCTGGCTAAATTCAACAACCTGCATGCTACACACCTGTTGTTGAGCTGCAGAACGTCTCCGGTGGAAGTATCATTCTGTTGCCGACTTTCACCATTATAAATTCATGCTATCCTGTTTTAACACAGGCATCTTTTACTATCCTCCTCTCCACCCAATACCTGTCCCTCGGATCCCATGCCCTCTCAACTTAGGCTCTAGCAACTACTCTTGTTCCCAGCCTTATAAATATCTTTAACTCCTCTCTTTCTACCGGAACATTTCCATCCTCATTCAAACATGCAATAGTCAGACGGATACTCAAAAAAACCCTCACTCGACCCCATCTGTCTTTCAAATTACCATCCAGTTTCACTTCTCCCCTTTGCATCTAAGATCCTGGAACGCCTTGTATTCTCTCACTTAATCTCTTTTCTCAGCTCAAACTCTCTTCTTGACCCATTACAGTCAGGTTTCCGTTCTAACTATTCCACAGAGACAGCCCTAACAAAAATTATTAATGACCTATACTCGGCAAGGGACAAAGGACAATTCAGTATACTAATCCTACTAGATCTATCTGCTGCTTTTGACACTGTTAACCATGCACTCCTACTGGACACACTGCACACCCTTGGCATCCGTGACACACCTCTAAAATGGCTTTCCTCCTACCTCTCTAAATGTACTTTCAGTGTTTCTTTTGCTAACACTTTCTCATCTCCTCATGACCTCACAGTAGGTGTTCCTCAGGGATCAGTCCTGGGACCACTTCTCTTTTCCCTCTACACCCTCTCACTTGGTGACTTCATCTCATCTCTTGGGTTTAATTACCATCTCTACGCAGATGACACTCTAATCTATCTCTCTTTTCCTGAACTCACTCCAGCTGTGCAGTGTCGAGTCACTCAATGTCTGTCAGCTATTTAATAATGGATGGCCCACTGCCATCTTCAACTCAGTATGACTAAGACAGAGCTGGTGGTATTCCCTCCAAAACCCCATCCACCAATCCCCTTCTCCATCACAATGGACAACTATGCCATACACTCAGTACCCAAAGCACGCTGTCTTGGGGTCATACTTGATTCGAAATTAACTTCTCGCCCCATATCCAAGCTGTCGCTTCTTCCTAAAAAATACTTTATGTCAACTGCAAAAACTCTATCTCAGGCACTCATTCTATCCAGACTTGACTACTGTAACATTCTACTCTCTGGTCTTCCTGCGTCTCATCTTTCTCCACTTCAATTTGTCATCAATTCAGCCGCAAGAATCACCACATTTGCTCCCAGATACCTGCTCTCTCCTTTCCTCCTGAAATCCCTCAATTGGCTACCTATAAAGTATCCTATTTCTTACAAAATTCTCCTCCTCTCCTGTAAGTCTGTGTTCTTCAGCACCCTCTTACATTTCTGCTCTTATCTCCCACTACACCCCTTCCCGTACCCTACGGTCTTCCCAAGGGTTCTTCCTGTCCTCTCCCTTCAAAACTCGAGCCATCTCTTGGCTACAAGCTCTTTCACTGGCTGCCCCTTGACTTTGAAATACCCTCCCTATCACCATTCGCCAATCATCACTTTCAAGCATCTCCTCAAAACCCAACACTAGAAGAAAAGAGCACAACAAGAAGAAGAAAAGAGAGCAGTGGTGTTCTCGAAGTGTAATATTTATTAAACTGGCAATAAAAAACCTTTAAAAATCCCCCCTCTCCTATTGCACTTACATTCTGCCCATCTTGAGCTATAAGCATCTCAGGGGTCCCAACCCCTTAACTGCCACATGACTGCGTCCTTAGGTCCAGGTGATCAGTCTCTGGTTTGATGAAAATCCAGCAGAGAATTCCAAACAGTACTTGCGTGGTTGATACTAAGTGTCCCAGGCTACAATGTAACGTGCTGCGTTGTATGGTCAGCTGAAATGAATGGTAACACTGTTAAGATCCCGGGATTGCAATACACAAGTCCACATGGGCCTGCTTGAATGCTGTACATGGTGTTCTGCAAGGAGACTATGACCCACAACAGGAACCGGGAAAGCTCACAGGGGGCGGGGAGGGACCCAGCACTCAATTGCAATGGAGGGGGAGGAGAAAACCCGACTCATATCGTGAATGTCTCTGATCCACTTCATCAGGGGGAGGTCCTACTGCCATGCGGCTACTTTTCTAAGAAATTGTCCAGGGCTCAGAGTGTATACGATATAGGGGATATAGGGTTGCTGGCTATTATCCTCGCACTCAAGGAGTGGCGCTACCTGTTGGAGGGGATGAGTTCTCCAATCCTAATCCTCACTGACCACAAAAACCTGACCTATCTCTCCAAGGCTAAGAGGTTGTCGCCTAGGGAGGCCAGATGGGCTTTATTCCTATCCAGGTTTAATTATGTGATATCGTACCTTCCGGGTACTAAGAATGTCAGGGCGGATGCCTTCTCGAGGCAATTCGGATCAGATCCTGAGGCTGATAGTGTTCCCATGCCTATCATTCTGACGGATCACATTCTGTCTACCATTCGAACTAGTATTACCTCTCTTGGGGAGGAGATCTTGGCTTCGCAAGCCACCGCTCCTACTGACAAACCTAGCAGGAGATGCTTTGTCCCTGAGCACTTGCAAACTCGTTTAATGTCTACCTATCACTCTTCTAAGGCCGCAGAGCATATTGGGCGCGACCAACTGATTTGGTCCATATCTAGGCTCTTTTGGTGGTTGAGCCTAAGAATTGACTGCTCTGCTTTTATAGCAGCTTGTGCCAAATGTGCTCGCAGCAAGATTCCCAAGCATCTTCCCATGGGCCTGCTTCAGCCAGTACCAAATGGTGATCGTCCTTGGTCTCATGTATCTATTGACTTCTGGTTGAGCTGCTGGTTTCCAAGGGGCATATGGTCATTCTTATGATTGTCGACAGGTTCTCTAAGATGGCCCACTTTGTACCCCTGAAGGGTCTTCCTTCATCCAAAGAGCTGGCCGAGATATTTTCGAAGGAGGTATTCAGGCTCCACAAAGTGCCCAGGGTGCTGGTCTCGGACCAGGGAGCCAATTCGTGTCCCGTTTCTGGAGGGCCTTCTGTGGGCAAATGGGCATTCAGTTGTAATTTTCATCAGCTTACCGCCCCCAATCTGATGGTGCTGCTGAGAGAGCCAATCAGGGCCTGGAACAGCTCTTATGCTGTTATATATTGGACCATCACAGTGACTGGGCGAGCTTGTTACTGTGGGCAGAGTTTGCCAGGAATGATGCCATTAACTCTTCTTCACAGGATTCCTCGTTCTTGATTAATTATGGCTTCCAGCCTGCTCTGCTACCTGACCCATTTGAGGCACAAGAAATTCTGGCTCTGCAAGAGTATCTTAGGCAGCTCCGCTCCACTTGGGTTCAAGTTCAAAGATCCCTTCAAAGGTCCACTCAGCTCTACCAAAGATATGCGGATCATCAGCGCTGGACGACTCCAGTGTTTCAAATGGGGGATAGGGTATGGCTGTCCTCTCGTAACCTCAACCTCCAGGTGTCTTGTAAGGAGCTGGCTCCTCAGTTCATAGGCCCATACCAGGTACTGCATATGATAAACCCTGTCTCTTACGCCCTGGAGCTTCAGGCTGGTAGCGTATCCACAATGTCTTCCATGTGTCCCTGCTTAAACCTTTGGTTTGCAACCATTACACCTCGGTACCTGTCCTGCCTGGGCCAGTTCAAGTCAATGGCCAGGAGAAGTATGAGGTACAGTCAATTCTGGTCTCTCTCTCAGAAGTAGAGGTTACCTCCAATACCTGGTACATTGGAAGGGGTATGGTCCCGAGGAGTGTTCCTGGGTGTCTATTGGCTATGTGCACGCTCCTGCTTTGTTCAGCAGATTCCGCACTCGTTTTCCCCTTAAGCCCGGTCCTCTTCCTTGGGGAGGAAGTCGTTAAAGGGAGGGTACTATCATAGTCTCCATCTGAGGCTTAGGTGATCCTGTGCATACCTTTGTATGGCTGCTGGCCACTTCCTCATTGCTGTAGTCATGTTTCAGGCAATGGCACGGTCACCTGTTTATGGGCCTATTCTGTTGGATCTAATTGGGTCCCGCTTCCTTCTGCTGCTTTATAAACCTCATTGAGGCTAGGACTTGTTGCCCTTTCGTGGTGTTCCTGTGTGCATCTAGTTTGTTCCTCTGACCCTTCCTTGGCTTACGTTCTCTCCTGGTGTTCGATCCTTGACTTGGCTGACTACTTGCTCTGGTTGTGACCTTGGCTGTGGCTGACTTCCTGATCCTTGAATGACTCTGGCTTGTCTGACTACTCACTCCGTGCTGACCTTTGATGTGGCTGACTACCCGATCCGGTTCCTGACTGTGGCCTGTCTGATGCTCCTTTTGTACCTCTCTTCTGTCTGACTACCACTAGGCCGATCCAGAGCGCGCTCCTTTACCTCGTAGCTCAGCCACCAGCTGGTCGCTTGCTGGTTGCCTCCACTTGGTGCCTTCCTTTTGCCACCGGGCAGCTAGTGCAACTTAGTCTCGCTCCTGTGCACTTGCCTCTTCGCTTACCTGTTGCCTGGCTTAGCACTTACAGTACTACCTACGCTCTGTGCCTCCTCGTTGCCTTCGGTAAGATAGAGTGCAGCTTGTCTCGCGCCTTGCCTCAGTAGTGCGCTTCTATCTGGCTGCATCTATCTAAGCTCCTACTCTGCTGCCTCAAGTGGTGCTACCAGTTACGCTATTGGTATCTGTGGTCTATTCACGCTCTGTGCCTCCAATGGGTACGTTCCTGTACAACTCTTATTGTTCTTCCTGTTGTGGTAGAGCCAAGTCTGGTTCTAAGACTCAGTACCATAGTCCTACGGTGGTTCAGTGTCGGCTCCTGGGTAGTGGACTAGACCATGTCCTCATGTCTACCTCCCCTCTGACTGAGGAAGTGTTCATTATTACTCTAGTATTCTTATTATCTGTTGCTCAATAAAACTGGTTTAAATTCACTTGTACTGTTTTGTGTGTTTCTTTACTGAGAGTCCGTGACAGACTTACACATTGGTTAATTGATTTGCATTTTTGTATTTAAAAGGGATTGGTTTAATGGATCTGTGCTTTCTTATGATTAAGTAACCACTTCAGGGATACGGAACTCGTTAGGTGAAGGGTCTTGCGATCCAGCACTTTTGTTATCTATTCGCTCTATAAGTGGATGTTTTTATGACTACAATAAAGAATATACTTTCTATATTGTGGTTGGACTGACAATGCTATGGTGAACCTGGGTGTGCTTGCCTCCGGTAGTCCTCCTTTATTGCTAACTAAACCAATAAATTAGGTTATATCTGTTTAACATCTTTTGGAGGGTTACTTTATATTTAAGGACCATTTCAAACAATGCCTTGTCTTGACAGTCATTTTCCCTGAGGAAGCAAGAAGCAATCTCCTGAAACTCGTTGTAAATCTTTTACAGTTTTGTATTTTTTTATTTGCTCACGATACTTGTTCTTTCTTCACACATCTGTTTTTGCACCGTGTGTGCCCTGCAGATATACATTTACATCTTAAACACAGAAAAAATTGAAGTGAGGAGATCGGTTGTTGTTGTTGGCTACAAGTCATAGCTAAACGGCAGTGATGACGGTAGTGGTGAGTTTTTTACCAGTGGAACTGTTTCACATCGTGTATATGATATAACATCTTTTATTTTTTTACACTTACAGTGTGTTTTTGGGCTTTTTATTTGTGCAGTTACATTATACATTTTTTTTGTGGCCACAAAATATATTTTTTTCTTTAGTCCAATACAGGTTACTGGTAACTTTGGGTAGACTATCAGCCCCTTTAAATAGGCAGGAACAATTCTGAGAAGTGACTACTGAGTGGAGCCTACCTCCTCTCCTTAGCTTGAAGCTAGCCAGTCCCCAACCAGTAAGATTTGTGTCTTGGTCAAGACACAAGGCAAGAGAACAGTTCTGCTATAGTTTTAGCTTCTTTATTATTTTTCTGTTAGATATGGGATACCGCCATTAAGCGGAATACCATCACTGACAATTCCCATCACCCAAATGTGGATAGCTCAGTTTACCAGGTGCTTTTGTGTACCTAAGCCCTGGGGAGAAAATTTTGGCTGCAAGTTCTTTCCCCAGGAGTTGCCCACTGAGGCTTCTTCTTGATATATGGTAATCTGAAGACAGAAGACCTGCTGAAAAAAGGTGAGCACCCTTTGAGTGCTGAGGTCCACATGTCCCATGCTTCCCCTCCACACAGGGGTCTCATTTGGAGTTCCTATTACATACTCATGCACTCATTGGGTTTATCTGTATGTCTGTGAGGTGTTTGGAGCACATTTCTGTGGTAACTTAACCCTTTTGCTGCTGGTTAGCACCTTTTGGGTGGTTTTTGGGCACTTTTCGTACTGGGACCAGTGTTTATTGGGCAAGAGAACAGTTCTGCTATAGTTTTAGCTTCTTTATTATTTTTCTGTTAGATATGAGATACCACAATTAGGCGGAATACCATCACTGACAATTCCCATCACCCAAATGTGGATAGCTCAGTTTACCAGGTGCTTTTGTGTACCTAAGCCCTGGGGAGAAAATTTTGGCTGCAAGTTCTTTCCCCAGGAGTTGCCCACTGAGGCTTCTTCTTGATATATGGTAATCTGAAGACAGAAGACCTGCTGAAAAAAGGTGAGCACCCTTTGAGTGCTGAGGTCCACATGTCCCATGCTTCCCCTCCACACAGGGGTCTCATTTGGAGTTCCTATTACATACTCATGCACTCATTGGGTTTATCTGTATGTCTGTGAGGTGTTTGGAGCACATTTCTGTGGTAACTTAACCCTTTTGCTGCTGGTTAGCACCTTTTGGGTGGTTTTTGGGCACTTTTCGTACTGGGACCAGTGTTTATTGGGCAAGAGAACAGTTCTGCTATAGTTTTAGCTTCTTTATTATTTTTCTGTTAGATATGAGATACCACAATTAGGCGGAATACCATCACTGACAATTCCCATCACCCAAATGTGGATAGCTCAGTTTACCAGGTGCTTTTGTGTATCTAAGCCCTGGGGGGAAAATTTTGGCTGCAATTTCTTTCCCCAGGAGTTGCCCACTGAGGCTTTTTCTTGATATATGATAATCTGAAGACAGAAGACCTGCTGAAAAAAGGTGAGCACCCTTTGAGTGCTGAGGTCCACATGTCCCATGCTCCCCCTCCACACAGGGGTCTCATTTGGAGTTCCTATTACATACTCATGCATTCATTGGGTTTATCTGTATGTCTGTGAGGTGTTTAGAGCACATTTCTGTGGTAACTTAACCCTTTTGCTGCTGGTTAGCACATTTTGGGTGGTTTTTGGGCACTTTTCGTACTGGGACCAGTGTTTATTGGGTCTACTGTTTTATTGTAGCGGGCTTTTGAGTGGTTTTACATTTGGTATTTACCTCGTTAACTTTGTGTTCCGCACCTTTAAGGCGCGCATTTACTGCATAGATGCCATTGCTCCATTCACTTCTATGAAACATTACAGTTTGGGACATATCTCTGCAACCGCTCCACGTAGCGAGGTCAGAGATGGCTCATTGTGTGGGTTTGCCCTTTCTCCGTCATCTGCTCAATGTTTTGGGCATGTTGGAGGCTTTAGGGGGCTTCGGGCACTTAGTGAAACTACATTTCCCATGAGTGCTAGCTTCGCATACTCGTTTCTGATTGGCTCTCATTGCAGCAGCCATTTTGTGTATTCACAGATCGAGTATCCTACGCAGGGCTTGGACTCTCCTTCTCTCCTCTGCAGTTTAACCCTTCGCCTACCAGATAAGTCTTATTTCCTCTGTGTCCAATCCAACGGCAATGGACTTCGGGTTTTGACTCTGCCTTCCAGCTGGTAGGACCAATAAAATTATAAAAGTGTCAGTTCCTCCCTCCTTGCTCAGTTATTTGGTCCTACCCAAGCTGGAGGACGGAGATCTTATACCTCTTTTAAGCTCCATCTTGTGTTCTCACCATACTTGCCATAAAGAGCTTATTCAGCGTTCCTTCTTTATGATTATTATTATTTTTTTTTTTTTTTTACCTCTATGCAATTTGCCTACATCGCATTTTGCATTACTAGGCAGATAATCCGTTTGATCCTTGCCCTTATACACTAAGGGTTGCATAGATCTATGTGTATGCCCAGAATAGGTCTTACCTTGTAAGGTATTACTAGTTTTCTGATGCCTCCATGCTCCTCCATCCCGTTCCCGTGTCTTGAAGGTGTCTGCCAGGCAAAGGACGGGAGCCCGGCTATGACGAGCAACTTATCCAGCCTCCACAGGAAGTTGTCGTGTGTGCGTCCAACGATGGAACGCAGAAGCGGGAAGCAGCGGGGAACCAGCCCAGACGAACCGGGGAACACTGGAATAGCGAGTGGATGGGTAAGTCCATTAATAGAAGCATGTGGAGCACTTCTAATGGCTATTGTGTACCTAATTGTAGCTCAGGCACTAAGCGGTACTGTATAGCTAGTGAGCTTTATCTGAATCATATTAAGAGGGCAGCATGTCTTCTAAGGGAGAGGAAGGGGACAAGCAAAAGCAGTCTGCTGATTCCCCTAGAGAGGATAAAACCCCTTCCAAGGCTAGATGTTGTGCTGGATGTGAAGCTAAACTTTCTCCCTCTGATCAGGCAAAACTTTGTCCTGAGTGCACTAGGAAGATTTCTGTCCCTGAGGTTCCATCCCAGTTCCAGGAATTTCTAGGATGGATGAAAAATTCTTTGCAAGAAACTTTTAATTCTATGCAGGAAACTTCTAGGCAAATATAGCATACTTCTGATCCAGATGAAGGACCTTCTCATTTAGAGGATGAGGACTTCCCTAGTGTAATAGAATCAGCATCATCAGCTGAGGAAGGGGAAATAACATATGAAAACGGTTCTTTTTGCCTTAATAAGATTGATGCTCTGGTGTGTGCCATGAGAAAGACCCTGGGTTTGGAGGAAACACAAAGAGAAATTAATGTGTTGGACACGGCATTTATTAGCTACAAAAAGGAGGTACTCACATTCCCAGTCCACAGTTCCTTCCAGGACATGATTAATACAGAGTGGAAAGTAGGGGATAAGCGTCCACAAACCACGAGAAGAATGAGCCGTATGTACCCCTTTAAGGAGGAAGACACAGGCTGTTGGGTATCCGCACCCAAGGTGGATGCTGCAGTGGCTCAAATCTCTAAGCGTACTAAGCTATAAATGGAAGATGGTACTACCCTCAGGGACCCGATGGACAAAAGGACTGATGCGGCTTTGAAGAAACAGTTCTCAGTAGTGTTGAGCGAGCATGCTCGGCCGATGCTCGGATCGGCTCGAGCATCGCTCTGCTCGGCACATGGCGGTACTCGTACGAGTACCGCATGTGCTCGCCCGCCATGTTCGGGTCTCCTCCCCGCACGTTTTGCGGCTGCTGCGCAGCCAATAAACGTGCAGGGAGGCTCTGACATCGGTGTAATGCCAGCAGCCATGTTGGCTGCTGGCATTACACTGATTGGCTGGCCAGAACCCGTGGTCGGGTGCTGTATAGCACCTGACCATCGAGTTCGGCTCAGTCTGAGCCAGGGAGAGCTGAGGATAGGAAGGGAAAGGCAGTGTAGGGAGAAGAAAAGTCTTGTTGACCAAAAAAAAAGAACCAAAAGTCCTTTTTAGGACTACTGTGTGTGGGGGCAGCAGGTTATTTTGTGTGGGGGGAAAAAAACAAAAAAAAAAAAAAAAAAAAAAATATTCTGTTTAGTGTGAAAAGTTGCAGATTAGAGCACATTCTGTTTAGTGTGCACAGTTGCAGATTAGAGCACATTCTGTTTAGTGTGCAAAGTTGCAGATTAGAGCACATTCTGTTTAGTGTGCAAAGTTGCAGATTAGAGCACATTCTGTTAAGTCTTCAAACTAAAATATCAAAGTCACATATTCCATTCAGTGTGCGTCGCCGCAGTTTAGCAGCACATTCTGAGTACTGTGCAGAGTTGCAGAATAGGAAGAAATACTGTTAAGTCTTCAAACTAAAATATCAAAGTCACATATTCCATTCAGTGTGCTTCGCCGCAGTTTAGCAGCACATTCTGTGTACTGTGCAGAGTTGCAGAATAGGAAGAAATACTGTTAAGTCTTCAAACTCAAATATCAAAGTCACATATTCCATTCAGTGTGTTTCACCGCCGTTTAGCAGCCTATTCTGTGTACTGTGCAGAGTTGCAGAATAATAAGAAATACTGTTAAGTTTTCAAACTCAAATATTAAAGTCACATATTCCATTCAGTGTGTTTCACCGCCGTTTAGCAGCCTATTCTGTGTACTCTGTACAGTTGCAGAATAATAAGAAATACTGTTAAGTTTTCAAACTCAAATATTAAAGTCACATATTCCATTCAGTGTGTTTCACCGCCGTTTAGCAGCCTATTCTGTGTACTCTGTACAGTTGCAGAATAATAAGAAATACTGTTAAGTTTTCAAACTCAAATATTAAAGTCACATATTCCATTCAGTGTGTTTCACCGCAGTTTAGCAGCCTATTCTGTGTACTCTGTACAGTTGCAGAATAATAAGAAATACTGTTAAGTTTTCAAACTCAAATATTAAAGTCACATATTCTGTGTAAGATGAAGAAGGCGGGTAAAAAGGGACGGGGAAGTGGACGTGATCCTGAAAGTTCAGGGCGCGGGTCAGGACGCGGAGAAACTGTGCCTGGTGCCAGAGCACAAGAAAGAAAGACATCCACCATACCTAGCTTCATGTGTAATTTTACAGGGCGTCGCAGGACATCACTCTCGAGGTCCGACCACTGCGAACAGGTGGTCGGTTGGATGACAGCTGATACTGCTTCCAGTCGGTTAAGCACCACCCTGTCTTCCACCAAGTCCACTCTCAGTAGCCAAGAGTCTGGTCAACATAATCCTCACTCTGATCATCCTTCCTCCCACCATACACGGTCTGGTCAAAGAAGTGATCCCACACTGGGATATAGTGAGGAGCTCGTCTCATCACCAATCCTTAATTTGACCCTCTCTCCAAGCACGCTTGCAGAGGAACATGACATCTTGTGCCCTGATTCACAACCTCTAGAGGCTACCCAATCACAAGAAGATGACAGATGTGAACGGCATTTAAGGTCAAAGGAAGTAGTGGATGATGATGATGATGATGAGACACAGTTGCCATTAAATCAACCACTATTTCCGTCTCAAGACCTTGTTGAGGAGAATGTTATACAGTTGTCAATGACTGAGTATGTGGTGGGATCAAGACTTGAGGAGGATGATCAGAGTGAGGAAGTGGAGGAGGACTTGGTGGACGATGAGGTGACTGACCCCACCTGGGAAGGTGTAGAGCCGAGCGATGACAGCAGTCCTGAGGGTGAGCCATCTGCAGCACCGCAACAGGCTGGAAGAGGCAGTGGTGTGGCTACAGAAAGAAGGCGGACCGCACCAAACCGGCCCGCAAATGTTCCACGGAGCACCCCCTTGCGTAAATCTACCTTGCCAAGGGGTAGGTGTTCCGCGGTATGGCGTTTTTTTAAGGAAAGTGCGGACGACAAAAGAATTGTAGTTTGCAACCTGTGCCACACCAGAATGAGCCGAGGCATGAACACTAGAAACCTCACCACCACCAGCATGATCCGACACATGGCATCCAAGCACCGTAGTAAGTGGGAGGAACGCCTGGATCGCCCATCTGTGTCTGCAGGCCACACCACTGCCTCCTCTTCCCCTGTTTTCGGTGCCGGCCAATCGCCTGTCGAAGGCGCAGGCCCGCATACCTCCCGCCCTGCACCTGTAGCATCTGAAGCACCATCAGCGACCACATCCACTTCCCTGTCCCAGCACAGCGTCCAAATGTCGTTACCCCAGGCATTTGAGCGCAAGAGAAAGTACCCAGCCACCCACCCACAGGCCATAGCACTAACCTCACACCGTTCAAAATTACTGGCCATCGAAATGCTGCCATTTAGGCTTGTGGACACTGAGTCCTTCCGCAGCCTGATGGCAGCAGCTGTCCCTCGGTACGCGGTCCCCAGCAGCCACTACTTTTCCCGGTGTGCCATCCCCGCATTACACCACCATGTGTCCCGTAACATCACCCGTGCCCTGACCAACGCAGTTACTGGGAAGGTCCACTTAACGACTGACACATGGACAAGTGCTTGTGGCCAGGGACGCTACATTTCCCTGACGGCACACTGGGTGAATGTCGTGGAGGCTGGGAGCGACTCGGACCCTGGGATGGCACGGGTGCTACCCACGCCGAGGATTGCGGGCCCTACCTCCATCAGGGTTTCCACCAGCACCTACGTTATTGGCTCCTCCTCCTCCGTTTCCACCTCCGAATTCTCTACACACACCGCCACTCCCCCATCAGCCAGTAGCTGGAAGCAGTGTAGCACTGCAGTGGGGAAGCGTCAACAGGCCGTGCTGAAGCTGATCTGCCTTGGGGACAAACAGCACACGGCCTCAGAGCTGTTGCAGGGGATTAGTCACCAGACCGAGCAGTGGCTCTCGCCACTCAACCTGCAAGCAGGCATGGTTGTGTGTGATAATGGGCGTAACTTGGTGGCGGCTTTGGAGCTCGGCAAGCTCACACACGTACCATGCCTAGCGCATGTATTTAATTTAGTGGTGCAGCGATTTCTAAAAACCTACCCCAATGTGCATGATCTCTTGACCAAGGTGCGCCGCGTGTGTGCACATTTCCGTAAGTCATCAACAGCTTCAGCCGGCCTGTTGAAGCTGCAGCAGCGCTTACAATTGCCAGCTCACCGGCTGCTGTGTGACGTGAGCACGCGCTGGAACTCCACCTTCTACATGTTGGCCCGGCTTTGTGAGCAGCAGAGGGCAGTAGTGGAGTACCAGCTGTTACACGGTCGTCGCCTCTCCGTTCAACTTCCTGTAATCAGAAGTGAGGAGTGGGAATGGATGTCAGACCTCTGCGAGGTTTTACGCAATTTTGAGGAATCGACACAGATGGTGAGCTGCGATAACGCTATTATCAGTGTAACCATCCCACTTCTGTGTCTACTGAAACGCTCGCTGCTCACAATTAAAACCGACGCTTTGCATGTGGAAGAGGTGGAAATGGGGGAGGAAGAGCTTACACAAGGTGATAGCCAGAGCACCCTCACTTCGTCTTCTCAGCGACAATTGGAGGAGGCGGAGGAGGAGGAGGAGGAGGAGGAGGAGGAAGACACGGTTGCCTCCGCTACAGAGGGTAGCCATGGAACTTTAGTTCCATCTCTTCAGCGTGGGTGGGCAGAAGAGGAGGAAGAGGATGAGGATATTGAGAGTCATCCTCCTGGTGAGGACAGCGAAATCTTGCCTGTTGGTACTCTGGCACACATGGCTGACTTTATGTTAGGCTGCCTTTCCCGTGACCCACGCGTTGTACGCATTTTAGACAACACGGATTACTGGGTGTTCACCCTTCTGGACCCCCGCTACAAAGAGAATTTCTCATCTCTCATTCCTCCGGTGGAGAGGACAAGCAAAATGTTGCAATACCAGAAGGTTCTTGTCGAAAAATTGCTCCAAAATTTTCCATCTGACAACGCTGGCGGCAGAGTACGTGCTACCTTGGCCAACCGAGAAGGGGAGAAAAGGGGAGCACACAGCAGTTCCGAGAAAGGCAGGGCAACACTCTCCAAGGCGTGGGACACCTTCATGACACCCCGCCAGCACCCTCACCCTGATGCGCAGCCTAGTGTCACAAGGAGGGAAAAGTTTTGGAAGATGGTGAAGGAGTACGTAGCAGACCGTGTCAGCGTCCTCAATGATCCCTCTGTGCCTTACAACTACTGGGTGTCCAAGCTGGACATGTGGTATGAACTGGCACTCTACGCCTTGGAGGTGCTGGCCTGCCCTGCCGCCAGCGTTCTGTCTGAGCGGGTATTTAGTGCTGCTGGTGGCATCATAACAGATAAGCGTATCCGCCTTTCCACCGACAATGCTGATAGGTTGACACTTATAAAAATGAACAAGGCCTGGATTTCCCCTGACTTCTCCACTCCACTGGAGGAAAGCCCCGGGGAAACATAAACTCACTTTATATATGTTATTTACAATGATGGGAATACTCTGTATTCCCATTCACCCCTTCCACCCAAAAAACGGGTATATGGTTGACTCTTAATCTTCTCATCCTCCTCCTCCTCTTCCATATGCCCTGTGATATAATTTTTATATAGGGCCAGCTCACCAGCGGGCCCTGTTTGCCAATTTTTATATAGGTCAGCTCACCAGCGGGCCTTCTCATATAATGTTTTATTGGGTCAGCTCTCTAGCGGGCCCTCTCATATAATGTTTTATAGCGTCAGCTCACTAGCGGGCCTTCGCATATAATGTTTAGGATGGTCAGCTCTGCAGCAGACCCTCACCCATAATGTTTTAGATGGTCGGCTCAGCGCACGTTTCCCTCTTAATCATGGCCTCAGTTCAATAAAATCAAGGAAATTTTTGGGAGAATTTGCCTCTGTGCACGTTTCCCTCTTAATCATGGCCTCAGTTCTGAAAATCAAGGAAATTTTTGGGAGAATTTGCCTCTGCGCACGTTTCCCTCTTAATCATGGCCTCACTTCCGAAAATCAAGGAAATTTTTGGGATAATTTGCAGATGATATACAAGTAAATATACAGCAAATATTGTTTGGTAACAATTTTTCGCCTAAAGTCGTTTTTATTTTCCTTTTTGTGTGTTTTATGGTCAGTCTGTAAAAATGGCGTACTACGGGCGAAAGATCGTTCCCAGCAGCGATGTTGGAGTCCAAGATGCATCCAGACATCCTCCCTATGCTGTCCCTGAACCATTTCTGTGGTGTTTCCATAATTTTCTGCCCTTTTCCTATGGACCAGGCACCCTCCCCTCATCAGAGCAGGGGGTGCCTGGTGTAATGCTCGAGTCCTCCCATTGACTTCAATGGGGCTCGGGTGTTCGGCCGAGCACTCGAGCCTCAGGGGGTGCTCGGTCAGAGCACCCGAACACCCGAGCATTGGGGTGCTCGCTCATCACTAGTTCTCAGTCATTGGCCAAAACCTGAAAACAGTGGCTATGGCTATGGCCTGTGTATTTCGTACTCTGAGAATATAGATGGCTGACTTTGAGGAGAAGTTAGATTCATCAGTCTCCAGGTCCAGACTTCTGAAAGAACTTGCACCTATAAAGGACGCCATTGGATAACATCCGCAGTTTGGCAAAGTCATCAGCTCTATCTGTAACCACTCGTAGAGCTTTATGGATCAAGTCCTGGGAAGCTGATGCTACATCTAAAAGCAAGTTGGTATCCCTTCCATTTACAGGCGGGAAACTGTTCGGAAGTCAATTAGAGGATATCATTCGGCAGTCTTCAGGAGGAAAGAGTCCATTTCTTCCACAGCAGAGATGAAATAGACCTTCTCCGAGTAGATCTACATCTTCAAAGAAACAGTCCTTTTGGAAGTCAAGAAGATACAGATAAGGACGATCATATGATCAGAGACAGCGAGGGGCTGCGCAAGGAAATAGGCCTGGTGGTTGCAGGGACTTTCAGAGGAAGCCCAGATTTTCTCGGACCAGCAATGAAGGTCAGTTGACCCCGTCTATTTTTCTAGTGGGGGGCAGGCTGGAAAAATGCAGGGTTGCATGGAAACGTCTGAACCCAGACAGATGGGCACAGCAAATCCTGCAGACAGGGTACAACTTGGAATTCAAGAGTGTTCCAGTAAAGAACAAATTCAGATCTACCAGATTCAGGAGTCCCAGTACCGCAGTCCTTATGAGAAAGGCAGTGCAGGATCTTCTCTCCAACAGAGTAATCGAGCCAGTTCCAAAGACACAAGAATACCGTGGCTTTTATTCCACAGTTTTCTCGGTTCCAAAGCCTTCTGGGGATTTACGCATCATCTTGGACCTAAAGGAGATAAATTCTTATCTCAAACTCCAGATGTTCAAGATGGAGACTGTAATGACCACTCTTAAGATAGTCCAGCCAGGATCCTTCCTAACCAGGATAGACCTCAAGGATGCTTATTACCATGTCCCAATACAGCTTTCTCACAGAAGATTCCTGAGATTCCATGTTTTTCAGAAACATTACCAATACAGAGTACTACCATTCGGGTTAACTTCAGCCCCAAGAGTTTTCACAAAGATATTAGCAGTTGTGATGGCAGCATTACGACGGAAACAGATCAAGGTATTTCCATATCTGCACGACCTCCTCATTATAGAAGATTCAAGGAACAAAACAAGAGACAGCACAGTAAGGTGTCTAGATCTTCTTCGGAGCCTAGGCTGGTTAATAAACAAAGAAAAAAGTCAGCTTCCTCCAACACAGAAACTCATATTTCTAGGAGTCCTCATCTCAGTATTATTGGGGAATCTAGCTTCTGCACATCAGATCGTACCTTGGGCCAGTTCCCACAGTCGTTGGACTTAGCTCAACTATCTTCTATACTTCAGACTGGAACCATCCAACACCACACTGAAGATTCCAGTTCTCCCGTCTACAAGAAGAGAGCTAAAGTGGCGGTGTCATCCTCACCACATTGCACGGGGCAAAAGTCTAAAGACAATTCAGTGGGAGACCATCTGCAAAGACAGAAGCAAGACAGGCTGGGGAGGTGTGTGGTGACAGAAGTCGGCCCAGGGAAGATGGACATCCAGAGAAAAATATCTTCACATAAACATCTTAGAACTCAAAGCAGTTTGGTACACACTCCACTGGTTTCAGGCGGACCTCAAACATCATCATGTGTTGGTCCGTTCAGACAACACAACGGCTGTTCAGTACTTGTCCAACCAGGAGGTAGGATATTGGACTTTTTGCAGGAAGGATTCCAAAAGGGCCTGAAGCCCTCCTCTCTCAAGGTACAATTATCCGCCATTTTGGCTATATTAGCTACTCCCTTGGCAGAACAGTGTGTATTTAGCCAATTTCTTTCATCCATAACCAAGATCAAGCCAACCATCAGAGATATCATTCCTCCATGGGATTTAAATCTGGTGCTCCATCAGCTTAGCTCACACGATTACTGTGAGCCTCTGGAGTCTATTTCCCTAAAACACTTAACATTGAAGACCTTGTTACTCACAGCAGTTACCTCTGCTAGGCGTGTAGGGGAACTACAGGCTTTATTATGTAGATCCCCATATACGGTATTCCATCAGGATAAAGTGGTTCTTCACCCTAAACCATCATTCCGATCAAAGTTATATCCACTTTTCATCTAAGTCATATCATCCTTCCTTCATTTTGTCTTAAGCCTTCAAACAAAAAGGAAGCAGAATTAAACAGAATTTAGTTCGATGTCTACAAATATACTTTCAGAGAACTAAGGCCTTCAGGAAGACAGAGGCCCTATTCGTGCATTTTGCAGGAAAATATAAAGGTACAGCGGCCTCTAAGGGTCCAGATGGATAAAGGACTGTATTATCCTGGCCTTTGACTCTGCTAAGCTGGTTCCCCCAGCTGGACTCAAGACTCACTCTACCAGGACTATTGCTACATCTTGGGCTCAAAAGGCCAGACGAGATCTGCAAAGCAGCCACTTGGTCATCGGTATCCACTTTTATTAAGCACTACAAGCTGGATATCCTAGAACTGGTCGATGCAAAGTTCAGCAGGAAGGTGCTAGAAGCAGTCATCGCTGTTTCGGACTAAGATTCCCCACCCAGGACACGGGGACACTGCTTTGGTAAGTCCCGAAGTCCATTGCCGTTGGATTGGACACAGAGGAAAAGGTGAAATTTACTCATTGATATTTTGTTTTCCTCTGTGTCCTTCCACGGCAACCCAGCTCTTCATCCTGGTCTGGTTATCGATATCGTTCCCTGAACTGTTTTACAGGGCTTATGTAAATTTTTATATATATATATATATATATATATATATATATATATATATATATATATATATATATAATATAGATCTATTTAGATATATAACTATCTATATCTAACATCTCATTTATGTATTCACAGCTTGGTTAAAAGAATAACTGAGCAAGGAGGGAGGAACTGACACTTTTATAATTTTATTGGTCCTACCAGCTGGAGGGCGGAGTCAATACCTGAAGTCCGTTGCCGTGGAAGAACACAGAGGAAAACAAAATATTGTTGAGTAAATTTGACCTTTTAGCATTTCTGGGGTGCATTTATTTATCATACACACTGTTTTGTGGCTGTTTTACTCTGTGAGAATGTCTACTCCGTTAGACCTTGGTGCTAAACCTAAGACAAAGGACACTGGGGTATCTGTGTCCCCCATTGCTCCTCGTGTCACTCAGGGTTACATAGAGAATACTCAGGTCATGTTTGCCCAGCATGCGCTGCTGCCCCTGAGTCCCCTGTAGGGACTTCCAGCCATGCACTAGAGCCAGTCTGGATGCAAGAGTTTAAGGCTGCTACCAGGGACCTCCGGTCTATCTTACAACTCCTTCCATCCACTTTGCAGGGGGTCTTCCACTCATGGCAAGCCCCCGTCCCTATCAGGTCTTCCCTGCCTAAACCACCAGCTGTTCCTGATGTGTCTGATTCCTCTGAGGAGGAATTATTGGTGGATTCTGATGATGACGACGATTGTTCTTCTGTTGTTCCTTCCTTTCAGTTTTTTGGGGACCCCTTTGAGGCTGATCCTTTTCCCTCAGCCAAGAGCCTGATCAGGGCTGTGTTGAACACCCTGAACATTCCCTTGGTACAGGAGGTTTCCTCTGATCCCTCTGATGTGTTTCAGGAGCCTGTGTCTGAGGAATGGAAGTTTGCTAAGCTTTATCTGTTTTCTGAAGCTGTCCTAGCTCAGTGGGTTCATCCTCCTAAGGTGGACACCGCTGTTTCCAGGCTTTCTAAGTCCTCTGCCTTGCCTGTGGCTGATGCATCTGCTCTGAAAGACAGGACTGACAAAAATCTTGAGACCTCAATCAAGGCCATTTTTGCAACGGCTGGTTCTGCCCTGCACCCCACATTTGCTACGGCATGGGTATATAGGGCTGTGGCTGTTTGGACTGAACAGCTCACCTTAGCTGTCCATCAGCTGACAGCTTCTCTCCAACATCTCTGAGGCTCAGCATTATGTTTCTGCTGCCCTGTTTGACGCCGTTCGAATGGTGGCCAGGGCATCCACCATGTCTGTGGTAGGCAGACGTGCTCTTTGGCTTAAGATCTGGTCTGCTGACGCTGCCTCCAAGAGGGCTCTCCTGTCTTTGCCCTTTCAGGACACCTCACTGTTTGGGCCTGATATTAAGGATCTGATCATTGAAGCCACTGGGGGGAAGAACATTTACCTGCCAGTGGTTCCTAGGAAGAAGACGCCTGTTAAACGAAATAGTTTTTTTCATCCCTTCCGGGCTAAATCGCGTCCGGCGACCCAGGCGGTGCCTCAGACTCCACACACCTTATCCAAGCCCAAGCAGCAATGTAGGCCCAAGTCCTCCACTAAGCCCAAGGCTTCCAAACCTCCTTCCGCAGGTGGGTGGTCGCTTGCGCCACTACCTCTCGGCTTGGGAAGCTTCTGTGGAGGACCCGTGGGTTTTGCAGGGGGTGGTTGTGGATTCCCTTCAACTCCCTCCCTCCTGGACCGTCTCTTCTCGCTCTCCTCTGGGCGCAGAAAAGTGCCACCTTTTCGAGTGAGCCATTCAAGCCCTTTTGGAGAAGGCGGTCTTAGAACCAGTTTCTTCTCTGGAAAGGGGGTTGGGATTTTACTCCAACCTCATCGTGATTTCCAAGAAGGACGGCGGCTGTCATCTTATTTTGGATTTCAAGGACCTCAACTCCTTTGTGGTCAGGTCCCAGTATCGCCAGGAGTCACACAGTGATCGCTGCCATGTCCCCTGGGGAATTTCTGGGTTCTCTTAATCTTCAGGATGCATACTTGCACATTACCATTCATCCAGAGAGCTGGCAATATCTCCGCTTTGCCTGCGACCGAGGGCATTTCCAGTTCTCTGCCCTCCCCTTTGGCCTGACCACAGCTCCTCAAGTCTTCAACAGAGTACTGGAAGCCTTGATTTCGGTCTTCTGTCGGGACGGCATAAGAATTACCCCATACATGGACGACCTTCTGAAGGCATCTTCTCTAGAACTCCTTCTTCAGTAGGTGCAGGACTGCATTCATGCTCTGTCCCGTCACGGGTGGATCATCAATCTGGACAAGTCAGACCTTGTTCCTTCCCAGAGGATTGTTTTTCTGGGCATCCCCTTCGACACTCAGAGAGGGATGGGTTTTCTCACGGACCAAGTGGCTCATCAGATAGCACTGAAGGTCCAGGCTGTCCTGAATCAGGATCCAGTTCCGTCCAGGAAGTTGTCATCCCTGGTGCGGAAGTTAATTTCCACCATAGAAGTGATTCAGTTTGCCATTGCTCATACCAGGGAACTCCAGAGGTTTCTAATTCTGGCTTGCAGGGGTCGACCGGGTCTCCTGGAGAGGTCCCTATCTCTCCCTCTTCATGTGGAACTGAGCCTCTTATGTTGGTTCAACCTGGACAATCTGCTGAAATGTAGGCCCTTCATGGTGCCATTCTGGACAACAGTGACAACAGATGCCAGCCTCTCCGGCTGGGGAGCGGTCCTGGGGTGCTTGAATGCTAAAGGCGGGTGGTCCCAGGAAGAATCTCCTTCCCATCAATATCCTGGAGCTTTGGGCGATATTTCATGCCCTGCGCCACTGGACATGCCAGCTGGAACATTGCCCGGTTAGGGTTCAGTCGGACAACGCCACAGTGGTAGCCTACATCAACAAACAAGGTGGCACAAGAAGTGTCACAGCTTAGTTAGAGGTCAGGGCTATTTTGTCATGGACAGAGGAGCATGTCCCTGCCATTTCCGCAGTTCATATTCCTGGAGTAGACAACGTTCTGGCAGACTTCCTCAGTCCACAAACAGTGGACAGCGGAGAGTGGGAACTGCATCAAGAGGTGTTCAACCTCATTGTCCAGTGGTGGAGTCTTCCGTGTATCGACCTGATGGTGACAAGACACAACAAAAAGGTCCCGATGTTCTGCTCTAGCTGGGTGGACCCCCTGGCTCTAGCAGTGGATGCTGTCAACGCCATGGATTTTTCCTCTGGCATACATCTTTCCTCCCATTCTCCTGTTTCACAGGATGATACAGAAACTGAGACTGCTCCGTACTGGCCTCGACAGGCTTGGTTTTCGGAGCTTCTGGATCTTTCAGTGATGGAACCTCTTTGGCTCACCTCCCGTCTGGATCTTCTTCTACAAGGAGGATGTTCATTGTCTGGCTTTGATGGCATGGAGGTTGAATCCTCAGTTTTGAAGAAGGGTTTTTCTACTGGTGTGGTGGCTACTATGCTTAGTGCTCTCTCTGTTTTATTTCAGAAGCACCTTGCTATTTTTCCTGTTGTCAAGGTTTTCTTCCAAGGTGTTGCTCATACCCGTCCTGTGTTTGACTCCTGCTCCTCAGTGGGACCTTGTAATGGATCTGTCACGGTTTTATTGAACACTCAGACAATTTGGTAAGATAAAACAATGAAGCTTTATTAAACAACTCAATAAAGAACAGAGATGCCCTTCACGGGTCCAGACTTTAAACAGTGGATAGTAATACTGAATCTGACACAGGTCAGGGCACAAACAGTTAACAAAATATGCAATAATGACTGGAACAGAGACAGGAACAAAACCTCAGCAATACAGGTCCGGAGAGGCCCTAAGAGGGAACTGTACTACAGGGCAGACACCCCAATATAGGGAAGTAACTAGGCTCTACCGGCCTTACCTATAACCAGGTAAGGCAGCCCAAGAAATGGTACCAACGAGTATAATGAGGAGGATCTACCAGCCTTACCTATAACCGGGTAAGGCAGCCCAAGAAATGGCACCAATGAGTATATAGAGGAAGTGCCCGGAGGCACGCAGAGTATGTACCGTCTGCACGAGGCGCAACAGGTGTAGATATAGACAGACTGCTCTAAATAGCGTAACCGGAGGTTACGGGTAAGTGCAGACTGACAAGTGGTAGCAACGCTAGTGATCAGAGGGCACAGGCTGTATAGAATGTAACGGAGGCTGCAGTGAGGCACAGACTGAGAGGCAGCGCAACCGGAGGCAGCGGATAAGAGCAACCTGACAGGTGGTAGCACCGCTAGTGACCGGAAATCACAGGCTGTATAGTATGCAAACGGAGGCTGCAAGGAGGCACAGGCTGAGAGGTAGCACAAGCGGAGGCAGTGGGTAAGAGCAAACTGACAAATGATAGCACCGCTAGTGACCGGAGGGCACAGGCTGTATCGCATGTAATGGAGACTGCAATGAGGCACGGCTGACAGGTGGCACAACCGGAGGCAACTGATAAGCACCGACTGGCAAGTGACAGTTAAGGCAAAGGCAGTGGGCACAAGACAGGGACAGCAGAAGCACTAGCGACAAGTGGACGCTAGACGAGTAGCCAAAGCCTGGAACTGTGCACAGAGAGCGGAAGTCAGCCAAGCTTGGGTCGGTACACAGAGAGTGGTAGTCAGCCAAAGCCTTGATCGGTACACAGAGAGCAGTAGTCAGCCAAAGCCTGGATCGGTACACAGAGAGTGGTAGTCAGCCAAATCGGTAACGGGTCATAGTCAGGCAAGCCGGGTCCAATAATATGGGCAGCGGAGACAGGAGCAAGGTCAGACGAAACCGGATCATACACGGAACAGGAACACAGCAACAAGCGTCATGTCAGGAACACCACGAAAGGGCACCGGCATAGTGACAGGAGGGCGTATATAAAGGCAAGCCCTGGGAGGGGCTAACAACCCAGAACCAATAAGAAGCGGCCAAAGGAAACCCGGAAGTAGGAATGTCGCTCAGGCAGAATCACAGGCACCATGATAGGATCCTACTCTGTTACTAAAAACCTTATCTGGGCATATGACTTATCAACCCATTATACAAGGAACTGTGGACATTTCTGTCATGCCTGAAACACCTCTTCTCTAGGCGTATGGATTGCCAGCCCAGTGTCGCAGGCTATGGAGAACTTTGAGACTCTATTCTGGCAGACAGCTATGCCAAAAAGACTAAAAACCATAGCCTGCTGGCTTGCTTTCAAGGGACTGGGCAGTTAGGGGTTAATTATTTGCGTTTGGGCAAGGCTACTTCAAATGTGTATTGCAGTCCCTCAAGCCCTTTTGCTTAATTATTCACCCTAAACCAAGCTCTTTGTGTATTAATCTACTCACGTCTGCCCCATTGTGTAAACCTGAGCCTTTTGTTGTTAGTCCTTTGTATTATGTGCTGTGATTACATTATCCCTGTGAATGCTCCCGTTGTCTATGTCTTCACCATTTGCTGTGACCTATTGTATCCACTGTTATTGTAATATGTCTTCTGTAGTTGAGGTGTTGTGATTGCATTATTCCTATGAATACGCCTATTGTGTTATGTCTTCACCATGTACTGTGATTGAATCACGTCTCCTGCACTACGCAAGTGTACAGAATCTTAATTTCTGAATGGTTTAAAGAGTCCACTTTGACTCCCATTCAAGAAGCCCTGTGTTCCTGTGTTCCAGCCAGCCATCCTATTTCAATGGACAGGGTACCCATTTGTAGCCCATCTAGGAGGGACAGACCCAAAACGACGGCTAAGGATAACCCGGCGTCCTTAGCTTTCGTTACACTGGTGGCAAGCAGTGGGATTTCTCCCTCATCAAACTGGAGGTTCACCAGTGAGACATAGCGGATACAGTGGAGTACCCTGAGACCCTGAGCTCACCAGCATTGGAGCTACAGCGGTTTAGGAGATTATGGACTCTGTGGAAGCCCCTGACTGTGGGACCTGGTCTGGCGGAATGGGAAGACCAGCTGGATAGTTGCATCCAAGCTGAGATGACGGTACAAGATGGGTACTGGGTTTTGTGCAACAGAGCTAACCAGGAGTTTTTCCACATTCCAACCTTCACCAGCCCACCACCTTTCCTGGGATGTGACGACCATGGGCTGGCCTTGGAGGCCTGGGTCCAGGACATTACGTTTGGCTGCCAGGAGTACAGCCGATTCTGGGAAATCGGCAACAAGAGACGTTATATCCTTGGTTGCTGCAATCTCCCAGACCTAAAGAAAGAGTTTTTGTGACTGGTCTATGGTGAATGGATGTTGAGCAGAGGTATGCAGCCATGATGCAAAGAAAGGACAAGTACTGCTGCAAACAGATTCTCCAAAAATTCTACAGTGGATCTGCTACCCCTTTCCCTGATAACCCTGTTGCGGTGAGTGGGGCAAAGGTCCTCACCAGCAGCCCCTATGTTGTTTTCCCTAACCTGGTGGGTGGGAATACATTCCCCACCAGTCCCTGTGAGACCCCTGCTACGGTGAGTGGGACGAAGGTCATCACCAGCCGCCCCTATGCTGTTGCCCCTGAATATGAGGATCTCAGTGGACTGAAGCCATAAAGTGCTGCTGACCCTGTTAACCCTGAACTGGTGAGTGGGAATCCTCTCCTCGCCAGCCCCTGTCTTACTCCTGCTGCGGTGAGTGGGATGCAGGTCCTCACCAGCAGCCGCAAGATTGTTGCCCCTTCCCCTGTTGCTACTGCCCTGGAGAGTAGGAAATGTGTTCTCTCCAGGGGCACTGATGTTCATGCCATAGGGAGTGGGTCTACGGTCCTCCCCAGTGGCTATGTGACCCCTGATTTGGTGAGTGGGACACAGGTCCTCACCAGCGACCTTTTTGTGGTCCCAGCAGACTGACGGAATATAGTAATGCTGACCCTGTTGATCCTGAACTGGTGAGAGGGGATACATTCCTCACCAGCGACCCTTTTGTTGGCCCTGAAGTTGATGGCCCCAGCAAACTGAGGGAATACAGTGCTGCTGCCCCTGGTAACCCTGAACTGGTGAGTGGGAATTCGCTCTTCATCAGCCCCTGTCATACCCCTGCTGTGGTGAGCGAGACGCAGGTCCTCACCAGCAGCCCCAAGATTGTTGCCCCTTCACCTTTTGCTACTGCCCTGGAGAGTGGGAAATGTGTTCTTTCCAGGGGCACTGATGCTTCTGCCATGGGGAGTGGGACTACTGTGCTCCCCAGTGGCTATGTGGCCCCTGCTGCTGTTAGTGGGACCCAGATCCTCACCAGCAGCCCCAAGATTGTTGCCCCTTTCCCTGCTACCCCTGCCTTGATGAGTAGGATGAAGGTCCTCATCAGCAGTCCCTTTGTTGCCCCTGGAAATGTTGACCCCAGCCTGGTGGGTGGGAATCTGTTCCTCACCAGGCCAAGTGATGACCTTGCCATAGGTAGTGGGACCGACATCCCCCCTGTGGATTTTGTTGTTTCAACCTTGGGAAGTAGGACCAGTGTCCTCCCCAGTATTGCTGCTTCCCCCCTGGACTGGCGAGTGCGCTACTCACAGTCATGTTGATGCCCTTACTCTGGGAAGTAGGACCAACATATTTCCCAGTGATCCCCGGGACCTTGCCCCAGCATTAGAGAACGTGACCCCTGTCCTCTCTAATGGCCCTCCTGACCATGTCTCAGGGAGTGGGACTACATCCTCTCCTGCAACCGTGGGGTACTGACCATAGAAAAAGGGGGAGATGCCTCCATCTCCCCACAGTGGGGTCCCCAACTGAATCCCTGGAGTACCAAGAGGGTCTGCCAGACTCAGCCGTTCCCCAGCCCAGGGACGTCAGTGGAAACCCCATAGACTGGCTATGGATCCCGAGCCAGTAGCCCCAGACTCAGGGGAATCTGACCCAAGCTCTGCCTGGATCATGGACCAGCAGAGGCCCCCCAATCTAGTGCTAGCCCAGGACCAGGAACTACCATTTTCCCCTGGCCCAGGACAATGGGATCAGCAGCTACTTTCTCAGCCCAGTACAAGGAGCTCCTGCCTTACTTCTCAGCCCAGGACAAGGGGCTATCACCATGCTCCTCCCAGAGTCCCAAGCCAGTGTTCGACCAAGTTGCCACTGGCTTGGTACAAAAAAGGGGGAGAAATGTAACGGATCCTACTCCGTTACTGAAAACCTTATCTGGGCATATGACTTATCAGCCCATTATACAAGGAACTGTGGACATTTCTGTTGTGCCTGAAACACCTCTTCTCTAGGCGTATGGATTGCCAGCCCAGTGTCTCAGGCTATGGAGAACTTTGAGACGTTATTCTGGTGGACAACTATGGCGAAAAGCCTAAAAACCATAGCCTGCTGGCTTGCTTTCAAGGGACTGGGCGGTTAGGGGTTAATTATTTGAGTTTGGGCAAGGCTACTTCAAATGTGTATTGCAGTCCCTCAAGCCCTTTTGCTTAATTGTTCACCCTAACCCAAGCTCTTTGTGTATTAATCCACTCACGTCTGCCCCATTGTGTAAACCTGAGCCTTCTGTTGTTAGTCCTTTGTATTATGTGTTGTGATTACATTATCCCTCTGCATGCTCCCATTGTGTTATGTCTTCACCATTTGCTGTGACCTATTGTATCCACTGCGATTGTAATATGGCTTCTGTAGTTGAGGTGTTGTTGATTGCATTATCCCTATGAATACGCCTATTGTGTTATGTCTTCACTATGTACTGTGATTGAATCACGTCTCCTGCACTGCCCAAGTTAACTGTATAAATAAGATCTGGTTTCAAATAGAGTTCTGAACTAAGCAAGAGTACAGAATCTTCATTCCTGAACGGTTTAAAGAGTGCACTTTAACTCCCATTCAGGAGCCCTATGTTCCAGTGTTCCAGCCAGCCATCTTGTTTCACTGGACAGGCTACCCATTTGTAGCCCATCTGGGAGGGAGAGACCCAGAATGACGGCTAAGGATAACCTGGCATCCTTAGCTTCCGTTGTAGACCTTAATTTGGTTTTGGGCGTCCTTCAGAGCCCTCCCTTTCAGTCCTTGGCCACTATTCCTCTACATTTGCTGACGTGGAAGATGGCCTTTCTCCTGGCGATTGTTTGTTCGCCGTGTTGCTTCACACTTCACAAGAATTTCTCCCGAAGGTGGTGTCTAAGTTCCACATTAATCAGGAGATTGTGGTTCCTTCCTTCTGCCCTAACCCTACTTCTGACAAGGAGAAGGATCTGCACCTGTTGTATGTTGTGCATTGTCTCAAGTTCTATGTGCATCGCACTGAGCCCTTGTTGCAGTCTAACACTCTTTTTGTCATTCCTGAGGGTCCCAGGGCAGGTGAAGCCTGCTTCCAAGGTAACCATTGCTTCTTGGATCAAGTCAACTATTCGTAAGGCTTACGAACTTAGAAAGATGCCTGTTCCCTTTCGGGTCATGGCTCATTCTACGAGGTCTATTGGGGAATCTTGGGCCTACAAAAATCAGGCCTCTGCTGATCAGTTGCGCAAAGCGGAGACTTGATCGTCTGTGCATACCTTTTCCAAACACTATAGTGTGGATGCGCTGGCATTGGCGGATGCCAGTTTTGGGAGGAAGATCCTGGAGGCAGCCTTGCCTGTCGAGGATCTCCTTCGTCTCTTCAGTACTCTTTCACGTTTGAGCCCTGTTGGCCCTAGTTCAGTGTGCTGTGTAATAGTTCCTGGAGTCTGTTTTTACCCCTGTTTGGTGTCGGTTGACACTTTGCGGTTATTGTTGAGCTATTCATGATCTGTTTGTTCTTTGGTGCCCTTGTGACTTTGGGGGCCTGCGCCTGGTCCTTGCCTTTCTTCCCACCCTGGGAAACGTAATGGTTGGACATCCCAAAGTTACCAGTAACCTGTACTGGATGACAGAGAAAAGAGGATTTTAGTCTTACCTGTTAAATCCTTTTCTCTTAGTCCATACAGGGTACTGGTCTCCCACCCTGTCAAGGGACCATGCTTTGGTCTCCTGTGGCAGAACGTGGGGCTCCTTTTGGGTTCATACTCACAGGAGTCTTCCTTTACCTTCTTACTACCTAGTCAATAGTTTTTAAATCTTACTGTAAGGGGATTGGCTAGTTGCAAGCTAAGGAGAGGAGGTAGGCTCCACCTAGCAGTCACTTCTCAGAATTGTTCCTGCCTACGTAAAGGGGCCGATAGCTTACCCAAAGTACCTGTATAGACTAAGAGAAAAGGATTTAACAGGTAAGTCTAAAATCTTCTTTTAGTGGCATCAGAACGCTTTACCACTAATGAGTTTTAAATGCACTGACTGCAGTGGCTTGCCGTCTTCGTAGTATTTTTAATAACATTCTCCTTTGACAACGCAAACAATGAGCTTTCAAATTAGCTAATGCAAGCTGAGTTTTAACACATTTTTAACAAATTTTGGAAACTATATTGTATGTAATACAACAACTGAGAACAATGATACTAAACTGAATTGATTTATGGCTGGGTACATTTTGGTAGGCAAAAACAAAAAAAGCTTTTCAACTCTTAGTCAGCACTTTCTTTCCTGTTTTGATTTTTCTATTTGACAAGCTGGACAATGTGATTAGATTACTATAATAGGGTCCTGACACCCCTACCTTTTAAAGTGGAGCTGGCAACCATGCTGCAGTTGTTTAATGGCTCTTCACACTACATCTAGTGCACTTCCTGCTTGCTTACATGTGATGTGATGTCTCTGCTGTCACACTCAGAAGTGCAGAAGCCAGGTGAGTTTGGGAAAGACTGGTCTTGTCTGAGGTGTGATGTGTAATATGTAATTTGCTTTGTGACTACAGTAATGTTATTTGTTGAATTCCACTGTTCTACCTTAAATAGTTAATGTGTTTGTCTACCTTAAATCCTGCCATGTGACCTGGAGGAGGATGTAGTTGCAGGACAGGAAGTAGTCAGTTGTAAGAAGCTAGCTCTGAATAAAGACTCTCCTGGTTAAGCTCCTGAATGATTTCTCAGTATCTTATGACAATGCAACACATGGTACCAGGAATGGGGTCCACAGAATAATGGCAAACAGCAGCAGCACAAAAATATTCCTCCCCTGGATATGGAGTCTGGAAATGTATCAGAGAACTGGGCAAAATAGAAGGAGCTGATAGAGCTGGTTTATGCTGGGCCTGATGCAGCATAATGGACAGATCAACAAAAGGCAGCATACTTTCTCATCAGTTTTGGCCAAACAGGTCGTGATTTATGCAGAGCATGGTCTGCAAGTGGAAACATATCTGCAGAGGACAAGAAAAAGACAGAGGTACTGTTTGCAAAGTTTGAGTCATACTGTAATCCATGCAAAAACACCAGTGCAAAGAAAGATGTTCTGTGAGAGGAACCAAGGGGGCAGTGAATCAGTTGATGAATGGGTTACACAGTTACAACTACTTTCTAAAGACTGTGCTTTTCATGGTTCTGGAGACAGGATAAAAGACAGGATAATAATGGGCAGCCAGTTCAAGGAAGTGCAGGAAAAGTTACTGCAGGAGGAGGATTTAACCTTTGAAAAAGCTGTCAGAATTGCAAGTGCATATAAGTGTAAGTGCCGCTTACCTCGCCAACCGCTACGTGTAGCAGCCGGGTTGTGTGGCTCCTGTTGTTGGAGGACTGGTGCGCTCTGGCTTCCGTCCAGGTGACCGTTCTCCTCGTTGCTCCCTCTGGGGGCTCCTGCCGCATCTGAACCAGGCACGCTTCTCAGGGATTCCCTGATGACAGCACAACCCGGTTCTTAAAGTTACAGCACACATTATGCTCCACCTCTAGAGGTGGAGCAATCAGGTTAAAAACTGCCTGGACACCACTTCAGTTGCCCGTTTGCCGTGTTCCAGTGCAGTTGTGATTTTGGGCTCTGTGTGCGATCCGGTTTTGTCTGACTATCCGCTCTGGTGTGGACCTGTGGCTCTGTCCAACTACCCGCTCTGTGTATGACCCCTTGGCCTGTCTGACATCCAATCTGGTGCAAACCTGCAGCTCTAGCTGACGAACCTTACCGTGTATGACTCCTGGCTTGGCTGACTATCCGTTCTGGTGTTGACCTGTGGCTCTGTCCAACTACCTGCTCTGTGTATGACCCCATGGCCTTTCTGACATCCAATCTGGTGCGAACCTGTGGCTCTAGTTGACCAAGCATTCTGTATTTACTCTGGTGTGTCTGACCACCTTGACATAGCCTGGGATTGTCAACTGCGCAACCAGCATACAAACGCTCCAGAGGATAACCTAGGATTGTCCTTGCTGGCTTGGCGTACTTCCTCTAGCCTTTGGACCTCTGCAGCCTCCAGGTACGGACCTGTAGCGCAGCCGTTCTTATTGGTACATGGTCTGTACAGGTGCGTACCTGCATATCCTCCGTGCGCATTTGGTCTCTGGATCCTTTGTCCATACAGGTGCGTACCTGTAGTGTGTCCTCAGGTGCGGACCTGAGTCTTCCTTTCTCTGCCCGCTGGATTCCGTCAGTACCATAGTACCTGTTTGATCCATCCTGAAGTCCTCTCTTGGCCTGTGTTTTGTGCTGTTTCTATTGTCCTGTCTTGTTGCTAAATAAAGATTGTGTTACCTAAGTACTGGTCCATTCTCATTATTGACTCAGTGACAGTCTCATGAGTAACCTGAGGCGGTTGTAGAGTTCGCCCGTTAATAGCCTCAATGGACAATGGAGAAGCCCGAGGTACTAAAGGGATTGCATGTTTTTCCGCAAAACCGACATCAATGAAATGGCCCGCAGCTCCAGAATCTATTAAAGCTGTAGTAGAGACCGAATAATTCACCCAGGAAAGGATAACTTCTCCTGGAAATCTCCTGGGGACTGTGACACTCCACCTACAGTCTGTCCCCTATGTGACTCTAGGTGGACCCATTTCCCGGACGTATGGGACAAGTACGCAACAAATGTGCAGCTTTGCCGCAATATAGGCAAAGTCCCTCCCTTCTACGATACGCTCGTTCTTGAGCGGAAAGCCGGGTGAACCCCAACTGCATGGGTTCTCCCCCTCCTTGCTCTGACCCAGGAGGCTGGGAGGAGAGGGAGGAATGGGTGGGCAACTGAAATTCGGAGCCAAATGTGCCGGAGGCCTCCGTGTACGTTCCTTAAAGGAGGGTCTCTCCCTGATATGGGTGTCAATAAGTATGGTAAACGAGATTAGTTGATCTAAGTCCGAAGGCAATTCTCTGGCCGCAATCTAATCTTTGTTTTTTTTTGTTTAATATATGTTTATTGAATTTTCAAATAATAAAGCAAAAGACATAGAAAAGAGAGAAAATAGAGTAGATAAAATGAGATACATCACAAATACATGGTACTCTCTTGTAATATTATTGTATCAATACGACGGTGCAGACATAGGAATCTCATATAGATGATGATAAAGCTAATTTGGGTTGGGAACCCAAACCGCTATTGAAATGACACCCAGTCCAGAGAGTGGCTGGACCTGCCAGTTGAATAAAGAGTGTAAAGCAGTAAGAGTCAAAAAAAGGGAAAGAAACAGGGGATGGAGGAGGGAGAGGAAGGGAGGAAAAGGCCTCGCGTGAGTGAGCACAGCCAGGGTATCCCAACCCTTTAACGGCACTGATCATGATCAGCAAAATGGTACTGGAACATAAACTATAAGTACTATAGGGCAGAGGTAGCCCAAGGCAACCAGCGAGTCGCGTGTACCAAACCTCTACCCGCCGCTGAATGATACAAGTCTTCAGCTGAGCGGATTGCCTCTACCGAAGTCACCCAATCCCTAAATGAGGGAGCATAGGTTTGTTTCCAGAAGCGAGGAATAACCACCTTTGCGGCATTAATCAAATGAAAGGTCAGCGAGTGCGTATACTGAGAGATAGGGTGAACATTATGATGAAGTAAAAAGGTCAAAGGGTGGCGCATGATGTGGGCGTCTGAAACCTCCCGAATGACTTCCACCACTCCCGTCCAAAAGGGCTGTAAATGCGGACAAGACCACCAGATGTGCAAAAAATCTCCCACCTGATCTCTACATCTCCAACAGGTGTCCGGAACAGCAGGGTATAATGTATGAATCAGGGACGGGACTCTGTACCAACGTGTCAATATTTTATAAGCATTTTCCTGAATACAGGAAGACACAGAGCATTTATGAGCTAAAAGCGAAATCTTGGACCATTGCGCATTAAAGAAAGTCACCCTACAATCAATCTCCCAGCTACGAATAAAGTGAGGTTTGGAGGAATGAGAGAGAGATGAGAGAAGGTTACGTAAAGTAGAAATGAGTTTTTGGGGAGGAACCTGCGAGAGACATAAAGTCAGCAGAGAGGGGTGGGCAGGGTGATCCCCCAACAGAACCGCTAGAGACCGGGCCCGACCCCCTTGTATGACATCTTGGAACCTAGGGAACTGAATCTCTGGTGGGAGCATCCTACGGAAGGCATCTCCTCGAACACCTGGGGGGAAATCAGAGTTATGAGTCAAAGAAAGAAGGGGGAAGGGCTGTGCAAGAGACCAGGGAGGGAGGAAAGTTTTCTTCCAAACCCTAATGGTAGACGGAATGGTGGAATGGGAGGGGTCTGAGTGCACCTTCTGACCTGATGCCACCCATGCCGCCACCTGGGCAGGGATCAATAGGGATTCCTGCTCTAACGGAATCCACAATTTATCCTCGAAGCAGGACAGTTCTACAATTCTCGCTAGCAAGGTGGCTTTATAGTAAGCCTCAAGATCCAGGAGGCCAACCCCCCCCCAGCTCCTTACGTCTAATCAAGTAAGAGAAACCAAGACAACGACTACCTGAGAGCCAAATAAAACGACCAAGAAGCTTCCGAATCCCCAGGAAGAAGGAGCGTGGTACAAAGATGGGCAGCGTCTGGATGATATATAACAGACGGGGTAGAACATTCATTTTGACCACCGACATGCGCCCAAACCATGACAAACGTTGTTTCGACCAAGCCGCCAAATCCGACTCAAAAACGGTTCGCAGAGGGACATAATTGTGATCATACCGAGTAGAAGGATCGGCAGTGAGAAAAATCCCCAAATATTTGATCCGGGTTGGTTCCCACTTAAAAGAGAAGGAGGCCTGTAAAGCAGCGCACGTGCTAGAATCAAGCGACACATTAAGTGCAGCCGACTTCTCCATGTTAATTTTAAAATTGGAAAGTCACCCATATCGCCGGAGCTCACACAATAGATTAGGCTGAGAAACCTGATGTTGGGACAGGGAAAAAAGCAAATAGTCTGCGAAGGCTGACAGTTTATAGGTAGAACGACTTAACGAGATCCCATGAATCGAAGGGTTAAGACGAACCGCGTTAAGAAAGGGTTCCAGCATCAAAACGAAAAGAAGTGGGGACAAGGGGCAACCCTGCCTGGTGCCGTTCGACAAGGCGAACTAGTCCGATACCACCCTGTTAACTCGAACATGTGCCGAAGGAAGATGATACAAGGCGGCGATCCAATGAAGCATTCGCTCACCTAATCCTATGTGGTTAAGTACACTCATCAGGAATGACCAACTCACTCTGTCGAACGCCTTCTCTGCGTCTGTGGAAAGCAACAGGGCAGGAATGGCCCGACGACGGGCCAGGTGAATGATGTTGAATACTTTGACCGTATCGTCCCTAGCCTCACGACCGGGGACGAAGCCCACCTGATCCCTGTGAATTAGCTCAAGCAAGACCCGACCCAGACGAAGGCTCAGAATTTTTGCAAAAAGCTTAAGGTCAACATTCAGTAGAGAAATAGGTCGGTAACTAGTGCACCGTTCTGGATCTTTATCCGGCTTAGGTGGGACTGAGATGAAGGCCTCCAAGGTCCGTTTATGTAAAAATACACCAGGACGAAGTGAGTTAAAGGTCAGCAGAAAGTTCGGGAGAAGGATATCCTGAAATGTAAACAATAGTGAGACCATCCGGTCCAGGACTCTTGCCAGTAGGCGAGGACTTGAGAGCATGCATAACTTCCTGCATCGTGATCGGCTTATCTAAAAGCGACAATACCGAAAGAGACAAACGTGTAGGCATGTAGGAGGACAGATAATCCGAGATAGACGGTAAAAAGACCTCCCCGGGAAATCCCACAGGAGCATCCCCTAAGTTGTAAAGGGAATGATAATACAGGCGAAAGGCGTTCACTATGTATTCAGAGAGAGAAAGAAGGGTATTAGTGTAAGATCTTAGAGAGAAAAGTTTGGGACCGCTTCCGTCTGAGGGCCCGCGCCAAAAGTTTGCCAGGTTTATTAGCATGCACATAAAATGTGCTACGCACCTGTTGCACTGTCCACTGAATGTTGTCATTACAAATAGAAGCTAATTTCGCACGTAATTGAAGTAGCTCCTGGTATACCTCGGGAGAAAGGGTCGCCTTATGAGTACACTCGATGGATGCTATATGGTCTAAAAGAGAGTCGGGTGCCCCTCTGTCTCTTACGTGCAGCTCCTAGACTAATAAAGTGGCCTCGGATCACCGCCTTGTGGTCTTCCCAGACAGTCTGGGAGGTGATCTCTTTGGTCATGTTTTCCTTGAAATAATGTGAGAGCGAGTCACGAAGCTTCCCCAGACAAATGGAGTCTTTCAGCAAAGTCTTGTTTAATTTCCAAAATGAATGTCTGTGAGGGAGTGAGGGGATCGAGAGACGCAGTGACACAGGAGCATGGTCACTCCAAGTGATGCCAATCCGGGAAGCATGTACCAAGTTAAGATGCCTATGCGAGAGGAAAATATAATCCAGTCTAGAGTATCTGGTGTGAGGAGAGGAATAAAAAGTAAAGTCCTTAGAGCTCTGGTGATTAATCCTCCAAACATCCACCAGTTGCATTTGGTGCAACCTGACTTTCACCCTCTTGATTTTAGAAAGACAGATAGTGGTAGTCCCCGAAGAGGAGTCCAAAAGCGGGTTAAAAGTCATGTTAAAGTCACCCCCCAATATAGTGATACCCTCAGCAAAGTCCTCAAGGTCGCGTAAGATAGAGCATAAAAACAGATGATGGTCTTTATTAGGTGCATAAATGTTGGCAATGGTGATCTTATCGTGCCCAAGAGAGCCTTTCAGGAAACGGGCCCGGTCATCATGATCAGACCAGGTATCCTGTATCACTAAAGGTAAAGATTTAGAAATAAATGTCGTCACCCCTTTGGTTTTCCGAAAAGGGGAGTGAGAATAGAAACCCGTTGGGTAATGTAAATTTGAACAAGTGGGCGCCCTATATCTACAAAAATGTGTCTCCTGGATAAGACCAACATGTGCCCCCAAAGCCCTCAATTCCCCAAACATCCTCGACCATTTACCCGGGGAGTTCAATCCCTTGGCATTGATTGATACAACCTGGAGGGAGAATGCCTGATCAACATGACTCGCCATGACCCTGATGTAATAGGATGAGACTCATTACAGTGGGATCGCCCATAAGATGCCGCACCCCCAGGAGCCAGCTTCCCCACACCCACGCAAGACCTAGGGAAGGGGGAGGGGAAAGCAGGGAAGGAAAAGGAGGGAGAAAGAAAAAAGAGGGAGAAGAAGTAAAACTGAGAGAATTAGAGAAAATAAAAGAACAAAGAGCACCAAACATGCCCGACAAGGACCTAAAACATCCTAAACTAACAAGGAAAAAACCCCATAATGTGCTAATACCCAGGGATTGAGCCCCCCACCCGACCAGAGTCTCAGGGAACCATGCCGCGGGACAACGCACCTAGCCTAATCCGTGGAAAACACCAGCGAAGATGCGGGCGCACTGAAAGAAAACCATGTCCCCAACAGTGTGCCCCCATCCCCGCCCCGCGGGCGCATAAATCCACATTAATGCAGTCGACAAGTGTAAAAAACTCGCCGAGTGCATGAAAGCGACCCAATTTTAAGCAAAGCAGCAACATCAGATTACAATGATGATAATAAATCAAACATGGGAATGTGTCCGCAAGGGTAGCAGGGAATGTGGAGTCCCCCCCCCCCGGCACCACAGGCAATACAGAACCTAGAGATGACCAAAGGAAAGGTCTGAAGGAGCCCCAGTCCACAAGACAAGGAGGCCCCTCCAGGAAATAGTGTCCGCAGTAGCCAAGGGAGAACCCCCACATAGAAACAGCTCATAGTATAATCTATACACCCCACCAGCCAGGGGGATCACGCCGTCCCGCTCCCCGGCCGCCGCACCCGACCCCCCCCAAGGGGAGGGCCACATGCAGCAACCGGGACGCCGGCCAACGCACTCCACGCCCAGCAGCAGATATCAGGCAACCGTCCAGGCACACCCCGCGGCCCACCACCAAACCAGCCACATGATGTAAGATATGGGTACAAAAATGGGCCGCGTAGTGTGCCAACACAAGTCACCCCACTAGGCATCCAATGCAACAGTAACGGAAGCCTTCGGTCATACACATAAAATAACAGTGAAAGGAGTAACTCGCCCCAGCTCGTCCAACCCCCATCCCCCCAAGCACACAAGACACCCATACTTATAAGCAGGGGATCCCATCCGCCTACCCTGCCCCGATCCCCCCCACTGAGCCAAACAGCCCAGCGGGAAGACCGAGGGACACAGGCAGCCGACAGGAGGCCTCCCGACCCGCCCCAGCATGACCTGAAGCCCAACAAACACCCCCTCCCAAACTCCCAGGAGTCGGCCCAACCCGGAGGCCCGGCTAGGCCAATATCCCCGGAGGGACAGATACAGAATAGCACCCCAACAGCATTACATATGCACAAGGTACATCACATCAGCAAATGCCCCAGACCCCAAGGTGTAAGCCCCGGGATCGAGGACCCCCAGTCCAACAGTCTCCCCCCCTGCGGAAACCACAGCCAGCACCGAGCAAGCCCAGCGCGATCAGTGGGAACCACCAGGGGGAAACAGGTAGGAAATCCTGGAGTCCATCCATATGTAGCAGTCATCCTCAGCCCTCCGGTCCGACCCCTCCAGCAGGCCCAGGTCTCACCACCTCCGGAGCCGGCCGACGTTGCCGTCTGCGATGGGGCCTAAGGAGCCAGGGCTGGTTCCTCAAGGCCAACATGGGCAAGGGTGTGTCTCCAGATAGGAAAGTCCTCCAGGCTGACAAGTCGGGGGCCTCCAAAGACAAGGCGTCACAGAGGGGGGGGGACGTCATTCGGATTCCTGATGAAAAAAGTAGAGGAAGCATGTCTCACAGATAGGGAAAAAGGAAAACCTCAACAGTAGGGAATATCCGCCTGTCGGAGACGTTCGGTCAGCGGCTTCAGAAGCTTGCGGAGCTGCAGGGTGGCCCATGCCACATCAGGTAAAATTTGTATAGGCGACCCATTGTACTCCGGGCCCCCTCTTTCTTGCAGCCGCAAGGATATCTTCCCTGAGCCCAATGGAGTGTATACAACAAATGATGTCGCAGGGCGCACCACCTGGTAAGTCTTTAAGCCTTAGGGCTCTGTGGGCCCGATCCAGAAACAGCGCAGAAGAAGAGTCATGGCCAAAAACATGGTTAAAGACATCAGCCGCAAGCTGCTTAGTGTCCTCTCGACCATCCGTTTCAGGCAGCCCCCGTATGCGAAGGTTATTCCTCCTACCACAGTTGTCCAGGTCAATAAGATGTTGCTCCATCTGTGACAGCATTGATCCCTGGATAGCAAGCTTCTGAAGAGAGGATTGATCCTCCTCCAAGGTCTGGATGTGTGTTCCATGCTGTCAGAAATCATCCCAGAGCTCCTGCAGCTCATCTCATACCGCGGACCACACCTGATCCATGACTGAGGCCAGGTCCTTCTTCACTTGGAGGGAAAAAGGTGAAAAATCCATCTTCATCAACATCATATCATCAACGGGGGACTGTGTCTGCTGAGCGGGCCCACCCTCTGTCGGCATCTCGCCGTCAGACGAGCTGGACGAGGAACCCGCACCATGAGAAGTAGCAACAATAGCCAAGGCCTCCGACTGCAAGGCCGCCAAGGGGGTAAAATAGGAGTTCATCGGCTGGGTGGGTAAGTTCTTGCCAGTTCTCAGCTGGCCTTGGTGCTTGGGGGTCTTCTTCGAAGATTTCACCATTGTATCAGGTAGGTCAAAATCGGTTCACATGCATAGGCACGCCCGCGGAGCTGGAGCCGAGACAAAACACGTCCGCTCACATCAAGCGCTGGCCCCGCCTCCCACAATCTCATCTTTGATGATGTCGCTCAAGCCCTGCGAGAAGGAGGCTACCAGTGCCTCATTGTTCCAACCTACCTCTGCTGCCAATGTGCGAAACTCGATCGCATACTCGGCTACCGTACGACTGCCCTGGTGGATAGACATGAGATTTTTAGCAGCAGAGGTAGGGCGGGCGGGTACATCAAACACTCGTTTGAATGCCGACACAAACTCAGAAAAATCGGGAATAATGGGATTATCGTTCTCCCAAAGAGGATTAGCCCATGCCAAGGCCTTGCCCGACAACAGTGAGACCAATAATCCGACTTTACTGAGCTCGTTAGGGAACGCTTGCGGTACCATCTCCATACAGATGCCCAACTGATTTAGGAACCCGCGACACAGCGCTGGGTCTCCTCCATACCGCTCCGGAAGCGGTGCTCGACCGGAAAAGCCCCTGATCACTCCTGCATCAGAGGAAGCATGCACTACCGGTGCCGTACTAACAGGGGAGGCCACCGGTTGTCCAACAGGACGGTTAATTTGAGCCATGCGGTTCAACAGTGTTTGCAAAGCCATCGTGATCTGATCCAAACGCTGCTCCTGAGCCTCCACCCTGTTTAGTAAGTGCTGAACAGAAGGGTTATCAGTACCGTCCATAGACATGGCCTGTTCGTACTGGCACGGAGTCAATAACGAGAATGGACCAGTACTTGGGTAACACAATCTTTATTTAGCAACAAGACAGGATAATGGAAACAGCACAAAACACAGGCCAAGAGAGGACTTCAGGATGGAACAAACAGGTACTATGGTACTGACTGAATCCAGCGAGCAGAGAAAGGAAGACTCAGGTCCGCACCTGAGGACACACTACAGGTACGCACCTGTACGGACAACGGATCCAGAGACCAAATGCGCACGGAGGATATGCAGGTACGCACCTGTACAGACCATGTACCAATAAGACCGGCTGCGCTACAGGTCCGAACCTGGAGGCTGCAGAGGTCCAAAGGCTATAGGAAGTACCCAAGCCAGCAAAGACAATCCTAGGTTATCCTCTGGAGCATTTGTATGCTGGTTGCGCAGTTGACAATCCCAGGCTATGTCAAGGTGGTCAGACACACCGGAGTAAATACGGAATACTTGGTCAACTAGAGCCACAGGTTTGCACCAGATTGGATGTCAGACAGGCCATGGGGTCATACACAGAGCAGGTAGTCGGACAGAGCCACAGGTCAACACCAGAATGGATAGTCAGCCAAGCCAGGGGTCATACACAGTAAGGTTCGTCAGTTAGAGCTGCAGGTTTGCACCAGATTGGATGTCAGACAGGCCAAGGGGTCATACACAGAGCGGGTAGTTGGACAGAGCCACAGGTCCACACCAGAGCGGATAGTCAGACAAATCCGGATCGCACACAGAGCCCAAAATCACAACTGCACTGGAACACGGCGAACGGGCAACTGAAGTGGTGTCCAGGCAGTTTTTAACCTGATTTCTCCACCCCTAGAGGTGGAGCATAATGTGTGCTGTAACTTTAAGAACCATGTCGTGACGTCATCAGGGAATCCCTGAGATGCGCACCTGGTTCAGATGCAGCAGGAGCTGCCAGGGGGAGCAACGAGGACGGACGGACGCCAGAGCACACCAGTCCTCCAACAACGAGAGCCGCACAACCTGGCTGCCACACGTAGCAGTTGGCGAGGTAAGCGGCGCTTACAATAAGATGTCAAGAGAAGACTTGCAGGTACTGGGAAGGCCACAACAACAGATCAGTACAATTGTGAAGCAATCTAGCAGTCACAGAACAGAAAACGGGAAAGACTGGAGAAGGAATAGAAGAGAAAACAGAGCAGGTGACACAGAAACAACCTGTGGATATTGTGGAAACTCACAAAGCAGAGATGTATTATGCCCCGCAAGAGGCCAAACATGCAATAAATGCAGGAAAAAAGTGCACTTTGCCAGAATGTGTCATAGAGGAACAGGCACTATGAAGCCTCAGCCATGACCAGTGTATACTATAGATGATGACAATTCAGATGCTGACACAGACAGCTCCCAGATATACCTTGCATCTATGCAGAACACACAACTCTCTGCAGATGAAGCAATGTTCACCTTACAACTAAGGTCCCTGTCAAGTTTAAAATTCAGACAAGAGCACAGATAAATTGTGTGCCAGGTCACATATATCACACATTCCTCTGTAATGAACTTCAACTTGAAACGCAAGGCCTACCAAAGCTGATGGCGGAGCTGAGTATTTTCAACTATCTGTCAAAATTCTCACAGGGCTTAGCTCAGCAAACAGCACCCCTAAGAGCTCTGCTGCAGAAGAATGCATGCTGGTCTTGGGATACAAATATGCAAAAACATTTGTGAAAGTAAAGGCAACAATCAGTAAACAACCTGGACCAATTTTGAAATTTTTTTATGTGAACTGTGACACAGTCCTTCAAGTAGATGCATCCCAGTGTGGGATGGGTGCAGTCCTCATACAAAGAGGTCACCCAGTGGCAGACACACTGTCCAGAGTGTTTCCAGCAGAACATGAAGCACGGAAGCAAGTGCATATGGTCTTAGGCCATGTAACAGTATCAGATGTCAGACTGGAAACAATACATCAGGAAACAATACAAGACAAACAACTAGAAAAACTGTGGCGAATCATTGCAGTGGCTGGCAGAAGAAACGCAAGAAACTGCCACCAGAACTCTTCTGGCCTGTGAGACGTGGGTTGTCGAATAACGAGGGCATCATCTTTATGGCTGAACATATAGTTATTCCTAAAAGTCAACAGAAGCTAGTTTTGGAATGAATTCACCAAGGACACTTAGGTATTGCTCTGTGCAAACACACAGGCCTAATATGGACTCTGACATTGAGAGGTTCATGAAAGTTTGTGATACCTGCAGTGAATTTCAAAGACCTAACATAAAAGAACCACTTATCCCTTGAAGTATCCCTTCTCGTGCATGGCAGAGACTAGCCACAGATATTTTGTATAATGAAGAGAACAACTACCTGATCATTGTTGACTATTACAGCAAATACTTTGAAATAGTACAACTGAAGGATCTGAAATCATCCACTATTGTATTGCCTTTCAAATCAATACTTGCTAGGCATGGGGTGTGTGAGGAACCTGTCTCAGACAACAGTCCACAATATTCCAGTGCTGAATTTCAAACCTTCCTCCAGGAATGGGGCATCAAGCGTAAACCCGTCCATATCTACCACAAGCTAACGGATTGGATGAAAAATATGTAGGCATAGCTAAATCCATTCTATTGAAAGCGCAATCATCTGGGCAAGATGTACATTTTGGTCTTCTGAACTATTGTGCAACACCACTGGAAGGTTTATGTTCTCCTGCACATCTACTTATGGGCAGGACACTGAGCACCACAGTGTCCATTTCTCCAAAGAAACTTCAGCTACAGAGTTTCGCACATGAGCGTATAGCAGCTCAATGAGACAAGAATGTTTCAAAACAAAAACAATATTACAACAAACCAGCCAAATCTCTCACACCGCTTACCTTAGGACAAGCTGTGAGACACAGGACCCATGGAAAGACATGGGAACCTGCGTGTATTGTACGTGTATCTGAATCCAAGAGGTCATATGTGATTCAGAATCATCAGGGTCAGGAACTCAGACGAAACAGATGGTATCTATGTCCTGACTTTACAAATTTGACCACTCACAATTCAAATGATGATGAAGCACCCAGCCCACCCGTCATCAAAGAAGAACTTGACTTGCATGCTGCGTGCAACACTGAACCAAATAATACTGATGACACAATGGACTTCTCATGTGCAACTACTGCGGTTGCAGTTGGAGAGGATTCTCCAAATACTCCTGTTGATCAAGGGACACCTACTCCAGTTATGGTCGCAAACAAAACAAATATATAGAAGGACTTTGTGTCACATTAAATGTGTACATGCTTGAGGGGGAAGATGTAATATGTAATTTGCTTTGTGACTACATTAATGTTATTTGTTGAATTCCACTGTTCTACCTTAAATAACGTGTTTGTCTACCTTAAATCCTGTCATGTGTCCTGGAGGAGGATGAAGTTGCAGGACAGGAAGTAGTCAGTTGTAAGAAGCTAGCTCTGAATAAAGACTCTACTGGTTAAGCTCCTGAATGATTTATCAGTATCTTATGACAATACAACACAGGTGCATGGAACAAAGTGGATCACATTAGGTGGTTGTAAACTTTTGAGTTGGCACTTGGTAAGTTGGATGGGTGGGCTAGTGGGTGTGCCAGTGGGTGGACTGGTAGGCATGACGGGTCACTGCACATGAAATCCTGGCGCCCTAAGCAAGTGTCTAGACTGCCTATTGGTAAATTTTTCTCTGAGCAGAGGTAGCAGTGTGGTAAGGATGATGCCGGTATTGAGCTGTACTTCATGCAGTCATGACATAAGCGTCTTGCTCCATTATTGCCAGCTAGAGGTTAGTCCACAATCACGTGTTGTTTTAGCTACTTCTGTTTTCCACTTGTGTTGCATACTTGTTGTTACTTTACTTATGATCCATATGATACATATCCATAGGGTTATGTGATCCATTCCATCTAGTAAAATAATAGAAACATTAATCCCATTTAAATCTGTGGAAAGTTAAAGTGTGTGTGTGTATATGTTAGCAGATAAACATCACAAGGTAAGAAGAGAGGTTGAATGAGAGTGGCTAGGACTGGAATCCTGCAAATGAATTAATAAGCAAAGTTTCCAAAGTGAAGGAGAGTGAGGGAGAGTGAACTTGCGGCAACTGAGACTGATGAAATCAGAAGAACTGTGGTTAATATAACTTTAAATATCACATAATTACAGCTAGCACATGTAAAATAACAACCCTAAAATATAACACTAAACTTGTTTTTTAATGTGCATACGGTGGATATAAAAAGTCTACACACCCGCCATCATTTAAAGTGACTCCAATTAATCACAAGTAAAGTTCAGCCGTTCTAGTAGGATTTTCCTGACATTTGCTTAGTTGCATCTCAGAGCAATAGCCATGGTCCGCAGAGAGCTTCCAAAGCATCAGAAGGATGTCATTGTTGAAATATATCAGTCAGAAGGGTACAAAAGAATTTCCAAAGCTTTAGGTATACCATGGAACACAGTGAAGACAGTCATCATCAAGTGGAGAAAATATGGCAGAACAGAGTCATTACCAAGAACTGAATGTCCTTCCAAAATTGATGAGAAAAAAAGAAGAAAACTGGTCAGGGAGGCTTCCAAGAGGCCTACTGCAACATTAAAGGAACTGCAGGAATTTCTGGCAAGTACTGGCTGTGTGCTACATGTGACAACAATCTCCCATATTCTTCATATGAATGGGCTATGGGGTAGGGTGGCAAGACGGAAGCCTTTTCTTACAAAGAACAACATCTAAGCCCGGCCGAAGTTTGCAGTAACAAACATCAAGTCCCTCAAAAGCACGTGGGAAAATGTGTTATGGTCTGATGAAACCAAGATTGAACTTTTTGGCCATAATTCCAAAAGGTATGTTTGGAGCAAAAACAACACTGCACATCACCCAAAGAACACCATACCCACAGTGAAGCATGGTGGTGGCAGCATCATGCTTTGGGGCTGTTTCTCCTCAGCTGGAACCGGGGCCTTAGTCAGGGTGGAGGGAATTATGAACAGTTCCAAATACCAGGCAATTTTGGCACAAAACCTTCAGGTGTCCGTTAGAAAGCTGAAGATGAAGAGGAAGTTTACCTTTCAGCACGACAACGACCCAAAGCACACATCCAAATCCACAAAAGCATGGCTTCACCAAAAGAAGATTAACGTTTTGGAATGGTCCAGCCAGAGCCCAGACCTGAATCCAATTGAACATCTGTGGGGGCTGTGCACAGGAGATGTCTTCGCAATCTGACAGATCTGGAGTGCTTTTGCAAAGAAGAGTGGGCAAATATTGCCACATCAAGATGTGCCATGCTAATAAACTTCTATCCAAAAAGACTGATTGCTGTAATAAAATCAAAAGGTGCTTCAAAAAAGTATTAGTTTAAGGGGGTGCACACCTATGCAACCAGGTTATTGTGAGTACTTTATTTTTTATTTTTCCCCCTCAACGATTTAAGTTTGTTTTGCAATTGAATTGTTCATGTTATAGGTCACATTAAATGTGGAAAAAGTTCTGACATGATTTATCTTTGTCTCATTCTTTAACATCACAATAACCTGGCATTTTAACAGGGGTGTGTAGACTTTTTATATCCACTGTAGATTGTCCTGAAAGTATTGATTTAATGTTGTTTGTGCTGTTAGTATAAGAGAGATAAATTCTAAAATAATTGGTCTACAATGCATTGCATACCCCTCTGGCACTCAAAGGGCTAAATGATTTTGATTAGTTCTCACTGCTCTTGTATTCAGAAAGCAAATAATCATAGATACTCCTGGAAATCAAGGATAGCACTGGAAAAGACAGGAATGGCTGCTACCTCAGGGCATATGTCAGACAAAATTTTAGGTCTCTGATAACAAACAGATGTTTTACATATGATACATGAGGTAAAAGATATTTAAGTGTGTGTATAACCACAGTTAAAGAGGAACATTCACATCGGGAAAAATTTGAGCACTTGTTTAATCAGATAAGAAGCGTTAGGCAAACGTGCTCTATCTTTTTTTTGTTACTTATTTTTTAAGATATTTAACTTCAAAGTTATCAACTTCCGCATATTGCGGCACGATGTAGCTGCGGCACAGCTCTCATGACTTTCCAGCAGTCTGTCATTCTCATCCCAGCTATATTATGTGGAAGTGGATAATTTTTAAGTTGAATATCCTAAAAAATAAGTTACAAAAAAGAGAGAGCATGTTTGCCTAATGCTTCTTAGCTGATCAAACAAGTGCTCAAAAGTTTTCCTGATGTGAATGTTCCCCTTTAATTTTAAGGTGTTAGTGTTAGCATATATATTAGCATAGTAATATAGTTGATGTGGCTGAAAAAAGATATGTCCATTAAGTTCGGCCCATGCCATATCACCCCTGTTGATACAGAGGAAGGAAAGAAAACATTGAAGCCATTTTCAATTAAAGGGATAGTAATGCTTCAAAATAAAAGCAGCTACAATTAATCTTTATAGTATTTGGCCCATGGAGAGTGTTATTTCAATATTGTCAGAGTTGTAGTTCAAGAGAAATTGATAAAGTTCCCCCCTCCCACCCTTTAACTTATTGTAAGCCACCTCTCCTCAGATGTGGAATCTGGTCTTAAAACCCGACAGCTCACAGCAAGGGACAATCTTCTTACTGTGAGAACAATGAAAGCCCTGCCCCCCTTGGCAGGTTTTTCCCTTATGCTAATTGAAGATTGTCCCTCTCTGCAAGCCATCTGGACACACCTTTCTGCTCTGAGGTGAGCAGTGTTACATCAGTAAAAGGGGTGGGAGGGTGATACTTTATCATTCAATTACTCTTGAACTACAGCTCTGATAGTATTGAAATAACACGCTCAATGGCCCAAATACTAGCAAGATTAATTGGACCTGCTTTTATTTTGAAACATTACTATCCCTTTAAGACTCCAGTGGGTTAAAAAATTCCTTCCTGGCTTCATATGGAAGTCAGATATTTCCCTGGGTCAACACCCTACATGCTGTGAAATCAACTCTCATAATTCTAAATATTCTTCTGAGATAGAAAGGTATCTGGTACTTTTTTCTGTCATTACTGTAAAAGATTCATCCTTTGTTTTAGTCAAAAGCACTTCTTCTCTAGTCTGAATGGATGACTTCTTACTTTTTACTCAGCACTTTGAGTAAATGTTATCTTGCAGAGTTCTTTGTATTGACCTTGAATATATTTGTAAATAGTAGTAATATTGCTCCTTAGACATCTCTTCTCTAATATAAACAATCCCAGTTTGACTGGTCTCTCTTCATAACTGGGGTGTCCTATTGCAATGGTGCCCCCTACATGGCGACAGTCAAAAGGGCAACATCATAATGTCCCCCGGCTTAAAAGGGTAACATCAAAAGTGCAACTTAAAAATGTTGACGTTGCCCGCATCAAAAGGGCGTGTTAAATGGATTCAAAATGTTGCATGCTATTTACAACACCTCAAACGCTTGCTGTGTATAAAACTGCCCTGGCAGTGCTGGAGAATTTAAGAGTAATGATAAAGCAACTGATCAGAGATCAGTGCTACCCAACTCTTGCTGAATTCCTGGGCTTGCTATAATACTGTATGGAGCAGTTGATTTGAATCTGTCACTGGGGGATCAGCGTGAGTTTTTCATCTGGCTTGGTGTTGCCCCTTCACGGCTCCCCCTAACCTGTACAATTAGAATAGTGTTATAGCGAGCCCAGGGATCCAGCAAGAGTCAGGTAGCACTGAGCTCTGATCAGTTGTTTTATCATTTTTCTTACATTGTGAATAAATAATTCATATGAAACCCCTAAATAACCCCTTGTATTATATATACAGAGGTGGGCTTTGATACAAACTTACGTATACAGTAGCGATAGTGTGCGTGACTGCTATGAAGTATGCGAAGCAGAAAAGAAACCAAGGTTTGTTGCATGAACTCATTTTGCTTAGTTGTTTATATTTTTCCAGTCCTGTTGCTTCAGCAGTGGCCACATCAAATCAAGTTTTCCATCTTCCCACACAGCTCGAAATACTGCCCGTTCAGTCCTGCTTCTCTTGGCAACAGCCTAACTCAAGACAGCGAGAGGCAAGAAGTGAGGGTAGTGAGGGCTGTAACCAGAATGAAAGTGACTGACAGTTATGCAAGATGTGTGTGAAGATGGAAAATTTGTTTTGATGTGGCCACTGATGGAGCTCTTTTTATTGTAGTAAAGAGCACCAATGACAGGACTGGAAAGCAGTCATCTGGCAACATTTTGAAACCACCCTTTTGATACTAACATCATTCTGAAGCCACTTTTTTGATGGTGGCAACATGATGAGGGCGACATTTTTCACTCACCCTTTTGACTCTCGCCCTGTTGACAGCTACATTTTAATGGTAAACCCTTTACTGGTACCCAAAACTGTACTCCATATTCCAGATGAGGCGTAACCAAGGATTTATATTCAGGTACAAGTATATTTGCATCTGTGCATCCATAACTCTTTTTATACAGGATGGTACCCTATTGGCTCTCGCAGGAGCTGAGTAACACTGCCCACTCTTGTGAAGTCTATTGTCTAGCAGTACTCCAGAGTCTTTCTCCAACGAAGATTCCCAAAGTAGCTAGTGTATATGTAGCATGTTTGTTTCTGCAGACCAAATGCATAACCATCCATTTATCTATATTAAACCTTATTTGCCACTTTCTCCAAAGACTATTTCTCCGTATGTATTTCCTTACACAGCTTAGTGTTGTTAGCAGCGATGAAGACATTACTTTAAAAACCCACTTCTGCATCATTAATAAACAAATTAAATGCAATGAGCCTAGGAATGAACCCTATGGCACCCCACTTACAACTTTAGACCAGCTTGAAAAGATTTAATTAACAACAACTATCTGTCATCCAAGATTTAACCAGTTCTTTATTCATGCCAAAGCCTTTTAATTTATGCACCACGTAAAATATCATTGACTAAATGATACCATGTTTAAAAGACAAATACATTTGGCCAACTAGAAAAGAGACCTTGCTTGACCTAGTGCTCTCAAACAATTCTAACATGATAAACAATGTAAAAGTAAGGGAACATTTGGGCAGCAGTGACCATAATATGCTATCCTTTGAAATTTGTTACGAGAAACCCAATAGCAAGGGTTTAAACAAAACATTCAATTTTAAAAAGGCTAATTTTACAAAGCTAAAAAGTATTAAAGGATATTCAATGGGATGTAATTTCAAAGATAAAAATGCACAAGAATCATGGAATGTGTTTAAAATGCTCTTAGACAAATATACACATCAATATATACCATTGGGGAATAAGCACAAGAGGAGTAAAGTGAAACCAATGTGGCTTAATAATGAGGTTTGCAGGGAAATGAAAATTAAGAAACAGGCTTTTAAAGTGTTTAAGTCAAACAGGTCAGATGCATCATTTAAGAAATATAAAGAATGTAATTAAATCTACAAACAAGCAATTAAGCTAGCTAAAACTGAAAATGAGAGAAATATTGAAAATGAGAGCAAGAAAAACCCTAAACAATTCTACAATATAATACAATATATTAATACAATATATTAATAACAAAAAAGTTAAGGTTGATATTGGTCCTCTTAGAACTGAGACAGGTGAATTGATTTGTGAGGATAAGGCTATGGCTGACACCTTAAATACATTCTTTGCTTCAGTGTATACAAAGGAAGCAGCAATGACAGGCTATGGGCAAACAGACAAAACCACAGAGTTTCCTCCATCATGTACATGGCTTACTGAGGGCAAGGTCCAAAAGGGTCTGGAAAGGGTTATGGCAAATAAAGCACCTGGACTTGATGGTATACACCCAAGGGTACTTAAGGAACTTAGTTCAGTAATAGCAAGACCATTATATTTAATATTTATTGATTCACTTTCATTAGGCATAGTGCCCTGTGACTGGAGGAAAGCTGATGTAGTTCTATTGTTTAAAAAGGGAGCAAGACCCAAACCAGGAAATTATAAACCTGTGCGCTTGATTTCCACAGTGGGTAAGATGCTAGAAGGGTTACTAACTGACAGTATTCAGAACTATGTGAAGACAAACAATATTATTAGTAGGAATCAGCATGGTTTCATGAAGAATAGATCATGTCAGACTAATTTACTTGCATTTTATGAAAGAGTAAGTAGTAATTTAGACAGGGGAATTGCTGTTGATGTAGTATACTTGGATTTTGCAAAAGCTTTCATACAGTGCCTCACAACAGGTTACTGCATAAATTAAAAGGCTTCGGTTTGAGCTGTGTTATCTGTACATGGACTGAACTTGTTAAATGATAGATGGCAGAGATGTTGTAAATGGAACCTTTTCAAATTGGTGTATGTCGGGTGCCTCAGGGTTCAGTCCTGGGCCCAATGCTTTTTCATTTGTTTATTAATGATCTAGAAGTGGGAATTAAAAGTAGTATCTCAATCTTTGCTGATGACACTAAGCTATGTAAGGAAACACATACAGAGCTGTATGTTTTTTCTTTTCAGAAGGATTTAGATAAACTGAGTGAAGGGGCAGAAAAGTGGCAGATGTCATGTAATATAGATAAATATAAGGTTACGCATTTGGGCTGTAGAAACAAACTTTCTACATATACTCTAAATGGGAAACAACTTGGGGAATCCTCATTAGAGAGAGATTTAGGATAGAAAATAGACTTCACAGCAGTGTTCAGAGTCACTCAACTGCTGCAAGAGCAAATAGGGTACTAGCCTGCATAAAGAGGTGTAGAAGCAAGGGATGTTAATATTACCCTACCTCTGTATAAATCCTTGATTAGGCCTCATCTAGAATATGGAGTACAATTTTGTGTGCCAGTTCTTAAAAAAGACATTTTGGAACTGGAAAAGATGCAGAGATGTGCAACAAAACTGATAAAGGCATTGGAAGATCTGAATTATAAAGACAGACTAGTCAAACTGGGTTTGTTTACATTAGAGAAGCGACGTCTAAGAGGTGATATGATTACCATTTACAAATACATTGAAGGTCAATACAAAGAACTATCCAATGAATTATTTACACAAAGATCTGAGTTAAGAACAAGAGGTCATCCATTAAGACTAGAGGAAAGGCACTTTCAACTAAAACAAAGACAGGGATTCTTTACAGTAAGGGCGGTAAAGCTATAGAATTCTTCGGGATGTTGTGCTTACAGATAATGCAACTGCTTTCAAAAATGCAATGGATGCCTATCTAGCACAGAACAATACTGAAAAGTATGACAGATGGCTTCAAAGCAGGTAGGATGTTGATCCAGGGAACTATCTAACTGCCATTTGGAGGGAAGGAAGTTTTTTTTTTCCCCACTTGGGGTCAACAGGGGTGTTTTTGGCATGGGCTGGGCTTGATGGATGCATGTCTTTTTTTCAGCCTCATCAATTATTTTACTATGACTTGAAAGAGTAAATGTGGTTGAAGAGATAAAGCATATTTATTTAAAATAATAATCACCAAAGCTATTAGGACCATGTGTTTTGTGAGCTTTAAGATCCTTAATAGCCAAAGTTAGTACCTGAAGAAAGATCAATGTACTAAAAAAAACTTTAACTTGAGGAGGGAGAATGGGGATACCTGACTTGGGGCTCGGTAAGGAAAAATTACACACCGAATGAGAAACACACTTGTGTACCGCAGCTTTCCTATTGCTGGACCGGTACGTGGCCAAAATCCATATTGTGACCAGCCGCTCGTTGCAGATGTTTCCCACAACTCATGATAAATAAGAAAATAGCCAACTCCCTTTGTTTGACACAGTTTCAAAAAACGAGAGTGAGCTCAAAACACAGTCACCATCCTCCACCCCCCAAACACTAACCCAATACTACCCCTAACGTGAACAAGAAAGTGAAACAAAACTAGCCCTAACACCATATAAAAGACAGTTTCTGTTCAAATTTACCTCTTTGTGGCTCGGGCAACAGAGGTATATGGAGGGGGTGTTCACCTGCTTTTCTGCCACCGCCACCAACGTACATTTATGGTGCAGAATTCTTTGTGGGTATATCTAATTTTATAATTTATTTATTTTTACAGTGTGGCGCAGTATTTTTGGAAAACTAATAAGAAGGGAGATCAGAAGAAAGAAGATAAGAAGAACACAGGACAGAAGATTAGAGATGAAAAATTACTGTGGATGCCCAGGGTACTGAAGACCCCGCTGGACATCAGGATTGCAGGTAAATGTGTATTTTCATGGGATGTTGTTAGTTTTAGGGGGATTATCCCTTTGAGTGCCAACTGGGATATGCAACGCTCTGTGATGCGATGTCTACCCTACTGGCACTCAAAGGGTTAATTTTTAACCATGTCACACATTTTTTCAGTACTTTGGATGTATTGATATGGGGTTTAGGGCCCCATATCAAGACATCCATTGGTCACTTTGGTTTTTTCTTTGCTTTTTTCAACTTCAGTTCCAGCGTTGGGGGTTTAAAACATGTGTCAGGGGACTCTGCACCTACTTTTTGTAGGAGCAGATTTTTGCAGATAAAGTCATGTTACCACCTAATATGGAATTGAATGTGAAATTCAACATCTTTTTATTGCTTCCAATGGGGCAAAATTTAGCTCCCAATGTTTTTTCCTTTTGTAGTTTGTCACTGCACAGATAATTGGATGGCTTACTGTGCTTGAAAAACTACAGTCGGCTGTTTTTTGTTTTTTTTTTTGGTGGGAAATGAATCAATCCCCAGATCTGAACACCCAGACCTTCCAACACCTACACTTACAAGATTCCTTTCTCTCCATCACATTACAGCTTTTCTGCATTAGAGGACCATGCTCCATTGTCTCCTACAGGGTTCATCATTGCTACTCTCTCAATAACTGGATCCAAGTTTAGGCCCTGGCTTCATGACCAGCATCTTTAACCTCAGCAGTAGCTACAGCAAGGGATATCAGTGCCTAATTTGCCTAGTGCTGGCACCTGCTTTGGATGGTTCTCATCATAAGGATATCTAATGGAACAATTACGCAACTGCTGCATTTTATATCCCACATAATTATAGTACATCTTGCTCTGAATACATATTTTCACATTAGAGATGACCTATTCCTGCATACATAATAACAATGCTATGTTTAATTGCAGTTGCAAATAACATCATCTTTGTATTTTGTTTACTTTTGTAACATAACATAACCTCCATAGACACTATAGTTGCCTAAAATGGTTAACCCTTTGAGTGCCACAAAAGTACCCACGATATTCCATTGCAATGGGAAGTGTTAAGCTGAACAACCAGTTACATTCTTTGTGGTTCTCTGTATAAACAAAGCAAAACATTAGGAGCCAGAAAAATAAGCAAGGGAATACTATGAGAGTGACGTTTGTATCCCGCATCATGAATTTGTAGCCTTGATCTATCAAACGTGTCGTTTTTTTTTTTTTTTTTTTTTTTTGCTAAGAATTGTCCCGCATTTTCCTACTAACAGCTGTATACCTCTAATTTTTAAGTGTACCATACAGCTCATGCATAAATGCGCATCCACTATAGTTACATGAGTAGGTGCTAAAAAGTAGTACTTTGAATACAACAGCATTTATCTTTCATTCACACTATGCTTTGTTCTCATTCTTGGAACTGTCATTTTTATATTTACAAAAGAAGATTAGGCACCCTTTTCTCTGGAATGAATACACAATATGAGTCCATTTTTTTCTGCACTAAACATATTATTAGCCTAAGTCAAAACAGGGGAAACTTTTAATTAACCCTTTAGACTCCTCTGTTAGGTGCAAGGATAAAGGGATAGTAATTGTTCCTTTTAACAAAAGTTAATATTGTAGATATTAAAAATAGAAATACAATAACTTGCCTCCCGTCTCTCAAACATGTATATTTCGCATGATATAATCTTCTAAAGTTCCCCCCTTCTGCCCCTTTCAGAGACATCAGCGCTCTGGCTGACATAAGGAGATTCTGATCATGTGACCGGCTGATGGCTCTTCAGCACAACAGAAATAGAGCTATGTAGAAAGAAATACTTCATTGGAACAATCTACAAAGTGTGTCTGGTTTGCAAGCACATTTTATAGACCATTCCAATTAAAGGGGAACTACCACCCCGCAAAAACTGTATGTTAATTAAGTCTTCATCTGGCGACTAGCTGCTTAGTAGCGCTAGTCGCCAGAAATATTACCTGGTTTCAAAGATTTTCGACTTATTCGGAGGCTGACATACAGTTTTTGCAGGGTGGTAGTTCCCCTTTAAGTATTTCTTTCTACATAGTTCTATTTTGGCTCTGCTGAAGTGCTGCTGGATGGTCAAATGACCAGAATCTTCATCTGTCAGCTAGAGTGCTGACGTCTCCGAAAGGGAAAGGTGGGGGGATCTTTAGAAGATCTTTATCTCACTAAATATACATGTTTGAGAGACTGGAGGTACGTTATTGTATTTCTATTTTTATTATCTACAATATTAGCCTCAGCTTGGGCTGAGTTGGCCTTGTTTGATATCTGATACATTAGTAACATTCTTTATTGATAAACTTTACTGTTATCTTGAGCTATTTAATCAGACATCAGTAGTAGCCTTAATTTAAATTAATACCTTAAAGGGGAACATTCACCTCTTTAAAAGTTTTTACCATATGTTTAGTTATTAAAGTATTTGGAAACATGTTTTTTTTTTTTTTTTTAAGTTACGCACTTTTAAAGATATTTAATCTTCAAGCTGTGCATTTCTGCATAATGCGGCACACTGAATCTTCGGCACAGCTCTTCAGGACTTCCCAATGCTACTCAATGCTTCTCCTGCCTCCCATGCTTCCCTTCAGTGTGGTGTGAATAGCTTCTATCATTTCAGCAAGCTCTGGTTATTATTATATTGAGCTTGCAACCTCCGGAATTTTATAAAAGGTTGTAATTTGCTAAGCTGAAACTTTACCATATGCTCAAGTAATATACAATTTTTCACCAGCTTGGATAAAGATTTATACTTCTGTCAGTGTTGTGAAAAATGAAAAGGACACTCAGCATCACTGGATATACCACAGATGAAAAGGTATTATTTTGTGCATTACGTGGAAGGCTCGCCTGAATTTGTGGGAGGGGCCGCAGGGTATTAAACCCGCGGCTTCCCTGCATTCGGCATGCCATCGCTTTCGGTCCCTCACACACTCGAAAGGAAGGTATCGCAAAAGCTGTGTCAGCTCATCTAGACGGTCAGTACTCTTCTTTTGTTTTCTATAGAACCGTTATCCAGAATGCTCGTTGCTTAACCCTCTATTGCCTTGCTTATCCAGCACCCTTAGGCACTCCGATTCAGCCCACGGTCGCCTAGTGACATCATAACTACGTGACCCAGAAGCATCGGCTTCTTACTCATCAACCCGAACGCTCACCAGCTACCAGGTTAATAAGCATTATTCTGACTACAATTGTTATGCTCACTTCTGCTAGTGTCACAAGTCCCTGAGTTCTGTCATATAAGGTATAGAGCAATGATTTATTTAATAATATTGTTCTCACAAGTATGTACCATAGTGCTAGCTTTCTTTTAGACATCTAGTGATATTGCTGTATGTTACCCATTAATTGGAGTAGCTTTCAAGTTTATATATCGGTTCCTTTTCATTATATGTTCGAGTTGTGGAAGCCAAGGTCTGCAGTTTCAACATCTGGCATTGGCCTCCCCCCCCACCCCCTGGCTGCCTTAATCGTGGTATGTCCCTACTTACTGCTTCAATCATTCCCGTATGTTACTATTTCGTGCCTCCATGGATCCGGAGGATCTAGGAACTGGGCTCCACATGTCTTATGTTCTCAGTAGTTTGTCAGGAACTTAAATTTTAATTCTAAGCTAATTACTTCTGGTATATATTCAGTTGCAGGTTAAGAGGGTCTTGGGTACAGTTCACTCTTCCTCAGGCCTGCCATTACTTCTACAGACCAACTTATTCCTTCAGTCCAACCCTCTTCAGGCTTGTTCAGGTATTAGTCATGGATCTTGCTCATTCTGTAACCACCTTATTTCTCTCGAACCTTGTTTTAGCCCCCCTTTATGATCACCTCAAGCGGTTTGTTAGTCCTACCTTATAATTACTTAAGGTTTCCTGATTCAGCTTATTCTGTTTCAGCTATTCTTTGTATTACTCCTCAACTAACCAGGTAGGTAGGTAGGTCCATTTTGCTTTTACTGTATGCCTAACCGGATTGCCCACTTCAGCACCTTCCACTTCACCTCTCATGAGGTACTCAGCAGTACTTTTCATGCATCTACCATTATGTAATCATAAGTCAACAGCATATTTTCAGTTCCTCTCGTTCCACTTCACTATCACGTCAATTTTGCAAATCATCAGTTCAGGTGTTATCGTTTTGCAGGGTAGTCAGAGTCCGGATTTTAGTTTTCATACCTTACCTCCCGTCAAGTGGCTGAAGGTTCACCTACCTGAATCACTGAGGCCGATAAGGTGATCTAGGTTAAGAACCTATTAGTGATTCTCAGGGCCATTTTTCTTTTAGCCAATTTAGCATACTACTTTTCACACCTTACCTCCCGTCAAGAGGTCGAAGGTATCACCTACCTCAATCGCTGAGGCCGACAAGGTGCATAGGGTATTAGGTTCCCCTCAATTGCTGAGGGTAAGGAACCAAATTAGTTTAGTCGTTCACCCCACCTACCTCAATCAAAGAGGCTGTCATGGTGTTTGAATGGCATAAGAATGGCATAAGAAGAGTACTAGATTCCCCCAATCACTGGGGGCTAGGGTCCCTTGTTAATTAAGCAAGATTCACACGTCTACATTATCACTTCACTAGCAATGGCCAAGCATGTTTCTTGGAGCACCTATGGCTACATCTGGGAAGGAGTCTGGTCTCCCCGCCAAGCAGTATCAGCCGCAGGCCCGGGGACAGGTTTTCACTTCTCAGTTTGGCCAGCCACCGGGCACACGTTTCATGGCTCCACCTATGACGGATTCATCTCCCTCGGGTCTAATTCACGCCTTGATTATGATGTTTTCAAGGTGGAATGGGCTGAAAGGGGAATGGGTCTATTCATTAGGACTCCATCCTCCAAAAAAAAAAAAAAATTGTACACTGCATGCTACTAACATCCACATGGCAACAGGTCTCACTATTAATGATGTATTTTATTCCTAATAGGATGGAAGACTCAACAGCTCAAGGATCGATGGAGCCAGAGATAATTCCGGCTGAAGAGCCCGCTACTCCCAGGACCACTAGTCCCTTCCATCAGGCACAGACCCCTTCCATTCAGCCCCCTTTTAGGGACTGGACTATCTCTAAAATAATAACAAATTATCCCGGCGCCACATCCCATACACAGCTACTGCTAGGAAGGCAGAACTATTCAGACTGCTGTTCCCATCCCAGGGTCATACCCCTCCCCCTACTCCTGCTTCTCCGCATGCCGTAGATTACTCTGCGCAACTGAATCACATGACGCAGATGTTGTCCAAGATTACCACCTCAATGTCAGAAATGTAGAATAGGATCCGGGCTCTGGAGGATAACTTCGGGTTCCCACCTGAAGGGCAGCCCCCTTATCAACCTAACCCTCCGCAAGGTAATCCCACCTTTCTGGCACTCTCTCAAATTACTCCAGCACATATTATTCCTGCCCATATCAGAAAGGATATACTGGAAGGCAGAAATCTAGTTTCGCTGCTAATCTCGACCCAAGATCTGTCTGAAAACCGCACCATTAACTGTGGAGACATTTCAGTCACACTAAAGGCCAAAGACCCTAGGCTGTCCAAGAAATTGTCTATTCCAGAATTTGTCTTGGCTTTTAGTGTATTCAGAGATGTTCTTTGTTCTTCCTTCCCTCTTCGCTGGCAGGAATTAGACCAATACCTGTACTTTATAGTAGATCTAGGGTACATTTATGGAGATTTTCACTTCTATGATTACCACCGGGCTTTTTCTGCCAAGGCAGCAGCCGCATTGGCCCAATTTAATTTCAGGACAGATTGGAGCTCGCTGGATAATGAGCTTTTTCTAGAGATGCCCACTTCCCCCCCACAGTCCGTTGATAAACTAGGCCGGAAAATCCATTATATAGCAGATACTCCTATATGTAATAATTTTAATGCCGGGGATGTTTTTTCAGTGCATGTCGCATGGCTCATGTTTGCTCTCTCTTCTGTAGGTCTCATTCCTGGGATATTTGCTCGCTGAATCCAAGACACAATAAATGACTAACTTCAGTCAATCTCAACCTATTGCAGTCTCTTCTTGCTACTCATCCGGACCGCACATTAGCTAACTTCGTCATATCTGGTTTTCAAGGGGGTTTCCACACAGGTCTCTTGGCATGCCCTTCAGTTTCATTAAACCTCCCTAACCTGCAGTCTGCACTTTTAGAGCCAGAGTTGGTAGGCACACCCCTCAAATCAGAGTTAGATAAGGGCTTCATCATCGGCCCATTCGAGTCACCCCCTTTTCCAGTATGGAGGGCTAATCCACTGGGCATTGCCACCAGGAAATTCTCTCTTAAAAAGCGCCTGTTAGTGGATTTCTCAGCCCCTCATGCATCCCTGCAACCAAGTGTCAATTCTCTGATTCCTTCAAAAGAATTCCACCTCCAATATAATTCTATCAATGATGCCATGTCCCTGATGAGAATGGCAGGAAAAGGTTGCTGGTTATCCAAAACTGATATAAAAGATGCCTTCAAGCTCCTTCCGGTTCATCCTTCACTATGGCATCTCCAGGGCATGAAATGGTGTGAATTGTATTATTTCGCAGTGAAGTTACCATTTGGCCTTAAAAGCAGTCCTAAACTGTTTGACTGCTTTGCTGAATTACTTAACTGGATCATTTGTTCTCATGCTCACTGTTCCAATGCAATTCACTTCCCGAACGACTTTTTAATCATAGAGTCTCCCACAGAGAATCCAGTCGGTATGTCCAATCTCATGTCTGTTTTTCAGGAGCTGAAGGTCCCCATTGCTGCTAAGGAAATCTCCTGCCCTGCTGCCTCTGTTCAATTTCTAGGAATTTGCCTCGACTCAGTCAAGATGGAAGCCTTTCTGCCTACAGACTAGCTAGAAAGAATCCAAGCCATACTTCACGAATTCCTTACCAGTCCTTGTTAGGTCACTTAAATTTCGCTACCCGCATGATTCCTCAAGGGAGATCCTTTATTTCCCACCTCCTCTCTCTCCTTCCTTCGGCCCAGGAAGAGTTCAGTCCCATTCTCATAGATGAAGATGCTAGATCTGATTTCTCCATGTGGTCTTCATTTCTTAATCACTGGAACGGCTACTCCCTATTTCCTCTGCCCATGAATATATTTCCTCTCCAGTGGTTTTCTCAGGAGCTGCAGCTTCCCAGGGCTATGCAGCAATTTTCATTTCCGAATGGTTCGCAGCTCCCTGGCCCTCAGTAATCCAAGCCTTCTGGAATTCCTTCAAACATCAGCCTTGTTTGAACTATACCCGATAGTGTCAGCAGCGGTACTGTGTTGTCATTTATGGACAGGGGAGACTGTGACTTTCAAAACCGATAATCAAGCCACTAGTTTAATGCTCATCAAAGGTAGATCTTCATCCCAGCACATCATGACATTCCTACGCAAACTGACTTGGTTGTCTCTGTATCATAAATTTAGCATTCATAGAGTTTTTCTCCCAGGTTCCTGCAACCAAGCAGCTGATGCCCTGTCACGTCTTAATTTCCAGGAGTTGTTCAGATTGATGCCATCAGCCAACAAGAAGCTTATATCACCCCCGCCACATCAAGAGCTAGCCCTGACATGAGTTACTTCCTGGCAGAAGCAAATAATATAATGCTACGTGGTCTGGCTCCAAGCTTCCTCAAAATCTACCGAAAAGCATGGTCCGATTTGCATCATTTTCTTGTTCTCACGAAATCACCCTACCAATACTCAGTTCCAGTCATTCTTGCTTTTGGGGCTTATTGTCACCAGTCTCTCAAGTTGTCATCCTTCACTATCAAGTTATAATTTGCTGGGATACAACACCACCTAACGCAAATGCAACCAAACTCACCTTCCCTGTTTGCATCCTATCAAAATCCTTTTCAAGAATCCTCTAGCCCCTGCCCGTACTAGGCTTCCTATTAATGGCCCTCTCTTTTGCAAACTTTATGCAACCTTGAAAGCAGCCCCTTTCGAGCCTAATACCAATTGTATTTTGTTAGCAGCTATATGTTTGAGGTTTTTCGGGTTTTTGAGACCAGGCAAATTTTTGACCTCTCCCGGACAACAAACTTTTCTATAAAAAGAGGACTTACATGATTATGTAGAATATTTTAACCTTCATCTTTCACACTCCAAAACGGATCAAAGAGGTGAAGGAGTAAATATTAAAATATTCCCCACTAACGATGGTTGTTGTCCTTACTAAGCCCTCCAGTTACTGTCTAGTCTCCTCTCTAGTCAGCCAGCTGACATTCCATTGTTTCCTACTATTAATGGACTGCTTCAAATTCAGTCATTCATTAAATTTGTCAGGATACTTCTAGCTCACCTGGGTTATAACCCAATGGAGTTTGCTGGTCATTCTTTTAGAATAGGAGCTGCTTCGGCAGCCTCCAAAAATAACTTCCACTTCACATTATTCAGCATTTAGGAAGGTGGAAATCCCATTGCTACACCAGATATATTCCTACTCCACATATAGAGATTAAATCAGCAGTATCCAAACTGTCCAGTTAATCTCAATAAACTGTCAAACGAATATCTGTGTCTTTTCATTTTGGCAAGTAATCTTCATCATCACCCAGGTCTCGGGGACCTGGAATTTCTGCATATAAGACCCACTACCCAGGTTCTATCATGGGCACCGGAGGCCCTGACTACAAGTGACAGTTTATGAAGGGCATGGACTATAAATCTCCCTTTAACCGTAGTAGCATTATACTCACACACTGAGGGCATGGAACATTTGTAAACAGTGGTGATTTTTCAGCCAAGTCTATCCAGGTCAATGACCCAGAACCCTTTATTAACGATAAAAAACATAAACAAAATGTGAGTCCTTTGTCTACCTGTGTATCGCCTCTCCCCCACATGCCCTTCCTAACACATCATCAACATTACGAAACCTTATATGCTAATGATTAAAGACTCTCCCCCTCCCCTTGCAGAGATAATTCTTAGTGCATATGGTAAAGTGATTAGAGGCACACTTTGCCATAGCATCGCCCCTTAGTGCATCTCCCCCCAGGTCTTTTTCAATTGTAATTGTGTCCAGGTCTTTCCTTGATATCTTCTTATGTTAACCCTATAACTGAAAATATTATGGTTGTTATTTGTTGAAGTTTTCCTTCCATTGCTTGTTCCCTGGTATAGACTGTTGAAACAAAGTGCTGAAAAATCAGTATTTTCCTTATTCTCCCTATTCAGTTCACCCTATATAATTTTTTGAAGGGTCCAATGTTTTTCCTCTTAAGTTCTTTGCTATTCATTTATTACAAAAACCAATGGGCATGTTTTGCTTCTTATCCTCCTTGACCTATAAGCTGCATTTGACCCAATCAACCATACCCTTTTCTCCTAGGTCAAACAATCTCTCGGCATCTTTGGCCTGGGACATTTCAGATTCTTATCCTTATGCTTTCTATGATCTTTCTCTGTATCGTACACCATCATCTTCTTAACTGCCATCTCTATGCAGACAACATAAATTTATCTCTCCACATCCTCACTTTGAACTGAAATACAGCAGGTCAATGCTAAGAGGACAAGGTCCAAAAGAGACTGGAAAAGGTTATGGTGAATAAAGCACCTGGACCTGACGGTATACACCCAAAGGTAATTAAGGGACTTAGTTCAGTAACAGCAAGACCATTATACTAAATATTTATTGATTCAATTTCATCAGGCATAGTGCCCTGTGATTGGAGGAAAGATTATGTAGTTCTATTGTTTAAAAAGGGGGCAAGATCCAAACCAGGAAATTATAGATCTGTGAGCTTGACTTCCATAGTGGGTAAGATACTAGAAGGGTTACTAACTGACAGTATTCAGAACTATGTGAAGACAAACAATATTATTAGTGGGAGTCAGAATGGTTTCATGAAGAACAGAGCATGCCAGACTAATTTCCTTGTATTTTATGAAAGAGTAAGTAGTAATTTGGACAAGGAAATTTCTGTTGATGTAGTGTACTTGGATTTTGCAAAAGCCTTTGATACAGTACCTCACAACAGGTTCCTGCATAAATTAAAAGGCTTCGGTTTGGGCGGTGTTATCTGTACATGGATTGAGAATGGAAATTGAGCCTTTTCAAATGGGTTTAAAGTTATAAGTTGGGTGCCACTGGTTTCAGTCCTGGGCCCAATGCTTTTTCATTTGTTTATTAATGATCTAGAAGTGGGAATTGAAAGTAGTGTCTCAATCTTTGCTGATGACACTAAGCTATGTAAGGAAATGCATACACAGCTAGATGCTTTTGCTCTGCAGAATGATTTAGATACACTGAGTGAATGGGCAGAAAAGTGGCAGATGACATTTAATGTAGATAAATATAAGGTTATGCATTTGGACTGTAGAAACAAACATGCTACATATACTCTAAATGGGAAACAACTTGGGGAATCCTCATTAGCGGAATATTTAGGAGTACAGATAGATGATAGACTTCACTCAGCTGCTGCAAGAGCAAATAGGGTACTAGCCTGCATAAAAAGGTGTAGATACAAGGGTTGCTAATTTTATCCTACCTCTGTATAAATCCTTGGTTAGGCCTCATCTAGAATATGAAGTACAATTTTGGATGCCAGTTCTTAAAATTTCATTGGTGAACTGGAAAGGGTGCAGAGAAGTACAACAAAACTGACAGAGATTGGAGGGTCTGAGTTATAAAGAGAGACTAGCCAAACTGGGTTTGTTTACATTAGAGAAGAAAAGTCTAACTTTCCAATGAATTATTTACACAAAGAGCTCAGCTAAGAACAAGGTCATCCATTAAGACTAGAGGAAATGTGATTTAGACTAAAACAAAGGTAGGATTTTTTTACAGTAAGGGTGATAAAGCAATTCTTTGCCATGGGATGTTGTACTTGCAGATAATGCAACTGCTTTAAAAAAAGCAATGGATGCCTATCTATTACAGAACAATATTGAAAATTATGACAGATGGCTTCAATACAGCTAGGTTTTTGATCCAGGGAACTATCTGACTGCCACTTGGAGTCAGGAAGGAATATTTTTACCCAATTGGGGCTAAATTGGAAATGGCTTCAGAGGGTTTTTTTTTCCTTCCTTTGGATCAACAGGGGTGTTTTTTGGCATGGGCTGGACTTGATGGACGCATGTCGTTTTCCAGCCTCATCAACTATGTTACTATATATGTTACTATGTTACAGCAGTGCGTGTTAGAATGCTTTACTGCTGTCTTTTCCTGGATGACTCAATATGTCTAAGAGTGTCCTTCCTCCTAAATCTTGCACAATACCTCAGTTTTCTTTAAATATTGGAGGTAACTTTGAACTCTTCTCTTTCCTTCACCACCCACATTATGAAGTAACAAATAACCGTCACTTATTTCTTCCTAATGTAACAAAAATGTGCCCATTTCTTTCTCATTCTACAACAAAATCTTTATTCAGGCTCTTGTCCTTTCCTGCCTGGAATATTAAAATTCTCAACTCTTTATTTATTAGTCTGCCTGCTACCCATATATCTTCTCTTCAATCAAACCTTAACTCTCCAGAATACTCTTCCTCTCCTCCAGAACAGTACTTACGCCTACACTATTAAAATTGTTAGCATGGATTCCCATAAAGCAATGTATAAAATTCACAGTCCTCCTCATTACCTTCCAGGCTCTCCAACACTTGTCCACATCCTATATTTCATTTTTGATATCCAACAAGTCCTCTATGCTCCAGTGGGCGAGTCTATGCTTCGTTTTTCCTCCATTGCTGTATAGAGCCTGAATGCTTTTTCCCTTGCTGCTCCCTACCTCTGGAACTCCCTACCACCTAGCATTTACCAAGCCTTAACCCTTAATTTCAAATCAAAACTAAAAGAACACATTTTAAATATAGCACTACTGTAATATGTAAACGTTCTCTCATATACTCTATAAGAACTGCCATAAATCACACTTTCTCATCTACTTGATTGTATCTGTACGTCACCCATCCTGTTTTTAGATTTTAAGCTCTATGGAGCAGGGACCTCCTATACTAATGTATGCATACTTAGTGTTCTCCTTATGATAATTGTCTTTATAACTACTTAACTACGACATGTATTATATCCCTTTTATACTAAATGTAAATTGTGAAGCTCAAAGTACACCTGTTGGTGCTATATAAATAAATATATATATACATCTTAAATTGACAAAATTGGTTCTGCAGTTTCTGGATAAATATACACAAGTCTCATTTATTACAAACTTAATGATTGGAGTTTTTGGGCATGATCCTTGACACATTCTTCATAGAGTGTTCTTGCCATTACTCAAAATATTGACGTTGCAAATCAAAGTCTGTAACATATTGGGTCATCCTTACCCATCTGCAAAAACGTGTATGCAATTAAAAGGAATGATTGTCTCCACCATGGGGTTAGTACCTTTGGCTCAGTTTAATCTGAGATCATTGCAGCTGAATATGCTCCAGTGGGACAATGATCACCATTACCTTCATTGCAAAGTGATCCTATATTAGATCACCCAACAATCACTTAAGCGGTGGCTGACATCTCCAGCCCTCTAAAACTCTGAGCCATATTCAATGCTCTCACAATATGAACAATCCTTTTTAAGGCATGCCAGTTTTGGATCCAGTCTGACAATGCCAGCACAGCAGCTGACATAGTAAAGCATAATGGACAGAAATGGCAAAAATCTACTGTTGTCAGAGGCAAACACTCCACCTCCATCTTCCTTAGACTTGTGTATTCAAACGTAAAATTTTATGAAAATTGATTGTTTTGTGATATTCAGATTTAAACAAGAAACAGCTGGCTTAGGATTCCAGAAACAAAAACAGTACATTCAACACTTTTGTTTAGATCCATTAGTTCTTTTTTTTATTTGTTCATGCTCATGCTTACTCACACACTTACACCATTCCTAACATGTATTTCACTTACCTTGATATCAGAGGTCTAGCAGTGTCCTAGACACCCTGGGCCTTCTGCATGTTGTGTCAGGAAATAAATACAAATAAAAAACCCCCTAAAACCCCATCTCCACCATTTCCACCTCCACTTACAAAGTAAATCCTTTCCCTTAATCCTGATTGCTTCTTGCCCAAACCAGAATGATGTAAAAACTGAAGAGGGATTTAATTTTTTGTGCCCTGTGTAACCCATACAATTTCAGTCAATGGGAGCATGGGAATGAATTTGAACAAGTATGGCCATATAACATTCCTCCCAACATTTTAAATGACCACAGAGGGACACATTTGTTTTAAGTAGTGTTGCTGGAGAAGTGGATGGTGGGCAGGGCATTTCCGAGAATTTTTAGGTTATTTCATGACCTGTTGACACCTTTTTGTGTAACTGAATAAATGATTTAGAGCAAGACCATTGTATTTTATTTATAAACACACATACTGAAGTTTACACAAACATTAATGTGAGTTTTATTGCTGTGGAGCAATGTGATACACATATATACACAACACACAGACTGATCTCCTAAATAGAAAGACACCAGGGTGGGAAAGAGGGACAGAGGGATTTGGGTCTTAAAGAGGGACACTTGGGAGGTATGATATAAAAGCCAATCACTATTATTTTTTTTTCCTCATAGTGGCTCATTTTCCTCATTGTGCCCAAGCAGGATTTGTTGTTTTTGTTTTTTTTTTTTCACTTTGTAGGTGGCAGTGGGGAGAGTGGAAGAAGATTTTAGTTTTTTAAATGTTTATTTTTCGACACAACATGCAAGAATCCCAGAGTGTTGAGGACACTGCTGGACCTCCGACATCAAGGCAAGCAGTAACTAAGGGGGACTTAATTGTCAGATTATTTGTGCATAAATTTCATTTGGCAATGAAAATCTTCTCAGAAATTCTGACTAACAGAATTGGGGTGTGTGTGGGGGATAAACAAAATGTACTGATCCTAATAGGTAAAAAAAAATTATACCTAATTATTTGGACAAAACACTTTTTTTTTTTGCTGGGCACAAATCTAATATACAGTAATTGAAAACTTTGAGGTGGATTATCTCAGTATATGGACTCTGTATCTAGGTGAGTGGGAATTAAAGCAAGAAATTGCATGGACATTGGTATGTTCATGCTGGAGATAGTCATGTGTGTGAAAGGCACCATAGACAATCATGTTACCTTTCACCACAGTGACAGATGCAGCACAGCATCATTGTGTGGATGTTATCCATGTAAAAGGGGTCTGAAAAGCCTCTTAATACTGAGACAAGTAAGGTAATTAGTAACAAAGAAGAGATGTCATTCACCTTTAAGGAGCAGTAAACGTTGTTGGGCATTTCCTTTAGCAGTTGAGCTGTAATCACTTTTGAATGAAGCATCCAGTAGTAGGAGTCTCTTTGCAATATTATGCATTCACATAAATACAATATATATGCTTTCATAATTACACAACACTGCCTGTTTAAAGCGATTTTTTGCAGTATATACTAAAGGAAGAAACAATGTCAGATGTCTGTTTCAGTACATATATTTGAAGGAAAGTTATCATATTTTACTAAATCTGCTCATGTGGGAGTTCAGTCTTTTCATGCATGACCAATGAAGGAGTATTGGAGGTCTCTTAAGACCTCTGACCTACTCCCCTCTTGATCAGCCACAGCTCACAAACCAACCCCGGGTTCATTGGCAGGTCTGCTGACAGATGAGCAGCTATGCGAAAGTGACATTATCATTGTAATAGCTGCCTTTTAAAACAGCTCTATCATCAAACTTAAATTAAGCCCCAGATCCTTAGTACCATAGCGATATGCATATACGTATGTTTATTTTGCTGCATAAGCCTGACATCAGTGAGAAATAGAACTTTTTAGGCAGGCAGCAGTGGCAGGTATCTTGCCATAGGCGCTCTCTGTGCCTGCGCTGTCTGTCCCTTTCTGGTGCCTTAAGGTACCAAGGAATTCAACTCACCAGTTGTGGAGATGATAGGAATGGACTGAACGAGTTCTATTTTTCACTAATGTCGGACTTATTCAGCAAAATAAAAGTATGTAAATGCATATTGCTATGGTAATAAGGATTTGGGGGGCAATTTAAAATTGATGATCGTTCTGCTTTAAACATTATGAACGCACCATGAGGCAAAAAAAAAAAAAAATATTAATAGTAAGAATCTGAATGGATCTATGAGGGATCATGTCAAACAAATATAATTGCATTTTATGCATATTTAACAAGCAATTGGGCTAGCTAAAATTTATAATGTGAAACGTAATGCAAAAGAGAGCAAAACAAATCCTAAACAATTCTGCAATATGTAACAAAAAGATAAAGATTGATATCTATCCTCTTAAGGCTGAAATGGGTGCACTGATTAGTGAGGATAAGGCTATGGCTGAAACATTAAACACATTTTTCTTCTATAAACACTAAGGAAGCAACAAAGGCAGGCTATGGGCAAACAGGCAAAATCACAGAATTTCCTCCATCGTATACATGGCTTATTGAGGACAAAGTCCAAAAGAGACTTGAAATGGTTATGGTAAATAAAGCATCTGATGGCATACATCCAAGGGCACCTAAGAAATTTAGTTCAGTAATAGCAAGACCATTCTACTTCCTATTTACTGATTCGCTTTCATCAGGCACAGTGCCCTGTTATTGGAAGAAAGCAGTTGTAGTACCATTATTCATAAAGGGGGAAAGATCTAAACCAGGAAATTATAGAGCTGTGAGCTTGACTTCAGTAGTGGGCAAGATATTAGAAGGACTATTTACTAATAGATAATCGCATGGTTTTATGAATAATATATTTTGTTAAACTAATTGTAACGGATCTTATCCGTTACTTGAGCCTTGTCTGGACCTTTATCACGGTGCCCGTGCTTTCCTGTCACTCTCTGTGCTGGAGCTCATCCATTGGAGGAAGCTGATTGGCCCGCCCAGGTTGTTCCTTTATATTGTGCGTCTTGGCACCTGTCAGGTGCCCTTTCGTGGTGTTCCTGTGCCTGCACTATTTTGCTGTGTTTCTGGATTCCTGTGTACCGACCCGGCTCGTCTGACTACTCTACGTTCCTGCTCCGTGATTGACCCGGCTCTGGCTGACGTTCCTGCTCCATGATTGACTGTTCTGGCTGACGATCCTGCTCCGTGATTGACCCAGTTCTGGCTGACTACCCTGCTCCGTGATCAACAGATACTGGCTGACGTTCCTGCTTCGTGATTCCTCCAATCTGCGTTTCTCTTCCGCTTGGCGACATTGTGAGCCTGCTCGCAGCTAGCACCAACTGTTCTCACTTTCGTCTCTGTGGCCTCCGCTTCTGAGCCTGTTGGTTTCCTCCGTTACTGAGCCGAGAGATTACTGCTGAGCCGTACCTTTGTGTCAGTGCCTGGCTTAACACTGCTGTGCCGGTTGCCTCCGTTATACCGAGCCGTTACCTTTGCCTGCCAAGCTTGTTGTCTCCGTTACTGAGCCTCTCTTACACTGATTGAGAATTCCCCGGTATACAGAGCCTAGCTATTGCATTGCAGAGTCTTTATCTGTGTGCTGCCGTTATCCGTTGCATTGCGCCGTGTGGTGCAAAGAGCATTCCTATACTCTGGCAGTGTAAGCTCCGTGTCAGCACCGGAAGGGTGCTTGGCTCCGGTACTCTTCGCTCACTGTGTATGTGTTCATCCATCCGCACTCATCTGTGCGCGGCTCAATAGTCAGCTTGGGCAGTGCTTCCTCCATTACAGCACCTAAGGGGTGCTAGGCTCTGGTTCCATTGGCATTCGCAGTGTATACTATTACCGCACCAGGGGTGCTCTCTATTGTGGCTCCTTGGGCTCAGGCAGTTTCTCTCAGTGTCGCTCACCCCTGTAGGGGCATTGACTCTTATTACCATTGGTTACCCAATACCCATGAGCATCGCCAGACCGAGATCGGGCCGTGATTCAGTTGGTCGCTCTGCTTGAGCTAGCTGCTACATCTTCTCCTGGGACTGTTGTATACCGGGCGTTGGCTAAATCACCATCACAGAGACTGACTACAGCTTGGGTGTTAACCCTATATTGTGCTTGCCATACTGTTCCTGCTCTTGTTATATCAAGCCTGTATTCCCTCAGTATTGTATTACCAATTCTGGCCCTTAGGGGCACTGTTTCTCATTTTTTTTTATTTTTAATAAAACTGTGTATTATATCAAACTCTGTCTGTCAGAAAACAGAAACAACCGCAAACGTTTCATCTAAAGACTATGGCCCTTTGGCCTTGTTTGAACTTAGATGGGGGCTGTAACATGTGAACTGACCACCCATTCTTTATGTTAAAAGACTTATATTCTCATATACTGTTGAATGTCGTACATTTAATGTATGTCGAATGTCGTATGTTACATGTATATCAAATTTGTTATATCGTATGTAATATGTGCGAGGGATACACGAACACCGAATAGAAGCCGGTGGTTCCCTGGTTCCTTTGTTCGAGGCATCAATGCCTCCTCGATCGCGGGAAACCGGAGGCAGTGAGTCGACACCGGATTGTCCGACGTACGACTCACAGCAAACACTGATTGGCCAGGGTTGAAGCCGCATATTCAAACTAGTGTGCACATGCTACAACCCCTGACCTAGTTCCCTAAATGTGTATTCCCTCTAATCAAGTCTTTGTCTTTGTCTAGACCTAATTAAACATGTTGTATTGCAAATGTTGTAAACCTCTTGAGCAATATGTTGGTTAGGTAATCTGTCATTGGCCCTTTTTCCCCCGTTGCTATTGGCCCTTTGTCTTTACTTACCATTGGACCTTTTGTCCCCTGTGTCATTTACCTAATGTTTTGATTGGTCCCTGGGCCAAGCCACTATTAGAATACCTGTCCCCTCCTGTCCCCATTGTAGTATTGTATTGTACTGTATAAAAGATGTGGATTCGTTCAATAAAGTGTGTCATGTTTGGAGTGAATCAGAGTACTGGAGTCCTTTATGTTCTTATGGTTAAAGTGGCCACTCTGCCGCCCATCTGAGCTCAGGTTCCTGTAACATTCGTCCGTCTGCTGCCAGGATCCCGCTACCTGACTTTGTATCCTGTTAGGCGGCAACGTGGACTCTGCCTTGTGGTTCTCCTTTACAAGCTAAAACCTTTGAGTCAAGCACCGGAGTGCTCGGACGTCTTGAATACAGCTACTCTGGTTCCTGCAACACTTTTCCCTGCTCCGGTTCTACGAACGCTCGACAGTGTTCGAGTGCCCGTGACCCCTCCGGTATCCGCATCCTTCAAGGTAGAGTCGGTCATGCCGGGGTTCGACACCACTTTGAGTCGACCACCGGAACGTTGATTTGCTCGACCGGTGCATTCAACGGCGCCAGTCCGGCGTCAAGAAGGAGAGACCCGGGAACGACAGGAGAAGGCGACGCGGTCCCCTCCCAGCTTCCATTACAGATATTAGAACGCCTGTTTACTGATAGATAATAGCATGGTTTTATGAATAATATATTTTGTTAAACTAATTACTTGCATTTTATGAAAGGGTAAGTAGTAATTTGAACAAAAGGAATTGCTGTTGATGTACAGTGCTGTGCAAAAGTCTTAGGCAGGTGTGTGAAAAAATGCTGTAAAGTAAAAATGCTTTCAAAAATAGACATGATAAAGGGATAGTAATACTTCGTTTTAACTTTATTTTATTTTGTAGGCATTAAAAAAACATGAAGAATGATATAAGTCTTATCTCTCAAACCTTTATGGTTTATGAGATATTCACAAGCAAAGTTTCCCCTCCCCGCCCCTTTTACCTAGTGTAAGCCATCTCTTCTCAGATGTGAATGTGGTTGTATGACCAGACAGATAACAGAAGGGGACAATCTTCTTTGTATAAAAACAATGAAAGCCCTTCCCCCCTTGACAAGTTTTACAGCTTTTTCCCTTATCTTAATTGAAGATTGTCCCTCTCTGCAGTCTACCTGGGCATCTCCCTTCTGATCTGGTTGAACAGGGGGGGATACTTTGTTTGTGAATATCTCTTAAACCATAAAGGTTTGAGAGATAAGACTTATATCATTCTTCATGTTTTTTTAATGCCTACAAAATAAAAGTTAAAACGAAGTATTACTATCCCTTTAATAGTTTATTTTTATCAATTAACAAAATGCATAGTGAGGGAACAGAAGAAAAATCTAAATCAAATTAATATTTGGTGTGATCATCATTTGCCTTAAAAACAGCATAAATTCTTCTAGGCACACTTGCACACAGTTTGTGTCAAGGTTTGGCTGAGCTGCTCTAACACTCTGCTGTTGAATACGGCTGCCTTTCCTTCCCTGGGTCAGGCTGACTCAGTCGGTGATTAACAAACTGCCTTGACTTCTCTGTTTTCGTGGTTTCTCACCTAACTGTTATCAGCCAACCCCTTCCAGGCTATTTAAGCAGCTGGGCTCACTTTCTTCTTGCCCTTGTGTTTGTTTATGGCTGTATGTGTGTTCTCCTGTGCTCCTGATTATCCTTGCATGACCTGACTTACTCTGACATCCCTTCTGGCTCCTGATTCCTGGCTTGTTCCGGACATCGCTGGCTTCCGTATTTCTGACTCCGGCTTGTTTGAGTACCCGCCTTGGTTTTTGTCTTTTGGTTTTCCCTCCTGGATCACCATACTGCTTTGTTTTTTTTGGTTACTTTAATAAAGGTGTTTTGCATTTTACATTTTTGTGTCTGTCTGGTTCCTGGTCCCTAACATTTGTTAAGGAACTCTGCAGGTAGGCTGTTCCAAACATCTTGTAGAACTAGCCACAGATCTTCTGTGGATTTAGGCAGACTCGGTTGCTTCTCTCTCTTCATGTAATCCCAGACAGACTCAATGATGTTGAGATCAGGGCTCTTTGGGGGCCATACCATCACTACCAGGACTCCTTGTTCTTGTTTATGCTGAAGATAGTTCCTAATGACTTTGGCTGTATGTTTGGGGTCGTTGTCACGCTGCAGAAAAAATAATTGCCAATCAGATGCCTCACTGACTGTATCGCATGATAGAAAAGCATCTGCCTACACTTCTTAGCATAGGGTAGACCATTACTTCTGACCAAATCCCTAACTCCATTTGCAGAATTGCAGCCCCAAACTTGCAAGGAACCTCCACCATGCTTCACTGTTGCCTGCAGACACTCATTCTTATACCCCTTTCCATCCCCTCAATGAACAAACTGCCTTTTGCTACAGCCAAATAATTACAATTTTGACTCATCAGTCCAGAACACCTGCTGCCATTTTTCTGCACCCCAGTTCCTGTGTTTTTGTGCATAGTTGAGTCTCTTGGCCTTGTTTCCACATCGGAGGTATGGCTTTTTTGCCACAAGTCTTCCAAGAAGACCACTTCTGTCCAGACTTCTCTGGACAGTAGATGGGTGTACCAGGATCCCACTTGTTTCTACAAAGTTTGAGCTGATGGCACTGCTGGACATCTTCTGATTGCGAAAGGAAGTAAGCATGATGTGTCTTTCATCTGCTGCACTAAGTTTCCTTGGCCAACCACTGCTTCTAACGTCCTCAACGTTGCCTATTTGTGCTTCTTCAAAAGAGCTTGGACAGAACATCTGGAAACCCCTATCTGCCTTGACATTTCTACCTGGCAGAGACCTTGCTGATGCAGTATACTGCTACCTTGTGTCTTGCTGCTGTAGTTGGTCTTACCACCATTTAACTGTCTTCCACAACCTCAACTTGTTAGCTGAGTTTGGCTGATCCTCACCCAGTTTTATTCCTCCTACGTAGCTGTTTCTGTTTCAGTTAATGATTGTGTTTCAAACCTTATATTAAATTGATGATAATTAGTACCTGTTTGGTATAATTATTTAATCATACTCCTGACTATACGCCTACAAAATCCCTGATTTTGTGCAAGTTTACCTAGAAGAATTGATGTTTTGAAAGCAAAGGGTGGTCACATCAAATATTGATTTGATTTAATTTTTCTTCTGTACGTTCACTATGCATTTTGTTAATTGATACTATTAATACATTTATTTTTGAAACCATTCTTACTTTAAAGCATATTTTCACACCTCCCTAAGACTTTTGCACAGTACTGTAGTATACTTGGATTTTTCAAACGCCTTTGCTAATGACCCTCTCAGCAGTTTGCTGCATAAATTAAAAGTATTTGGTTTGGGAGGTGATATCTGTGCATGGATAGAGAACTGGTTAAATGATAGATGGCGGAGAGTTGTAAATGGAACCTTTTCATTGCCTTTTAACGTATTTATTAAAGGGATAATAATGTTTCATAATAAAAGCAGCTCCAATTAATCTTCATAGTATGTGGGTCATGGAGAGTGTTATTTAATTACTGTCAGAGTTGTAGTTCAAGAGTATTTGAATGATATCCCCCTCCCACCCCTTTTACTGATGTCACGGCTCAGCTCAGAGCAGCAGGATGGTGTCAAAGTGTATTGCAGAGAGGGGCAATCTTCAATTAAGATAAGTGAAAAATCTGTCAATGGGGGCAGGGTTTTCATTATTCTCACAGTAAGAAGATTGTCCCTTGCTGTGAGCTGTCTGGTCTCTGGACCAGATTCCACATCTGAGTGGAGATGGCTTACACTAGGTAAAAGGGGTTGGAGGGGGAAACTTTATCATTCAATTACTCTTGAACTACAACTCTCTGCAATCCACTTTGATACCACCCTGCTGCTCTGCAGTGACATCAGTAAAAGAGGTGGGAGGGGGATACTTTATCATTCAATTACTCTTGAACTACAAGCTGACAGTAATGAAATAACACTATCCATGGCCCATATACAATGAAATAACACTCTCTTTGGCTCAAATACTGTTAAGATGAATTGGAGCTTCTGTTTTTGTGAAACATTACTATCTCTTTAAAGGAATAGGAAAAAAAATAAAATATATATATATAATAAGAAACCTGCATGCCTGGCACACATACACACCCAGGGGCGGCAGTAAGGAGAAGATATTCAAATATCTATACTGCCTGTCCAGGACATAGGGGGTCCTGATTTTCTCTGCAAGGAGTTGGACCTCCCCACTATCTCCTCTTTCAAAAAACAAAAATGCCATTTCCACCACCTGCCACTCCTGTGATAATCACTTTAAGGAATTGCAGGGGCCTTCAATACACACACACACGCAATACACACACACACAATACATACACACACACACACACGCAAAACACACATGCACACCACTATACATACATATGCACAACACACACACACAGACAACACACATACATATGCATACCATATGCACATCACACACACATGCACCACACACATGCACCAAACACACCCACAATACATACATGCAATACACATGCAAAACACAGACAATACACACACAATAAACAAACCACAACATGCAGAACATACACAATACTCACATGCACAACACACATGCCCACCATACACACACGCACAACACACATGCCCAAAATACACACTCAGAATACACACACTCAATACAATAAACATCCACACACCACAGAAGCAACAACACACACAAAACGCACACACCCACAACACACACATGCCCAGAATACACATGCACAATACACGCATGCACAAAAACCACATACAATACATACATGCACAAAAAACACAGACAGCACACCATAACACACTGACACATAATACACCACTAAATACACACACACACACACTCACAACACACACTCAACATATAAACAATGCACACAAAACACAAGATGCACAACACACACATGCAATATACACATGCACAAAACACATGCCCACAATACACAACGCACACACACGCACAAAATACACACACACAAATGCAATATACACATGCACAAAAACACTCAACACACACAACACACAATATGCCACCACACAGGTGCACAAATCACACAGAAACAATACACAGTGCAAAACACATGCACAATACACACTCACATGCAATGCTCACACGCACAACACACACATGCACAACACACACACCCACAACACATATGCACACAAAAAAACACACACGCAATACACACACACACTCAATACACACACACGCAATACACACACACACCATACACACACACACGCAATACATCACAACACACAATACACACACAAAACAGACACATGTACAACATTCATGCACAAAACACACACCACACATGCATATAATACACACAATACACACACACATAATATACACACAAACACTTAATACACACATCCACAACAGATACAGACACATATGTACTACACACATGCACAACACACACTTAGTACACACATGTGCACAATACACACACATACAAAATAAAGTCAACAATCCAGTTATTAACAACATTGTCTCCTTTCTGGATTTTGCTGGATGTCAGAGCAAAATAGTCCTACAGGTAAATCCACTTAATGTTTTAACCCTATTAGTACCAGACACGCATCACATTCTGAGTTTATTTACTAATGCATACAACTGCAAGGGGCTTTTTTTTTGGGGGGGTATTTATTTCATTAACTACACAGGCAAACCCTTGCCAATATTGCTAGTAATATATAAAAATATATTGTAGAGTTGAGTAAAACAAGGGCACTCCCACTGCTGAAAGGTGTTTTATTCAAAAGTTATTACAACTCAAACTTAAATTTTTTTAGGTGCAGTATCTCTGTTATCTTTTAAATGTTACAGAGGCACTATAGCTACAACATCCTATGGAGGTAGCAACAGCACTACTGTACAATTTCAGGCCACTGTGATTTTGCACCTAAAAAAATGAAGTTTGAACTATAATAACATTTGAATAAAACTCCCTTCAGCAGTAATAGTTCCCTTGTCTTACTCAAGGGTATAAATCGCACAACATATTTTTCTACATATTAAGTATTATTATCCCTTTAATGATCTAGAAGTAGGTATTGACTGTAACATCTCAATCTTTGCTGATGACACAAAGCTGTGTAAGTACATTCATACAGAGCAGGATGTTTTTTCTTTGCAGAAAAATTTGAATAAACTGACAATGGGCAGAAAAGTGGCAGACGAGGTTTGATGCAGATAAAAGCATTTGTGCTTTAGAAACAAAAGTGCTAAATATACACTAAATGAGGAACTACTTGGGAAATCCTCATTAGAGAAAGATTTAGGAGTACTGATAAATGATACACTTCACAGCAGTATGCAGTGTCACTCAGCTTTTGCAAGAGCAAATAAGGTATTATTCTGCATAAAAAAGTGGCATAGATGTAAGGTATGGGATATAGAACAACATTACTGAACTGGTCAAAGTGCAGAGATGTGCAACAAAACTGATAAAGAGATTGAAGGATCTGAGTTAAAAAGAGAAACTAGCCAAACTGGCTTTATTTACTTTAGAGAAGAGAAGTCTAAGGAGGAGCGATATGATTATTACTTCATACCTCCCAACATTTCAAAGAGGGCTGGTGAATGGTCATAACCAATAATTATTAGGTTATTTCATGACCTGTTGACACCTCTTGATGTAACTGAATAAATTATTTCGAAGTATTTTATATACACACATACTGAAGTTTTACAAACATTAATGAGCTTTGAAGCTATTTGGTACACTTATATACACACCACACGGTCTGATCTAAAAAGAGAGACACCAAGGTGGGAAAGAGGGATTTAGGCCTCAGAGGGACTGCCCCTCCTAAAGAGGGACACTTGGGTGGTATGTTACATACAAATATATTCAAGGTAAATACAAAAAACTCTCTAAGGAACTATTTAATCAAATAGCTAAGCAAAGAATAAGACTAGAGGAAAGGATCCTTCAAAAAACACAAATGCAGGATTTTTTTACAGGAAGGACAGTCAAGTTATGGAAGTTATGCTGCTTGCAAATACTGTAACTGCTTTAAAAAAAAAAAGTAATGGATACCTATCTAGCACAGAACAATATGGAAAATATGACGGATGGTTTCAAAGCAGATGGGATGTTGATCCAGGGAAATATACGACTTCCATTTTGAGTCAGGAAGGAATCCTCTTGAGGCTTAATTGGAAATGGCTTTAATTGTTTCCCCTTCCTCTGGATCAACAAGGGTGATCTAGCATAGGCTGGACTTGATGGACTATTTTCTTTGTTTATGCCTCATTGACTATATTGCTATGATATGTTACTTCAGACAAGGGTATTTTTGTGAATATACATGGATTCTGCTGAAACATTTGATACAGTGCCTCATAACAGATCAGAGGCATAACTAGAAACCACCGGTCCCTGGTGCGAAAATTACCATGGGGCCCCCCAACCCTACCATGCAACTCCACCCCAGAAATGATCTAAAAACACATCCAGGTAACTGGATGGATATAATGTGTAATAATAAAAAGTATAAGCTTTTCCACTTTACATATTATTACACAATAACACATATTTTCTAACTTGGTAAGTCCTTCTGTTAAATGTATTGTATTAAATGTATTAAATAATTATATAGATACACCTGACTGCTGTATGAACTCCTATCTAGGTAAGTCCTTCTGTTACATAACATAGGTAGCTAGCTTGGTGGCAGAACCCCATGGGAAGAATATTGAGTACATACAGGAGCATGTCACAAACCACAGCTGACCCCCCCCCCCCCGCAAGCCAAACCACCCCAAAACAAGGCGTAGAGTGACTTGTGGGACAGCATCCACAACAAATTCTATACTCGCTACCAAAGTTCAAGCATGGTATTATTGTTCTGCTCTTACCTGTACATTACATGGTTAATAAAGACCCCTGGGTGATGATGTATTTGCATGTATAGAGAACTGGTTAAAGGGATAGTAATATTTCATAGTATTTGGGCTGTGGGGAGCATTATTTCAATACTGTCCGAGTTGTAGTTCAAGAGTAATTGAATGATAAAGTATCCCCTCCTGTCCCTAATATTATTTATAACCCTATTAAAATGCAAAGTACAACAGATATATGTATATCTGTATATAGTTCATGCTCTCTACTACATAACTGACCCTGAAGTTCGCCAGCAGTGATCTCTGTGCAATGTTTGCTGATCCTGTCAGTATATAAATATCACAGGAGGCCAAGACCCATCAAACTTGCAGTCCATGTGATTTGGTTGTTATTCCATTGCATATCAGATGTCAGTGTCTTCTTAAAAAAACAACAAAAACACAGTTATGCTATTTTCAATGATCATTTCACTTTGAGAAAAAGCATTCCTTGTTTAGACCATTCTAATCCTTTAAGGAACAGGGTGCAATGGATTGAGAAGGAATGAATTGCGCACCCCCTCTGGTCTTTAAAGGGCTAACTAAATTGATGACAAAAGTCTGTTAATAATTCAACCTATAAAGTGATAACTTGTTCTGGAAATAGCCGAGAGAGAAATGCAATCCAAGATTTCTTCTAGTGACAGCTTCTTCAGCAACAAGTACATCTGGGGTGCTAAGAGCACTATGACACTGTGCTTTGAATTGCTAGTGCTTATAACTTCATATGCAGTACATCAGCAAATACCATGGCCTGTGTGAGGTAAAATTAGAATGCTGCAAGTCTTTGTGCTGAGTCACAGTCAGGCTAATCCTCTAGATGGTAATTTAAATATTTTACTGCAGCTAAATGTGAATGAAGAAAACTTAGAGAACATGTTTGCTGTATCATTGCAAATAAAAGATTACTTTTTAAGTTATTATGAGGTATAAATATTAAAAAGTGGATTCCAATCAAACACAAAGACTGTGAATAAAGGGAAAAACTGTGAACTGTTATATATTTTATGGTCATACATAATGTGTAACAAATCCCTTGGCCTAGAGTCTTATGAATAACTTTATTTGGGTCTCTCTTTAATATTGTCTTTTAGGGCAATAATGCACAGAAATGTATTATGACATACAGCTAATTGGTTATTAACCCTTTTAGAAACAGATGGTGAATAACAAATCAATATGGGGCTTAGGGCCCCATATCAATACATTCACTGGTCACTTAGCTTTTTTAAGTTTTTTTCCATTTCAATTCCAGAGTAGGGAGCATAAAACATGCCCTAGGGGATTCTGCGCCAACATTTTTTGGTGCAGATTTTTGGAGATAAAGTGGGGTTTCTTAATACATGTTACTGCCCAAAGCATGTAATTGAATCACTCAATTTTTTTCTTTTGGTCATTTTCCATGGCACAGGTAATTGGATGGTTTAATGTACTTGAAAAACTACCATCGCCTGTTTTTTTTCTCTGTGGTCTATTAAATTGAGCACCAGGGGCTCGATTCTATTACCCACACTAAAACCAGTGTTACAAGAAAAAAAAGCAATGTGAATTTTGCAAGCATGTGTTACGTCGGTATTCTATTGCAGAACCACAGTAAAACAAAACTGGTGTAGACAGCACATTTCAGAGTACTAATACAATTGTTGCTGTCTGCTTTTATTCAACTACCGCCTAAACAATTGCGCAAAATGTCAAAGTCCAAGGAAATAGGAATACATTTAACGACAGAAAGATCAAGTTTAGTGTTAGATGTGTTCCCCACATTATCAGAATCCGAAGTAGAGTGCCCCCCTTTGACATTTTAACTCCCCCTTTTAAAAATTTACTTGCAGTGCTTTCTTTCACCACTTTAATTCGAAGAATATTGTTCACATTCCACATTTTAACCCTTCCCCTTCAAAATTCAACTTCCAGTGCTTTCTTTCACCACAGGTCTTTCACACTTAGCATGGCAAGTTATACATTGTTGCACAGGTATCATTGTGACACATAAAGAGTCTGTATTTTGCAGTAAAACTGGAGAATAAACGATGTTGAATTGGAGCAATATTATTCAAATTAAAATGGAGAAAGAAGTTCATAGGAACACTATAAGTCAAATTTTCAAGGGGAAGGGTTAAAATGTCGAATGTGAACAATATTTGTTGAATTAAAATGGTGAAAGAAAGTCCTATAAGTCAAATTTTCAAGGAGAAGGGTTAAAATGTCGAATGTACAATATCTGTCGAATTAACGTGGTGAAAGAAAGCACTGTAAGCCGAATTTTGAAGGGGAAGGGTTAAAATGTGGAATGTGAGCAATATTCGTCGAATTAAAGTGGTGAAAGAAAGCACTGCAAGTTGAATTTTAAAAGGGGGGTTTAAAATGTCGAAGGGGGCACTCTGTTTGATTTTGATAATGTGGGGAACACATCTAACACTAAACTTGATCTTTCTGTCGTTAAATGTACTCCTATTTCCTTGGACTTTGACATTTTGTTTAGGCGGTAGTTGAATAAAAGCAGACTGCGCCAATTTTGTTAGTACTCTGAAATGTGCTGTCTACGCCAGTTTTGTTTTACTGTGGTTCTGCAATAGAATACCGACATAAACCATTTGTTTGCAAAATTCACGTTGCTTGTTTTTCTTGTAATGTTGGTTTTAGTGCGGGTAACAGAATCGAGCCATTAAAATGTAACCACAAAACAGGCGGTAATACTGATCGTGGGTAATAGAATGCTACTTGCGTGTTGTTTTTAGTTGTTTCCTATGTGTTTTTTTTGACTGGCGGTATGTATAATTACCACTGATTTTGTTTTCACAAGCCAGGTAATAGCATACTAAAACCTGACTTAAAAAAACACAACTCCTTTTTTTTTTTTTTTTTTTTTGCGCTGGTAATAAAATCGAACCCCTAGTGCTTAATTTATCATAACCTTTACCAGTCTTTTTTGGTGTTTTTTCTCTGTGAGTCATGTACATGCTGGAAAAAATGCTGTGATTCTCAGTTTGTCCATAGTCTGCCATTGTTGCTTCCTTTGTATATACAGAAGAAATTAATATGTTTACGGCGTCAGCCATTAGTTTATCCTCACTAATTAATTCATCTGTCTCAGCTTTAACTACCTGAATGCTTTGGACACCTATCTGGCACTCAAAGATTAATCTTTTTGCCATTTATATACTCTTGCTTTCTTTTGCCAACTGACCAAGAAAATATGCACTTCAAGCAACCTTGGCATGACCCTCTTCCTTTTCAGCCTTGTCAAGACCCCTTTGTCCGATGCTTCATTCCTTGTAACACAATAACACAGTTACAAAGTCCAGCCCATGTCAAAACACCCCTGTTGATCCAGAAGAAGGCAAAAATAACCACTGAAGCCATTTCCAATTATGTCCCAAGTGGGTAAAAATAAAATCTTCCTGACTGCAAATGGCAGTCAGATAGTTCCCTGGATCAACAACCTATCTGCATTGAAGCCATCTGTCATAATTCTCAATATTGTTCTGTGCTAGATCGGTTCCATTACTTTTTTGAAATCCGTTACAGTATCTGTAAGCACAACATCCCGAGGCAAAGAATTCCATAGCTTTACCGCCCTTACTGTAAAAAAATCCCTGCCTTTTTTAGTAGCAATCACCTTTCATTTAGTCTTAATGGAGGACCTCTTGCTCTTAGCTCAGCTCTTTGTGTAAATAATTAATTGGATAATTCTTTGTATTGACCTTGACTATATCTGTAAATAGTAATCATATCACCTCAGACATCTCTAATGTAAGCAAACCCAACTTGGCTAGTCTCTTTATAACTCAGATCCTCCAATCCCTTATCAGTTTTTTTGCATGTCTCTACACTTTTTCCAGTTCAATAATGTGTTTTTTACGAACTGTGTCCATGTGTACTCCATATTTTAGATGAAGCCTAACCAATGATTTATAGAGAGGTAGAATAATACTAGCATCTCGTGCATCTATGCCTCTTTTTATACAGGATAGTACCATTTGCTCTTGCAGCAGCTGAGTGAATGCACACTGCTGTGAAGTCTATCATCTATCAGTACTCCTATATCTTTCTCTAATGAAGATTCCCCAAGTTGTTTCCCATTTAGAGTATATGTAGAATGTTTGTTTCTGCAGCCCAAATGCATAACCTTACATTTACCTACATTAAATGTCATCTGCCATTTTCTGCCCATTCACTCAGTTTATCTAAATCCTTCTGCAAAGAAAAAACATCCAGCCCTATATGTAGTTTCTTGCACAGCTTAGTGTCATCAGCAAGGATTGAGACACTACTTTCATTTTCCACTTCTAGATCATTAATAAACAAATGAAAAAGCATTGGGCCCAGGACTGAAACCAGTGGCACCCCAATTAAAACTTTAGATCAACATGAAAAGGTTCCATTTACAACTCTCTGCCATATATCATTTAACCAGTTTTCAATCCATGTCCAGATATCACCTCCAAAACCGAAGCCTTTTAATTTATGCAGTAACCTGTTGTGAGGCACTGTATCAAAGGCTTTTGCAAAATCCAAGTATGCTACATCAACAGCTATTCCCTTGTTCAAATTACTACTCACCCTTTCATAAAATGCAAGCAAGTTATTCTGACATGATTTATTCTTCATAAAACCATGCAAACTCATGCTAATGATATTGTTTGACTTCCATAGTCGGTAAGATATTAGAAGGGTTACTAACTGACAGTATTCAGAACTATGTGAAGACAAACTCACAGGTCTGTAATTTCCTGGTTTGGATCTTGTCCCCTTTTTGAACAATGGAACTACATCAGCTTTCCTCCAATCACAGGGCACTATGCCTGATGAAAGTGAATCAATAAATATTAAGTATAATGGTCTTGCTGAAGTCACTGAACCAAGTTCCTTAAGTAGTCTATGGTGTACATGATAAAGGAAATTCTATTTGCATAAAGCCTGTCATTGATGCTTCCTTTGTATCTACTGAAGCTAAGAATTTATTTATGGTGTCAGCCATAGCCTTATCCTCACTAATCAATTCACCTGCCTCAGCCTGAAGAATTGTTTAGGATTTTTCTTGCTCTTATTTGTAGTATTTCTCTCATTTATAGTTTTAGCTAGTTTAATTGCTTGCTTGCAGATTTTATTGCATTCTTTATATTTTTTAAACAAAGCATCTGAACCGTCTGACTTAACCACTTTAAAAGCCATTTCTTACTTCTCGTTTCCCTGCAAACCTCATTATTAAGCCATGCTGGTTTCACTTTACTCCTCTTTGTGCTTATCCCCAGTGGTGTATATTGACACGTAATTTTGTCTAATGGCTTTCCAGGTAAGCAATATCTAATTAATTTCATTCTTACTGTTCCACATTTAGGTTGAGAATTTATTCCATTAGAATGGAAATTTTGGACATCAGGGCTTTAATTCAAATGAGTCTGATAAAACCAATGTTAAAGGGTCAGTAATGTCTAAAAAAACTATTTTTCATTTTGAAGAGGTTAAAAAGTTGCATTCAATGCAAAAAAGTATCTCTCAAACCGCTATGGTTTGAGAGATACATGCATTCGAAGTTCGTGATTTCCTGCTGTCAGCTGTAAAGCTGTCGGCAGGCGATCTGTGTCGGCCGACACGTAGGCTCTGCAGCATAGCCGCAATCGCGTTATTGACAACGAATGACTTCATTGGAATGGTCTAAAACGTGTGCTTGCAAACCAGACACACATTTTAGACCATTCCAATAAAGTAATTCATTGTCAATAATGCGATTACGACTCTTTTTTTTGCACTGAAGCTAACTTTTTAACCCCTTCAAAATGAAAAATAGTTTTTTTTTTTAGACATTACTAACCCTTAAGGCAAAAAAAGCCCAACAATTGTTAATAATATTTGATTTACATCAAATTCAATCTGTAGGCTACAAGAATGGCTAACAAGTATAGGCCCAACAAATCCACGTAGCTCAAAAACCTTTTTTTTCCACCTCATCGCATGTCCCAATCAGCAGATAATTAACACAGGATACAGCTAATGCCATGGGAAAATATAACGGTGATGACTCTGAATGTTCTCAACACATGTTCAAACTCACAGCCAATCACAACATACCAAAGCATCAAAACATTCAAATATATCTATATATACCCCAAAATAACTGACTTACCTTCTCTGTGTTTTGAGTTTTTGCAAGCTAGAGCACAGGACCCAGTAGCAGTGGGTATTGAGGGTCAGCTCAGGCAGGCCATTCAAGCCACAGATCAGTTACATAACAGGCTGGAGCTGATGAGGAGAGGCTGTGGGATCCTAAAAACCCTGATAATTGAATCCTCGTCTAGATCATCATGGAGAGGGAGAATATATTGTTCCCAAAGGAGAGGGTCACTGGACTTGGTGCTTAGAAGAAGGTTGTCTGGCGTCAGGTGCTGAACAGGGTGAATGCAGTCTCCACCTGCCAGAGGACTCTGGACTCCATCAAGAGGAGCTGGGGTGACTGTAAGAGGCTGGTTAAGAAGAAAATGGGAGAGGTTGCCATGCATATCCAAGGTTCTAGAGGTGGTCCCCTTGTCCACATCACTTTTAACCTCTGGGAGGACATGCTCTGGCATAAACTGTCATTGACAGCTGTTGAGGGGGTCCCTGGAGTATCAGACACTGGTGACAACAGCACACTCCACTCTACCAGTAAGTGCATCATTCCATAACCACACAAATTCTCACACCTACTACAGCCCAACACAATGACACCAGAACATATGGCCAGCATTCATTCATACAACTGCACCAACACAGCTCTGATAGGATTCAAACAAGGACAAAATACTGGACAATCCAAGCAGAAATGGGAAAGGTAGCACAGAACAAATCCTTTTCAAGTCCACCTTTAACCTCCTCGTTGATGTGTGTTGTTCATGATACCCTGTCCACACAAACAACGATCTCCATCACGTTGTCATGAACCCTCTGTCATGTTTCTCATGTAGCCAGAGGGATGTCAGCACCTAACCCCTTGAGTGCTAGAGGGATGATCAATGCATTGGCCGGCAATGCAATGGCTACTCCTCTGGCATTCCAGTGGTTAACTGAGGACTAACACAATACAACAGGGTTACATTGCACTAGTCCACAGGGATCAGTTCACATATCAGTTCCACTGAAACAAACTGATCGTATGCACAACACACAGGCCTCTAACTAAAGAACACTAGGGCCCAAAAGCTAAGCAATGCATCATTAAAAACCAATGCCAACTAAGTATATTAAATATACTGAGAATCATATGTATCCTGAGGAGTGGGGATGGCAAGGAGCAGAAATGGTTTGGTTTGGAGCTATAGTGTTGTTGATTCTTAGGCCTTTGTGTTGTATATGCAATCGTTTGTTCTCAGTTGAACTGTGATGGCTAAGCTTTGGATATCACATGTATCCTGAATAGTGGGGATGGCAGGAGGGATTTCAGGCCATCCACTCTTGTCAGAACACATATGAGAACCAAACATCACCTACTGTAAATTACTTATGTACATTTGGGCCTAAATGGGTAGCCACAAAGTCCTCAACAGCATGAGGAATTCACACCCCCACCACATATGCAACCAGAGGGCCAGCCATCCGTGGCGAGTTCATAGATGTAATGGGGGCACAGGCATCCCTAGGTTCCACACATTCCAGTCCCCATCTATAGAACCACAACATACCTCGCCACCACCTCCACATGCGGAACCCAAAGAGGAGGTGGAGGGAACCAATGGCCAACAGGAGGAGCCAGAGGACATTGTGGAGCCACCACCAGCCCCAGAGAGTCCAAATTCTCTGGCTGCTTCAATGTCCACGACAAGGTAAAGTATGCAAATGGACACACAGTGTTTGAACATCCAGAGGAGGCAACTAAGGGAGTCAAGGAGAACCAATAAACAACTAAGGAGGTTGCAAAGGGATGCCCAGAGGAATACAGGAACCCTCCATGTCCTTGAATTCCAGCAGGCAGCATCATTATCCCATTAAACGTTTGCATTCCAGAGGAGTAGACAATTCATTGCTTTGCAATGGGTCATTTACCCCTGTGGAACTCATAATGTTAGGAACAAGGGGATGCTACCCAGCCATATGTATGTATGACCGGAACATTGAAGCAACACTCATGAAACAGAGGGTGTTGGCATGGCATTGTCATTGTGACACACACACGCAAACGCACATTAGCATGGTGGGCCTTGCAGACTGACTCCCATATAGTTTCTGCAATGCTGTAGACAACACTAACACAGTATGCCCATCCCTATTGTTTTCCATTAGGCTTTGCACAACTATTGTTCTCATGCCAACTCCAATACCCCTTTAACACCTGGAATGCCAGAGTGGTATCCAATGCATTGCATTGCATGTCATTGCATTGGATATCCATCTATCACTCCAAGGGTTCTAGGGTTGGAATGGGTATGTTCAACTCAACATATATTGTTTGCTGTCATTTCATCTAAGGGATATGATGAACATAGGCAATGTGGTTTACCTTTGTTCACAGAGGGATGGATGATATCCTTGAAGTGGCAATGTCATCATGGCCGAGGGAATGGCAGATGCTAGTTGAATCCACATCCTCATTATGACGCATCCAGGGACTATTGTGCATGGGTTATATCCTGTAGAAGCTATGTGGTTGTAGTAGGCAATCTCAGGGCTGTGTATGCTGGTCATCCTGTGGAGTGAAACAGATCATTATGTGTTGTGTGAGTGTGTTTGTTCACATCCCCCAAGCCTGATCATGCTCATACATGCATTGTGTTTGATTCCTGTGTTCAACTCACGGCAGGTGAAGTGGTCAAGGATGAGTCTGACTCTTATCTCTGCCCCTCTCTAGAAGTCCTCATCCTGTGGCTGGGGAACAGGGACTTCCATGAGGTGTTGTGACTCATATCTTCGACTAGCCTAGTGTCCACTGCTATGTTGTAGAGTTTATAGATGCCAGGATGATGTAGCATGCCCTGAAATGGATGGCAGACATCAGCTTCTGCAAACTGGATAGGGTACAGTTAGTGTTGTAAATGAGGTCAATGTCATCTTTGATCACCTCATATAACTGAATGATTCTGTGGGACATCAGCCTGGAGCAGTCTCTAATTTCAGCATCCGTCATTCCAGGGAGTGTGACCCTTGTGCATAATATCCTGGGTCTGTGCGGGTGTCTGTCATCCTTGTGCTGCTCCACAGGTCTCTGTTGCAGTTGTGGAAGATCCGGTTGCAGCAGCTGTGGTGCTGATACCTGCTGTGGTTCTCCAGGTGGAGATGGGTTCCTGTTTGACTGTCCATCCAGAGCATCAGCATCAACAGGTGTGCTTGGGGTAGGATGGTGATCACTAGCCCTCTCACGTCTTCATCTCTGCTGTCTTTGCAGGAATATATATGAAAACATAGTGGTCTTAATCTCTGTCTCTGTCTCTCTCTCTCTCTCTCTCTCTCTCTCTGTCTGAGTGGTGTCAGTGTAAACAAGCCACATCTGAGGATGCCGAGATGTTCCTTTAAGACAGTGGTGGGGTGTTGTCCAGGCACAGTCATGAGGTAGGTAGTGACCAAATGGAAGGTGTTTGTTTATCCAGGTAAGTGCTTGTCAGTGTGTTTTTTTTATCTGTTATGATTGCTGTCAGGTACGTGTGCAACGTTGTCAGGTGCACTTTGTGTCTTCATCGGCTAGTGATGTTGCACAGGTGAGCTTGGGTTGCTTTGCATTGATATGATAGGTGTGCATGTTGTGTGTTAACCCCTATTGTTCTGGGATATGTTGTGATGGTTTGTGTAGGGATGCCTTGTGAAGCCCTGAGGGGTTGCTAGGTTTTTGTTGTTTGTCCAGGACTTGCTTGTAGGTCATAGGCATTGCTGGGGTGTTTTCTTAGATTTGCAGGGGTTAATCTTACCATTGCTGGACTTGTGTTGTGTGAGCTGCTGTTTCTCTGCTTTGTTTTTTCCAGCAGTGGATTTTTTTGTACGTTGTGTAGTGTAGGGCCAGAAAAACTGGGTGCAGAATTTCATCTCTAAAAAGTACCAATGTGTCGTGCATTAGCACTACCACACACACAATTGAAAGGCACAGGGGATATCAGTTCCATAGTACTCAATGGACATAATATTATCATCCATTGTGATTTTAGCCCTTTGAGTGCCAGAGGGATATGGAACACATTGCAAAGCAATGCGTTCCGTACCCCTGTGGCACTCAAAGTGTTAAAACTGCTGTTAGCTGTTCAAAAGATGGCTAATTGAATGGCTTATGTGCTTTAAAACCACAGTCTGCTGTTTTTTCCTTAACGGAATCGAGGCCTAAACGTGTAGGAACATTTTTTTTGCCAGCATTTTACCTGCTTCTGCTGTTACATGCTGGTATGTAGTTAGGATACATACATACAAAAATGCCCAAAAATAGCATCACAAACAGTCATTCTATTACATACTAGCAGAATGGCCTTTGCAAGACTCCTTGGGCTCGATTTAAATGAATGTGCTAAAACCTTTGTTAATGTAAAAAGGCCCAAAAATTGTTAATAATACATGATAGATATTGTATTTGAGAGGTAGTCTACAAGAATTGCTAACGAGCGTAGCCCCAACAAATACACGTCACAGCCAATGTGGTTAACTACACATGTAAAGAAGGAAATGGCAAAGAAAAAAAAAGCATTCAAACTATTTAAGTCGGAAGGAACTGAACATTCTTTCTTAAAATACAAAGAGTGCAACAAAGATTGTAAAAAGCCAATTAGGGTAGCAAAAATAGAAAATGAAACTCGAATTGCAAGGGAAAGCAAGACTAATCCCAAAACGTTTTTCAAATATATAAATAGCAAAAAACTTAAGAGGCAGTGTATTGGACCTTTCAAAAATGAGATGGGTGAGTTGATTAGTGAGGATAAGGAAAAGGCCGATGTTCTAAACACTTTCTTTGCATCAGTATATACAAGGGAGCAAAGAATGGTAGAAGAGCCTCAACAAGTAACTAATAAAGCAATACAATTATCAGATATTGGGTTAACTCAAGAAGATGTCATGGGTAGACTGACCAAAATTAAGACTGACAAAGCACCGGGTCCTGATGGTATACATCCAAGGGGTCTTAAGGAACTCAGTGCAGTGCTAGCAAATCCCTATATTTACTCTTTAAAGATTCTCTCACCACAGCCTCTATTTAAGAAGGGAACTAAAACAAAACCTGGAAATTATAGTCTGTGAGTTTGACCTCTGTAGTGGGAAAACTGCTTGAAGGGATAATAAGGGAATATATTCAGGAATACAACACAAAAAATAAGATAATTAGCAGGAATCAACAAGGATTTTTGAAGAATAGATCATGCCAAACTAACCTTTTCAGCTTCTATGAGGAAGTAAGCAGCAACTTTTATAATGGTAAGGCAGTTGATGTAGTATATCTAGACTTTGCAAAGGCATTTGATACAGTGCCACACAGAAGGCTGGGATATAAAATAAGGAAATCAGGGCTAGGAGATGACCTTTGCAATTGGATACAAAACTGGTTGAAGGATAGGGAACAGTGTGTGGTTGTAAATGGACAATTCTCCAATACAGTTAAAGTAGAGAATGGAGTTCCTCAGGATTCAGTATTAGGTCCGCTGTTTAACATGTTTATAAATGACCTAGAAATAGGTATAGAAAGCAAAATATCAATATTTGCAGATGACACTAAATTATGCAGGGTAATTAATTCAGAACAGGATAATTGCTCTCTACAGAGGGGTTTATATAAAATGGCAGATTGGGCAAACAAATGGAATATGAAGTTTAATGTGGGGAAATGTAAAGTCATGCATTTGGGAGGAAATAATCCCAAGGCTACTTATGAACTGAATGGAATCATTTTAGGAGACTCATTGCTAAAGAAAGACCTGGGTATCCTTGTCAACCACAAACTTGGAAACAGTGACCAGTGTCAAACAGCAGTAGCAAAGGCAAACAAAATCCTGTCTTGCATCAAAAGAGGTATTGAAGCAAGAGTGGCTAACATAACTTTGCCATTGTACAAATCTCTGGTAAGACCTCACCTTGAGTATACAGTACAGTTTTGGGCACCCGTTCTGAAAAAGGATATACTAGAACTAGAGAGGGTACAGCGAAGAGCAACAAAATTAATAAAGGGAATGGAGGACTTGATGTATGAGGAACGACTAGACAAACTTGGTTTATTTACTCTAGAGAAAAGACGACTAAGAGGAGACCTTATCACATTGTACAAATATATGAGAGGTCAATACAATGATCTCTGTGGTGAGCTATTTATTCCAAGGCCTGATCAGGTGACCAGGGGACACCCCTTGAGATTAAAGCAAAGGAGGTTTAGACTTAAGCAGAGGAAGGTTTTTTTTACACTAAGGTCTGTTAAATTGTGGAATTCTTTGCCCAAGGAGGTGGTTATAGCAGATACAATGGATACATTCAAGAGAAGATTAGATACATTTCTTTCAAAAGGATTATACTGTTTATTAGTAGGCAGATCAGGAAGGTCTGGAAAAAGACTAACTTAATTGGTAGCAGGATAACTATACAGTTCTCATGTCACTAGGGTATGAGGCAAAGGTTGAACTTGATGACTTGTGTCTTTAGTCAACCTAACTTACTATGTTACTATGTTACTATAACACAAAATCCTGTGTCGCACCTTTTTGCGCATCACCGTGTAGATAGAACACGTCTAAAGACAAGTTAAAACATAACTGTTAATCTTAAATAGCAACCCTGATTGCTGGCCAAACAAATTCAAACCCACAGCCAATGACAAGACCCCAAAGTAATAAATATGTTCAAATACACCTGTATATACCCCAAAAATAATGGACACACCTTTTCTGTGTTTTGAGTTTTAGCGAGCTAAAGCACAGGACCCAGGAGTGAAGACTAGTGATAGAGCAAGAAAGAGAAGCATACACATGAGGTAGCAGAAGTTTGGGGAGGAGACAGTCGGAGAAAGTTGGCACACCATAGCGACGCATGATACACCTTGGCACATATTCCATACATGCATACAAACACAAAAACAAACATAGCCTTTTTGTTTATAACACATTACACATGTTATACCCTTTGTGAATCAGTGAGTGACAGAGAGTGAGTGGGATCGAGTGTGTCTGTGAGGGCCTGTGTGAGTGCCTGGGTGTGAGTGGATGCATGATGGTGGGGGGAGGAGGGCAAGAGAGAGGGATGGGGAGAATAGCAGGAGAGAAGGAAGGAGAGCAGGACATCTCTGGCCAGGGTAGGAGTAGGAGAGGGAGGTCAGGTGTTGTTGGGCAGAGGGGGGACCTGTTCTAGAAGAGGCACATGGAGGACTGAACAGAACTTTCAGTGGGACAAGAGGTGCTTGTTGGGGAGCACCCCACACAGTCAGGGGCAGCTCAGGCAGGACATTCCAGCCACTGCTCTGACACCTCGCAGGCTGGAGCTGAGGAGGAGAGGCTGAGGGATCCTCATTACACCTATGAGGAGAACAGGGTCCTCGTCCAGGTTATCTTGGAGAGAGAGAGTATCCTCTTTCTGAGGGAGAGGGTCCCTGGTCTGGCTGTTAGAAGGAAGGCTGCTTGGAGTCAAGTCTGCAGCAGAGTCAATGCAGTGTACACCTGCAGCCTGATGATGGAGTCCATTAAAAAGCAATAGGGAGACTGTAAGAGAGTGGTGAAGAATAAGATGGGGGAGGTTGCCCTGCACGCCTGAGGCACCAGAGGTGGCCCTCTTGACCACCGCTGATGCTGAGGTAGAACCTGTCGCCCATGGCTGTTGAAGGGATCCCTGGAGGATCGGACACTGGGGAAGAAAGCAGCCTGCACACTAACGGTAATGCATCATCACATAAACACACACCACATCAACACAACCTTCACATACAAACACAGTCACACCTCAACAGATGGCCATCATTGAGCCACACAACTGCACCAACACAGCACTCTGAGGGTTCAAACAAGGACACAATACAAGCACAAACGGGAAGATTCAACCAGGCCCAATCCTGTTCAAGTCCCAGTACAACCCTCTTGTTGCTGTGCTGACCAGATACAATTCACACAAACCACGCTTTCCAAAATGTATCTATTAAAGATCATTACTGTTCCTCCACAATGTCACCCATGTACCCACTGGGAGTTTGCACATAACCTCTTGAGTGTGAGAGGGATCCTCAATGCATCGCTCCACAATGCATTGGCAACACCTCCGGCACTCAAAGGGTTAACCAACCACAAAGAAAAGTCGATAGGGTTACATTCACTAAGCAGTGATAAAGAGATAATGAAGTGGAGGTAACCCTTCCATACCATCAATTCACCAATTCCCATGTTATTTCATGGAGACAATTCAAAAACATAGAAAGAGAAACAAGTGCCAGTACGAACACCAGAGATATACAGAGCTTGAACTATTGAATCACATGAAACTTAATACTCACGTTTTACCGGGTGATCCGATCATACACTGGTGTTTTCAAATCGCATACAGAGATTAATATTTGGTGCTTGTCCCTGCTCAAGCGTAGCTCCCTGATCGGAGTGTGGATCCAGTATCCACTTGTCGTTATATTCAGGTGTATTAGATCCAAATAGACTCACCAAGGAATGCGTGCTGGGCAATAATATAAAATTTATTTAAAAGTATATGTATATTAAGAACAAATGTGTCCAATGACACATGTAAAATCTATTATGTTTGTTAGTATGTAACATGTTTCAAGTTATTGAGATCTCTGTGCATAGACTCCCTAGAAAAACATAGGAAATGGAGAAATGATATCACTGGAGAAGTCATCATTCCCATTTGACCTCCATTTCTTCAACCCTTCATCACTGCTCAGTGAATCTCAATAAAGATAGATCAGGTCATACACCACAGTGCCACTGAGACAAACAGGGTATATGTGCAACAAACAGGATTCAAAATAACTAAGGCTGTTGAATTAAATGATAAACAAGTAGATTCAACATACTGTGAAGAGTGGGAATGGTAAGGAGGGATATTGGGGGGGGTAGAGGACATAGTGGTGTTGTTCCCTAGGCCTATGTGTTGTGTATGCAATCATTTGCTCTCACTGGAACTGTCATCATACATTTGATTGTCACATGGATCCTCAGGAGTGGTGAGGGCAAGGATGGATGTTAGACCATCCACTATTGTCAGGACACATATGCAAACCAAATATTAACTACTGTAGGTTGCATACCAACAGGGCATGATTGAGGGATCTCTCTGATTAAGCACTTCTGGGTCACTCAAAAAAGATGGTGCTACCGATCAACACAATAGGGGTTAATTGGAGTAATCCTGCACTACTGACCTGTTTGGTGCCCCTGAGGACTGAACTTGGATACCATCATGACACGCAGAGATTCACATGTCAATTACATCATCTTGCATTCATTGTGCCATTGCTTACATTACTAATCACACTAAGTCACTTCCCCACACAGCATACAGGCCTGCAGCACAGCAGGAGGGCATGGAGTAGGGAGGCAGACTCTTCACCCAGTGAGTTCCCACTTGTGAAGCAAGGGGACCAGCAGGTGGTTGCCATCCCCACCAGCTGTACAGGCTCCACCAGCTGTACCAGCTGCATCGGCTCCACCAGCTGCACCAGCTTCCCCAGCAGCACCAGAATACAAGCACCCTATAGGGAGTGGATACATCAGTAGAGGTGGATGCAGCCGTCCACCTCTGGACATTACTACACGGCACCACCACCACCAGGAAGGCACTGGATGCCAGAGCAGTGCACACTTCTCTATATGGGACATATGGTACCGCCACTAGACAACAACTACCATCCTGGATGGCTCGCAAGCACAGTCCCTGGTATTACCCAAGGTGGGAGGGTCAGATTCTCTGGATGTGGTTCGAACACAGCCATTGTCTGGATCCACATCTGCTGTGACACAGACACAGGAGCAGCCATCCTCAGCAGCAGCCTCCCCACCAGTAGGCTCAGCACCAGCAGCCTCAACAGAACAACAGGAGGAGGACGTAGGTGAGCAAGCAACACCGGGCACATCCTCCTTACCCAGTGTAAGCAGCATGGGGATGGAGCGGGGTGCCTGGACATCCACAGGAGACTGCTCCGGGAATCCCAGAGGACAAACAGATACCTCAGGATGTTACAACAGAATTTCCGGAGGAACACAGGCACCCTTCAAGTCCTGCAAGCACAACACACCGTATTGACCATTGAGCTGCGCCAGTACAGAACCGGCATGATGGACATGATGGGGCAGCCGATGGTGGCACTCGGGGAACTCAAATGTAGAGAAAACCTGTGCATGGAGAGGGAGCAGCAGTCTACAAACGGGTCCACAGCAACCACCTCCCGCTCCAGTGTGACTCCTGCACCAACACCAAGAATATGAAGGGTGACCAGGCAGTCAACTAGGGCATCCATTTCTGGCATCTAGTCAAAAGTCTCCCACAAAAAAACAAAGAGAGCCCAACTTGTTATTTTTCCCCCCAAAAAAAATCAAAAAAGCACTTCTGCATTTTAATCTTGTCTGAGAAGGTTTGTGGTTACTGATAGGATAGGCAAAGATGTCTCCAGTGCATTGCAAATCAATGCAATGAACACAACTCCTGTCCAGGTTACTTGGTTGTAAAGTGTTTTAACATGGGTTAGCACAAACACCACACAACATTGTCCAGTTCCAAGTCGCAATCCACCACCGGAGCCAAACAACATGACAGTGTTGTATGCCCATGATATGGGTTGAACTGACACCTACCTCTTAGCATAACAACAGGTGCCACACTGTAAATATTCAGTTGCATCAATTGTTGTGGTTTGTAGGGGTTATCCAAACAGTTATTTGACTTAGATAAGTAACAGGCAAAATAGAACATCCAGCCAAATAGGCTGTGATTCACACACTGATCGTGAAACTAAAAGCACACACCTTGAAATGTTAGGTTGATCTTTGGGTTAATTGTTGTGTACGGATAGAAGTAAGGCATGCCATAGCCACTATTGTGGTCAATTGATAAGAGCAAACATGAACAACACTGTGGGTTATGCAGTAAGGTGTGTTAATGTGATAAAGTTGAAACTGATATCTCCAGTGATATCACGTCTCAGGTTAGTCTGTTTGTCAATGAAGCCTATGTACTGAGATATGTCAATATTCAAACATTTGCTTTTGTTATGTGTTGTCTACTCGTCTGTAACCCATTATGATGGAAACAAGGGGATGTCAACCAGCTATATGGATATGTGCCTGGGACATAAATCAATACATCACTGAATATGTCAATAGAGCTACTACGCACACACGCACACACATACACACACACAAACACAAAGGTCAGCATGGTGGCCCTTGAGATCTCTATGCTCTGTAACACACTACCACTGTAGATCCATCCCTCTGCTGCTCCTTTCAGCTATACCAAACTACAGCTCCAATGTTAACTCCAATGGCCCCTTAACCCTTGATGTGACAGAGTGTTATGCGATGCATTGCATTGGATAACGCTCTTTTGCTACAAGGGATCCGTGGTTGCTATAGCTATGATCATGACAATTCATGTTATTTGCTGTCAGTTGAACCGGGGAATTTGATGAAAATGGGTAATGTGTTGCACCTTGGTTCACATGGGGGATGCATGATATCCTTGACGTATCAATGTCAACATGGATGAATGAATGGCAGAAGTTACCAGAATCCCCAGCCACAATAGGACACATCCATCGAATGGATGATTCATGGGATTCATACTGCTCCCAGTGTCAGGGCTGTGAGTGTCATTGATCCTGTGGGTTGAAACAGAACATCATGTGTGGTGTGGTTATTGTGTTTGCACAAATTTTCAGGGCTGATCATGGACATACATGGGTTGTGTTAACGCCTGTGTTATATTCATAGCTGAGGTGGTCCCTGATCAGCCTTCTTCGTATCTGTGCCGCTCTTTGGGTCTCCTTATCCTGAACTTTGTCCAGAGGTACCTCAACCATTGGTGAGGGCTGTATATCATCCAATAGTCGTGTGTCCACAGTGATGTTATATAGTATTGCCCATGCCAGGATAATGTCACAAGCCTTGCCTGGGGCATATTGTAGTGCTCCCCCTGAGTTATCCAGACATCATAAAGCACTCAGTGGCATTCCTCTTTCTCACATGAGCCTCACTGTAGCACTCATGGGCATCTGTTAGTAGATTTCCGACTAGTGTGAGGAGCCAAGATTTACACCCCTAGCCTGAATCACCTGTGGAAAGTGAATTACATGGTGAGACAGGGAACACATGTTGTGTGGATGATGATGTATCAGTTGGACATACTACCTGTGAGTCATGAACATGTTGAGAAATGTTGATTGTACACCTGCAGATGTGGTGTGATTTTGTGTTGTTAACTCTCCCAAAAGCCATCCCCATGTATACGGTCCATTCTCAAAGTCTCTGTGTACAGATGAGTGTTGAAGGATGTAGGACTCATGACAACTTCAGGGATATTTTGCACAGACATTGTTGATCCTCATGTTGGAGTCACACACCATCTGCACGTTCATGGAGTGGAAGTTCTTCCTGTTGATAAAGAGATGCCCTTCACGTGTTGGAGCTTTGATACATACATGTGTGCATGTGAGGGCGCAATTCAGGAGTCCCGGAATTAAGTTAAGGTCCCATGGGTAGTGGGAGCCTTGTAGGCAGGGAAAGCATGAGCAACAGCCTGAAAGAAGACTTTGACATCCGGCAACATGGTAATGCGTCTCTGAGACTGAGAGAGCTGAGGCTTGGACCTTCAAGGAACTAAGGCTAAGGCCCTTGTTCACACCATCCTGCAGAAAGGACAAGAATGATGGAAGATCAAACTCCTCTGAGGATAGATCCCTGTCCACACACCAAACCCTATGGTAGGCCTTAGAGGACACAGGCTTCCTGGCTTGGATCATTGTGGAGATCACCTCAGAAGAAAAGCCCTTCCACCTTAAGATGGAGGTTTCAACAGTCATGCTGTCAAAGCCATACTGTCCAAATACTCTCTCAAGAGGTAACCCTGGAGGAGGAGATCTGGTCTGCATGGCAGTGGAAACGGATCCTGAGTAGACCGCTCCAACATCTCTGGAAACAAATGCTGCCTGGTCCATTGAGGGGCAATCAGTATGCCTGATGCACGGTCCAACTGAATCTTTCTCAGCACCTTGAGGTTGAGAGGAAGAGGAGGAAAAATGTAGGCTAGATGAAAAAGCCAAAGAATGGACAATGCTCCACTGCAAATGCCAGAGGATCCCCCCAGCAAGAGCAAAACAGCTGAACTTTCCTGTTGTCCCTGGTAGCCATCAAGTCTATGCAGGCACAACCCCATTTCTGGACTAGCAGATTGAAGACCTCTGGATGGAGCACCCACTCCCCCGGATCCACTGTGTGGTGACTGAGGAAGTACACCAGAATGTTCTCTATGCCTGGATGTGCAGGAACGTGTTCTTCTGCCAGGCTAACATAGACTTGATCTCTAACCAAGTGGAAGTGCTTCTTGTGCCTCCTTGCTTGTTGATGTAAGCCACGGCCGTGGCGTTGTCTGACTGGATGTGGGCTGGACAGTCCCTCAGTGGAGAGGACCAGTAGACCAGAACATGAGAATCGCTCTGAGCTCCAGAATCTCGATGGGTAGGAGGGTCTCCCCCGCTTTCCATTGTCCCTGAACCCCCTGGTGACTCAGAACAGCTCCCCATCCATAAAGGCTGTCGTCACCAGAGTGCAATACTGGACAACAAAGGGTTTCCCTTTCCTCAGGTTGGAACAGTCCAACCACCAGATGAGGTCCTGAATCACTTCCTTGGAAAGAGAGACTAGATAATCCAGGAGTTCCGCATTCCCCCGTAAGACATGATGGTGAACCTGTAAGTACGGATAACTTAGAGAAATTTCAAAAAATTTTGTCTCCATGGTTATCAAATTCAGAACGTAATATTATATTGAATATTTAAATGTTGTTAATTATATTTTAATTTTTGTTCATATAAATAATAAAAATAAAGTCTGAGAAAAAAAAAAAAAAGATAGTGATAGACCATACCCTGACAGGGGTCGGACTGGAGACCCAGGAAAACCAGATTCTGAGAAGGAACTGGAGCAGACTTGTCCATGTTCAGAATCCATCCATGTATGCAGGAATGCAATCGAGGCACCCAAGACACATGCAAACACCTGTTGAGCAGTGGTGAACCCGGAGGGAAGGGTGGTGAATTGAAAGTGCCCCAGAGTGCAAGCAAATCTGAGATACTTCTGATTGTCCGGATGAATCGCAACATGCAGGTAAGCATCCTGCAGATAAGGAGAGGCCAGAAATTCCCCTGGACACATTGCTGCGATGACAGAGAGCAAGGACTCCATCTTGTAGTGAGTATGGACCACAAAAGAATTGAGGTCCTTGAGGTCTAGGATGGGACAGCTGCCGAACCCTTCTTGTTAATTACAAATAGGTTTGAATAGAAACCTAAACCTCTCTCTTGCCAAGGAATCAGAGTCAGAACTCCCTTGTCCAAGAGAGCATGCACCACCCTGTTGAAAAGACATAACTTTTCTTGACCCTGAGGGGCACGAGAAAGGAAGAATCTGAAGGGAGGCAGGGATGTGAAGGGAATCCTGTAGCCTCCTGAAACCCCCTGTAATACCCACTGATCTGCAACAGAGCCTGCCCAGATGCTTGAAAAATTATGCAGGTGACCAGCTACAGGTGTATGCGGATCAGGGTTCAGCGAGTCATGCCGAAGCAGATTTGGAGGATTTGGTGGAGGAGTGCATGGACCTCCGTGGTTTCCTGGACTTGGGGGTGGAGCGTGAGGTGCCAGCCTGAGACTCACCTGGATTCGGCCTTTGAGCTTCGCTTTGGCTGGGACGAAAAAGACGCTGCTTCCCTGTCATATTAAGACAATTAGGAACCATAGGCAACAAGGTGCTCTTACCCCCAGTGGCTTCACTGATGATGTTCTTCAGTTCTGGACCAAAAAGAAACGTACCTGGAAAAGGGAGAGAAATTAGTGACTTCTTAGATGACAAGTCAGCAGATCAAATCTTAAGCCACAAAGAGTATCTGGCAGCCACAGAAAAGGCAGAAGCCTTAGCTTCAAGTCTGACAGCATGAAAGAGGGCATCAGTCACATAATTCTGAGCCTCAAACATATTGGCCAGAATGGACAAATGATTCTCCTAAGGGGTACCTTTGCTGACAGCTTCAGTAAGCTGTTCAGTCCAAACCAGGTTCTTGAAACAAGCCTATCTGGCGGGGGGGGGGGGGCTAAGGTAGCCTGATATGGAGGAGGGGAGGCTCCATTCCTGCACTTCTTTCAGGCGTACCCTGAAAAGGGAGAGAAATTAGTGACTTCTTAGATGACAAGTTAGCAGACCAAATCTTAAGCCACCGAGATTGTCTGGCAGCCACAGAATAGGCAGAAGCCTTAGCTTCAAGCCTGACAGCATGAAAGAGGGCATCAGTCACACTGAGCCGAAAACATATTGGCTAGAATAGACAAAAGGTCCTCCTTAGGGGTACCTTTGTGGACAGCTTCAGTAAGCTGTTCAGTCCTAACCAGGTTCTTGAAACAAATCTATCTGGTGGGGAGGGGCTATGGTAGTTTGATATGGAGGAGGGGAGGGTCCACCCCTGCACTTCTTTCAGAATTGTTTCAGCCTACTGGGAGGATCTGTCACCTCACCATGATACCTGTATGTCATATTGAATGACAGAGAAATTAAACTTCCACTATTCTTCCAACCACACTAGTCTAACCGGGTCCACCACCACCACTCATGGTCATATTGGCCTTGCAATGGAATGCATTGCAAGGAATGCATTGCAATCAATGTGTTACATCCAGACCAGAAATGAAGAGGTTAGATGCAGAGGGGTAGCGGAGGCCCCCACAGTGCAGAGGGGCACCACAGGATTTGGGACCCCAGAAAGCATTGTTCATAATATGTTACTGAGGCCTTGGGGAGCCCCAGACAGTGAGCTCCGTTCAGGACCGGACTGGTCTAATGGGACATTTCCGGGCAGGCTGCGTGTCCTGGAGGCAGGCCAGTTCTGAGAGATTCTTCACCTGTCTGATCTTTTTGTCTACCCCTTCCCCTCACATTGACAACAGCCAGGACCATGCGACACGAGGCAATGCCAAAGTGGTACATCCTGGGATTTTCTTCATCTGTCTGGGTGTCAGTTTTAAATATGCACTTTCCTCAGAACAAGTTTGAAAGTGGAGCCCAGAAAGATGTAAACCCAAGCATTCTCGATCAGGCTTTTCCTGGGTCAGGTCCCTGATGAAGCTCTCTACCAGCAGAGAATATTTTGACAGAAGTAGAGGGGTCCCTTTTTGAGATGGGGCCCTGGGTAACATCTCTGACAGTAGGAACAGCTGAGATAGATGCCACAAAGGCACAGATGAAGGACCTCTGCATGGAACTACTTTTTGAAGTAGTGGCCTCTGGAGGAGGACTGCAACTCCTCACCTCCTCATACTTTGGCATGCGGATCTGTGGTTTGTGGTGAAATTAAGCCACCAAGATTGCTGGGACACATGGGAAGGGTGTAACTTAAGGAAAGAGGCCTCGCTGGGTGACTCAATAAACATTCTTTTGATCCCTCCCTCCAGCCCTCCACAATGCCCCAGACATAACTGGAAGTGATATAGTAACATAGTAACATAGTTGATGAGGCTAAAAAAAGACATGCATCCATCAAGCCTAGCCCATGTCAAAAACACCCCTGTTGATTCAGAGGAAGGCAAAATATAGCCCTCTGGAGCAATTTCCAATTTACTGCCAAGTGGGTAAAAAAAATCCTTCCTGAATCCAAATGGCAGTTACATAGATCCCCAAATCAACATCCTATCTGCTTTGAAGCCATCTATCATAATTTTCAATATTGTTCTATGCTAGATAGGCATCCATTGCTTTTTTGAAAGCAGCTGCATTATCAGCACTTACAACATCCGGAGGCAAAGAATTCCATAGCTTTACCGCCCTTACTGTAAAGAATCCCTACCTTTGTTTTAGTTGAAAGCGCCTTTCCTCTAGTCTTAATGGATGACCTCTTGCTCTTAGCTCAGCTCTTTGTGTAAATAATTAATTGGCTATTTCTTTGTATTGACCTTGAATGTATTTGTAAATGGTAATCATATCACCTCTTAGACGTGTCTTCTCTAATGTAAACTAACCCAGTTTGGCTAGCCTCTCTTTATAACTCAGATCCTCCAATCCCTTTATCAGTTTTGTTGCACATCTCTGTACCTTTTCCAGTTCAACAATGTCTTTTTTAAGAACTGGCACCCAAAAATTGTAATTGGCCTAACCAAGGATTTATATAGAGGTAGGATAATATTAGCATCCCTTGCATCTACACCTCTTTTTTATACAGTCTAGTACCCTATTTGCTCTTGCAGCAGCTGAGTAACTCTGCACACTTCTAAGAAGTCTATCATCTATCAGTACTCCTAAATCTTTCTCTAATGAGGATTCCCCAAGTTGTTTCCCATTTAGAGTATAGGTAGCAAGTTTGTTTCTACAGCCCAAATGTATAACCTTACTTTTATCTACATTAAATGTCATCTGCCACTTTTCTGCTCGTTCACTCAGTGGATCTAAAATCTTCTTCAGGGAAAAAATATCCAGCTCTGTATGTATTTCCTTACATAACCTAGTGTCATCAGCAAACATTGAGATGATACTTTCAATTCCCACTTCTAGATCATTAATAAACAAATTAAAAAGCATTGGGCCCAAGAATTAACCCTGCAGAACCCCACTTATACCTTTAGACCAACATGAAAAGGTTCCATTTACCAACTCTCTGCCATCTATCATTTAACCAGTTCTCAATCCATGTACAGATAACACCACCCAAACCAAAGCCTTTTAATTTATGCAGTAACCTGTTGTGAGGCACTGTATGAAAGGCTTTTGCAAAATCCAAGTATACTACATCTACAGTAATTCCCCTGTCCAAATTACTACTTACACTTTCATAAAAATGCAAGTAAATTAGTCTGACATGATCTATTCTTCATGAAACCATGCTGATTCCTACTAATAACATTGTCTTCACATAGTTTTGAATACTGTCAGTTAGTAACCCATCTAGTATCTTACCCACTTTGGAAGTCAAGCTCACAGATCTATAATGTCCTGGTTTGGATCTTGCTCCCTTGCTCCCTTGGAACTACATCAGCTTTCCTCCAGTCGCAGGGCACTATGTCTTATGAAAGTGAATCAATAAATATTAAGTATAATGGTCTTACGATTACTGAACTAAGTTCCTTAAGTACCCTTAGATGTATACCATTGTCACGGTTTTTGAAGACTCTCAGACTTAAGGTTTGGTAAAATAACTTAACTTTATTAAAAGTTAAAGGCAGTCCCCGTAGGGTAAACATACGTATCAATACAACAGTAAATAGAACATACAATAGGTTCTACCGGCCTTGCCTAAATACCGGGCAAGGCAACCCAAGTGACAGTTTTAATGACAGGCTCTACCGGCCTTGCCTATACCGGGTAAGGCAACCCTGAGATGACGTATACCGGTTCTACCGGCCTTACCAATACCGGGCAAGGCAGCCCAATGGAATGCTGAATGTAGGCTCTACCGGCCCTGCCAATACCGGGTAAGGCAACGTTAAAGATGGTGAATTACAAGGTTCTACCGGCCTTACCAATACCGGGCAGGGCAGCCCAAAGGAGTACTGTAGTAGGCTCTACCGGCCCTGCCAATACCGGGTGAGGCAACCTACAGGATGGTATCATCAAGGTTCTACCGGCCTCACTGGAACCAACAATGTATATTGCAACCAGTTTTACTGGAGCAAACCAGCGTCCGCACGCTGGAACCAACAATGTATATCGCAACCAGGTTAAATGGAGCAAACCAGCGGCCGCACGCTGGGACCAACAATGTATATCGCAACCAGGTTTAGTGGAGTAAACCAGTGTCCGCACTCTGAAACCATCAATGTGTATTACAACCACGTATAGTGGAGCAAACCAGCGTCCGCACGCTGGAACCGACAATGTATCTCGCAACCAGTTAGTGGAGTAAACCAGCATCCGCACGCCGGAACCTACAATGTGTATCGCAACCAGGTTTAGTGGAGTAAACCAGCGTCCGCACGCTGGAACCAACAATGTGTATGCAATAGCGAGGAGAACAATGTCGCCGAAGCGACAGCTGGAGCGCGAGACACAGGAACTCGTACAGGTTAACCAGCACAGTGCTGGAGCACAGGAACCCCGGGATACAGGCACACAGGAACGCTGGAACACCGGAACGTTAGCATACAGGAACACTGGAACGCTGGAGCACCGGAACGTTAACGTACTGGAACACTGGAACACCGGAACGTAGCATACAGGAACACTGGAAACAGGCCCAGAGATCTGACAAGCAGGTCAGGCAGAGTGGAGTCAGAAACACCACGAAAGGGCAACCTGGAAGTGCTCAACCTGGGTTTAAAAAGGCTGTGTGAGGAGGGCTAATGACAGACAGCCAATCACGAATACTCAGCAAGTGACAGACACAGAGCAGCACGAATCACGGGCACCGTGATAGTACCCCCCTTTCAAAGACCCCCTCTCCTAGAGTAGGGTCCAGGCTTCTGAGGGTATTTGGCATGAAATACTCGTAGTAACTTGGGTGCATGAAGGTCCTTACTGTCTACCCAAGAACGATCCTCAGAACCATAACCTTTCCAATGCACCAGATACTGTACCCCTCCTCTACGTCTGCGGGAATCAATAATGTTTTGTACTTCATACTCCTCCTGCCCCTTGACTTCAACAGGACCTGGCATCACAGGTGTAGTAGTATAATGGTTACAAACCAGAGGTTTAAGGAGAGACACATGGAATACATTATGAATACGCATAGAAGCAGGCAATTCCAAGGCATAAGAAACAGGGTTAATTCTGCGAATGATCTTGTACGGACCAATGAACCGAGGTGCCAGCTTATTAGATGGGACATTGAGCTTTAGATTCTTGGAGGACAGCCATACTCTATCCCCGACTTGGAAGGAAACCGCTGGAAGCCTTCTGCGATTGGCATGACGCTGATGTCGCTGAAAAGACTGGCCCAATGCCCTCTGAACTTGTGCCCATATGGAACGGAGTTGCTCTATATGCTCGTCCAGAGCTGGAATCTGCTGTGATTGAAAGGAATCCGGGAGCAGACATGGTTGGAACCCATAATTGATCAAAAACGGAGAGCTCCCGGAGGAAGAATTAACTGCGCAGTTCCTGGCGAACTCTGCCCAAGGCAACAAGTCGGCCCAATTATCATGATGGTAAGTCACAAAACATCGCAGAAACTGTTCCAATCCTTGATTGGCCCTCTCAGCGGCCCCGTTAGTCTGGGGATGATATGCCGAGGAAAATGATAGCTGTATGCCCATCTGTTCGCAAAATGCCCTCCAGAATCTGGACACAAACTGGCTCCCCCTGTCAGACACCAGCACCCTGGGTACTCCATGTAACCGAAATACTTCTCGAGCGAATACAATTGCCAGTTCTTTGGCTGAAGAAAGGCCACGGAGGGGTACGAAGTGTGCCATTTTAGAGAACCTGTCTACCACCATCAATATGAAGGAGTACCCTCTAGACCTGGGCAATTCTTCCATAAAGTCGATAGAGACGTGAGACCAAGGGCGTTCACTAGTGATGAGCGAGCATGCTCGGCCGAAGCTCGGTTCGGCTCGAGCATCGCTCTGCTCGGCACATGGCGGTACTCGTACGAGTACCGCATGTGCTCGCCCGCCATGTTCGGGTCTCCTCCCCGCACGTTTCGCGGCTGCTGCGCAGCCAATAAACGTGCAGGGAGGCTCTGACATCAGTGTAATGCCAGCAGCCATGTTGGCTGCTGGCATTACACTGATTGGCTGGCCAGAACCCGTGATCGGGTGCTGTATAGCACCTGACCAGCGAGTTCGGCTCAGTCTTAGCCAGGGAGAGATGAGGATAGGAAGGGAAAGTCAGTGTAGGGAGAAGAAAAGCGATTTTGAAAAAAAAAAAAAGACCCAAAAGTCCTTTTTAGGACTACTGTGTGTGGGGGCAGCAGTTTATTTTGTTTGGGGGGGCAGAGATTTAAAAAAAAAAAAAAACGTCACATATTCCGTTCACTGTGCCTAGCCGCAGATTATCAGCAGATTCTGTTTAGTGTGCAAAGTTGCAGATTAGCAGCACATTCTGTTTAGTGTGCAAAGTTGCAGATTAGCAGCACATTCTTTTTAGTGTGCAAAGTTGCAGATTAGCAGCACATTCTGATTAGTGTGCAAAGTTGCAGATTAGCAGCACATTCTGTTCAGTGTGCAAAGTTGCAGATTAGCAGCACATTCTTTTTAGTGTGCAAAGTTTCAGATTAGCAGCACATTCTGTTTAGTGTGCAAAGTTTCAGATTAGCAGAACATTCTGTTTAGTGTGCAAAGTGTAAAATATCAAAGTCACATATTCCATTCACTGTGTCTAACCGCAGATAAGAAGCACATTCTGTTTAGTGTGCAAAGTTTCAGATTAGCAGAACATTCTGTTTACTGTGCAAAGTGTAAAATATCAAAGTCACATATTCCATTCACTGTGTCTAACCGCAGATAAGAAGCACATTCTGTTTAGTGTGCAAAGTTTCAGATTAGCAGAACATTCTGTTTAGTGTGCAAAGTGTAAAATATCAAAGTCACATATTCCATTCACTGTGTCTAACCGCAGATAAGAAGCACATTCTGTTTAGTGTGCAAAGTTTCAGATTAGCAGAACATTCTGTTTAGTGTGCAAAGTGTAAAATATCAAAGTCACATATTCCATTCACTGTGTCTAACCGCAGATAAGAAGCACATTCTGTTTAGTGTGCAAAGTTTCAGATTAGCAGAACATTCTGTTTAGTGTGCAAAGTGTAAAATATCAAAGTCACATATTCCATTCACTGTGTCTAACCGCAGATAAGAAGCACATTCTGTTTAGTGTGCAAAGTTTCAGATTAGCAGAACATTCTGTTTAGTGTGCAAAGTGTAAAATATCAAAGTCACATATTCCATTCACTGTGTCTAACCGCAGATAAGAAGCACATTCTGTTTAGTGTGCAAAGTTTCAGATTAGCAGAACATTCTGTTTAGTGTGCAAAGTGTAAAATATCAAAGTCACATATTCCATTCACTGTGCCGAGCCGCAGATAAGCAGCACATTCTGTTTAGTCTGCAAAGTTTCAGATTAGCAGAACATTCTGTTTAGTGTGCAAAGTGTAAAATATCAAAGTCACATATTCTATTCACTGTGTCTAACCGCAGATAAGAAGCACATTCTGTTTAGTGTGCAAAGTTTCAGATTAGCAGAACATTCTGTTTAGTGTGCAAAGTGTAAAATATCAAAGTCACATATTCCATTCACTGTGTCTAACCGCAGATAAGAAGCACATTCTGTTTAGTGTGCAAAGTTGCAGATTAGGAGAACATTCTGTTTACTGTGCAAAGTGTAAAATATCAAAGTCACATATTCCATTCACTGTGCCGAGCCGCAGATAAGCAGCACATTCTGTTTAGTGTGCAAAGTTTCAGATTAGCAGAACATTCTGTTTAGTGTGCAAAGTGTAAAATATCAAAGTCACATATTCCATTCACTGTGTCTAACCGCAGATAAGAAGCACATTCTGTTTAGTGTGCAAAGTTGCAGATTAGGAGAACATTCTGTTTACTGTGCAAAGTGTAAAATATCAAAGTCACATATTCCATTCACTGTGCCGAGCCGCAGATAAGCAGCACATTCTGTTTAGTGTGCAAAGTTTCAGATTAGCAGAACATTCTGTTTAGTGTGCAAAGTGTAAAATATCAAAGTCACATATTCCATTCACTGTGTCTAACCGCAGATAAGAAGCACATTCTGTTTAGTGTGCAAATTTTCAGATTAGCAGAACATTCTGTTTAGTGTGCAAAGTGTAAAATATCAAAGTCACATATTCCATTCACTGTGCCGAGCCGCAGATAAGCAGCACATTCTGTTTAGTGTGCAAAGTTTCAGATTAGCAGAACATTCTGTTTAGTGTGCAAAGTGTAAAATATCAAAGTCACATATTCCATTCACTGTGTCTAACCGCAGATAAGAAGCACATTCTGTTTAGTGTGCAAAGTTTCAGATTAGCAGAACATTCTGTTTAGTGTGCAAAGTGTAAAATATCAAAGTCACATATTCCATTCACTGTGTCTAACCGCAGATAAGAAGCACATTCTGTTTAGTGTGCAAAGTTTCAGATTAGCAGAACATTCTGTTTAGTGTGCAAAGTGTAAAATATCAAAGTCACATATTCCATTCACTGTGTCTAACCGCAGATAAGAAGCACATTCTGTTTAGTGTGCAAAGTTTCAGATTAGCAGAACATTCTGTTTAGTGTGCAAAGTGTAAAATATCAAAGTCACATATTCCATTCACTGTGTCTAACCGCAGATAAGAAGCACATTCTGTTTAGTGTGCAAAGTTTCAGATTAGCAGAACATTCTGTTTAGTGTGCAAAGTGTAAAATATCAAAGTCACATATTCCATTCACTGTGTCTAACCGCAGATAAGAAGCACATTCTGTTTAGTGTGCAAAGTTTCAGATTAGCAGAACATTCTGTTTAGTGTGCAAAGTGTAAAATATCAAAGTCACATATTCCATTCACTGTGCCGAGCCGCAGATAAGCAGCACATTCTGTTTAGTCTGCAAAGTTTCAGATTAGCAGAACATTCTGTTTAGTGTGCAAAGTGTAAAATATCAAAGTCACATATTCTATTCACTGTGTCTAACCGCAGATAAGAAGCACATTCTGTTTAGTGTGCAAAGTTTCAGATTAGCAGAACATTCTGTTTAGTGTGCAAAGTGTAAAATATCAAAGTCACATATTCCATTCACTGTGTCTAACCGCAGATAAGAAGCACATTCTGTTTAGTGTGCAAAGTTGCAGATTAGGAGAACATTCTGTTTACTGTGCAAAGTGTAAAATATCAAAGTCACATATTCCATTCACTGTGCCGAGCCGCAGATAAGCAGCACATTCTGTTTAGTGTGCAAAGTTTCAGATTAGCAGAACATTCTGTTTAGTGTGCAAAGTGTAAAATATCAAAGTCACATATTCCATTCACTGTGTCTAACCGCAGATAAGAAGCACATTCTGTTTAGTGTGCAAAGTTGCAGATTAGGAGAACATTCTGTTTACTGTGCAAAGTGTAAAATATCAAAGTCACATATTCCATTCACTGTGCCGAGCCGCAGATAAGCAGCACATTCTGTTTAGTGTGCAAAGTTTCAGATTAGCAGAACATTCTGTTTAGTGTGCAAAGTGTAAAATATCAAAGTCACATATTCCATTCACTGTGTCTAACCGCAGATAAGAAGCACATTCTGTTTAGTGTGCAAAGTTTCAGATTAGCAGAACATTCTGTTTAGTGTGCAAAGTGTAAAATATCAAAGTCACATATTCCATTCACTGTGTCTAACCGCAGATAAGAAGCACATTCTGTTTAGTGTGCAAAGTTTCAGATTAGCAGAACATTCTGTTTAGTGTGCAAAGTGTAAAATATCAAAGTCACATATTCCATTCACTGTGTCTAACCGCAGATAAGAAGCACATTCTGTTTAGTGTGCAAAGTTTCAGATTAGCAGAACATTCTGTTTAGTGTGCAAAGTGTAAAATATCAAAGTCACATATTCCATTCACTGTGTCTAACCGCAGATAAGAAGCACATTCTGTTTAGTGTGCAAATTTTCAGATTAGCAGAACATTCTGTTTAGTGTGCAAAGTGTAAAATATCAAAGTCACATATTCCATTCACTGTGCCGAGCCGCAGATAAGCAGCACATTCTGTTTAGTGTGCAAAGTTTCAGATTAGAGAAACATTCTGTTTAGTGTGCAAAGTGTAAAATATCAAAGTCACATATTCCATTCACTGTGTCTAACCGCAGATAAGAAGCACATTCTGTTTAGTGTGCAAAGTTGCAGATTAGGAGAACATTCTGTTTACTGTGCAAAGTGTAAAATATCAAAGTCACATATTCCATTCACTGTGCCGAGCCGCAGATAAGCAGCACATTCTGTTTAGTGTGCAAAGTTGCAGATTTGCAGCACATATTCCGTGTAATATGAAGAAGGCGGGTAAAAAGGGACGGGGAAGTGGACGTGATCCTGATAGTTCAGGGCGCGGGTCAGGACGCGTAGAAACTGTGCCTGGTGCCAGAGCACAAGAAAGACAGACATCCACCATACCTAGCTTCATGTCTCAGTTTACAGGGCGTCGCAGGACATCACTCTCGAGGTCAGACCACTGCGAACAGGTGGTCGGTTGGATTTCAGGTGATACTGCTTCCAGTCGGTTAAGCACCACCCTGTCTTCCACCAAGTCCACTCTCAGTAGCCAAGAGTCTGGTCAACATAATCCTCACCCTGATCATCCTTCCTCCCACCATAGAGGGTCTGGTCAAAGAAGTGATCCCACACTGGGATATAGTGAGGAGCTCGTCTCATCACCAATCCTTAATTTGAACCTCTCTCCAAGCACGCTTGCAGAGGAACATGACATCTTGTGCCCTGATTCACAACCTCTAGAGGGTACCCAATCACAAGAAGATGACAGAGGGGAACGGCATTTAAGGTCAAAGGAAGTGGATGATGATGATGATGATGAGACACAGTTGCCATTAAATCAACCACTATTACTGTCTCAAGACCTTGATGAGGCGGATGATATACAGTTGTCAATGACTGAGTATGTGGTGGGATCAAGACATGAGGAGGATGATCAGAGTGAGGAAGTGGAGGAGGACTTGGTGGACGATGAGGTCACTGACCCCACCTGGGAAGGTGGAGAGCCGAGCGATGACAGTAGTCCTGAGGGTGAGCCATCTGCAGCACCGCAACAGGCTGGAAGAGGCAGTGGTGTGGCTACAGAAAGAAGGCGGACCGCACCAAACCGGCCCGCAAATGTTCCACGGAGCACCCCCTTGCGTAAATCTCCCTTGCCAAGGGGTAGGTGTTCCGCGGTATGGCGTTTTTTTTAAGGAAAGTGCGGACGACAAAAGAATTGTAGTTTGCAACCTGTGCCACACCAGAATGAGCCGAGGCATGAACACTAGAAACCTCACCACCACCAGTATGATCCGACACATGGCATCCAAGCACCGTAATAAGTGGGAGGAACGCCCGGATCGCCAATCTGTGTCTGCAGGCCACACCACTGCCTCCTCTTCCCCTGTTTTCGGTGCCGGCCAATCGCCTGTCGAAGGCGCAGGCCCGCATACCTCCCGCCCTGCACCTGTACCATCTGAAGCACCATCAGCGACCACATCCACTTCTCTGTCCCAGCGCAGCGTCCAAATGTCGTTACCCCAGGCATTTGAGCGCAAGCGAAAATACCCAGCCACCCACCCACAGACCATAGCACTAACCTCACACCTTTCCAAATTACTGGCCATCGAAATGCTGCCATTTAGGCTTGTGGAGACTGAGTCCTTCCGCCTGATGGCAGCAGCAGCCTGATGGCAGCAGCTGTCCCTCGGTACGCAGTCCCCAGCCGCCACTACTTTTCCCGGTGTGCCGTCCCCGCCTTACACCACCATGTGTCCCGTAACATCACCCGTGCCCTGACCAACGCAGTTACTGGGAAGGTCCACTTAACGACTGACACATGGACAAGTGCTTGTGGCCAGGGACGCTACATTTCCCTGACGGCACACTGGGTGAATGTCGTGCAGGCTGGGAGCGACTCGGACCCTGGGATGGCACAGGTGCTACCCACGCCGAGGATTGCGGGTCCTACCTCCATCAGGGTTTCCGCCAGCACCTACATTATTGGCTCCTCCTCCTCCGTTTCCACCTCCGAATTCTCTGCGCGCAGCGCCACTCACCCATCAGCCGGTAGCTGGAAGCAGTGTAGCACTGCAGTGGGGAAGCGTCAACAGGCCGTGCTGAAGCTGATCTGCCTTGGGGACAAACAGCACACGGCCTCAGAGCTGTTGCAGGGGATTAGTCACCAGACCGAGCAATGGCTCTCGCCACTCAACCTGCAACCAGGCATGGTTGTGTGTGATAATGGGCGTAACTTGGTGGCGGCTTTGGAGCTCGGCAAGCTCACACACGTACCATGCCTAGCGCATGTATTTAATTTAGTGGTTCAGCGATTTCTAAAAACCTACCCCAATTTGCATGATCTCTTGACGAAGGTGCGCCGCGTGTGTGCACATTTCCGTAAGTCATCTACAGCTTCAGCCGGCCTGTTGAAGCTGCAGCAGCGCTTACAATTGCCAGCTCACCGGCTGCTGTGTGACGTGAGCACGCGCTGGAACTCCACCTTCCACATGTTGGCCCGGCTTTGTGAGCAGCAGAGGGCAGTAGTGGAGTACCAGCTGTTACACGGTCGTCGCCTCTCCGTTCAACTTCCTGTAATCAGAAGTGAGGAGTGGGAATGGATGTCAGACCTCTGTGAGGTTTTACGCAATTTTGAGGAATCGACACAGATGGTGAGCGGCGATAACGCTATTATCAGTGTAACCATCCCACTTCTGTGTCTACTGAAACGCTCGCTGCTCACAATTAAAACCGACGCTTTGCATGTGGAAGAGGTGGAAATGGGGGAGGAAGAGCTTACACAAGGTGATAGCCAGAGCACCCTCACTTCGTCTTCTCAGCGACAATTGGAGGAGGCGGAGGAGGAGGAGGAGGAAGACACGGTTGCCTCCGCTACAGAGGGTAGCCATGGAACTTTAGTTCCATCTCTTCAGCGTGGGTGGGCAGAAGAGGAGGAAGAGGATGAGGAGATTGAGAGTCATCCTCCTGGTGAGGACAGCGAAATCTTGCCTGTTGGTACTCTGGCACACATGGCTGACTTTATGTTAGGCTGTCTTTCCCGTGACCCACGCGTTACACGCATTTTAGACAACACGGATTACTGGGTGTTCACCCTTCTGGACCCCCGCTACAAAGAGAATTTCTCATCTCTCATTCCTCCGGTGGAGAGGACAAGCAAAATGGTGCAATACCAGAAGGTTCTTGTTGAAAAATTGCTCCAAAATTTTCCATCTGACAACACTGGCGGCAGAGTACGTGCTACCTTGGCCAACCGAGAAGGGGAGAAAAGGGGAGCACACAGCAGTTCCGACAAAGGCAGGGCAACACTCTCCAAGGCGTGGGACACCTTCATGACACCCCGCCAGCACCCTCACCCTGATGCGCAGCCTAGTGTCACAAGGAGGGAAAAGTTTTGGAAGATGGTGAAGGAGTACGTAGCAGACCGTGTCAGCGTCCTCAATGATCCCTCTGTGCCTTACAACTACTGGGTGTCCAAGCTGGACACGTGGTATGAACTGTCACTCTACGCCTTGGAGGTGCTGGCCTGCCCTGCCGCCAGCGTTCTGTCTGAGCGGGTATTTAGTGCTGCTGGTGGCATCATAACAGATAAGCGTATCCGCCTTTCCACCGAAAATGCTGATAGGTTGACACTTATAAAAATGAACAAGGCCTGGATTTCCCCTGACTTCTCCACTCCACTGGAGGAAAGCCCCGGGGGAACATAAAGTCACTTTATATATGTTATTTACAATGATGGGAATACTCTGTATTCCCATTCACCCCTTCCACCCAAAAAACGGGTATATGGTTGACTCTCTTCCATATGCCCAGTGATATAATTTTTATATAGGGCCAGCTCACCAGCGGGCCCAGTGATATAATTTTTATATAGGGCCAGCTCACCAGCGGGCCCAGTGATATAATTTTTATATAGTGCCAGCTCACCAGCGGGCCCTGTGATATAATTTTTATATAGGGCCAGCTCACCAGCGGGCGCAGTTTGACAATTTTTGTATAGGTCAGCTCACCAGCGGGCCTTCTCATATAATGTTTTATTGGGTCAGCTCTCTAGCAGGCCCTCTCATATAATGTTTTATAGCGTCAGCTCACTAGCGGGCCTTCGCATATAATGTTTAGGATGGTCAGCTCCGCAGCAGACCCTCACCCATAATGTTTTAGATGGTCGGCTCAGCGCACGTTTCCCTCTTAATCATGGCCCAGTTCAGAAAAATCGAGGAAATTTTTGGGAGAATTTGCCTCTGCGCACGTTTCCCTCTTAATCATGGCCTCAGTTCAGAAAAATCGAGGAAATTTTTGGAAGAATTTGCCTCTGCGCACGTTTCCCTCTTAATCATGGCCTCAGTTCAGAAAAATCGAGGAAATTTTTGGGAGAATTTGCCTCTGCGCACGTTTCCCTCTTAATCATGGCCTCAGTTCAGAAAAATCGAGGAAATTTTTGGGAGAATTTGCCTCTGCGCACGTTTCCCTCTTAATCATGGCCCCAGTTCCGAAAAATCGATGAAATTTTTTGCAGAATTTGCAGATGATATACAAGTAAATATACAGCAAATACTGTTTGGTAACAATTTTTCGCCTAAAGTCGTTTTTATCTTCCTTTTTGTGTGTTTTACGGTCAGTCTGTAAAAATGGCGTACTACGGGCGAAACATTGTTCCCAGCAGCGATGTTGGAGTCCAAGATGCATCCAGACATCCTCCCTATGCTGTCCCTGAACCATTTCTGTGGTGTTTCCATCATTTTCTGCCCTTTTCCTATGGACCAGGCACCCTCCCCTCATCAGAGCAGGGGGTGCCTGGTGTAATGCTCGAGTCCTCCCATTGACTTCAATGGGGCTCGGGTGCTCGGCCGAGCACCCGAACACCCGAGCATTGGGGTGCTCGATCATCACTAGCGTTCACCATTAGGCACCGGCTGAAGCAAGCCCACAGGGAGATGTCTAGGGGTTTTGGCACGGGCACAGTTGGCACAGGCATTCGTAAAATTGGCACAATCTGCTCTCATAGAAGGCCACCAAAATAGCTGAGAGAGAGACCAGAACAATTGATCCCTACCAATATGTCCCGCAGCCTTAGAGGAGTGGTAGGTCTCAAGTAATCGAGTACGGAATGGCTCAGCGACAAAACATTTGCCCACTGGAGTCTCATGAGGAGCAGAGGCTTGGGATGCCAAAATCTCCTCCCCTAGTGGTGAAGTAATACTAGTACGTATGGTAGCCAATATTCGATCAGGTTGAATGATAGGTGCTGGTACCTCCTCTCTGTCAACCTCTGCTTCAAATTGTCTAGACAGAGCATCAGCCCTAACATTCTTTGATCCCGGCAAGTATGATACAACGAAATTGAAATGACGCCATTCCTTGAGAGCGAGGATAATGGCCAGTAATTCTCGATCACCAATCTCGTAATGACTTTGAGCACTAGTCAGTTTTTTGAGAAGAATCCACAGGGTCTGAGTGTACCGCCTTTAACCTGTCGCTGAGAGAGCACCACCCCGACCCCAATATCTGAGGCATCAACTTCCAAAGTAAAGGGGAGTATTGGATTAGGATGGGACAACACAGGCCTTCAGCAAAAGCTACCGTCAACTTCTCAAAGGCCTCTTCAGCAGCCACCGGCCAAAGGGATGGGTTAGCGCCCTTATGTGTGAGGTCAGACAGCTGTTTCACAATAGAGGAGAAGTTTTTAATAAACTTCCTGTAATAATTGGCGAAGCCCAAAAATCGTTGGATGGCTTTGAGGCTCTTGGGTTTAGGCCATTGTAAGACTGCCGTCAATTACTCTTTATCCATGGCAATGCCGTCTTTGCCAATTATAAACCCCAAAAACGGTACACTGGTTTTGTGGAACTCGCATTTCTCCAGTTTACAGAATAATTTATTTTTTCGTAAGCGCAGCAAGATTTCAGACACATCCTTGATGTGTTGTGACAGGTCTTTGGAGTGGATAAGTATGTCATCAAGATAGACTACAACACAAGATTGTAACATATCTCTAAGAATGTCATTGATCAGTTCTTGAAATACTGCAGGAGCATTACATAGACCAAATGGCATGACTAGGTATTCATAATGCCCAGATCTCGTATTGAAGGCAGTTTTCCACTCATCACCGGCTCTGATACGTATCAAATTGTAGGCTGCCCTTAGGTCCAATTTGGTGAAAATTGAGGACCCCTTAAGTTTATCAAACAGCTCGGTGATGAGTGATATTGGGTAGGCATTTTTTGCCATCAGCTTATTCAGCCCACGATAGTCTATGCAAGGTCGCAGTTCGCCACTTTTTTTCTTAACAAAAAAGAACCCGGCACCGGCCGGAGAAGTAGATTTCCTAATGATCCCTCTACTGAGGGCATCTGCTATGTATTCCTCCATAGCTTGGTTCTCCTCACAAGACAATGGATGCTTGTGTCCCCTTGGTGGTACTGCTCCAGGACTCAGTTCTATGCGACAATCGTATGGTCTGTGCTGAGGTAGGGCACCAGCCTCTCCCTTACTGAAAACATCGCTAAACTGCTGGTAGGCATCAGGTAGTGAAGGGGAGGTGCACAAGACCTTAACAGGATGGGTAACGCACTTATCCATACAGAACTGAGACCAAGCAGCAATCTCACATTTCTGCCAATCAAATTGTGGGTTGTGCAACTGTAACCAAGGAAAGCCCAAAATCACGGCATGGTGAGGAGAATTAATCAATTGGAACTGCTGCTCTTCCTTGTGAAGAGCCCCAATAGTCATGGACAAGGGCATCGTTTCAAAAGTAACTTGGGCGGGTTCCAAAGGTCTGCCATCGATTGCTTCAATAGCAAGAGGGGTTTCTCTCTGAATCCGTGGTACCCCATGCAATTCAGCAAAGGTATTGTCCATAAAATACCCAGCAGCACCAGAATCAACCAAGGCCAAAACCTCAACCGAGCGTTGTGCCCATGACAATACCACCTGTATGGTGGGTTTAAGTGTGCCCAACAATGGGGACGATTGGACACCACCTAGGGCCTGTCCCCCAAGGTAACCTAGGTGTGTGCGTTTCCCGGACGTACCGGACAAGATCTTAACAGGTGACCATTTTTCCCGCAATACAGACATAATCCTTGTATCTTGTGATACCTTCTCTGCTCCTTAGTTAACCTAGTGAACCCCACCTGCATAGGTTCACTTGGTTCCAAAATAGGTTCACTAGGTTTGGATGCAGAGGGAGGGTTGGGTGGGCAAAATATGCTACTGGACCCATTATTGTTTAACCGTACTCGTCGCTCTCTGGCGGTTAATCTTTCACGTATTCTGGAATCAATTAGAATCACGTATTCGATATAATCATCTAGGTCAGTAGGTAAATCTATAGCTGCAATCTCATCTTTAATCTGGTCACTCAATCCTTGAGCAAAGGCTGCCAACAAGGCCTCGTTATTCCATCCTACCTCTGCTGCCAAGGTGCGGAATTCAATGGCATAATCGCCAACCGTGCGCCTGCCCTGTTGTATCTCCATGAGACGTTTAGCAGCAGAGGTAGTTCTACCAGGAGGCTCAAATACTCTCCGAAAGGATTGCACAAAATCACAGAAATTCTTTGTGCAATGTTTAGCGTTTTCCCAAAGTGGGTTGGCCCAAGCCAATGCTCTGCCAGTCAGCAGGGATATCATGAACCCAACCTTGCTGCGATCACTATGAAATGCGTGTGCTGTCAATTCCATAAATATTTCAAGTTGATTAATAAACCCTCTGCATAATTGAGGGTCACTGTCATATCTCAGCGGCAAGGGTGCAGAAGCCATTAACCCTTTGACTGCGGTCCCTGGGGACCTAGACTCATTCTCCGGTGTCTGAATTAGCGAGACCACCGGGTTAGCACCGGACTTATCCGCAAGTACCGTGCGTTCAAGAATAGTTTGGATAGCAACCGCTAGCTGATCCAAACGTTGCTCGTGCATATCCATCCTCCAATGGATATTCTGTGCGTTACCGTCACTCTTAGTGTCTGAGGTCATGGCCCTTTCGTCCTGTCACGGTTTTTGAAGACTCTCAGACTTAAGGTTTGGTAAAATAACTTAACTTTATTAAAAGTTAAAGGCAGTCCCCGTAGGGTAAACATACATAACAATACAACAGTAAATAGAACATACAATAGGTTCTACTGGCCTTGCCTAAATACCGGGCAAGGCAACCCAAGTGACAGTTTTAATGACAGGCTCTACCGGCCTTGCCTATACCGGGTAAGGCAACCGTGAGATGACGTATACCGGTTCTACCGGCCTTACCAATACCGGCCACTGCAGCCCAATGGAATGCTGAATGTAGGCTCTACCGGCCCTGCCAATACTGGGTAAGGCAACCTTAAAGATGGGGAATTACAAGGTTCTACCGGCCTTACCAATACCGGGCAGGGCAGCCCAAAGGAGTACTGTAGTAGGCTCTATCGGCCCTGCCAATACCGGGTGAGGCAACCTACAGGATGGTATCATCAAGGTTCTACCGGCCTCACCAATACCGGGCAGGGCAGCCTGAGCAAGTAGACCAGCTGTCAGGTGACTAAGACAGCAGAGAGCATAAGTATAGAGGTCTAAATCAGCAGAAGTCTATTGCCAGGGATAATCGGACAACTGCAAGGAAGTGGACAGCGACTTGACCACAGGACTGGATGTTCAGGAGCAAACCAACGTCCGCACGTTGGGACTAATGGTAAATAGCGCCACCAGGGTTAATGGAGCAAACCAGCGACCACACGCTGGAACTAACAACGTATATCGCAACCAGGTTTAGTGGAGCAAACCAGCGTCCGCACGCTGAAACCAACAATGTATATCGCAACCAGGTTTAGTGGAGCAAACCAGCGTCCGCACGCTGGAACCAACAATGTATATCGCAACCAGGTTTAGAGGAGCAAACCAGCGTCCGCACTCTGGAACCAACAATGTATATCGCAACCAGGTTTAGTGGAGCAAACCAGCGTCCGCACGCTGGAGCCAACAAAGTATCACGCAACCAGTCTAGTGGAGTAAACCAGCGTCCGCACGCTGGGACCAACAATGTATATCGCAACCAGGTTAAATGGACCAAACCAGCGTCCGCACGCTGGGGCCAACAATGTATATCGCAACCAGGTTTAGTGGAGTAAACCAGCGTCCGCACGCTGGAACCAACAATGTATACCGCAACCAGGTTTAGTGGAGTAAACCAGCGTCCGCACGCTGAAACCATCAATGTGTATTGCAACCAGGTATAGTGGAGCAAACCAGCGTCCGCACGCTGGAACCGACAATGTATCTCACAACCAGTCAGTGGAGTAAACCAGCGTCCGCACGCCGGAACCTACAATGTGTATCGCAACCAGGTTTATTGGAGTAAACCAGCGTCCGCACGCTGGAACCAACAATGTAATTGCAACCAGGTTTAGTGGAGTAAACCAGCGTCCGCACGCTGGAGCCAACAATGTGTATGCAATAGCGAGGAGAACAATGTCGCCGAAGCGACAGCTGGAGTGCGAGACTCAGGAACTCGTACAGGTTAACCCGCACGGTGCTGGAGCACAGGAACCTTGGGATACAGGCACACAGGAATGCTGGAACACTGGAACACCGGAACGTTAGCATACAGGAACACTGGAACGCTGGAGCACCGGAACATTAACATACTGGAACACCGGAACGTAGCATACAGGAACACTGGAAACAGGCCCAGAGATCTGACAAGCAGGTCAGGCAGAGTGGAGTCAGAAACACCACGAAAGGGCAACCTGGAAGTGCTCAACCTGGGTTTATAAAGGCTGTGTGAGGAGGGCTAATGACAGACAGCCAATCACGAATACTCAGCAAGTGACAGACACAGAGCAGCACGAATCACGGGCACCGTGTTAACCATCAGGTGCAGGTGCTTCATTCACCATAACTTTTTTTTAAACTTTTATGTTATTAATATACTTATAGAATTGTTTAGGGTTTTTCTTGCTCTCATTTGCAATATTTCTCTCATTTTCAATTTTAGCTAGCTGAATTGCTTGTTTGCAGATTTTATTACATTATTTATATTTTTTAAATGATGCATCCGACCCATTTGACTTAAACACTTTAAAAGCCTGTTTCTTAATTTTCATTTCCCTGCAAACCTCATTATTAAGCCACATTGGTTTCACTTTACTCCTCTTGTGCTTATTTCCCAATGGTATATATTGACGTGTATATTTGTCTAAGAGCATTTTAAACACATTCCATGATTCTTGTGCAGTTAATACTTCTTTTAGCTTTGTAAAATTAGCCTTTTTAAAATTGAATGTTTTAGTTAAACCCTTGCTAATGGGTTTCTCATAACAAATTTCAAAGGATACCATATTGTGGTCACTGCCCAAATGTTCCCTTACTTGTACATTTTTTATCATGTCAGAATTGTTTGAGAGCACTTGGTCAAGCAAGGCCTCTTTCCTAGTTGGCTCCACTACTAGTTGGGACATAAAATTATCATTGATCATACTTAAAAAATGATTTCCCTTTGTTGTACCAGAAGTCATATTGCTCCAGCTCAGGATAGTTGAAATCTCCCATTATAATTACCTTTGCTGACCTAGAAGCCTTTTTCATTTGCAGTAAAAGCTGGGCTTCCCTCAACTCCCCAATATTAGGTGGTTTGTAGCAAATTCCCACTAACATATTTTTATTATGTGTGCCCCCAGTGTGTATTTCAACCCACAGGGCCTCTATCTTTTCATTGGATCCTTCATTTATATCATCCCTTAAACTAGGTTTTAAGGCATGCTTTACATATAGGCATACCTCTCCTCCCCTTTTATTAATCCTATCCCTCCTAAAAAGTGAATAACCCTGCTAAGTCATATGTATCATCTAACCAGGTTTCAGACACACCAATCAGATCATACATGTGTTGCAATCATTTCTAGTTCCCCCATCTTACCCGCCAGACTACGAGCATTTGCATGCATACATTTTATCTTTTTGCCATTCTTAAAGATTTAATTCTTTGTCAAATGTATTTGTCTTTTATCAGGCTGTAACAATGCCAACTCCCTATTAGATGAACTAGCCCATTCCCCCTCTCCACCCCCATGCCCCTTCTCTAATCCCATTTCCTCAATTATACAACCTTCCCCATCCTGTGTTGCAGCACCCTCCCCCCCCCTTTCTAGTTTAAAGTCTCCTCCAGCCTGCTAACCATCCTAAAGCCCAGCACCCGGGGCCCCCTTTCCGCTAAGGTGCAATCCATCACAACTATAAAGGTTGCCCCCAAGGGAAAAGGCTGCCCAGTGCTCTAGGATCTCAAACCCCTCCTGCTTACACCAAGTCTTTAGCCATGCATTTAACGCCCTAATCTCCTGTTACCTTTCTAATGTAGCACATGGCACAGGTAGTATTTCAGAAAATACTACGTTAGAGGTCCACTGCTTAAGCTTATATCCTAAGTCCCTGAAATCCTTCTTAACGGACCTCTATTTTCCACTGACTGTCAGCTCCTCTGAACAATTTATCAACCCGATCAGCCACATATGGAACCCGAGTTCCCGGGAGACAGCAAACTATTCGATTGTAGCGATCCTGGTGAAAGATTACCCTGTCTGTCTTCCTAATAATAGAATCCTCCTACCACCACCATCTGTCTAGGTCTGCCTGAGTTCTGGATCCCATCCGTGCTAGAGGGGCTGTTCTCTCAGCTGTTAGAGAAAACAGTCCTCTTCAGCAAAGGCATTCTTGTGTCAACATCCCCAACATCATTACTCAGTGTAGCTATGTAGCAATATAGCAAAGTTTTCAAAAATGAACAAGGCAGAAATGGCCTTTCAAAAGAACAGAAGAGTGGAGGGAGTAACTTGCCTCATTTCTTATGATCCCTTTCATCCTAGACTCCTCCAAGCCCCTTTCTTCTGAGTTCATATCTGCTCCAGTGGTCGCATGATTGTTGCTTTCACAGTCCCTGAGTAAACGCTCCATAGGAGCAGAGATTCAGTGAACTGCCTGACAGGGACATAAAAGTGTAAAAAAAAAAAAAAATAGGTGACAATGAAAAAGAAATAATAAAAAGGTGTGTGCAGTCTGACTTAACATATTATTATGCAGAATATGTAAAGTCAAAAGGAGGTTGTTTGTCACTTTAAAAGTCCTCAACAAGAGAGTTTTCAGGGGGACCCTCATAATTTTTTGTTACGCCACTGGTTGGATGGAGAGTGGAAGGGGGATTCACTTATGTATATACATTTTACTAAACCTCCTTTGTTGCTGGAGCTCCAAGTTCTCTGTGATCTGGCAACAAAGGGGTTAACTGTGAGTAACGAAGATGTGGGGGAAGGTTTGGACGCATGAAGAATAGGCAGGGGACGGGGATTATTGTTATTGTTTCCCCTACCTGATCGAGTTCCCTAGCCTCACTTAGGGGTCATTTTGAAGCATTTTTCAGTTTCCTGGGTAATTTTTTCAGGATTCCAATGAGGTGTTTTTCAGTAAGACCCTCAGTCAGAATGTGATTGCAGAAATGACCAGCTGGAAATATCTGCCAAATCAGTAAATACCCATTCAGCAAATATTTCTAGTTGGAATTGAATCTCGGAATTATCATTTAACTAATTTAACTAATTCATTACAACAAACACTTCTTGTGTTATAGGCACGTATTTTGGAGGCAGGTAGAAGGATTCAGGAGCGGAGAGAGTTGCACTAATATTTACACATAATATACCTTTGCACATTTGCTATACACTCATACATACACAAACACACACATATCTTTTCATATTTATTTTGACAGTGTGAATCAGTTTCCCATTTGTATCGATTACAATTCACACCATCTGTTCAAATCCAAACGGTACTGGTGTCCAGTACCTTCAACGGCATTGTGATTCCTGCAAGAAATATCCCAATGGTAGCACATTGAGCCTTAGTATCTATTGGAAGGCAGGACAAGCACAACCATGGCTCTCACTGAATAGTTGCCATTCAGGACTGGAAAAGGATTCAGAGCTCTCACTCATAAGTCCTCTCATTAGCAGCAATACATATTGATAGGACCGGAATACTAATGTGATCTATTGGTCCAACCTCTGCTGCTTTGTGCTCGGAGACTACTCAACACTTAAGTCTGTGACATTAGAATGTTGCCCTTTTCATGCGGGTGACATTTTGATGGCTAGATGCTACTCAAAGTCATCACCTAATCCCTTGAGTGCTCGAGAGATGATCAACACATTGGTACAAAATGCACTGGATACCCCTCTGGCACTCCAAGAGTTAACAGATGACCAATACAATACAACAGGATTATATTGCATTGGTCCACATGGATCAGTTTGCATATATCAGTTCCACTTAGACAAACTGGTTGTTTGTACAACATAGTGGCCCTAAAGCAAAGCAATGCACTGTTGAATATAATGACAAATAAGTACATTAAATATCCTAGGAATCTGTATTGTCGCACTGATGTCAATAAAAATTTATTATCAAAAAATATCCTAGGAATTATATCTATCCTGAAGAGTGGGAATGGAAAGAAAGGGAATTAGTGTGGTTCGAGGCAATAGTGTTGTTGTTTCCTAGGCCTATGTATTGTATATGCAATTGTTTGCTCTCACTTGAACTGTGATGGTTAAGATTTGGTTGTCACATGTATCCTGATGAGTGGGGATGGCAAGGAGGGATTTCAGGTCATCTGCTCTTGTCAGGACACATATGAGAACCAAACATCAAATACCTGTTGCTGTTATCAATTTACAGCAGGTCTGTCTAAGTTTAGCCCTCAAGGCCTACCAACAGAGCATGATTGAAGGATATCTCTGACTGAGCACAGGTGGTCAGTAAAAATGAATGAGCCACTGATCAACTCACCAGGGAAATTCATACATCCTGGTGTGTTGGTGGCCCTGATGACTGAACTTGGACAGGCCTGATTTACAGGATCATGTCACGCTCATCAGTCATTGATTAACAGGGTGGTATCCCATGCATCGCAACGCAGTGCATTGGATATCATACTGCCACTAAAGGAGTCACATGTCTATGTCATCCTCTTGCATGCGTCTCATCTAGGGTTGCCACCTGGCCGGTATAATTAGCTCTCTGGAGCCGGTGCTGGTATAACTATTATACTATTATTATTATTTGTGTGCCTCCAGGGAGGGGAGTGAGGGGACTGAGCGGGAACTGGCCCATATTGCTTCATGTTTCACTTTATACCTATAGCCCTTTGATTAGCATTAGGAGAAAATGTTACATGAGCAACTAATTAGTATTTGTGCATCTATCTCAAGAATACACACAGGGTACTAACAAGCACATGGACAGCACTCTACATCCAGTAAGTCTGCAGACTTGGTTACTCCGGTAACACTAGGTCCAGCCAGTGGAAATACAGGTTGCTTCCCTCAGACTCCATTCCCGTGCTCTCACTTCCGGGTTCGGTTTGCACGTGTTATCTGGTTTAGCCGGTGTCATTATAAAGTGCTTGGCATCCTTAGGGACTATACGGATGAGGAATCTCAAGAAAACCTACCAGAAACTAGCATTGCGATGGCACCTGGGTGAGGGACAATGGCAGTGTTGCAATTTGCAAAGCTTATGATTTGAGAAATGATAGCGCTCAAAGTTCCCCCCTTCCTCCCCCTTCCCTGACTGAACCCTGACTATAGGGGAAGCTGTCGTACGACAGTCTTATATACATCAGGTGGCTCTGCAGCTGAGCCGAGATCGCGTTTATAAAAAATAATTCTTTCACTGAAACGTTCTTCTACATGTGCTTGGTTTCTTTTTTATAAACGCGATCTCGCCTGATGCAAGTAATACCGGATATCCCTGCAGTCAGCATTCAGTGTTCATTCAGGGAAAGGGGAGGGAGGGGGGAACTTTGAGGGTCTGAGAGATGACACTGGGGGCAATAAGTTTCTTTTTAACAAAGCTACAATATGGGGATTAGTAATTTGCAAGTATTACTATCCCTTTAAAAAACTGGTCACAACAAGGGACATAAACAGGGCCTAATTAACAAGGGGGCTGATAGAGGGGCATCTCCAGGCCCATGAAAGACAATAGGCTGATTCTCTTTAGTATACTAGTGAGTGAGACACTATTCTGCGTACATGGAGTATGCAACTTTATTGCTTAACACCTACTGAAATTTTGAACAAAATTAATAACTAGCCCTGTGATTGCTGTTCTTTGCCTTCATCTACACTGTACATAAAAAAACATTGCACATACTTCAAGTGGATTAGATGCACCATAATGTTTACCTTCTGGTCCAGTAAGCCCTTAACCATTTGATTGCCAGAGGGGTACGCCACACATTGCAAAGCAATGCATTGCCTACCCCTCTAGCACTCAGGGGTTAATCCGGCACCAGACATATAAAGTGGACAAATTAGTATGGAGCAGATATTTGGTGCAGTGGCACTGAGCTAGTCAAACCCAAAGCACTTCTACATGAATGGCTCATCAGAAGGTTTCCATGTCCCTTTAAAACTAAAAAAAAAAATACATTCTGCAAGGTACAGTGATTACCACGTGGCTACTATGATTCTGTTGCAACCCTGCAGCAACATTTTGTTAATGTGATAATTCTGTAAGTAGACATAAATATCAAAGGGTATAGTTCAATATGGCCACTGCTCAGTTGTACTATTTTCTGTTATTTTTCTCTCCAAATGCTCCACTTCATGCGGAGCTGTATTTCCAATTTGGAAGAGCAGACAATCACTCAGAGTGCCAAATTTATTAGAGTTCCTTAGCTGTGCTGGTCATATCCACTATGACAAGTTTGGTTGTGGCTAGACAAACTGCAGCTAGTTTATGGGGACTAGTTTATGTGTTGCTGTTATGTCCAGTTTGTATATTAAGGTAGACAGTTTATTTATCAGTTAGTATATAGTTTTACTATATAGTTCATTCTTCTTTTTTTGTGTATTATCACCAAAGGGTATTTTTGTTCCAGGCAGCAGTACACGTGGCTTTGAGTAGTGTCATGTAAGGGTATGGATATGAATAGGTCTGGAAGAGCATAGGGTGACCACATGTGTCAGATTTCTCAAGACAGTCTATTCTTATTTTTGTGTTTCCTGCATCCCAATAACCATGGTATAACCATGTCAACACGACTACAAATCCCTCTGTTAAAAAGGATTTATATTTACCAGTGAACTAAGCCAAACAGACCTTAAGAAGTAATGTATAAGTATGGTTCAAACCACTGTTTGGGCTACTATTGTGCTTCAGGATATCCACAGTGCTTTATGAGAACTGAGCTCCTGGCACCCAGTACTTGTAACAAGGAGCCTGAAGCTCAATTTTGTAGGGTCATATAACATTGAGTGGTTCTGCCCCTTTTGCGGCTTCTCCCTTTTGGGATCCGCCCTCACCGACCCACAACTATGGCCAGTATTTTTTTTAGGAAAAGTTGGCAACTCTAGTCTCGTCATTGCTTACATTAATCATAACACCATGTAATTTCTCCACACAGCATACAGGCCTGCAGCACAGCAGAATGGCAATGATGAGCAGGCATACAATCCCCCCCCCCTCAGTGACTTTCCCCATGAGGAGCTAGAAGAGAGGACAAGCAGGTGGTTATCACCACCTCCACCAGCACCACCAATAACATCAACGCCACCAGCAGCAACAACGGACTTCAGTTTACCACCAACTCCCTACAGTGACTGGATGTCTTCAGAGAGGCAAATGTCTCCGTCCACCTCAGGACATTATTTTATGGCCCCACCACTACCACCCCCAGGAAGGCACTAGATTCTTGGGACAGTGCCCACACCACAATATGGGTCATATGGGCCCACAACCCAACCACAGGCACCCTGCTGGATGAAACATCAGTATGGGCCCAGGTATGACCCCCACAACCAGGTGGGAGGGAACCAACTACCAGTGGCCACAGTATGACCCCTCCACCAGTGGACACAGCATGGTGATGGAGAGAGAGTGAGTGGTCATCCAGAGGAGGCATCTCAGGGAATCCTGGAGAATCAACTGATAACTGAAGAGGTTACAAAGGGATTCCCTGAGGAACACAGCGACCCTCCATGCTATGGAATCTCAACAGGCATGAAGAAGCCACTATACTGGTCTATTAATTACACCAAGCAGAAAAAACATTGGGGGTTAGCAAGTAAGGTGTGGTAATGATTTGATAAGGTGGAGTAAACTTCTCCAGTGTTATTACTTGTCCATAATCTATGTTATTATATGGAGCACATGCACTAATATCTGACAAACTAGAGAAATCTCAGTGCATAGGCTCCAGAGGATGTGATATCACTGAGAAGTTATGTCCATTGTATCACCTCTTTATCATCTCCTCAACACACCTTAGTGAATCACTGCCATCATCTCCCTGCATCAGTACATCACCAAGTCCACTCATGGTCATTCAGTAGACTCCTGTGATTAGGCCCATGCCTCACAAAATATAATGTATACATAATCCATACTTATGGTTCCGTGTAGTGATATTGCTAATCTGTCATCAAGATCAACAGACAAATATTGTATTGAGATGGACGTCCTTCAATATGTCGAACAAAACATTGAAACATAAAGATGTTTTCAGGGTAACACAATAAGCACCCAAAAGGTACATTTAACCCAATAACTGGTTACTGAAGAAACACAGGTGAACTGCTCATGTGATCTCCAAAATGTATTTCAACTCTGAGGATGTACAGGTTGTCCAACATGATCTTAATCAACACCTATACTTGGGTATTCTGTTCATATGTGAATGGTTCATTAGTGGTTGCTATCAACTTCAAGTTTCACATTGCATCATCAACACCAGCACTAGAGAACATCAAGGGGTGAGTGGAGTCAAGGCTTCAGGAGAGTCAAGTGGACATTCCTCAGTTCCATGATGGGTCATGCTATGGATGCCTGTGGCAAAGGATGGGAGAATTTGAAACTGCACTGCCTATCTGTCATGCATCCGTTAAACCATTATTATCTCATTAACCTTTTGCGTTCCAAAGGAGTACACAATGGGTTGTCTACTTCTCTGGAACTCATTGGGTTAGGAACAAGGGGATGCTAACCAGTCATATGGATATTTGCAGGAGACATTGGATCAACACATCATTGAGTATGAACCCCATAAAACAGAGGATGTTGGCGTGCCAATGTCATTGTGACACACACACACACTCTCTTTATCTCTCTCCCTCTCCCTCTCGTTATACCCAACTGAGGTTCTCATGCTAAATCCAATACCAGTTTAACCCCTGATGTGACAGATTGGTATCTGATGCATTGCATTGGATATCGCTCTTTCACTCCAATGGTTCCATGGTTGCTAATGGCAATGGTCAAGGCAATCTATGCTATTTTCTATCATTTGAACCCAGGAAATGATGAACATGGGTTGTACCTTTGATCGCATGGGGGATACATGATACCCCTGAATTGGCAATATCAGCATAGGCGAAGGAATAACAGATGTCATTTGAATTCACACCATCAATACGACACATACATGGAATTGATGCTGCATGGGTTATATACTGCAGGCCATCTCAGGGCTATGTATGTCATTCATCTTGCTGTGTGAAACAGAAGATTATGTGTTGTGTTAGTGTGTTTGCACAATTCCCAGAGGCTGATCATGGACAAACATGGATTGTGTTTCTTTCTGTGTTATACTCATGGGTGAAGTGGTCCTTGATGGGCCTGTCTCATATCTGCACCCCTCTCAGGGTCTCCCCATCCTGTGCACTTGCCACAGGTCCATCAGCCATGGGTAGTGGCTGCATATCGTCCATGAGGCCTGTGTCCACAGCTCTATTAATCAGTATTGCACACGCCAGGCTGATGTCGCAAGCCTTGTCTGGTGCAAATTGACCTCCCCCTGAATGATCTAGGCACTCGAATCTTGAATTTAGCAGCATGAAGATGCACTCAGTGACATTCCTCATTCTTACGTGAGCCTCACTGTAGAAGTCTTGGGCAGGTGTTTGGGGATTTCTAGTGATTTGCAATGGTCTGCATCACCTGTGGAAAGAGTGACATGGAAAGACAGGGACCACATATTGTATGGATGATGTTGTTTGAGGGGGACTTACTACCTGTGTGTAATGAGCATGTTGAGCATGAGTGTTGTGTGTATACCTGTGGGTGTGGTTTGATTTTGTATTGTTGACTCACCCAAAAGGGTATAGGTTCCTTTCTCAAAGACTCGGTGGACTGAGGTGTGCTTGAGTATATATGAGTCATGACAGCTCCCAGGATAGTTGTCACACACACTGGCTATCCTCATGTTGGAATCACACACCACATGCATGTTGATGGAGTGGAAACTCTTCCTGTTGATGTAAAGATGTCCCTGAAGTTTTGATGTGTACATGTGTGCAATCTATGAAGCCCATGACCCTAGGCATGCCTCCCCTTGTGTAAAAGTCTTGTATGACACTTGTCCACTCCATGTTGGTAGTGTGGAAGTGGATGTACCTGCTGGCCTTGCCCTTGAACGCTGACAATACCTGAGTCAGTACCTTTGAACATGTGGACTGGGCCATGCTGGATGCATATCCTTCTATGGACTGGAAGGCTCCATTTGCCATGAAATGTATAGCACATATCAGTTTATGCAAGCCAGATAGGGCATGGTTGTGACTGTATATGTGGTCGACCTCATCTTTCATGACCTTATATAGGTTGATGATGCTATGTGATGTCAACATGTAGCATTCTATCACCTTATCGTTGGGCATTACCAGAAGCATGACCCTTATACAGTACACCCTGGGCCTTGGGGGTCATCTGCCAACCCTGTGCCGCTCCACAGGTCCCTGTGGAAGCTGTAGTGCTGCTGCCTGGTGTTTTTTCTGCCCGTTGTATGTTTTACAGCCAAGAAAACTGGGTCTAGAATTTGCTCCGTAAAAAGTATCAATTTATCATGCTTTAGCAGTACCCCACACATCTGAATAGCTCTAGAGATCTCTGTTCCATTGTTCTCAAAGGGTGTAATATTATAGTACGTTGTGTTTTTAAAACTGTCGTTAGCTGTTCTTAAGCTGGCTATTCGAATTGATTACCATGCTTATATAACTGTCGTCTGCTTTTTTTTGTTTTTGTCGGGGACCTTTAAATTGAGCCTTAATCCCTAGAATGGAACAAATGTAGACCTCTAAGTATTCAAGGGGTTATAAGCCCATTTAATTTATTGAGATTGTTTTTCTACAAAATTCAAATAATGAGATACCATTGTGAATACCATTACACAATTAAATGTTCACAATTCATGAGCAGTGCAAGGGCAAATTTTGGGCAGCTTCCAAAAGTACAAAGCACCCAGACCCTCAATTTCACCAGCACCGCACTGAGAGACTCACAAAAGTATACAATGCCAGCATGCTGACCCAGGCCTTCCATGGCTGTCCTAGCTGTCGAGGGGTAGTCTGGAGCTTACAACAAAGTGGGTATGATATGGAAAAACTGAAGCACTTTACTTAACCCTTTGAGTACCAGAGGGGAATGCAATGCATTGCAGAGCAATGCGTTACATACCCCTCTGGTACTCAATGGGATAAGCAAATGGGGTAGGCTTAATTTCAGCTACATCTGGATTGACTGATGGTAGTGGCGGGGCATTTCTCCCACCAGCCAATCCTCACGCATTATGATGTTAAGTCCGCCCCAGATGTTTTAGTCTGTGTAGCTCTCGTCAGTTTATTTACAATTTAACTGGTGGCTTAAGAACTGTGTGCCTGGTAGGTACCTTTCTGTACCTGGGACAATGCTGGGAAGAGGCTGGCTGGCTCAGGGGGGCAATGGCAATAAAATATACCAAGCACTTGGGCATGAGTGAGAATACTTTCCCAACACATATGACTGGTGGCACCAAAAACTTACCGGTCTGTGCTTTATCATTCACGTTTGCCCAACCTAGTACAATGATTGATGCATTTAAATTAAAGTTATTGTTCAAGTATCTGACCATTCTCATGTTTCAGTACTTGACTTCTGACCAAATGGATATATAGTCTCTTGTTTGATGATATTCTATTGTGTGTAATCAATACTTTTTTAAACATTTTGTAAAAATAAATATACAAAACCAAACGGTTGTATAACAGGACATGGAGTAAAGAATTTGCTATGTGTTTTGGTCTCTCTGTTTTTTCTCATGACAAAGTAGAGAGAGGGAAACACAGAGGCTTCTCTTGCATTGTCCACCTGTCATATCACTACACCCTGAATTATTTAAGACTTATCCATCCCCCAAATAATGCATATGTCAAATTTGTTTGTACTTATATTTTACATTCTGGTTTTCTATGGTTGCCCTGGCTACATACATCCAATATATATCCAATAAAACTCATCTGAGCTTTCCCTCTGCTCCTTGAGAGGTTAATACTATTTTGAACTAACTGTTAAACATATCAGCTGTTTGTTTACCCCTAGCAGATACAATATTTCTGAAGCTGCAATGCAGAGATATTTTTGACCAATAGAGTTTATAAAAAAAATCACCCTGTGAAATCATGAAAGCAACACAGGTTTTGGTTCCGGTAATTGAATCAAAGCCATGTATGAAGTAAATTTAAAATATTGCATTTTGTGTTTCCTTGCTGATGCTCAGCTAGTAAGCCTTAAACATTGACCACATTAACCTAAATAATTGTCAGAAATAAAAAATTGGTTGAAAGACAGGGAACATTGTGTTAAAGGAATATTCTCCAATACAGTTAAAGTTGAGAAGGGACTACTTCAGGGTTCAGTTCTTAGTCCACTGCTTTTTAACATGTTTATAAATAACCGAGAATGCAAAATGTAATTATTTGCAGATGGGAAATTGTGTAAGATAATCAACTCAGAGCAGTATGTTTGTTCTGTATAGTGGTATTTACATAAAATGTGAACACTGAGAAAAAAAATGGAATATGAGAATGAATGTAGAAAAATGTAAAGTTATGCATTTGCGATATACAAATAAATCAAAAACAATATATATTGATGAGCACTCAGCACAATTAATCCTGAGAAGTATACCATGCACAAACATGCATGGGGTGCACACCAATCTCACTAACAATTATAGTAGCCAAAAAGAAAAAGAAAAAAAGATGAGATCACAATACTAGCATTCTCACTTCTTCAAATTTATTGTAAACAATATTAATCATTTCATAAATAGTATCAAGGTAGCATTGAACCACACAGTGACATACCCAAAAGTGACCGCACCCACAGAAGTGGGTCCCCATAAAAAACATAACAAAATGCAAACATAATATACTCTATTACCACAAGATCTTAATCTAAGGCAAAGTAATAGCTGGGCCCAGACTACAAAAATATAAGATGTATTCATCTCTGACTTAACTTGTCCAATAAAAGGACTGGCTTATGAGTCCTTCATACAGCAGTAAGGGATATTTGTTTACTGTTTTTGTATTTGAACTCTGCTGTAGTCTATAATAGGTACCTTAAGAACATTCTTGTATCCCATTAAAACTGTGGGTGGGGGTTTATCTTTCTCTACTGCTAATCTCATTCATTCAATAGAGATTTAAAGTTCACAGGAAATACAGGCAAATGCAGACACAATGAAAACATTTAAATATATCTGCCTTCTGTACCTAGGTAAGTGTTTTCATTACACATATTACATAACTTTTTCCTATAGGTAAAGTTCCCCTTAATGATAGTAATGCCACAAGAATTTGGGAGCATCTATAGAAGCCATGTCCCTATTGGTTTAATCTCTGAAGGCTTCTGTACGTTTCTGGGCTATTGATGTTAGGAAAGCTACCAACCTTTGCTTTAATCATGCTGTCTGATAGCATCTATTTACTTATTGGATTTTCTTGTCTGCACAGCAATCATCAAGGCTGTTCTTGTCACAGCTAGAAATATTTATTGTACTAACAACCAAACCATACATCTGTTGATGCTCTGTAGTACCAGTACAGTACAAACAGAATTACTTTTATTAAATATAGCACCATTTGGTTTGAAATCTGTAATTGCTAGGAGTGCTCAACGCATTGCAAAGCAATCAAAGCAATGCATTTGCACACTCATCTGGCACTCAAAGCATTAACCACACTGACACACAGCAGATATTTCCCGTGTATAGCACCAAATGTGTTAGAAATGACCTGACAATAAAGAGGTATTAAAAGAGATGTTTAACCTTGAAATATATGTCTCTCTTAATTTGTTCAATGGAAGGACTCACTTGGAAAATTGTCCTTCATGTAGCAGTGAGGCATAATGGTTTTTGAATTTGAATTCTGTATTATATAGCTGAATAGGAGCATAATATAGTAACATTGAGAACAGTGCTATATCCTATTAGGGCTCTTCCAAGCAGGTGTCTTTATAGCTTGACTTTTTTTGTAGCAACTGAAATTTTTTGTGCGTCTTTAGTGGTACAGTGTAGTAAGGTTTTCCCAGCTTCCATTGTCTCAAGAAACAGATGTGCTTAAACAAATAAAAGGGTTCTTCAGGACCCAGAGAAAGCATTTCTCCTTATAGACGCTGTCATCCATGTTGGACAATCAGGACCTGCTTCCTGTCCCAGCCCAGGAAAGTTTTCAAGTTTTAACTCAAATCTTTTTGTGGTTCCCAAAGGTGGCTGCCGTCCAGTCTTGGACTTGAAGTGCATCAACCACTACGTAATAGCCACACGATTCAAGATGGAATGCCTGCCATCTGTCAACTCATTGATATGTCCAGGGGAGTATCTAACCTTTCTAGATCTTCAAGACACATACCTGCATGTCCTAATTCATCCTGATCACCAATGTTTATTTTGTTTCACCTTCTCATGCATTCACTGCCAGTTCACAGCATTATATTTTAGCATAATATCTGTGCCAAGAATCTTCACAAAGGTCATGGCAGTTCTAGCATCATTTGTTCACTCACAAGGGATTTCTCTGACTCCATATCTAGATGGCCTTCTAATCAAGGCACATTCTGAGAACTTCTGTCTTCACATGTCCATGAATGTGTCAGCATTCTGCACCATCATGGTTGGGTCTTCAGTCTCAAGAAGTACTCTCTGATTCCCTCACAGACCCTGTATTTCTTGGGAATGAGTTTCAACACTTTGCAAGGGAGAGTTTTCTTACTAGAAGATAAGATTCAGATCCCGTTTCTGGAAGTGTCCAGAGCTTTGGCCTGGCCCTCGGAGACAAAAGGGAATTACATGAGTATCCCAGGACATTTGGTGTCTGCTGAGTTTTACATGAGGGAACTTCAACTGGATATCCTAGAAACTGGTCCTGACAGCACTGCCATCTGTCTCATTCCATTACTATATCCCCTTGGATGAGGGAAGACCTACTTGGTGGCTACATCATCCTTATCTGATGCAGGTACTCCCCTTTGTAATACCGGAATGGAGCCTGGACACAGATGCCAGTCTGAGGGGTTGGGATGCAGCCCAAGTTTCCCTGACAACAGAGGGATATTTTACCAGAGAGGGAGCCTCCTGTCAATCAATACCAACTTGGATATTTTATTCTGTCGGTCGGTATACAATTTAGCCCTACTGGCTGTTTTACCGGACCTCTTTACATTAAGCCCTAAGGAAGGTACAAAAAAAAAATACATATTCCAGGGAAGAATTGCTTCCATTTATTAAAAAAGCTAAATAGATTCAGAGATACAAAATATCCTTAGAAAATATTAGTAAGATAAAGATGTACACTACAAGTATCTAAATTAGTATCCACTGTCTGCAAGAAACAAGAAGTTAAATGTGCCAGTCTGATAATATCGTGTGACATACCTACATAACACAACACAGGAAAAATCCTTAGTGTGTAATATAGATGACTCTTCAACTACAACACAATGAAGCTGGAAACTGTGCAAAAAAAGATAAACTGTATCTGAGGTATATAAATACCCCAGATACCACAATATTACACCATTCGTTTATATCAAAGGAAATGGAGACAAGAACCCAAACACAGGAAGGATATATTGAATGGGCAAAAACAACGTAGACTGAGACAAAACCCACACCTGTCTCAGTAATCTCTCAGCTGTTAAACCTTCCCAACAACAGCCAACCTGTGTAGATAAATGGACATGAGCAACATCAGATAATCAGATGTGCAAAAAAGTTGAGTGTTAAAATCATAAATTCTCAAAACAATAGATTAAATGTTTTTAATATTCAGAGATATAAAGAAGTTAACATTTTTCTGTTATTATAAGATAAATTAAGTTCATGGGATGGAATCTAATAAGCTTTTTGTGACCACTGAGACACATACACCATTCACAAGCATCTTTCACTTGATGAGAGCTGTTTTTGTCTAGATATTTTTAGTTGTGTTCGTTATATGTTGTTCCTCACAAGGAATGTATGTTGTATAAATGCAGTGGGATATTTTTGGCAACTGGGGAGCATTTACCTTCATTCTTGCTTGTTTCCTGGAATGGGGTTGATTTGTGCCTATGTGAAATTTTTGTGTTATAGTAGTTTATATTGGGTGAAAGTTTTACTCGTCTTGCTCGTATCATGCATGCAGGAACTGACCTGATATATGTCATCCATGTATGTTTATATGTCCATCTATGTCGGTCTATTGTATGCAGATTGACTCATTATTATATGGGATTTGTTTTGACCTATTGAAATAGGTATGCCCATTAGTATCCCTTTAATTCCTATGAATTTGTATTTATAGTCCATTCATAATGGACTACTTAATAGGGGTTGGGCGAAACCAAAATAGGCGAAAAATGGCACTTCCCACCTAGCGGAACATTTCCTGCAAAAGGTGCAGTTTTTCAGCTTTTTTCACCTACTTCATTATATCAAAAGCAATGGGAAGACTGAATTTGTACACAAAGCATAGCAAATTTTAGTTTGTTTACCACATCCATAGTATAAAAGGGGTCTGAGGATGCCTGTGTTGGTGGAGTCTGGGGAAAGAATTAGTGGAACTGGGAATTTTTTTGGGGGGGTTGTTGACTGGGATTGGTGGGGAAAGCTAATATGGACAATATTCTCTACGGTATCCAACTTCAAGGTTAACCTTTCCAAATCTGAAGCACTTCTATTGCATACCCCGCATTTGATCTCTAGACTATTACGTAGTATGTTCCCCTTCTAGTCGGCCCCTAAGGGTATTAAGTACTTGGGTGTCTGGCTAGCAGCAGGGATTAATGATATATACCAACTGAACTATCCTCCTCTTCTAAAAAACATACAGTTAGACCTATCCAGGTGGATCTCTGTGTATTTTTCTTGGTTGGGCAGAATTAATTCCATCCTGCCCTAGATTTTGTATTTGTTTCAAACGCTTCCTATTAAATTACCGCGGGCCTTCCTTACCCAGCTGTCTCAGATGGTGACTAAATTTGTGTGGGAGGCAAAATGTCCATGACTGAAGTGGTCTATCTTAACCAGACGCAGGGAGGAGGGGGGTCTGGGCATCCCAGACTTCCAGAGATCTTACAAAGAGGCTTTACTTACCTCCTTGATTGACTGGAAGATTAAAGAAGCCTCAAAATCATGGGTCGTCTGGAGAAGCTCTTCCTCCCCAGCATAGATGTCTTGTCAGAAGTCTTTCTACCTCATTCCTCCTGGGATTTGAGACTTAGGACTCACCTAGTAGTGGGGGCTGTACTGGCTGTGTGGGCCCCAGTGCTGTATGATAGGCCCACCCACCACACTCTGCATTGTAGTGACTTCCCAACATGGCGGACTAGAGCTTTACTTCACATTGTGGACTTTATTTCTGTTAATAAGGTGATTTTCGTTCCTGTGCTTCAGGAAACTTACCAACTCTCTCCTCGCGAGATGTGGAAATTTTTTCACATCCGTCATTTTTTGGACTCTCATTCGATCAGGAGTGCATGGGGTAGGGACCTTACCCCCTTTGTGGCCTTCCTTCTCAAGCCTTCGGTATGTGCATCCTTTCTGAGCAGGATGTATAAGATCCTGGGATGTCCTGCATTGCGCACTAAGCCACCGTTTGCATCGGCATGGGAGAAGGAGATGGGTTTGGCTCTCCTGATGGAGGAGTGGGGGAAATTGTGGGGGGGGGCTGCCACCTCATGCTCCATCTCTACGCATCTTCAGGAATCGCATTTAAATATATGTCTCGCTGGTATTACACAAAATGTTTGCATCTACGGATCCCAAGTCCTGGAAGTGCAAACAACATAATGGTACTTTCTCGCACTTATGGTGGTTCTGCCCCCTACTGAGGGAGTATTGGACTAAATGCTTAACCTGCATGGAGCGTAGTCTGGGTGCGCGCCTTGACCGGGACCCTTGGCAGATTGTATTTTATAAAGACCTCCCGCGTCTACCACATATACCTAGACTGCTTTTACTAACTATGTTGAGTCTGGCGAAAGCCTTAATACCTTGCAACTGGAATACCGACGAACCCCCGGCATATGATGAGTGGGTGCATAGAGTGAGAGACGCTGCTATAATGCTACGGATTTCTGTACATCTTAGAGGCGGTGATCCTGATCTGATTACCAACTTCCTACATTCTGGTTTTCCACCATAACTTGTTATTCACAATACGGACTTTCACCATACTCTCAGTCTTACTCTTTACCTTTTCTTCCTACCCCTTCCCTACCAGATGAACCTAGCTGCACAATTATTGTGCAATTCCCTTTCCTCACCCTGTCCTTTTCTTTCTCTTTCCTCTCCTTCGATATCTCTTCTTTCTTTTTCCTTCTCTCCTTTTTTCTGCTCTCCATGTCTCTTTTGCTACCTTACCTTGGTCTTCCAGGTTGTAATATCCGCACTATTTTTTTTTGGGGGGGGTATCTTTGGGCCCTGATGGCTTTGCTTCCAACATATTGTTATGTGCATTGCTAATGGTCCCTTTGTGTTTACTGTTATACTGTTGGCATATACCAATGTACTTTCTCTTTTGTTACTTGTATTGTTATGTGTTTTTCTTAATAAAGTATTTTTCAAAATAAAAAAAATAAAAAAAGAAGGAACTGTGCCTTTCATCAGCAACGTAATGTGCATAGTGTGTGTAGGAAATAAGGGAAGGACTGGAAACAATGGACACATCTGCACTCACATCAAACAACTAGCACAACTGAAATCAAACACCTTGATGCTTAGATCTGCAATGTAAAATCATCCCCCCGAAAATCAAGTACTGCTGCTATCACTATGCCCCTTTTCTGCTCCGCTAAGGACACGTCACATGACAGCTTGCAGTCTTAATAATAATAATAATGATGAATCCTCCTTGCCACCAGCTTAGTGTATACTGTGGAATGGAATCTCCTCAGATGCTGCTAGATTTCATGCCTGCAATTAGTCTCCACCATATTGCCATGTGTGGTAAGCTCACCACACAATGTGCAATTTGTAGACAAACACAAACTGCCACATCCTCTCATCTACAGAATCGCTATCAGCTGGTGGTGGAGGTAACCATGACAGAGGTAGATCACAAAAAGATGTTGCTACACTTCCTGTTCCCAGACTTTAGTGCAAAAAGGTGATGGCAAGCCGGATGTTTCGTTCATCATCATACTTTCAGGTTCTGGCTGGGTTTCTCTATGCTTCCTCCTCTTCAATTTATGCCTTGCCTCTTGGTGCCCTTGGGGAGAAAAAGGGGGTACATCAACAGCAGCTCTCGATTTCTGTTGTGGGGGTTTTGGCTTTAACATGATTCCCATAATTGTCATGGTGTCTGTATTTCATGTGTGTTATGTCAAGGTGCATTCCCTCCTTTCCCCTGTTCACTATCGCTGATCACTGCACTGTGCCCTTGCCAAGAGACAAATAGTGTAATACAAATTAGTGGCTAAAACTCCAATTAGGATCGTTAACAATATCCCAAAGTGTTTTCACAACAACTAGTCCTTTATACAGTTGATAATTTGAGGCAAGAAATATGAGTTCATGTACTAGATGGGTGCAGAGAGGGTGCATCCCCACAAACTCCCAAAAACATCAATGAAACATAGGAACTCACGCACTACCATCATGAGAACAAAGCACTCAAAAAGTAAAAGCAATAATCTTTATTTTGGCATTAAAAGTGTATCTGTGGGGGCGTGTCCTGACTGCTGCAGAGATGGCAGCATAACTCCCATGATCCGACAGACCCACGTTTTTCATGCAGTTTTGAGAGAGGAATTTACTTCATAATTCTTTATGAATGGTTCGAGTACCATGACAAATTGAAAGAACACCAATACCAACTCGAAATCTACCTTAAATGACTATTTTTCAGCAGGACACGCTAACGCGCCAATTGAAGGAACGCCCTCCTCCTCTTCTACCACAGCTCACACCGCGCAAGAGGAAGACACCTCTACAAACTCAGCTTTTGACCAAGCGAACGAGCAAACTGCCATTCCTTGCCCTATCTCAACACTGGGAACTGATGTCCCGATCACAAGATCAGACCTTCATGACTTATCCTCATCCTTGAAATCTGATCTACGAGGGTTAATGGAGGAACTTAAATTAACACTCAAGGCCGAGGTGGCAACGATTAGAGCAGACCTATCCTCTTTTAATCAGCGTGTTCTCTCTTTGGAAGATACGCAATTTACTCTTTCAGAACACGTCAAAACCTTGGAGAATACTGTGCTCTCTCAAAAAGACCATATTTCCCATCTCACGTCTAGACTCAATGATTTAGACAACCGAGGGAGGCGGTGTAATCTTCGGATCCAAAACCTGCCAGAATCGATACAACCTCAAGACCTGAAGGGTACAATAATTGCGTTCTTTAAATCCCTACTGGGGGAAGCCTATACTGGTCCAATACATATTGAGAGGATCCACAGAGCACTCAAAGCTAGAGATAATAACCAGCCTAGAGACATCATCATGTGCTTCTTGCAGTATGAAGTCAAAGACCTTATCATCAGTAAATGTAGAGACTCTGCTCCTCTTCAATGTGGGGGAGTGGAGATCTCTGTATACAATGATGTTATCATGGTGCCAGTGTATTGCTGGCGACATTTTGACAGCATTCCTGATGCCTTCTTATTGGCTATCGTGATATTGCTCAACCCAGTGGTAGCCTTTAAGTACTGAGCCCTGTCACTTCTGCAGGGCCCTTTCGTGGTGTTCCCGTTGCTTAGTGCTTGCTGTCATGATCGTGTGAATCCTGTGTATGACCCGGACTGCCTGACTACTCTGCCTGATTCCGTTCCTGCTCCGTGTACCGACCCGGATTGGCTGACGTTCCTGCTCTGTGTACCGACCCAGCCTGGCTGACGTTCCTGTTCTGTGTATCGACCCAGATTGGCTGACGTTCCTGCTCAGTGTGTCTAGGCCTGGTTCACTACCGCACCCAGTTATCCAGTAGAAGGAACTTTCCGGTGCTCTGTCTAGAGCTTTCTGACCCAGTCGGTTGCCTCTATTGCTGCTCTAGCTGTTCAGCTACTGCGACCCATTTACGCACCTGTGCCTCGTATTTCCATACCTTTGGGTAGTAGTTATTCCCAGTTGCACACTGTACGCTTGGCTTGTTACTGCACTCCTACTGAGGTTGGTCTACTGGGCTCCTCAGCTTGTTTCCACCACCTAACAATAGCCATCAAGCCCGAGCGTCTGTTAACCCTTGTTGCTTGGTGCACCCCGGGTAGGAGCTATTCTTGTTTGCACACTATACGCTTAGCTTGTTACTGCTCCCTTACTGAGGTTGGTCTCCTGGGAGCCTCAGTTGTCTCTACACCTGGCAGTTGCCATCGAGCCAAAGCGTCTGTTAACCCTTGTTGTCCAGTGCTGTTATCCTTGGGGCGCAGTTCTTGCTGGTTCGGTTTGGCGTTACACTGTTCTTCCGGTTACAGTGATCCTGTGCTGTCCGGTAGTCCGTGATTCCATCAGGGCCTCGCTCACCCTTTGTGGCATATTCGCTATTGTGTCACTCTCCAGTAGAGAGTGCTTCTTGGGCCTCACTATTAGGGCCTACCAGCCTCCCAGCCTAATAGCACCTTCACCTCGTTGTCTCACTGATTCACACAAACTGTAACCTGACCTGTGTCAGTAATATATATTTGCTCTCTGATATATGTACTGGACCCGTGTGGGTTAATGTTATTTTGTAACCTGTCCTGTGTCGGTATTACGTGTTAAGATTGCTGGACCCGCGAGGGTTACTTTATTCTGTCTGGTTTCAATAAAACTGTTTTACCAAACTACCTGCCTCTGAGTGTACTGAAAACTGTAACAGATGTATCCCTATACACGCTGCAACAGAGGAGGGAGATCAAAGCCCTGACGGATCATTTAAGATCGCTGCAAATACGGTACCGATGGGGGTTCCCTTTTGCCTTACACACATCCTTCAATGGCAAAACAGCGTCTCTTTATTCGCCAGATGACATCACCGCATTTTGTACCACCTTGGGTATCTCTTTACCCCAAGCGATGCCCCAACTCACTACGCCACCCTCATATAAATCCCAGCGGTGCCTTGAGTGGTCCCCAGGCTCTCCAGCACTGCGCACTAAACATCGGAAATTGGAAGTACCCCAGGCTCCAACTCCTAAGGGTCAAGAAGTATCGACCTGGACCTGAGGACTGTACACCAGGAACTGTTTGGAATACCAGCAAATTATCCGATCTAGGACAGCGCTCTTCCGGAATTCATCTGATGGACTTGTATGGTTCGCCGACAAGGTTCGAGTTGTATTGTTGTTGTTTTGGTAACCCCACTTCTACATCCTGTCACAGTTAGGTACTGGCGATCCACTACAGATAGTTCACAAACTGTATGGTTCATGGACTTACCTAATTCAGAGACTACCTTTTAATGGCAACCCATGGCCTAAGGTTGGGTAAGAATTGGTTAATTATAGCTTGCCATGAAACCCATCTATAGTCTTTTATTGTTCTGCTTTTGCACACACAATTTGCATTCTTGATAATATAAGTGTAAGCGCCGCTTACCTTCCGGCGCTCGTGCAGCCTGTCGGGGTGTGCAACTCACGGGGAGAGAGGACGGTGCGCTCTGGCGTCCATACAGGTGACCGTCCTCCACCTTGCGCCCTCTGGTGGCTCCTGCACATCGGAACCAGGTGCGCGTCTCAGGGAATCCCTGATGACGTCGCGACCTGGTTCTTAAAGGGACAGCACACATCATGCTCCACCTCTAGGGGTGGAGCAATATGTTTAAAAACTGCCTGGACACCACTTCAGTTGCCCGTTCGTGGTGTTCCAGTGCAGTTGCTTCTTGGGCCCTGTGTGTTATTTGGTTTGGATGACTATCCGATCTGGTGTTGACCTGTGGCTCTGTCCGACTACCCGCTCTGTGTATGACCCTTTGTCAGCCAAGCCGGGTCGGTACACAGGAGCAAGAGCAGAAGAATGGTCAGGCAATCCAGGTCGGTACACAGGCAGGAGACAAGACGCAGAGCAGTCAGGCAGGCAAGTCGGTACACTGGGAATCACTGAGCAGAAACAAGCACTGGTACAGGAACACCACGAAAGGGCACCGGAGGGGTGCCAGAGCTCAGTATATAAAGGCCATACTGGGCGGGACAAACACAGAGTAGCCAGTGGGAGCAAAGCACAGTGTAGACTTACAGAAAATAGCTAGGGGAGCACGGGCACCGTGATAGACACACCGCTACGAGTCCTATCAGTTCTCACACATAGAAACTACACCTACACCCAACAGACTTATAGTCACCAAGACCCTTCCACTGTCTCTGTGTGATGTTTCTACAATCATCCCAGTGGGTCATATTCACTTTGGCACTTCTTTGGTGCCTACTTCTACCTTCACCCACTTTCCCCTTCTTGGCCTTTTCTCCCCCCCCCCCTTATCTCGGGATTCCAGAGAGCCAGCCATGCCTGAATGGACATTTCCATTTATACCGCTATGTCTACCTTGAAGATTTTGTCACTCAACACCAAGGGACTGAATACTCCTGAAAAACGATTGCACTTACTACGAGACTGTGTTAAACTTAGATCTGATATAGTATTCCTCCAGGAAACTCATGTTAAATCCCCAATTCACCCCCAACTAGCTTCCAAACAATATCCAACGATGTACTTTGCATCAGCTTCTGAAAAAAAAAAGATGTGTAGGTGTTCTCCTTAGCTCCAACTTACCTTGGACATATTAGATAGAGTGACTGATGAAGATGGTAGATACCTTTTCCTTAAGGGTCAGATTCATAACCAAACATACACTCTGGTTAATGTTTACAGTTCCAATAAAGCTCAAATTTCCTTTCTTACGAAAATCTTAGATAAATTAGACTCCTGGGCAGAAGGACATATCATATGGGGAGGGGATTTTAAAATGGCATTGAACCCGTAGCTAGACACCTCTTCTGGGAATTCCTCCTTTAAATTAACTCACTTGTCTAGACTTAAGAAAAGATTAGCATATGCACAACTTGTCGACTCTTGGAGACTGCTTCATCCATCGGACCGTGATTACACATTCTACTCAAATCCGCACAACTCTTATAGCAGTATAGATTATATCCTGATATCTCAATTTCTTCTCCAATTTCTTACTTCGGCAGATATACACTCGGCTACTTGGTCCAATCACTCGACGGTCACACTTTCTCTCACCTTCCCGAACCAAACCTCCTCTTCTAGGGCCTGGAGACTTAACGAAACTTTGCTACAAGATGGTAACACTAAACATAAGATCACTGCTGCCATAACAGAATATTTTCAGTTCAACTCCACAGGTGACACCACTGTCCAGATTGTATGGGAAGCTCACAAATCTATTTTAAGGGGACTTCTTATCCAATTGGACTCTCAAAAGAAGAAACTAAGTGAGAAATCCTTGAATAGACTTATAAATCGGATCCGAACTCTTGAGGCATCGCACAAACACAGCATCGCAAAGGAAGTAGGTGAGGAACTCAAGAAGCTCAGACTGGAACTTAACAATAGTTTGTGAGAGTCCTTTCAAAAGTCCTATATGTGGAAAAAATACCATGGCTTCTTACACAATGACAAATGTGGAAGAAGTCTTGCTAATCTCATCAAAATTCATTGTAGGATGACCCATGTAGCGAATATTCAAGATCCACAGGGGCAATTAGTTTCCTCCTATCCATATATAGCAAAAATTTTCCTCGACTACTATGAAAACCTATACAATCTTCCAGACTCAACTCAACCCTCTAGTTCTGTTCTATCTGACATAACCTCCTATCTACAACAGGCAAATGTCCCACGGCTACCCTTTGAGATAAGCCGAGAACTTGATCAACCCTTTCGTGAAGCGGAAATTTTGCAAGCCATTCGTAGCCTTCCTTTGGGGAAAAGCCCAGGTCCTGACGGATTCTCCTCAGGATATTATTGTTCATTTGTTCACCTTCTTACTTCTCATCTGACTAATACCTTTAACTCGATCCGAGTAGGAACCCCATTCCCAAAGCATGCATTGGAGGCACATGTGGTTGTTCTTCATAAACCCAACAAAGACTCTACCTTATGTAGAAACTATAGGCCCATCTCTTTGCTCGACATCGATGTCAAACTCTTTACAAAGATTATAGCTAACTGACTCCATTCTCACCTGGCCTCCCTTCTCCATCCAAACCAGGGGGGGTTGTGGCTAGCAGACAAGCTTGTCATAACACAACAGCTGTTATTTCACGCATGCACTCGACACTCAAGAACAATGTGCCCGCCATTCTGTTGAGTACAGATGCAGAAAAGGCTTTTGACCGAGTCAATTGGTCATATCTCAAAGCAGTTCTCTACAACACCGGAATAGGTCCCTCCTTAGTAGATTGCATTATGAGCTTATATACTTCCCCGTCAGCAAGAATCCAGGTCAATGGTACATATTCAGACCCCTTCCCAATAGGTAAAGGAATTTGACAAGGATGCCCATTGTCCCTGATTCTTTTCAAACTGACCCTAGAGCCTATGTTACAATCTGTCCGTACTGACCCTTCCATTAGCGGTATTAAAATAGGACGAGGGGCTTATAAGATCTTGGCGTTTGCCAATGACGTCCTCTTCACATTAACTAAACCAACTTCGTCGCTCCCAAGAGTAATGGAAGCCTTACACTCATACTCTCAAGTGTCTGGGGCAAAGATAAACCTGTCAAAATCCGAAATTTTGAACATTAATATGGCACCACACCAATGTACCCCTCTCCAAAAAAAATTCCCCTTTAAATGGGCGTCCTCTCATATTACCTACCTAGGGGTGAGAATTTCTCCCAGATTAACTGAAATGCCGCAATGTAATGTCCTTTCCCTACTGGACTCTGTAAAATCTGACATCCAGGATGGCGCCCGATAGTAACCTCATGGATAGGTAGGATTAATGTCACAAAAATGATGCTTCTTCCTAAATACCTCTACATCTTCAATACCGTTCTTGTTCATCTTCCCAAATATTTGATCGATGACCTACAGTCGGATATAATTTCTTTTATATGGGCAAGTAACATCCGAGGATATGACACTCCATTCTGGTTAGACCCACAGCTAAAGGAGGTCTGGGTCTTCCAGACTTCTATACCTACTTTCAAGCCTCAGCCATTTCTAAGTTGGTAGATTTCACGACCCAAAGACACAAATGGTGGGTAGATACAATTGGCGAATTCATGACCAAAATAGACCCTTTGCAACTCTTATGGCTTGATAGATTTAAAATTCTGACCGAATGCAAATCTCATCCAGTCTTCGGTCATATTCTGTCCTCCTGGTTTACTCTAAACTCTTCTCATGCGTTCACTCCTTACCCATCCCCTTTGATGTCTATTATCGGTAATCCTGATTTTCCTGCTGGCCTCCTCCCTTCCTCATTACTAGCATGGAAGAGTGGTGGTTGTGATACTCTGGGATTTCTTCTGAGTCTGCTACAACCCATCACTAAAACTATGCTTCAATCCCATTTGGGCACTACACAAATTTCATGGTGGACTTTCTTTCAAATTAGGAACTGGATTCAACGGTATTCTATGAGTCCACTACCTCCCCGAGATCTAACAGAGTTCGAAATCTTCCTTACGTCTCCCATATCTAAGAGACTTTCCTTATCATTCATGTACAATCTACTGACTGATGTTCCAAACTCTCTACTTTCTTTCATTGTGGGAGAATGAGCTTTCTCGATTGCTAGATATGTCAATATGGACAGTAATCTTCAAAACTAACTTCAAATTCTCTAGGTCTTCCAAACTTAGGGAAATGAACTATGAACTTTTCTCTAGATGGTACCTTACTCATCTCAAACTATTCAGGATCTATCCGACATCGTTGCCAATTTGTTGGCGATACTGCGCAAACATTGGTTCAATGCTGCACATTTGGTGGACCTGTCTGCTAATTACACACTATTGAGAGGGAGTGAGATCGCTGATCTTTCAAAAACTTAACCTGTCTGTTCCTTTGGACCCTCTGATTTTTCTCTTCTCATACTTTCCTAGCTACACAATGGACACACTCAGAAAATACAAGAAGATCTTGATTCCTCTCCTTACTGAAGCCAGGGCTATTATACCATGCATGTGGAAAACCCAAGCTGTCCCCACAACTCAAATGTGGCTTCAACGGGTAGATTCTTTACTCGTTATAGAGCGATGCCATGTGGTAGCTACCAATACTAAACAGGCATACAATCACGATTGGAGGCAATGGCTGTCCCTATCTGGCTCTGATCCTTTGCCTTCCATTTGTTCAAATAGCTAATGGGGAATGTTTTGGTTTGTGATTCAGTCTGGTTGAACTGATTTTCCTGAGGATCGGATCTCTTTCCCTTGTTGTTGAGTCCACTTCTTGATACTTGGTCCAATATCCTGATACACCTCATTCTTGTTTTGAGACATAGGCATGGCCCTCTGGTCTCCCGACCTCTTCTTTTCTTTCCCCTCTCACTCCCAATCTGTCCCACCCTCCGCCCTCTTCACAATTTTTTATTTTTTTCCTTTATTGCTTTCTCTTATAGCTTTTATTCCATTCCTTCTATTTCTATTTCTTGAACTCATTCTTTCATTTGCTTGTTTATACTGCCTATTACACTCCTGAGGTTAACAAATACATCTTCTTGATACTGACACACACCTTCCGCACATGCCCAATTAGTCGGAGGTTTATTCTTTGTTCCTTAGGACGCATACCCTGGGTAGTTTAATTTTAGAACTCAAAATTATCTACTATGACATTAAACAGTCCCATAATATAACACTTCCCTGTCTTGCATGATGATCACTGCTGTTTACATGTCTGTTAAGACTCCATATTGCGCTATTGTGTTTATCTTCCTTTGGAGTGGAAACATTTTCCTTATGTTCAATGCCATTGTTACGATTCTTCCTGTACTGTTTTTATGACTCATGTACTGTACTTTTTCATTCAGTAAAGTATTTAAAAAAAAAAAAAAAGTGTATCTGTATCTGTACCAGTCTGGAGATAATGAGTAAGCATAATATACACAAAACGCGTAGATCTATTCAGTGTGCTCTTTATCATCTAGCTATGTGCCTTACCTTCTGCTAGTCTCTCATCAATTCTGTGTATGGTCTGAAGATACAGGTACACTTTTAATGCCAAAATAAAGATTATTGCTTTTACTTTTTGAGTTCTTTGTTCTCATGATGGTAGTGTGTGAGCTCCTATGTTTCAAGAGAAAAATAGTCCCATAATCATGACCTCAGGTAGGGGAGGGGAAAGGTGGCCTCTTTCTTCCTCTCCACAATCCCCTTCACTGGCTGAGCAGAGGATGATGATGCTGCTGCCACCTCAGAATCAGCACTAGAACTAGGACCTGGAGTTTTGGTGGCAAGTGGATCCTGTCTTAGTCCCACATCACAACTACTGCTGGACCCCATTCCACAGTGGCCACGGTGGTCTGTGGCACACTAGCCAGCTCCTATTCAGCCTGCTGCCAACTCAAAATCAGAAACAGGAATAACAGCAGCAGCAAACTCAGCAAATTCTGCAATCTCACTGCTAGTAGTGGTGACAATGTACATTCCTATTTGCACATCTGTCTCCCATTCCTTCTCACTTTCTGCTAAAAAGGCCATTAATCACCACCACCACCTTGCTGCTGCTTCTCCTCTGTTAGTGTATCACTGGTTGGTGATGATGACAGATGTAACAGAGGGTCCCCTACTGTCATACTTGCCATCTCTATAGGTGAAAAAGGCAGACTGGCAGCACTAGCAGCAGGCATTGACAGCTGATCTGTGCTGATCGTAATACTGCTGCTATCCAGTTCTGCCTTCCTTATCATCAGGTCCCAGAGTCATAATGCCAGAAGAAGGGTAATCATAGGGTCAGGGGCATGTTGTGGGCTCCTTGGCCACTAGTCTGGCTACTCCGCATCACTTCACCTTCCACATCAGCAAAAGGATCTACAGTGGTAACACTTGTCCCACCACCAGCTGCTTCACTATCATCACCTTTACCATCATCAACCCCTCCCTCACCCCCAACACTCTTTAGCTGCTGTGTAGGACTGCTTGGGGATGACAAGTGTGACTTAGAGTATCCCCGCTGTCACACTTGCCATCATATCCTCCTCCTCCTCTTGTGTATCAGAAGGCACACTGGTAACAGCAGGCACAGGTAGCTGACCTGTGCTGCTCACACTGGTAAGCACTTCTTCATGTGCCTTTACTGAAAATGACACAAATTTCCCCCAGATCTTATCCTCTTTAATTCCTTTGAATTGGTATTATGGTCCATTCAGAATGGACTACTTACTCCTATATTTTATATATTTTTGTCAAGGGACGATAATAAATATCATGTCGAGTATCTTATCCATTTTAGTTTTGGAGTTAAATTAAAGGGATGCTTCTGAATGTGATAGTAACTATTCCTTTGGCTATTTTAGATAATCATTAGGTTATTTACATTGTAGAAACTATATATTTTCATGTGATCGAAAAATATCATGATAGGTGCTTATCCATCTTAGTTTGAGAGTCTTGTAAAACATCCCTTTACTTAGTATATTTAAGTTTGAGAGTATTGAAATTGCCAATATGATGCATTTCTATTTTATTACTTAACCTCATGTATTATTTCCTGTCATTGGATGACATAAATAGTTTTTTATTGGAATCTCGAGAGTTAAATTAAAGGGATGTTTCTGATTATGACTGAAAACTTCATGAGGGGATTTATAGTGCGAGTGAAATGGACATTCATTTTACTACTATAAATCCCTGAGGAAGGAGTGAGTTTGCACTCCGAAATGCATAGGAGTTTGTTTGTTACTATACATTCATCAAGGAGACACTGATCTTCTGTTTAATATTGCATCAGATGCTAATATAGCAAACCCTTGACCAAAAATATCCAGCAGATCTGCTAGCGGGTAAAGGCCATAAAGGACCCTGCAATATATCTTGACCACACAGAACAGGTTGAAGGACTGCTTAGAGCTCCCATACAAGTCCGTTGATATCATCCCATTTGAAGCATAGGTGGAGTAGTATGGGTCCGGTATCAGCCAGTGGCAGTGGTCAAGTGTGTGTGTCACAGACTGTCAGTAATGATACAAGAAACAAGTACAGTAATTGAACTCCACCTGTATTAAATATGCACAAGTAAAATGAAATAGCAAAAGCAGACAAAGCCCTCCGAGTGAGAGTGAACCCAGAACCAGAGCAAGAGGTTCCTACCAGAAATAGGAGACTGCTCAGGGGGGTCTCAAAATGAAGGTTGCTGAGTGCTGCACCATTACAGGCGATATGACCCAGCCAAATACTAGGACAGGAACAGGAAGCGAGTACTGGGATTATGACCCAGCCAATAACTAGTACAAGACCAGGTAACGACAGTGCCAAAAGGCAAACAGAGTATACTAGGCCAGAGCCGCAGGTCAGTCACAGAGTGGGAAGTCTGACTAAAGCCAGGGGTCTCACAAGAAGCAGGTGGTCAGCACCAGAGTGGGTAGTCAGACTATAGCCAGGGGTCATACACAGAGCGGGTAGTCAGCCAGAGCCACAGGTCAGTATCAGAGTGGGTATTCACACTATAGCCAGGAGTAAGGAAACTGGAGCAAACTGAAGCCAAGCCAAAGATCAAATCAGAATCAGAGGACACAAAAAACTGCTGCACTGCACACCACGTAAGGGCTACTGAGATGATGTCCAGGCAGATTAAATAGGAGATCCGGCAGGGAGGTGGAACACATGATAGCCTGCTTCTACTTAAAAAGCGGAGAGCACGTCACTGGACTGCTGCCAACTGACGCGCACCCACAGAGGACCACGGGATGCGGAAGCCACCCCATCCATAGACGCAGCGTGAACCGCCGCGAGGGGACAAGGATGCGGCCGGCTGTCCCGCTGCCGGCCGACAGGTAAGTCACGTTATGACAGTGTGAGAATATACTAAGAATATTGTGCAGTGAGGAGGTTGTGACACACGTTGGTCATTCTGATCCAATATCATTCATAAGTGGAAGTATAACAATCTTTTAATTTGGTTCCATTATTACTAACTAGTTGAACAGCCCGTAACACGGGCCCTCAGTGCCTCAGGCAGCCGGTCGCGGGGCAGTCACGCGCAGTAGAGACTGCCCGTGCCACGGCTGATACAGAGCTGGATGCTCCTTCAGAGCGCCCAGCTCTATCAGCCGCGGCGCGGGCAGTCTCTACAGCGCATGACTGCCGCACGCACAGCAGTGTCTACTGCTCATGTCGGGCGTTACACACGATTTAGCGAATTATTATATAGGATTGGAAGCGTCTCCTGAAGTGATGTATGATCCGCCAGGATGAAAGTTTTATACATTTATTGATTATACATAGGTCCTGGTACCGGGTGAAAATTGTATTTTGTGTCCAGTTTTTGTGTTTATTTTGTGTTTTATATTTAATTTTCCTTATTTATTTATCAGGTTTTGTGTGGAGCAGCATACGCTGGGTGGTCATGATTTCTTTCTCCCGATCCTCAGCGCTGGTGCCCTGTTGCAGTTTTGCAATTTCATATTTCTTTTTATATTTGATTTTAGGGAGAAATTATTTTGTATTCAGAATCTATGTTTTTAATACTCTTCTCTTTTGTATTGCACATATGATTATCTGATGTTGCTCATGTCTGTTTATCTGCACAGTTTGGCTATTGTTGGTAAGGTTTAACACTTGAGAGGTTACTGAGACAAATGTAGGTGTTGTTCTCAGTCAATATATCCTTCCTTCCTGTGTTTTGGTTCTTGGTACCATTTTCTTTTATATAAATGAAAGGTGTAATATTGTGGTATATGGGGCATTTATATACCTTAGATACATTTTATCTTTTTTGTACCGTTTCAGATTTCTTTGCATTTTAGTTGAAGCGTCATCTATAGTACACATTTTTCCCCTCAATGTTTTCCCTGTGTTTTATTATGTGGGTCTGTCACACGATATTATCTGGCTGAGACATTTAGCTTCTTGTTTCTTGCAGTCAGTGGATACTAATTTAGGCACTTGTATTGTACATCACATATTTATCTCACTAACATTTTCTCTGGATATTTTGTATCTCTGAATAAATTGATGTTTTTAATAAATGGAAGTAATTCTTGCCTCGAGTATGTATTTATTTATCCATCTTTGATTATTTTGAATATTGCTGAATTACAAGCCTTGTCTTTTAAAGGGATAGTAATACTTAAAATGTAAAAAAATATATGTTGTAGGGTTCATCCCCATGAGTAAAACAAGAGTACTCCCACTGCTGAAAGGTGTTTCATTCAAAAGTTATTCATTTTCTAAGTTGAATTTTTTAGGTGCAATATCACAGTGGCCTGAAATTGTACAGTGGCGCTGTTGCTACACCATCCTATGGAGATTTATGGTCCCGGGACCCGAGCTGTCCATAGGATCATGTAGCAACAGCGCCACTGTACAATTTAAGGCCACTGTGATACTGCACCTAAAAAATTCAACTTTGAAAATTAATAACTTTTGAATGAAACACCTTTCAGCAGTGGGAGTACTCTTGTTTTACTCAGGGGGATAAATCCTACAACATATTATTTTTTACATTTTAAGTATTATTATCCCTTTAAGCCTCATTTTCTGGTGTTTCACCAGAACAAGGTGGTGGTTTCTTACCTAATGTACTTTCTGATTTTAACGTAAACCAAGAAATTGTCCTTCCTTACTTTTGTCCTGACCCTTTCACCAAACAGGAAAAGGATCTTCACCTGTTGGATGCGGTTTAGTGCCTTAAGTATTATGTGCATCGCACACAGCCTTTCCGAAAGGCAGACTTTTTCTTTGTCATTTATTACCGGGTCAGCCTGCATCCAAAGTCACTGTTTCTTGGATCAAGGCCAACATATGACAAGAGTATGTAATCAAGAGGAAACCTGTTCCTTTCAGAGTCAGAGTGCATTGAGCACTCCACCAGGTCTGTGAGTGCCTCTTTTGGCCTACAAGAAACAGTCCTCTACTGGACAGCTGTGCAAGGTGGCAACATAGTTTTCCTTGAATACATTAACAAAACACTACAGTGTCAATGTTTTGCTCTTAGCTAGGGATGGGTGAAAATTTTTGCCTCAAACTGAAATCGGCAAAAAATAGCACTTTCCACTTGGCGAAAAATTGCAGATTTTCCGCTTTTTTCACCTAGCTCATTCCATTGAAATCAATGGGAACATGGAAGTTATACACAACACATAGCAAATATTGTATTTCCCAAAGGCATAGTATAAAAGGGGTATGAGGGTGCCTGTGTTGGTGGGGTGTGGGGAAATAATCAGTTGAACAGGGGATGATTTTTGTGGGTGGGGTTGTTTACTGGGATTGGGGGGCAGTTAATAAAAAATAAATCCTAAATAAAATAGAAACCATAAGACATGGTATAAAGGGGTCTGAGAAGGGTGCCTGTGTTGGTGAATGAATGTATCATTTGAACAGGGAATTTGTTTTGGGGGGGTTTCTTGACTGCTATTTGGGGGGACAGTTAATAAAAAATAAATAAATAAAACAAGAGATTTGTATTTAAAGTGATAGAGACAGGGTGGACTGATACTTAATAGAGTATTTTGTAGAGGATGATTTGTTTGATTTGTTGTTAGAGGCCTTTGTTGGACTTAGACTTATTAGAAGTCCAAACCCTGAAGAGACATTGATTTGTAGGACTTAAGCTTGTTTGGCACAAGCCCAAAGAAAACATTGATTTTAGGACTTAGGATTGTTAGAAACAAACCCCCCCAAAATTGTTTATTTTTTGTAGGACTATGTTTTTTTTTTGTTTGTTTTTTTCAAAGCCCTGAGAAAAAAATAAAAATAAAAATAATGCCAGCAGGTCATGTTGGCCAGTGGCCACTGTCAAATGTCCTCCTGAGTCCTGAGTTGCATCTGCTGTTCGTACTGCTGCTGCTGAGTTGTTTAAGCAGCAGGATGATTAGGCAGTTGAAAGGGAATGGGTCCAGGGTTGCATCTGAGGCAGTAGCAGCACAATAAGTAGGCCCAGTCTATGTAGAGAAAAGAACAAGTTGGCCAATAATTTTTCTCCACCTGCCCCTCCTCCAAAATCATGGGTGTGTTGTTATTGGAATATACATTTTTCTCTTGAGAGCAGGACTTGTGACTCTCATCCGCAACTGCAAGGTGCACAGTATGTGTGGTAAATAACATCTGGGGGAACAACTGTATCCAAACACCATGACACCAGTGGTTCCAGCTCCGGCAACTCAGTTGTCTCCGTTACGCCCATGGGGGCTATTCGCTCTAGCTCTGGCAGTCTACTCGCTCTGCTCATACGCCTGTGGGGGCTACCATTCAAGTACAGCAGGCTGGTTGGCAGGTTTCTCTTTGCTGGACAGTTTCTTCAGCATTACAGACTGTTGGTGTTGAGTCTTCTCCACCATTCTCCACCTTTTACACCTTGGGCGTGCCAGACAAGACAACTGAGACAGACTGATTATTCCATTAACCCTTTGTATATCAGTACTCAGTGCCTGTCAATTGCCAGTACTCTGTTCTAAATTATTGTATACTGTGCATACTATTGCCTTTCTGCTATTATGCAGTGCTACCCATAGGGGGCGTTCTCTGTCATTTATTTTGTTCTTAATAAAATTGCATTTTATTTTCACCTACTGGTCTGAGTGTCTTGAAAACCGTGACACGTGTGGTCAGTGCACCACACAGTGTGCAATGGGTAGAGAAGAACTGCCATATCCTAACATCAACAGACTGGCTATCATTTGGCGGGGGAGGTAACGCTGAACGAGATGGACTGGCAGGAGATGTACTTGTTACCCTACAGGAAGAAGGTGATGTTGATGGCGAGCTAGTTGTTTCGGTCATCATAGAACTTCCAGTGTCTATCTGGGTTTCTTTATTCTTCCTCCTATTTGATCTCCACCTTGCCTCTTGGTGCCATTCTGGAGAGTTAGGTGGTACAGTAACAGCTGTGCTCGATTTCTGTAAAGGGTGTTTGGCTTTAACATGTTTGACATAAATGTCATGGTGTCTGTGTTTCATGTGTGTTATCAGGGAGATTGTGCCTAGGTGTGTTCCCTCCTTTCCCCTTTTTACTAACTTGTCACAAATTTTGCACTGTACAGTTATTGATGATGACTGCGTTGTGCCTGCTGGAAGAGAATAATAGTCCCACACCCATGACTTCTGGGGGGAGCGATAGGGAAAGGGTGGAGAAGAATGGCCTCTTTCTTCTTGTCCTCCACATTCCCCTTCACTTTCTGTAGCGGTGGATAATGTTGCTGCTACTGCCTCAGATTTAGAACTGCAACTAGGACCAGGAGTATTGCTGGCGCTGGCAAGTGGAACCTGTCCTAGTCCTGCATCACTTGTGACCCCATTCCCACTGTGTCCACGGTGGTCTGTGGCACATTAGCTTGCTCCTCAGCATCCTGCTGCCCTTTCATCTCAGCAGCAGCAGGAATTAGAGCAGTTGCAAATTCCGCAAATTCCAAAAGCTGATTGCTAGTGGTGGTGGTGGTGCTGCCCATCCTCATCCCTGTCTCCCATTCCTTCTAATTTTCTGATGAAAAGGCCATCAGTGTCTCTTCCAGCCCAGTTTCTCCAATACCACCACCACCACCACTAGCCCCTACGTGCTACGGCTCTATTACAGACATCTCCCTGCTGCTTGGAGGAGGTGACGAGCAAAGTGACAGACGGTCCCCTGCCGTCACACTTGGCATCATCTTCTCCTTCCCCCCTGAGCATTACAAGACACACTAGCAGCTTCAGCACTGGTGGCAGCAGCTTCAACACTGGAGGCAGAAGGTTCAGTACTGGAAGCAGGCACCGCACTAGTTTCAACAGGGGCAGCAACGGTGTCAGCAGAGGCAGCTGCCTGTGCCTGCTTTCACTAGTACTACCCTTTTCCCATTCCCTTTTCTCCCTCCCTTCCCATTGTCTTTTTCCATCCTTCCCATTCCCTTTTCTCCCTCCCTTCCCAGTAAATTCCCCAAGATCCCTTGGAGTGATTTAGGGGGTCTGGACAGCATTGGTTCAGTACTGGTCCCTTCCTCCTCCTCTTCAGACTCAGTGGACACATAAGGGTCCTTCCAGCTCCTCCACTGATTATTTTTCACCCTGCTTATAGTGATAGCAGTCACTATGAGTCTTTCCTGCCTCAATTTTGAAAAAATATCACAGTAGAATAGCACAGCTCTCTTGTGTCTGCCTTTCGCGAATATGTCACGAAAATGCGGAAATGCGAAAACAACGTAAATCAATGGGCAGAAACTTTCTAGCCATTGAAAAAATGGCGAAAGATTTTGGCCAATGGGCTAAAGATGTGAAATTTTTAAGCGCTAGAGTTAAAGCGGATTTTCCAGCGAAAAAGTGGATAACAAAGTATTTTTCACAAAATTTCTCGCAGGAATATGGCGGCAACTTTTGCCCATCGCTACTCTTAGATGAGACCAGTTTGGCCTGAACATCCTCTGGTGGCTAATCCTGTGTAAGGACTCTTTTTCTTTTATTATGTTCAGTAGTTTGAGCCCTGTTTGCTCTTATTTGGTTCTTTGTTATGTTACCTAGGTGACCGTTGACACCTGAGGTTACATGATGCCAATTTAGTCCCATAGAACACTGGTATTTTCTGGGCAGAATTTTTTCCTTCTTGAAATCTTTATAGGTGTTTTGATATATCCCCATGGTTCCTGTGTTACATATTGAATGTAAGAGAAAAAAAGATTTTAGTCCATATGGAACTCACAGGATTAAAAAAAAAAACCCGTGTTTCCTTCCCTGGGTAGAAGAGTCCTCTTGGGGTCTTTGTTCAGGGTGTTCCCTTCTTCCTGTTTTGGCACTTTCTCTGTGCCACTTTGCTATAAGCGAGTATGGATAGGTGGGAGGCTTTGAACTCAATGACCCTGTCTGTTAAGTGTTCTGCCCTTTAGAGGAGGGTGGCTCAGCCGCATGGTTCCTTTGTTCTATATGGACTAAAAGAAAACAATCTAATGGTAAGATCTAAAATTCTTTTTATAAATAACTTAAAAATATGATGATTAAACTATGCCCGCTTTTAAGACTGCTGGAGATGAGAGAACTGAATGCAGAAGTTCATAGTAATATATTTATCATGGTACTCGTGATTCCGCTTGTCTGTGATTCTGTCCAGTGGTTCATGGTCTATGCCAATCAAGTCATGGGTCTATGACTCAGCTCTTTGAAAGCAGGTCTCTCCCTGACCCTGGTACCGATCACTTGTAGCAGCATTTTCGCAGGGTCTGTGTGACTCCATTAAGGATGAGACGGCAACTCGTGAGCTGCCGGAGGATCTGAACGAATTGATTACCTTCACAATTTTGATTGTGAACAGTGATACTGTCCGGAGACAGACAGAAGCCCGGAGGTGATACCCAAACCGAGGACCAGAATGGGACCACAGGCAGGAGAGGCACACAGGTGATGTAGGCCAACCAGGCCGGTACACCGAGCAGGAATGTCAGCCAATCCGAGTCAGTAAACAGATCAGGAACGTCAGCCAGGCCGGGTCGGTACACAGAGCAGGAACGTCAGCCAATCCGAGTCGGTACACAGAGCAGAAACGTCAGCCGGGCCGGGTCGGTACACAGAGCAGGAATGTCAGCCAATCCAAGTTGGTACAAAGAGCAGGAACGTCAGCCGGGTTGGGTCGGTACACAGAGCAGGAACAAATACAGCAGAGTAGTCAGGCAGTCCAGGTCGGTACACAGGCAGGAACGGATACAGCAGAGTAGTCAGGCAGTACGGGTCGGTACACAGAGATCACACGAGAACTTGAACAAGACGTTGTTAACGGAAACACCATGAAAGGGCACCGGAGACGTGACAAGGCCCAGTATTTTAGGACAAAGTCACTCCAGCCAATAAGTGTCAGCAGTAAACAAAGACTGACAGAATGTTGCCAGCATAGCACGGGCACCGTGATACCCTGCCCTTTACTTTGGAGTTGACGCGTCTGAGTCAGGAGTAGGCGCCCAGCTCTCGGCTCCTGGCAAACCTTTACTGCCGTGCAGGTATTTTTCCAAAAAATTATCTATGGCACAGAGTCTCTACGATATTGGTGATCGAGAACTCCTGGCTATCATTCTCGTACTTCAAGAATGGCATTACCTCCTGGAGGGGACAAGTTCCCCGATACTAATTCTCACAGGCCACACGAACCTAACATATCTATCTGAGGCCAAGAGGTTGTCCCCCAGACAGGCCAGATGGGCGATTTTCCTTTCTAGGTTCAATTATGTGGTCTTGTATCTTCCTGGTACTAAGAATGTCAGAGTGGACGCTCTCTCTCTGCAATTTGGGCCAGATCCCGAGGTGGATAGTCCTCCGGTGCCTATCATTACTTCCGATTAGTGATGAGCGAGCATGCTCGGCCGAAGCTCGGTTCGGCTCGAGCATCGCTCTGCTCGGCACATGGCGGTACTCGTACGAGTACCGCATGTGCTCGCCCGCCATGTTCGGGTCTCCTCCCCGCACGTTTCGCGGCTGCTGCGCAGCCAATAAACGTGCGGGGAGGCTCTGACATCAGTGTAATGCCAGCAGCCATGTTGGCTGCTGGCATTACACTGATTGGCTGGCCAGAACCCGTGATCGGATGCTGTATAGCACCCGACCAGCGAGTTCGGCTCAGTCTTAGCCAGGGAGAGATGAGGATAGGAAGGGAAAGTCAGTGTAGGCAGAAAAAAAGTTTTGGAACACTATATCAAGACCCAAAAGTCCTTTTTAGGACTGTTGTGTGTGGGGGCAGCATTTATATTTTGTTTGGGGGGGGCACAATTTCATTTTTTTTTGTGGGGGGGGGATATTTAGGTGACATTGTACTAGGTGCACAGGGACAAATATTGTACAATGCAGCGACAAAAAGGGCCATTTTAAACGTGTGCCTAGCCATAGATTATTGTCACATTCTGTTTAGTGTGCAAATTGACAAATTAACGTCACATATTCCGTTCACTGTGCCTAGCCGCAGATTAGCGTCACATTCTGTTTAGTGTGTCTAGCCGCAGATTATTTTCACATTCTGTTTAGTGTGCAAATTTCAAAAATAAACGTCACATATTCCGTTCACTGTGCCTAGCCGCAGATTAGCGTCACATTCTGTTTAGTGTGCCTAGCTGCAGATTAGCGTCACATTCTGTTTAGTGTGCAAATTTTCAAATTAACGTCACATATTCTGTTCACTGAAAATAGCCGCAGATTAGCGTCACATTTTGTTTAGTGTGCCTAGCCGCAGATTATTTTCACATTCTGTTTAGTGTGCAAATTTCAAAAATAAACGTCACATATTCCGTTCACTGTGCCTAGCCGCAGATTAGCGTCACATTCTGTTTAGTGTGCAAATTTCAAAAATAAACGTCACATATTCCGTTCACTGTGCCTAACCGCAGATTAGCGTCACATTCTGTTTAGTGTGCCTAGCCGCAGATTATTTTCACATTCTGTTTAGTGTGCAAATTTCAAAAATAAACGTCACATATTCCGTTCACTGTGCCTAGCCGCAGATTAGCGTCACATTCTGTTTAGTGTGCCTAGCCGCAGATTAGCGTCACATTCTGTTTAGTGTGCAAATTTCATAAATAAACGTCACATATTCCGTTCACTGTGCCTAGCCGCAGATTAGCGTCACATTCTGTTTAGTGTGCCTAGCCGCAGATTATTTTCACATTCTGTTTAGTGTACAAATTTCAAAAATAAAAGTCACATATTCCGTTCACTGTGCCTAGCCGCAGATTAGCGTCACATTCTGTTTAGTGTGCAAATTTCAAAAATAAACGTCACATATTCCGTTCACTGTGCCTAGCCGCAGATTAGCGTCACATTCTGTTTAGTGTGCCTAGCCGCAGATTATTTTCACATTCTGTTTAGTGTGCAAATTTCAAAAATAAACGTCACATATTCCGTTCACTGTGCCTAGCCGCAGATTAGCGTCACATTCTGTTTAGTGTGCAAATTTCAAAAATAAACGTCACATATTCCGTTCACTGTGCCTAGCCGCAGATTAGCGTCACATTCTGTTTAGTGTGCAAATTTCAAAAATAAACGTCACATATTCCGTTCACTGTGCCTAGCCGCAGATTAGCGTCACATTCTGTTTAGTGTGCCTAGCCGCAGATTAGCGTCACATTCTGTTTAGTGTGCAAATTTCATAAATAAACGTCACATATTCCGTTCACTGTGCCTAGCCGCAGATTAGCGTCACATTCTGTTTAGTGTGCCTAGCCGCAGATTATTTTCACATTCTGTTTAGTGTGCAAATTTCAAAAATAAACGTCACATATTCCGTTCACTGTGCCTAGCCGCAGATTAGCGTCACATTCTGTTTAGTGTGCAAATTTCATAAATAAACGTCACATATTCCGTTCACTGTGCCTAGCCGCAGATTAGCAGCACATTCTGTTTAGTGTGCAAAGTTGCAGATTAGCAGCACATTCTGTTTAGTGTGCAAAGTTGCAGAATAGCAGCACATTCTGTTTAGTGTGCAAAGTTTAAAAAATAAACGTCACATATTCCGTTCACTGTGACTAGCCGCAGATTAGCGTCACATTCTGTTTAGTGTGCAAATTTAAAAAATAAACGTCACATATTCCGTTCACTGTGCCTAGCCGCAGATTAGCGTCACATTCTGTTTAGTGTGCCTAGCCGCAGATTAGCGTCACATTCTGTTTAGTGTGCTTAGCCGCAGATTAGCGTCACATTCTGTTTAGTGTGCTTAGCCGCAGATTAGCGGCACATATTCCGTTTAATATGAAGAAGGCGGGTAAAAAGGGACGGGGAAGTGGACGTGATCCTGAGAGTTCAGGGCGCGGGTCAGGACGCGTAGAAACTGTGCCTGGTGCCAGAGCACAAGACAGAAAGACATCCACCATACCTAGCTTCATGTCTCAGTTTACAGGGCGTCGCAGGACATCACTCTCGAGGTCAGACCACTGTGAACAGGTGGTCGGTTGGATTTCAGCTGATACTGCTTCCAGTCAGTTAAGCACCACCCTGTCTTCCACCAAGTCCACTCTCAGTAGCCAAGAGTCTGGTCAACATAATCCTCACCCTGATCATCTTTCCTCCCACCATAGAGGGTCTGGCCAAAGAAGTGATCCCACACTGGGATATAGTGAGGAGCTCTTCTCATCACCAATCCTTCATTTGAACCTCTCTCCAAGCACGCTTGCAGAGGAACATGAGATCTTGTGCCCTGATTCACAACCTCTAGAGGGTACCCAATCACAAGAAGATGACAGAGGGGAACGGCATTTAAGGTCAAAGGAAGTGGATGATGATGATGATGAGACACAGTTGCCATCAAATCAACCACTATTACTGTCTCAAGACCTTGATGAGGAGGATGATACACAGTTGTCAATGACTGAGTATGTGGTGGGATCAAGAAATGAGGAGGATGATCAGAGTGAGGAAGTGGAGGAGGACTTGGTGGACGATGAGGTCACTGACCCCACCTGGGAAGGTGGAGAGCCGAGCGATGACAGCAGTCCTGAGGGTGAGCCATCTGCAGCACCGCAACAGGCTGGAAGAGGCAGTGGTGTGGCTAAAGAAAGAAGGCGGACCGCACCAAACCGGCCCGCAAATGTTCCACGGAGCACCCCCTTGCGTAAATCTCCCTTGCCAAGGGCTAGGTGTTCTGCGGTATGGCGTTTTTTTAAGGAAAGTGCGGACGACAAAAAAATTGTAGTTTGCAACCTGTGCCACACCAGAATGAGCCGAGGCATGAACACTAGAAACCTCACCACCACCAGCATGATCCGACACATGGCATCCAAGCACCGTAATAAGTGGGAGGAACGCCAGGATCGCCAATCTGTGTCTGCAGGCCACACCACTGCCTCCTCTTCCCCTGTTTTCGGTGCCGGCCAATCGCCTGTCGAAGGCGCAGGCCCGCATACCTCCCGCCCTGCACCTGTACCATCTGAAGCACCATCAGTGACCACATCCACTTCCCTGTCCCAGCGCAGCGTCCAAATGTCGTTACCCCAGGCATTTGAGCGCAAGCGAAAATACCCAGCCACCCACCCACAGGCCATAGCACTAACCTCACACCTTTCAAAATTACTGGCCATCGAAATGCTGCCATTTAGGCTTGTGGAGACTGAGTCCTTCCGCAGCCTGATGGCAGCAGCTGTCCCTCGGTACGCAGTCCCCAGCCGCCACTACTTTTCCCGGTGTGCCGTCCCCGCCTTACACCACCATGTGTCCCGTAACATCACCCGTGCCCTGACCAACGCAGTTACTGGGAAGGTCCACTTAATGACTGACACATGGACAAGTGCTTGTGGCCAGGGACGCTACATTTCCCTGACGGCACACTGGGTGAATGTCGTGGAGGCTGGGAGTGACTCGGACCCTGGGATGGCACAGGTGCTACCCACGCCGAGGATTGCGGGCCCTACCTCCATCAGGGTTTCCGCCAGCACCTACATTATTGGCTCCTCCTCCTCCGTTTCCACCTCCGAATTCTCTGCGCGCAGCGTCACTCACCCATCAGCCGGTAGCTGGAAGCAGTGTAGCAGTGCAATGGGGAAGCGTCAACAGGCCGTGCTGAAGCTGATCTGCCTTGGGGACAAACAGCACACGGCCTCAGAGCTGTTGCAGGGGATTAGTCACCAGACCGAGCAGTGGTTCTCGCCACTCAACCTGCAACCAGGCATGGTTGTGTGTGATAATGGGCGTAACTTGGTGGCGGCTTTGGAGCTCGGCAAGCTCACACACGTACCATGCCTAGCGCATGTATTTAATTTAGTGGTTCAGCGATTTCTAAAAACCTACCCCAATTTGCATGATCTCTTGACCAAGGTGCGCCGCGTGTGTGCACATTTCCGTAAGTCATCTACAGCTTCAGCCGGCCCGTTGAAGCTGCAGCAGCGCTTACAATTGCCAGCTCACCGGCTGCTGTGTGACATGAGCACGCGCTGGAACTCCACCTTCCACATGTTGGCCCGGCTTTGTGAGCAGCAGAGGGCAGTAGTGGAGTACCAGCTGTTACACGGTCGTCGCCTCTCCGTTCAACTTCCTCTAATCAGAAGTGAGGAGTGGGAATGGATGTCAGACCTCTGTGAGGTTTTACGCAATTTTGAGGAATCGACACAGATGGTGAGCGGCGATAACGCTATTATCAGTGTAACCATCCCACTTCTGTGTCTACTGAAACGCTCGCTGCTCACAATTAAAACCGACGCTTTGCATGTGGAAGAGGTGGAAATGGGGGAGGAAGAGCTTACACAAGGTGATAGCCAGAGCACCCTCACTTCGTCTTCTCAGCGACAATTGGAGGAGGTGGAGGAGGAGGAGGAGGAGGAGGAGGAAGACACGGTTGCCTCCGCTACAGAGGGTAGCCATGGAACTTTAGTTCCATCTCTTCAGCGTGGGTGGGCAGAAGAGGAGGAAGAGGATGAGGAGATTGAGAGTCATCCTCCTGGTGAGGACAGCGAAATCTTGCCTGTTGGTACTCTGGCACACATGGCTGACTTTATGTTAGGCTGCCTTTCCCGTGACCCACGCGTTATACGCATTTTAGACAACACGGATTACTGGGTGTTCACCCTTCTGGACCCCCGCTACAAAGAGAATTTCTCATCTCTCATTCCTCCGGTGGAGAGGACAAGCAAAATGGTGCGATACCAGAAGGTTCTTGTCGAAAAATTGCTCCAAAATTTTCCATCTGACAACGCTGGCGGCAGAGTACGTGCTACCTTGGCCAACCGAGAAGGGGAGAAAAGGGGAGCACACAGCAGTTCCGACAAAGGCAGGGCAACACTCTCCAAGGCGTGGGACACCTTCATGACACCCCGCCAGCACCCTCACCCTGATGCTCAGCCTAGTGTCACAAGGAGGGAAAAGTTTTGGAAGATGGTGAAGGAGTACGTAGCAGACCGTGTCAGCGTCCTCAATGATCCCTCTGTGCCTTACAACTACTGGGTGTCCAAGCTGGACACGTGGTATGAACTGGCACTCTACGCCTTGGAGGTGCTGGCCTGCCCTGCCGCCAGCGTTCTGTCTGAGCGGGTATTTAGTGCTGCTGGTGGCATCATAACAGATAAGCGTATCCGCCTTTCCACCGAAAATGCTGATAGGTTGACACTTATAAAAATGAACAAGGCCTGGATTTCCCCTGACTTCTCCACTCCACTGGAGGAAAGCCCCGGGTGAACATAAAGTCACTTTAGATATGTTATTTACAATGATGGGAATACTCTGTATTCCCATTCACCCCTTCCACCCAAAAAACGGGTATATGGTTGACTCTTAATCTTCTCATCCTCCTCCTCCTCTTCCATATGCCCAGTGATATAATTTTTATATAGGGCCAGCTCACCAGCGGGCCCAGTGATATAATTTTTATATAGGGCCAGCTCACCAGCGGGCCCAGTGATATAATTTTTATATAGGGCCAGCTCACCAGCGGGCCCTGTTTGACAATTTTTGTATAGGTCAGCTCACCAGCGGGCCTTCTCATATAATGTTTTATTGGGTCAGCTCTCTAGCGGGCCCTCTCATATAATGTTTTATAGCGTCAGCTCACTTGCGGGCCTTCGCATATAATGTTTAGGATGGTCAGCTCCGCAGCAGACCCTCACCCATAATGTTTTAGATGGTCGGCTCAGCAGCAGACCCTCATTCCTAATGTTTTAGATGGTCAGCTTAGCGGCATGCCCTCGCCCCTAATGTTTTAGAGGATCACCAGCAGGCCATTAATCCTAATTTTTCAAGGGTGTGTATGATGCCCTCCTTTATGTGTAATAAAGGGTGTATTGGAGTGACATTTCAGTCTAATTTTTGGCAGCCCTTTCACTTAGTGCATAGGCTTTATGAGTGTTGGACCACTACCTGAACTATTGTACCACAATGTGAATGAGGCCCTCCATTTTGTGATATACAGGTTGTATCGGAGTGCCTCAGGTCCTCCCATTGAATTAAATAGGGCTGGGGTGTTCGACAGAGCAAAAGGTAGTTCTTGCCTTCATCCACTAAGTCACTTCGTCACTTTTACTGAATGGATCAGACCCCACTGTTCCGACTATAAATTTTGGACTTAACAAGGGCAAACGGACATGTTGTAAAACCTGTGGTAGCTGCGGCCTCCGTTCCTGAATGCTGTACCTTACCCGGGCCATAACCACGTTGAACACCTGCTTTACGCTGTGCACGTTTCCCTCTTAATCATGGCCCCAGTTCAGAAAAATCGATGAAATTTTTTGCAGAATTTGCAGATGATATACAAGTAAATATACAGCAAATACTGTTTGGTAACAATTTTTCGCCTAAAATCGTTTTTATCTTCCTTTTTGTGTGTTTTACGGTCAGTCTGTAAAAATGGCATACTACGGGCGAAACATCGTTCCCAGCAGCGACGTTGGAGTCCAAGATGCATCCAGACATCCTCCCTATGCTGTCCCTGAACCATTTCTGTGGTGTTTCCATCATTTTCTGACCTTTTCCTATGGACCAGGCACCCTCCCCTCATCAGAGCAGGGGGTGCCTGGTGTAATGCTCGAGTCCTCCCATTGACTTCAATGGGGCTCGGGTGCTCGGCTGAGCACTCGAGCCTCCGGGGGCGCTCGGTCAGAGCACCCGAACACCCGAGCATTGGGGTGCTCGATCATCAGTACTTCCGATCATATCCTCGCCACCATCCGTACTAGTATTTCCTTCCCTTGGGTGAGGAGATTGTCTTCTGTCACGGTTTTACTGAACACTCAGACAATTTAGTAAGATAAAACAATGAAGCTTTATTAAACAAAATAAAGAACAAAGAGGCCCTACACGGGTCCAGACTTCACACAGAGGAAAGTGATATAATCTGACACAGGTCAGGGCACAAACAGATAACAAAATATGCAAATAATAACTGGAACAGAGACAGGAACAAAATCTCAGCAGTACAGGTCCGGAGAGGCCCTAAGAGGGAACTATACTGCAGGGCAGGCACCCGAATATAGGGAGGTGAATAGGCTCTACCGACCTTACCTATAACCGGGTAATGCAGCCCAGGAATAGCATAAATGGTAATAGAGGAAATGCCCTGAGGCACACAGAGGAGGCACCTACTGCACGGGGCACAACCGGGTAAACAGGCAGACTGCTCAGAATAGCGCAACCGGAGATAGTGGGCCATGTGGCCTGACAGGAGGTAGCACCGCTAGAGGCCATAGCACACAAGCTGGATAGTATGCCAACGGAGACTGCAAAGAGGCCCAGACTGAGAGGCAGCGGAACCGGAGGCAGCGAAGAGGAGCAGACTGACAGGTGGTAGCACCGCTAGTGACCGGAGATCACAGGCGTATAGTATGCAAACAGAGACTGCCAAGAGGCACAGGCTGAGATGTAGCGCAACCGGAGGCAACAGGTAGGAGCAGACTGACAAGTGGTAGCACCGCTAGTGACCGGAGGGCACAGGCTGTATAGCACGTAACGGAGGCTGCAATGAAGCACAGGCTGAGAGGTAATAATAATAATAATCTTTATTTATATAGCGCCAACTTATTCCGCAGCGCTTTACAATAGGGGATAGACATACAGGGATATTAAATAGTAAAAATCATATGTGGAGAACAGAAGGATCAGAGGGCCCTGCTCGTGAGAGCTTACAGTCTAGAGGAAGGTGGGTAGGACACAGAAGGAGTAAGTGCTATTGTGTGTAAGTGTCTCCTGCCACGTGAGCTGCCAGTCAGTGGGTGGGAGTGAGAAGTGCTAGTGAGTGCAGTGGTCCAGGGAATGGTTGGTTCTTGGTGATAATATTTATGGAGGTAGTTGATAGGCTTCCCTGAAGAGGTGAGTTTTCAGGGAGCGTCTGAAGATCTGAAGGCTAGGGGAGAGTCTGATGGGGCGGGGGAGGGAATTCCAGAGCTTGGGTGCAGCACGGGAGAAGTCCTGTAGGCGGGAGTGGGAGGTTGTAATGAGAGATGTGGAGAGGAGAAGGTCCTGTGCAGAACGAAGATGGCGAGTGGGAGTGTATTTGGAAATGAGAGATGAGATATAGGGGGGTGAGGTGTTAGTAAGGGCTCTGTAGGTGAGCACCAGGATTTTGAATTTAATTCTGTGTGCTAATGGGAGCCAGTGTAGGGATTGGCAGAGGGGACTGGTGTTGGAGAAGCGGTTGGTTAGGTAGATTAGTCGTGCTGCTGAGTTCATTATGGACTGTAGTGGGGTTAGGCGGGCAAGAGGGAGGCCAGTTAGTAGTGAGTTGCAGTAGTCAAGACGGGACATGATGAGTGTTTGGATTAGAATTTTGGTGGTGTCTTCATTAAGGAAGGGTCGGATTCTAGAGATGTTGCGGAGGTGGAGGCGGCACGATTTGGAGATTGACTGTATGTGAGGAATAAATGATAGGGCGGAGTCGAATGTGACCCCCAGGCAAGATGCTGTAGGGGTTGGTTTGATGATAGTGTTGTTGACAGTGAGGGTAATATCTGGAGTAGGACTGTTAGGAGAGGGAGGGAAGATGATTAGTTCAGTTTTGTCAAGGTTAAGTTTGAGTTGACGGGAGGACATCCAGGAAGACACAGCGGACAGACAGTTAGATACCTGGGACAGGAGGGAGGGGGAGAGGTCAGGGGAGGAAAGATAGATTTGGGTGTCATCAGCATAGAGATGATGGTGAAACCCAAAGGAGTTTATTAGTTTACCCAGGGATGCAGTATAAATTGAGAAGAGCAAGGGGCCCAGGACCGAGCCTTGAGGCACTCCAACAGACAGTGGGAGGGGTGGGGAGGTGGAGTCAGAGTAAGACACACTGAAGGAGCGGTTGCGGAGATATGATGAAAACCAGGAGAGGGCAGTGTCACGGAGACCTAGAGAGTGGAGGGCTTGGAGGAGGAGTGGGTGATCTACTGTGTCAAAGGCAGCAGACAGGTCCAAGAGAATAAGTAGGGAGTAGTGGCCTAGTGACTTGGCAGAGAGCAAGTCATTGGCCACTTTAGTGAGGGCAGTTTCGGTGGAATGATGAGGTTGGAATCCAGATTGCAAGGGGTCTAGCAGGGAATGGGAGCAGAGGAATTTAGTGAGCTGGTTATATGCGAGACGCTCAAGGAGTTTGGAGGCAAACGGGAGTAGGGAAATGGGCCGGTAGTTTGACAGTGAGTTTGGGTCCAGGGAGGGTTTCTTTAGAATTGGCGTGATTAGAGCATGTTTGAAAGAGGATGGGAAGGTGCCAGTTGATAGAGAGAGGTTAAATAAGTGAGTAAGGGGTGGCGTTAGTAGAGGTGAAAGTTCTTGAGTAAGTTGAGATGGGATTGGGTCAAGAGTGCATGTGGTTAGATTTGAGCGAGTGAGGAGGAGGGAAACTTTGTCCTCTGTGACTGGTGAGAAGGAGCTTAGTGAGTGTGTGTGGGGGGTGGGGGATCTAGGCTGGCTGGGTGGGAGTGGAAGTGATGAGATGTCATGTCGGATGGAGTCGATCTTGTCCTTGAAGTGAGAGGCGAGATCTTGGGCCGAGAAGTTGGTGGCAGGGGTTTGCATTGGTGGGCGTAGAAGTGACTTGAAGGTTGAGAAAAGGCGTTTTGGGTTTGAAGAAAGATTAGAAATTAGAGAGGAAAAGTATGCCTGTTTGGCCAGGGATAGTGCAGAGCTATAAGAACGTAGAATGAATTTGTAGTGTATGAAGTCAGCTGTTGAGTGCGATTTCCTCCAGTGCCTTTCAGCAGTGCGTGAGCACCTTTGGAGGTATCGCGTTTGTCTTGTGTGCCAGGGTTGTAGTGGGGTTGTGCGGGGGTGTCGTGGAGTAGCAGGTGCAGCTGTGTCAATGGCTTTTGTGAGAATGCTGTTGTAGAGAGTAGCAGTTTGTTCTGGGCAAGCGAGTGTGAAGATGGGGTTGAGAAGAGGTTGCAGGGAAGCAGAAAATTGTTGGAGGTCAAGCGTATGCAGATTTCTCTGCATGCTCTTGATCCCGGTGGAAGGGATGGATTTACGTGGTATGATGAGGTTTCCAGTGAGGAGGTGGTGGTCAGAGAGGGGATAGGGAGCATTTGAGAAATTAGAGACTGAGCAGAGGTTAGTGAAGACCAAGTCAAAAGAGTGACCATCACTGTGTGTGGGAGTGCAGGTCCATTGTGATAGGCCAAAGGAGGTTGTTAAAGAAAGGAGTTTGATGGCAGGGTGGGAGTTGTGGTTATCAACAGGGATGTTGAAGTCTCCCAGGATGAGAGTGGGGACGTCAGAGGACATGAAATGAGGGAGCCAAGAAGCGAAGTGGTCAAGGAATTGTACAGAAGGACCGGGTGGCCTGTATATGGCAGCAACGCGCAGGGGGAAGGGAGAGAAGAGGCGAATTGTGTGAGCTTCAAAGGTAGGGAAGGAGAGAGAGGGGACAGTGGGGATTATCTGAAAAGTGTGGTTAGGGGACAAAAGGATGCCCACTCCACCCCCCTTACTGTTGCCAGGCCTAGGGGTGTGGGTGAAGTGCAGGCCGCCATGTGAGAGTGCGGCTGTGGAGGCAGTGTCTGATGATGTGAGCCAGGTTTCAGTGATGGCTAGGAGGTTTAGGGAGTGAGAAATAAATAGGTCATGAACAGCGGTTAGTTTGTTACACACAGAGCGGGCGTTCCAGAGACCAAAACAGAAAGGGGGGGAGGAGATTAGGTGGCATGGTACAGTTAGTAGGTTGTGGATGTTGCGTGTTTGAGTGGGTGTTGGTTTACAGGACAGAATGGAAGGGGGGCCTGGGTTAGGTGAGATGTCACCTGCAGCAAGCAGGAGGAGAAGGGACAGGGAAGTAAGATGGGAGTGAGATTTGAAGCAGTGGGGCTTTTTGGCAGCAGTTGAAGGAGATGGTAGTGATAGGGACTGGAGGAATGAGAAAAGTTCATGGGTGCAGAGAAGCGGTGAGGGAAGAAGTGAGGGTGCAATGTGGATGGAGTTGCACTTAATGTGGACACAGGAGGAGGAGAGTCTAAAGCAGGCGAGGATGGCAATGAAAAAGCAAGGAGCCAAATTGGCCATAGTGGGGTTAATGTGTGGGGCGGAAGTGGAGTTTGAGCAACAGATTGTAGTCCAGGGGAGTGCGGGTGACTTTGCGTTCAAGGGTCAATCCAGGGTGTAGATGTCAGGCTGGATGAGGAGAGACAGTTGCAGAGTTGTGAAGTATTTGATGAGGGTAGGAGTCAGTGTAGGGTTAAATGAAGTATGATGATGAGCAGTAGAGGTAGATGTTGTACAGGGTAATGCTGGATGGAGAAGAATCAGGTTTTTTTTCCACTTCAGCAGTTGGATGGTTAAGTGTGCTGTTTGCAAAGTCAGTCCTGCTAATTCTGGTTACTTGCGTCAGGTGTTAAGCAGTTTTGATGGAAGGTGCAATGTTGGTGCTTTGTTTAGATAGATGTTTCCATGCTCTGAATCCAGTGTGAGTTGTTATTTTGTAGAAAGCAGGCTGTCCTCAGTCCATCCTCTGTCCAACTCAGTCTAACTCTTATGGAGACTTGAGAATCAGGACTTTGGAATCAGGCCCACTGCCGCAGACCCACTGCTAGGATAGAGCTCTTATATAGGGAAATCCATGCTATGTCAGTCTATACAGCTGAAGCTAGTCTAAGCAAATTAGCACATCAGAGAGAGAGCAATGGAAAAAGCACAGCAGGAAGAGAGCCATTTACCTGGACAGAGAAGCAGAAGGTTACAATCCACAACAGGCCAAAGATGTTATTCCAAGATAATAGTAAGTGGGTGAAAGTTAATAAAACTAGCACCACCGGAGGCAATGGGTGACAGCAGACTGACAAGAGGTAGCACCGCTAGTGACCAGAGATCACAGGCTGTATAGCGTGTAACGGAGGCTGCAATGAGGCACAGGCTGAGAGGTAGCGCAACCGGAGGCAACCGGAAGCATCGACTGGCAGCGACCATTAAGGCAAAGGCAGAGAGCACAAGACAGGGACAACAGAAGCACTAGCGACAATCGGACGCTAGGTGGAATAGACAGAGCCTAGAATGGTACACAGAGAGCGGTAGTCAGCCAAAGCCTGGATCGGTACACAGAGAGCGGTAGTCAGCCAAGCCTGGATCGGTACACAGAGAGTGGTAGTCAGCCAAAGCCTGGATCGGTACACAGAGAGCGCTAGTCAGCCAAATCGGTAACGGGTCGTCGTCAGGCAAGCCGGGTCCAGTAAACAGGCAGCTGAGACAGGAGCAAGGTCAGATGAAACCGGATCATACATGGAACAGGAACACAGCTACAAGCGTCAGATCATGAACACCACGAAAGGGCACCGGCATAGTGACAGGAGGGTGTATATAAAGGCAAGTACTGGGAGGGGCTAGCAACCCAGAACCAATAAGAAGCAGCCAAAGCAAACCCGGAAGTAGGAATGTCACACAGTCAGAATCACGGGCACCGTGATATCTTCCCAGGCTACCGCCCTGGCAGACCAGCCCAGCGGTAGATGTTTTGTCCCCGAGCCTCTTTGTAGCAGATTGCTGGAGACATATCACTCCTTGAAGGCCGCAGGGCATATCGGTCATGACCAATTGATATGGTCCATATCTTGACTTTTCTGGTGGCCTAACCTAAGAACTGACTGCTCTGCATTCATAGCAGCATGTGGCATATGTGCCCATAGCAAGACTCCAAGACATCTTCTGGTGGGACTGCTTCAGCATTTCACTAATGGCGAGCGTCATTGGTCACACCTGTCCATCAATTTTATGGTTGAGTTGCCAGCATCAAAGGGTCACACGATCATTCTTATGATTCTTGACAGGTTTTCGAAGACGGCTCACTTTATGCCTCTGAAGGGTATTCCTTCCTCCAGAGAGTTGGCCGAGATATTCTCTAGAAAAGTATTTAGGCTCCACGGGGTGCCCAAGTGTCACGGATTCAATAACGAAAATGGACCAGTACTTAGGTAACACAATCTTTATTTAGCAACACAACAGGACAATGGAAACAGGCCAGGAGAGGACTTCAGGATAGATCCAGCTGGTGCTATGGTACTAACGGAATCCAGCGGGCAGAGAAGGGAAGACTCAGGTCCGCACCTGAGGACACTACAGGTACACATCTGTATGGACAACGGATCCAGAGACCAAATGCGCACGGAGGATATTAGCAGGTTCGCACCTGTACAGACCACGTACCAAATAGACCTACTGCGCTACAGGTCCGCACCTGGAAGCCGCAGAGGTACAAAGGCTAGAGGAAGTCCGCCAAGCCACCAAGCACAACCCTAGGTTATCCCCTGGAGCGTTTGTATACTGGTTGCGCAGTGGACGATCCCGGGCTATGTCAAGGTGGTGGTCAGACACACCGGAGTAAACACGGAATACTTGGTCAGCCAGAGCTGCAGGTTTGCACCAGATTGGATGTCAGATAGGCCAAGGGGTCATACACAGAGCGGGTAGTCAGACAGAGCCACAGGTCAACACCAGAACGGATAGTCAGCCAAGCCAGAGGTCATACACGGTAAAGTTAGTCAGCTAGAGCTGCAGGTTTTCACCAGATTGGATGTCAGACAGGCCAAGGGGTCATATACAGGAGCAGGTAGTCAGACAGAGACATAGGTCAACACCAGAATGAATAGTCAGACAAAACCGGATTGCACACAGAGCCCAAAAGCACAACTGCACTGGAACACCACGAACGGGCAACTGAAGTGGTGTCCAGGCAGTTTTTAACCTAATTGCTCCACCCCTAGAGATGGAGCAGAACAGGCGCTGCGACTTTAAGAACCAGGTTGCGACGTCATCAGGGAATCCCTGAGATGCGCACCTGGTTCTGATGCGGCTGGAGCCGCCAGAGGGAGCAAGAGGAGGATGGTCGCCTGGAAGGACGCCAGAGCGCACCGGTCCTCCATTAAAGAGACCCGCACGAACCGGCCGCCCACGAGTCTGGTGGTCGGCGAGGTAAGCGACGCTTATAGTACCTCCCCCTCAATTCCCCCTCCCCTGCGGGGGTGGTCCAGGTTTAGAAGGAAAACGAGAGTGAAATCTCCGTATGAGAACAGGAGCATGCATATCCGTGGATGGGACCCAAGAACGTTCTTCGGGTCCATACCCTTTCCAGTGTACAAGATATTGTAATCGACCCCATACCCAACGAGAGTTGAGAATGCTTTGTACTTCATATTCCTTGTGATCTGCAACTCTCACGAGGGCCGGAGGTGCCAGACCTGAGGTGTATCTGTTGCAAACCAAGGGTTTCGATAAGGAGACTGTCACGGATTGTTAAGACTCTCAGACGTAAGGTTAGGTAAAAACACAACTTTATTGAAAAGTTTACGACAATCCCATAGGGTTTTATACACATACAGACAATACATAGAATAGGCAAATGTCCATAGCAGTAGCAATACAGGTTCTACCGGCCTTGCCAATATACCGGGCAAGGCAACCTGGAGAATACAATAGGTGGCTCTACCGGCCTTGCCAGATACCGGGCAAGGCAGCCAAACGGAATACCAATGTAGTAGGCTCTACCGGCATTGCCAATAACGTGTAAGACAACCTCATGTAGGAGGAATGGAAGGTTCTACCGGCCTTACCAATACACCGGGCAAGACAGCCAGACGGAATACCAATGTAATGGGCTCTACCGGCCTTGCCAATACCGGGTAAGGCAACCTTGATATGTAATACTAGGAGGTACTACCGGCCTTACCAATATACCGGGCAAGACAGCCAGACGGAATACCAATGTAATGGGCTCTACCGGCCTTGCCAATACCGGGTAAGGCAACCTTGAGATGGAATGATAAAAGGTTCTACCGGCCTTACCAATATACCGGGCAAGGCAGCCCAAAGGGAAGGTGACAACCACAGTGACCTCAGGGACTGTCAGATGGTCAATGACAGTAACGATGAAATATAGAGGCTACCAGATCAGTGGTTTCACTGGCAGTCTGACACTCAGGACCCGTGTACTATCAGAATAGTTAGCTGTCTAAGACTGGACAGCGCACTGAGAACCATCAAGTGCATGAGCAAGAAGACAAGGAGTAAATCAGTGCCCTTATGTTGGGAAACATCAAGCATAATATTGAGTAAACCCACAGGTCATGGAGCAAACCAACGCCCGCGCGTTGGTAACCAACAAACAGATAATGTAGCACTAGGTAGTGGAGCAAACCAGCGACCGCACGCTGGGAGGAACAGGCTAGTAATAGCACAGCCGTCAGGTAAAGGAGCAAACCAGCATCCGCACACTGGTACCAACAGGCTGTAAAGTGTAGCAGCAAGGCTAATGGAGCGAACCAGCGTCCGCACGCTGGGAACCAACAAATGTGTATAGGCCTCAAGGCCAAGGAGCAAACCAGCGCCCGCACGCTGGGACCAATGGGCTGTCAAGTGTAGCCGCAAGGCTAATGGAGCGAACCAGCGTCCGCACGCTGGGAACCAACAGTATAGTGTATAGGCCGCAAGGCCAAGGAGCGAACCAGCGCCCACACGCTGGGACCAACAAGCTGTGAAGTGTAGCCGCAAGGCTAATGGAGCGAACCAGTGTCCGCACACTGGGAACCAACAGTATTGTATATAGGCCTCAAGGCCAAGGAGCAAACCAGAGCCCGCACGCTGGAACCAACAGGCTGTAAGTGTAGCCGCAAGGCCAATGGAGCGAACCAGCGTCCGCACGCTGGGAACCAACAGTATTGTGTATAGGCCGTAAGGCCAAGGAGCAAAACAGCGCCCGCACACTGGAACCAACAGGCTGTGAGTGTAGCCGCAAGGCTAGGTAGTGGAGCAAACCAGTGTCCGCACACTGGTACCAACAGGCTGTAAATGTTGCCGAAGCGACCGATGACAATGTCGCCACAGGTGCAGGAACTGGAAGCAGGAAACAAACAGGAACCAGCAGAGATGGTCAACCGGATCAGGAATGGCAAGAGAAGATTGGCAGCAGGAACAGCAACCTTTCACGATGACAACCGGAACCGGACTGGAACCAACACAGCAGGCAGGAACTCAGGAACAGGACGACTCAGCAACTCAGGAACACAGCAACAGGCCCAAATAACTACAGTAGCAAGGTGAAAGAGGATGCTCTCAGAGACACCATGAAAGGGCAACCAAAGGGTGCCCAGACTGAGTTTAAAAAGGCAATGTGAGGCGGGCTGAAGGTAGACAGCCAATGGGAGCCCCCTACAGGTAATAGACACATGAATGCAGCAATCACGAGCACCATGATAGAGACATGGAATACATTATAAATTCGCATATTGGCTGGTAGTTCCAGGGCATAAGCAACCGGATTAATCCTCCGTAACACAGGGAAGGGACCCACAAATCGAGGAGACAGTTTTCTATATGATACTTGTAAGTTCAGGTTTCGTGTGGATAACCAGACTCTCTCCCCCACCTGAAACACTGGTGCTGAAAGTCGTCTATGATCGGCCTGACTCTTTTGCTGCAGAGTGGACCGTTGCAGGGTTTTCTGAACCTGTACCCATGTGGAACGGAGTTCCCTTAAATGCTCCTCTACAGCTGGAATGTTCTGTGCCACAAATGACTAAGGAAGCATTAAAGGCTGGAAGCCATAGTTAATTCATGAACGGAGACATCTGAGTAGAGGAGTTCATGGCACAATTCCGGGCAAACTCCGCCCAGGGTAACAGGCTCGCCCAGTAATCGTGATGGTCTGAAATATAGCAACACAAAAACTGTTCCAAGGCCTGGTTGGCTCTCTCGGCCGCACCATTCAACTGAGGGTGATAGGCGGAGGAGAAGGAGAGCTGGATACCCAATTGTGCACAAATTGCTCTCCAAAATTGAGACACAAACTGGCTACCTTTATCTGACACAATGCCTTTAGGCACCCCATGGAACCAAAAGACCTCCTTGGCGAAACTCTTAGCCATTTGCTGAGTGGTTGGGAATTCTTTGAGGGGTACAAAGTGAGCTAATTTTCAAAAAACGGTCTACAATCATCAGAATAACCAAGCAGCCCTCGGAAACAGGTAATTCCACCATAAAATCAATGGAAATGTGCGACCATGGACGCTCCCCATTAGGTACAGGAAGAATGAGGCCCACTGGAAGATGCCTAGGAGTCTTGGTGGTAGCACAAGTCTGACACGCTGCTACAAAATTCGATACATCAGTACGGATACCAGGCCACCAAAATAGTCGGGATACAGACCAGAGTAACTGATCTCTTCCAGCAGCCTTGGAAAAGTGATAGGTCTCTAGCAACTTAGCCCTTATGCCCTCAGGCACAAAGCATCTCCCTTGTGGTTTCTCGGCTGGGGCCGTCCCTTGAGCAGCCAATATCTCCGTCCCTAATAGAGATGTAATGCTGGTACAAATCGTAGCAAAGATGCGGTCCGGAGGAATCACGGGTGTAGGATCGCAATCCTCTTTCGATAAGGCCCCGAACTGACGGGACAAAGCATCGGCCCTCACATTCTTAGTACCCGGCAGATAAGAAACTATGAAATTAAAGCGGGATAAAAACAAAGCCCACCTAGCCTGTCTAGGAGACAGGCGTTTAGCCTTGGAAAGATACGTCAGGGTCTTGTGGTCAGTGAGAATAAGAATAGGTGCAGAAGTACCCTCGAGCAGATGCCGCCATTCACGAAGGGCCAAGATAATGCCTAACAGCTCTCGATCCCCAATGTCATACAGAATCTCAGCCTTAGATAGTTTGTGGGAGAAGAAGCCACATGGCATTAGTGGAGCCTCCGGAGAGGACCACTGAGACAGGAGGGCGCCTACTCCCGACCCAGACATGTCAACCTCCAAAGTAAACGGCAATTTCGGATTTGGATGCCAAAGCACAGGTGCAGCGGCAAAAGAAGCCTTAAGGCGTTCAAAAGCTTGTAAAGCCTTCGTGGACCATACGGAAGCGTTAGCACCCTTGTGCATCATGTCAGTAAGGGGTTTGACAATCGTGGAGAATTGACTTATAAATTTCCTGTACTAATTGGCAAACCCCAGGAAACACTGAATTGCTTTAAGTCCCAAAGGAAGGGGCCATTGTAGTACTGCCGAAAGCTTCCCGAGGTCCATAGCCAACCCGGACGAGGAGATCACATAGCCTAGAAAAGTTACTTGCTGGTGAAATTGGCACTTTTCTAGTTTACAGAAAAATTGTTGGCCCTCAAGAGAGACAACACCTTCGCAACATCCTTACAGTGTTGTTCCAAATTAGTGGAGTGGATGAGGATGTCATCAAGGTATACAACCACACAACTCAACAACAAGTCCCTCAGAACATCTTTAATGAACTACTGGAAGACAGCAGGAGAATTGCATAGGCCAAAGGGCATTACCAAGTATTGATAATGGCCACTCCTGGTGTTGAATGCTGTCTTCCACTCATCTCCCTTACGGATACGCACCAGATTATAGGCTGCCCGCAGGTCTAGCTTAGGAAAGACAGTAGAACCTCGTAACCGGTCAAACAGCGCCGTGATCAGAGGTATTGGGTACGTGTTCTTGATCATGAGCTTGTTAAGACCTCGAAAATCAATACATGGCCTCAACTCGCCATCCTTCTTTTTCACAAAGAAGAACCCTGCCCTCACAGGGGATGAAGATGTCCGAATAATCCCTCTGGCGAGAGCATCAGTCACATATTCCTCCATAGCCTGGCTCTCTGCCATGGAGAGAGGGTATACGCGACCCTTAGGAGGAACAGCCCCTGGCACCAGATCAATTGAGCAATCGTACGGCCTATGAGGAGGTAAGGTAGTGCCCTGTATCTTGTTAAATACGTCACGGAAGACATGATACTCCTCGGGTAAAGCGGATGAGGGAGAGGAGGAGGAGGAAGTCATGCCTAAAACTTTGACAGGACGAGTCAAACATGATTCCGTAAAATATGGAGACCAAGACAAAATGTCACAACTGTGCCATTCCATTCTGGGGTTATGTTTTTGGAGCCACGGAAATCCCAGAATGACTGCAAAATGAGGAGAGCTTATGACCTGGAATTAGAGTACCTCATGATGAAGGGCTCCAACCATCAGAGTTATCGGAACAGTCTCATGAGTAACCTGAGGCAGTTGTAGAGGTCTACTGTCAATAGCCTCAATGGACAATGGAGAAGCCAGAGGTACTAAAGGGATCGCATGTTTCTCCGCAAAACCGGCATCAATGAAATGGCCCTCAGCTCCAGAATCTATTAAAGCTGGAGTAGAAACCGAATAATTCGCCCAGGAAAGGATAACTTCCAGAGGATGTTTCTCCTGGAAATCTCCTGGGGACTGCGACACTCCACCTAGAGTCTGTCCCCTACGTGACTCTAGGTGCGCCCGTTTCCCGGACATATGGGACAAGTACGCAACAAATGTCCAGCTTTGCCACAATATAGGCAAAGTCCCTCCCTTCTTTCTTGAGCGGAAAGCCGGGTGAACCCCAACTGCATGGGATCCCCCCCTCCTTGCTCTGACCCAGGAGGCATGGGAGGAGAGGTAGGAATGGGTGGGCAACTGAAATTCGGAGCCAGACGTGCCGGAGGCCTCCAAGTTCGTTCCTTAAAGGATGGTCTCTCCCTGATACGGATGTCAATCAGTATGGTAAACGAGATCAGTTGGTCTAAGTCCAAAGGCAATTCTCTGGCCGCAATCTCATCTTTGATGATGTCGTTCAAGCCCTGCTAGAAGGAGGCTACAAGGGCCTCATTATTCCAACTTATCTCTGCTGCCAATGTGCGAAACTCAATCGCATACTCAGCCACCGTACGACTGCCCTGGTGGATAGACATGAGATTTTGAGCAGCAGAGGCAGAGTGGGTGGGTACATCAAACACTCGTTTGAATGCCGACACAAGCTCAGAAAAATCATGAATAATGGGATTGTCGTTCTCCCAAAGTGGATTTGCCCATGCCAAGGGCTTGCCCGACAAAATTAAGACTAATAATCCATCTTTACTGCACTCGTTAGGGAACGCTTGCGGTACCATCTCCATATAGATGCCCAATTGATTCAGGAATTGTTCGCAAAGCCATCGTGATCTGATCCATACGCTGCTCCTGAGCCTCAACCCTGTTTAGTAAGTGCTGAACAGAAGGGTTACCAGTACCGTCCATAGACATGGCCCGTTCGTACCGTCACGGATTCAATAACGAAAATGGACCAGTACTTAGGTAACACAATCTTTATTTAGCAACAAAACATGATAATGGAAACAGCACAAAACACAGGCCAAGAGAGGACTTCAGGATGGATCAAACAGGTACTATGGTACTGACGGAATTCAGCGGGCAGAGAAAGGAAGACTCAGGTCTGCACCTAAGGACACACTACAGGTATGCACCTGTATGGACAACGGATCCAGAGACCAAATGCGCATGGAGGATATGCAGGTCCGCACTTGTACAGACCATGTACCAATAAGACCAGCTGCGCTACAGGTCCGCACCTGGAGGCCTCAGAAGTCCAAAGACTAGAGGAAGTGCGCCAAGCCACCAAGGACAATCCTAGGTTATCCCCTGGAGCGTTTGTATGCTGGTTGCGCAGTTGACAATCCCAGGCTATGTCAAGGTGATCAGACACACCGGAGTAAATACGGAATGCTGGGCCAAATAGAGCCACAGGTTCGCACCAGATTGGACGTCAGACAGGCCAAGGGGTCATACACAGAGCAGGTAGTTGGACAGAGCCACAGGTCAACACCAGAACGGATAGTCAGCAAAGCTAGGGGTCATACACGGTAAGGTTCGTCAGCTAGAGCCGCAGGTTTGCACCAGATTGGATGTCAGACAGGCCAAGGGGTTATACACAGAGCGAGTAGATAGACAGAGCCACAGGTCAACACCAGAACGAATAGTCAGATAAAACCGGATCGCACACAGAGCCCAAAAGCACAACTGCACTTTAACACCACGAACTGGCAACTGAAGTGGTGTCCAGGCAGTTTTTAACCTAATTGCTCCACCCCTAGAGGTGGAGCAGAACGGGCGCTGCGACTTTAAGAACCAGGTCGCGACGTCATCAGGGAATCCCTGAGACGCGCGCCTGGTTCAGATGCGGCTGGAGACACCAGAGGGAGCAAGAGGAGGACGGTCGTCTGGAAGGACGCCAGAGCGCACCGGTCCTCCATCAAAGAGACCCGCACGAACTGTCCGCCCATGCATCTGGCGGTCGGCGAGGTAAGCAACGCTTACACCAAGGTACTGGTATCAGATGGAGGGAGCCAGTTTGTATCCCGCTTCTAGAGGGCTTTCTGTGGTCAGATGGGCATCCACTTATCATTTTCCTCTGCCTACCACCCTCAGCCGAATGGTGCTGCTGAAAAAGCCAAACAAGGCTTGGAACAATTTCTACGGTGTTTAATTTCTGACCATCACGATAACTGGGTGAACTTGTTACCGTGGGCAGAGTTTGCTAGGAATTGTGCCATAGACTCTTCTTCTCAGAACTCTCCGTTCCTGATCAATTATGAGTTCCAGCCAGCACTGCTTCCTGAGTCATTTGAGGCACAAGATATTCTGGCACTGGATGAGCATCTTAGGCAGCTCTGCTCCACTTGGGTAAGAGTTCAGAGATCCCTACACAGGTCCTCTCAGCACTATAAAAAACTCAGACTGCCGTTGATGGCCAACTCTAGTGTCTCAGGTGAGGGAGAGGGTTTGTCTGTCCTCCTGTAATCTGAACCTCCAGGTGCCTTGTAAGAAGCTGGCTCCTCGTTTCGTAGGTCCATATTGGGTTATTCGTAAAAATAACCCTGTCTCATACACTCTGGAACCTCCTGCTGGTATGCGTATTCACGATGTATTCCATGTTTCCTTGCTAAAACCCCTGATCTGTAATCACTACACTTCTTTGTCAGTTCATCTTGGTCTGGTCCTGTACAAGTCGATGGCCACAAAGAATATGAGTTACAAACCATTCTGGACTCTCGCAGAGTCAGAGGCCACGTACAATATTTTGTGCACTGGAAGGGGTATGGTCCTGAAGAACACTCATGGGTACCCAGTGGCAATATTCATACTTCTGCCTTGCTCCACAGGTTCCATGCTAGTTTCCCTTTTAAGTCTGGGCCTCTTCCGTGGGGAGGAGGTCATTAAGGGGTGAGTACTATCACTGTACCCATGATTCTGCTTGACTGTGATTCTGTCCGGTGGTTTGTGGTCTATGCTGTGGGTAGGACCTGGCCACCTCCATGCTTGCTTCTATTCTGCAGGCACGCGCCTGTGACGTTGTGCTCGCTACTTTGTAGCATTAGGCATGATTGGCCGATGGAGTCCCGCCCTTCTGCGGCAACCTTACAGTCTGCCCACGAACTGAGCTTAGTTGCCCTTTTGTGGTGTTTCTGTGCGTTATTCCAGTGTTGCTCTCGTTTGACCCTAGCTTTGGCTTCCATGTATTCTATGGCTTGATCCCTGGCTTTGCCTGACTATCCGCTCCAGTTTTGACCAGTGACTCTGTCTGACTACCCGATCTGTGTATGACCCTGGCTTGTCTGACTACCTGCTCCGATCTGACCTAGGCTGTGGCTGACTACCAGACTTGGCTCCTGACTGTGGCTTGTCTGACTTAAGCTCCATGCCTATTCCCGCTCCTGTCTGACTACCACTTTCCTCAGTCGGCCTCAGAGGGCTCGCTCCATTGACCCGTTGCAACCGTTACCTCGCTGGTAGTGTTGCAGGTTGCCTTTCGCTTTGTTGCCTCTGCACTGTGCTTTTCCAGAAATTACCTTACCTGTTTTGTTGGGTCTTACCCTCTTCTCTGCGGCCTCTGCTCTGTGCATATTCTGTACTACCGGAAGCTGTTAGTCTTGCTAAGCTTATCGTTACTCTCTGCCTAAGCGACATTTACCTTCCTGGTATTGTTGCAAGCTGCCCAAGGCTTCAAGTCTGAGACTGCTCCTCTTCAGGGATCCACAGGTTACGCTCTCTCAGACTGGACTCCTGGTGTTCCAGGTTTCTGCTTGCTCTGCTAGTTAGAAACACGTCTGGTTCTATATTCAAAGGGATAGTAATACTTTGTTTTAATTAAAATTAATTTAATTAAAAAAACATGAAGAATGATATAAGTCTTATCTCTCAAACCTTTATGGTTTAAGAGATATTCACAAGCAAAGTTTCCCCCTCCCACCCCTTTTACCTAGTGTAAGCCATCTCTTCTCAGATGTGAATCTAGTTGTAAGACCAGACAGATAACAGCAGGGGACAATCTCCTTTGTATGAAAAGAATGAAAGCCCTTCCCCCCTTGACAAGTTTTTCAGCTTGTTCCCTTATCTTAATTGAAGATTGTCCCTCTCTGCAGTCTACCTGGGCACCTCCCTTCTGATGTGGCTGAACAGGGGGGGGGATACTTTGCTTGTGAATATCTCTTAAACCATAAAGGTTTGAGAGATAAGACTTATATCGTTCTTCATGTTTTTTTAATGCCTACAAAATAAAATAAAGATAAAATGAAGTATTACTATCCCTTTAAGTTCTCCTTGCGGATCGGGTACAGCTCAGTGTCAGTTCCTGGGTAGTGGAATAGGCACTGTCCTTACTCCTGTTCCTATCTTGGTTGTGGAAGTGCTTGCTCTTGCTTATTATTTTAATAAACTGGTTAAATTCATCTGTACCTGTGTTGTGTGCTTTATTTACCTAAGAGTCCCATGACAATATCTAAGAACTGACAGACCATAGCATAAATACTTTTTCCAAACTAATTACAAACAATTTCTGTTACTGTGATTTTTTGAACCTTGATCTCTAAATTTGTACCACAACAAATTCCACTTTCAGAAACACTCTGCTTCTTACAGGACTCAAGATAGTCTATTCAGCTTCCATCCATATATATGGCATTTGAATCAGTCATCTCTTGATGCTGAGAAATATTATTACTCTTCCATCCATATAAACAAAGAAAGAAAAAAAATATATATAAAGTATTTTACCAATATTTAAGTAAAATCTACAGTGTTCCTAGAGTAAATTATAAATAATGCAGAAAAATAAAAATAATGCCATATATACATAATATACTTCATATATCAGAAAACTACCTAATCTTAACCCTTTGAGTGCCAGAGTGGTACACAACGCATTGCAACGCACTCTGCACTCTGGCATTCAAAGGGTTAAATACTTATTTAGTAAAAGTACAAACCTGCATAATCGTTTTGGAATAACTGTATCTAAATGAAAAAGCTATAAAAATATAGACACAGTTTACTATGACTACCTCCTGTCCAATTGTGGGTGATTTATATATATTACATAAAAGGAAAGGTGGATATGAATTGTGGACGTGAATAAAATGTGTAGAAACACTAGAATTTTTTAAATGATTACCTATATTTTTAATATGCTCATAAATTCTAAGGTTTCTTTTAGTCCTGCCTATATAGATAACATTAGAGATATCACAAGTAAAAGCTTTCATATAGCATGCTCTTACCCAATACAGCATGACACAAAACTAGTTCTGTTATTGCTCACTTCCTTATTACGTCTCCAGCGAGAGGCTCTTATTTCTCTGTATTAACCAATTAACCAAAATGGAATTTTACGCTTTGGGCTACAGTATTATGTTTGTGCTGTTTTATCAAACATGAGAGTTGGTACTGTGTTAGCACAGTTGATACCTTTATTGGCTAACTAAGCAGATTTAGGATGCAAGCTTTAAAGACCTCTTAGGTCTCTTCCACAGGCATGTTATACAGATAGATATGAAAACATCTCTCTTAAATACAAGTACGCATTGTATTGTTTAGAATAGAAATCAGATAAGATAGCTCAGTCCAGAAACAGATTCTTCAATCAGTCAATGGTAAAGGATATAAATTGCAGTAATCCTCTGGAAGTGTCAAAGGTATTTATACTCCCAATGGGACTGTTGTAAATGCTAATCCACAATGTGATATGGGACAGAAATGTTTAGGCCATTATTTTAAGTATTAAACTGGAGCATTAATTTAACCTCGCATATTTTTGTATCCCTCTGAGTACAAAACAGTCCCATCAGTACAGTCAGTTTAATGTCCCTGACACTGTGTCCATTTTGGCAAAAATGTTCTCCCTGTGGTGTCTCTGTCTTTTTGTTGTTAACAATAGATCTGTGGGAATTAAACCTTTTATGTAATGCCTGGCCTGTATCACCCACATAGAGAGCTGTTGGGCATATTGCACACATGATTTTTATTACATTGGATAATTTGCAGGTGAAGGTACCATTTATCTTATGTTGTAGCTGGATGTTTAGTATGGGTACTTTGTTTGTGGTTTCACACCTCCTTTATAGTCAGAGAAATGTGACATTTTTTGTATTTTTATTCAGGGCACTCCCTACCATCAGTTGTTTTAAATTGGGGGGCTGTCTGAAGGAGATTAAGGGAGGCTGTGGGAATATCTTCTTGTCTTCATCTGTATGCAATGTTGTTTGAAGGTCTCTAGATATTTTGCGTAGAACTTCAACTTGGGGGTGGTGACTACCAGTGGCACCCGGTTTCCCTTATGTTGTTCTTTGTAGCTCAACAGATTTTTTTCTTGGTATCTGGGTAGCTTTCCATCTACCAACACACCAATAACAAGCTAATTCTGGACATAATTTGATGTCCTGGTGGATTGGACATGTATTTGTGAATTTTGGAAAAACTATAAAAAAAAATGTTAGTCTGGTATTGACTCCCTGTCATCAGTGCTCTGGACTTGCCTCTCTCTGCTCTTGAATCAATGATCTGCAGGTTGTGGGTTCCTCGACTTCCACTGTTGCCAACAAAGGATCTGTTAATCAGTTGGCTGTTGTGTACTGGCATTATCCTTTTTTCTTCCTGGCTTCTGGGTGTGCCTCCAAATACTGATCGATTTATGACCTCCAACTGTACATTGCTTGGGAGACTAGTTAAAGCAGCCTGGCTGAGCTCCCATTGCTCAGTTGTTAGTCCTGGTGGTAAAGGCTCAAATTTCTGTTTGCTGTATTTGATTCTCCATTTGACCTTGCTTGTGCCTTGACTTCGCTTGAATTCCACCAGTCTCCACCTCAGCTAGAACGTTGACTTCATTTGAACTGTCTCTGCCTATGCCCTGACTTTGCTTGACCTCTTCACGCCTTGGCCTATTGGCTCCTCAGTCTCCCACTCCAGTATCTCTTCTTTCCGCAGACTACCAGTGTGCCTATCCTGGTCTAGCCCCTGGCTCTACAGTGGATGGGATATCTAGCTTTGCAGCCAACACTTTTAATAAGGTTTTGACTGCAGCAAGGGTACACTGCTTTCCAGCTTCACTCCCCAGCCTTGCACTCAAGCTTCGCTCCCTAGCTTTCTCTGCAGAGACCTTGAGCCGTTGGCTTCTTATCAGCACTGTGTCCCTCCAGTCATTTGTATTCCTGACACTCCTAAAGCAAATCCACATTCTTTATCTGACAAAACTCCTGATTTCTTGTGGTTATTTAACCCCTTAACGACCGGCGGTCCTGGGACGTTTCTGTCCCATAAGGACCGCATAGGACCAAGTGGACGCGCCGGTACACGTGACCTGTCGCGTGTATAGGCGCGTCACTATGGGGCCTGATAGAGATCGCTCCGATCTTGGAGCGGTCAATTTCAGGCCCTATTTTTACTTACAGCGCTCCCGGTAGAGTGCTGTAAGTAAAAAGTACGTGACGTACTATGACCGTCATCGGTCCTTGAGTATTTCAAGGACCGTGACGGTCATAGTACGTCACATGTCGTTAAGGGGTTAACAAATGTTTAACTATGATATTAATAGGATTTTTATTGAAGATTTCATTAGCAGATTTGTCTTTTTTAAAGGTACAAACATATTTTTCATATATTTACTGTGCATTATAAATATTCACTCCCCCTTTATCAGTAAAGCAAATTGTTATTCTGCTGTTTTTTAAATGTATTGTATTTCATTTAACCCTTTGAATGTCATAGGGGTAGGTGTCCCATTGTAAAGCAAATGCATTGCATACCCCTCTGGCACTCAAAGGGTTAACCTGACATACTTCTTTATACTATTTTTTAAATCACCACTAATTTCTTATTTTGGGGAAAATAGATTTATCTTTTAATAATGTATGTTTGCAAATACTGCTTTCTGGCTTGCACTGCACCTTATTTCCCATGAGAAACCCTTTTAAATATAAATTCATAATGAATTTTTCTGCACCAATAAAAACTTCAAACTTATTGGATCTAGTTGTAGTCGAACATTTTAGACCTTCTTTCGAACACTGTGTTCACTTTTTTCAAGTTTATAAATAGTCAGATTTAAAAGAAATCTTTGTCTATCTCTTTTGGCTTTTTCCTTCTGAAAGTATTTTTATATGGATGTCCTGTTCTGATTTTGTAATGGTTCCTCTTTTTTTGCATGTTTGACCCCATTTTGTTGTATTTTAAAAATAACAAAAAAAAAAATGCACAAACTTTGGAAATCACATAAAAATAGTTGACTTTGCTATCCTATTCCATGCAGTGGCTTCACTGGGTTCATCATTCCCCCCACTATAAACTGATTGGCTGGGAAGTGAATAAGCACCTCCCAGCCAATTGGGGACTGCCAATTTAATTTGAACTGAGACTGTCATATAAAAGCCAGCCTCTTTTCAAAATCCTGGCAGTCTGTCTCGGGCAATGGCCCGAGAGGTGACATGTGAGGACTCTATGGGCACTGGCAGTGGAGACAGACGACAGACAAAAGAAGATAAGATTAATGAAGAAGATGGGCAGTGGATGGCAGGTAAGTGTTACATTTCTGACTAGTTTTAGATCACAAGAGTTTGCTTGTTTTTCCTTTGATGTTCACACAATTCGTGCTATTTAGCTAGAGTTGTGGGAACAAAAACTGACAATGAGGATTTTGCCAAAATGTGAGTTTTGGCCAACAATGCTCATTTTGCCATGTACCGCACCAGCAATAGAGTAGCTGAGGTACCTGGTTGAGTTTTTAGGCATTAGTGTTTTTTACTGTTACCGGTGGTAATAGAATTATGTCCATGATTGCTCCTTACAAATGTCCCTAAATCATTTACTAGGGGCTGCCTCTTACTCCAAACCATAAAAGTGATTCTGTGTTGGAATAAAGCAAATGAATATTCTTTCTTTCTTAGAAATATTTCAAAATTTAGCTGTACCCACTGATACTTATGATTTATTAAAATTATGTAAATATATAACAACTTTGCATTTTTTTCAATCAATTCCATGTTTTTTTACATTCTGTTTTGAATTGGTTATTTCTCCTATGCAAGCAGTTGTTACTGTACTGACTAGATTTTAATAATCAATTTGTTACTTTTCTCAATTTTACTGTATAAAAAATGATAGCTTAATAAAAATCTCACTTAAAAAACAGACCAATGGGTTTCTGGATCAAGATCCTTTCATCAGGGTCTCTTTGGTCATAATGACATTAGTATCAGTTTTCATTAATTTGCACACTCTACACAACACATGTGAATGCTATTATATACAGTAATGTGCAAAAGTGTTAGTGAGTGAACAGAAAAAACTCTAAATCAAATCAATATTTGGTGTGACCACCCTTTGCCTTCAAAACAGCATCAATTCTTCTAGGTACACTTGCACAAAATCAGGGATTTTGTAGGCATATAGTAAGGTGTATGATTAAACTATTACACCAAGCAGGTGCTAACTATCATCAATTTAATATTTAGGTTGAAACACAATCATTAACTGAAACAGAAACAGCTGTGTAGAAGGACTAAAAGTGGGTGAAGAACAGCCAAACTCAGCTAACAAGGTGAGGTTGCTGAAGACAGTTTAATGTCAAAAGTCAAATACAATGACCAGACTGAGCACAGCAACAAAACACAAGATAGTTATACTGCATTAGCAAGGTCTCTCCCAGGCAAAAATTTCAAGGCAGACAGGGGTTTCCAGATGTGCTGTCCAACCTCTTTTAAAATAGCACAAAGAAAAAGGCAACGTTGAGGACCGTAGATGCAGCGATAGGCCAAGGAAACTTAGTGCAGCAGATAAGATACATCATGCTTGCTTCCCTTCACAATCGGAAGATGTCCAGTTGTCAGAATTGGAAGAAAAACAAAACTATATACTGTCTGGAGAAGTCTGGTCAGAAATGGTCTTCATGGAAGACATTCTGTCAAAAAGCCATACCCCTGATGTGGAAACAAGGCCAACGACTCAACTATGCTTAAAAACACAGGAACTGGGCCCCAGAAAAATGCCAGCAGGTGTTCTGGACTGATGAGTCAAAATTAGAAATATTTGGCTGTAGCAGAAGGCAACGCGGCTGGATAGCTGTACAAGAATGAGTTTCTGCAGGCAACAGTGAAGCAAGGTAGAGGTTCTTTGAAAGTTTAGGGCTGAATTTCTGCAAATTGAGTTGGGCATTTGGTCAGAATTAATGTTATCCTCAATACTGAGAAGTACATGCAGATACTTATCCATCATGCAATGCCATCAGGGAGGCATCTGATTGGCCCAAAGTGTATTCTGCAGCATGACAACGACCCCAAACATATAGCCAAGGTAATTAAGAACTATAAAGAAGCATAAAGAAGAACGTAGTCTTGGAAGTGATAGTATGGCCCCCAAAGAGCCCGGATCTTAACATCATCGAGTCTGCCTGGGATTACATGAAAAGTAGTAAATGATGCTGCCTAATTCCACAGAAGAACTGTGGATAGGTCTCCAAGATGTTTGGAACAACCTACCTGCTGAGTTCCTTAAAAAACTGTGTGCAAGTGTACCTAGAAGAAGTGATGCTGTTTTGAAGGCAAAGGGTGGTCACACCAAATATTGATTTGATTTTGATTTTTCTTCTGTTTACTCACTATGCATTTTTATTAATTGATAAAAATAGGCAAATCGTGTCCATTATAATAACATCAAATGGATCAGGGATAGTAATACTTAAAATTTACTAATCCCCATTTTATAGGCATAGAAAAAAGAAATCACTTGCCCCCAGTGCCATCTCTCAAACCTTTATGGTTTGAGAGATAATCACTTGCAAAGTTCCCCCCTCACTCCCCTTTCCCTGAAGTCAGTGTTCTAGCTGACTGCAGGGGAAGCCTGTCATACGATCATCCAGCGGCTCTGCGTCAGAGCTGAGATCACGTTAATAAAAAATAAATCCTTCACTTAAAAAGGTCTTCTATGTGTGCTTGGTTTGCAATATCAATCACAATCTCGGCTCTAGGTCATTTATAAACATGTTATATAGCAGCGGACTGTCGGACTTTATATGAAGGTATCCAAAGGGTTAAAACTGAGAACCACTCAGGTTGGATTTCTTCATTTAAATAGGCAAATGACAATATAAAATAATATGAGAACTTTATCTTTATTACGTATTGACACGCTACTTCACAGTAATGAATTGATCAGAGTAATAATCAATCCCTCATATTTGTGCAAATATATATATATTTTATTAAATACAATATACTATATATAACAAGTATCGGTAACAATGAAATATATAAGTGATTAGCAATTATAATAGGTACATAGAAAACCAAACCACATTTATTACCATGAGGATTACCAGCGGTGAAAGGGTTAACCACACATAGGTATAGTCAGAGGTATAATAACAATAATTGCACTCAGTAGCATAGAACAGGTTAATTGATCCTTACAATTAATTATAATACAGTTGGCAGTAGTATCTAAGTATACCTCTGCCCCAGAAACTGTATAGACTATGCTAATTATGATGTAAGGGGTATTGTGAGATGAATTAAATAATTCCTCTAACAATTCCTTGTATCATATATCAATAATAATCAAATTTAGGGAATAACTGGAATAGAATCCCAGATTTAAATCACTATAATTTAATTATATACTGAATTCAATATTGCTTACCTCTGAATAAAATATATAATTTGCAATTAAAATAGTCAATCAAAGATCATACAAATAATCTACCTAAAATTACTTCATGCAACATTTATCATAAGTCTGACTACAGCAACATATATAAAACTTATAGGCACTCCAAGGGTTAATCCACTCGTTTAAAATAGGTGCCACACCCAGAAGTTATTTTGTCTATTAGAAGTGAATACCTCCAATTTACAAAATATAATCCTATCACATATACAGAGAATTCCAAAGAAAACACCACTAACAACAGACAAATAGCGGTTAAAGGGTTAATAACTGGATTCAAAGAATTTCCTATACCAAATATTAACTATTATAATCTTCCCAGAACCACAAGATATTACTCTAGGAATACCAAGATTTATATTAGCTAATATAGATAACCCACGTTATATACTGTATTACACTGATTGGCAAAATATAAAAATTTCCCAATAAATATATATATAGATTCTATTACTTCCAGAACTTAAGAGCTAAATATAGCTTATGATAAATTATCCCAAATGGTTGGCCAGTCCACTTAAGACAATTATAAGACTATTTAAGTTTCTTCAACAGAAGAAAAATTATGAAATTCCGGATTAAATGAATCTAAATGAATAAATGATATAGTTACCAATCAAGATTTCTTTGTATTTCTCTGTGATATGGCAGGATCAGGTGTTGTCAGGAATTTAATCAGCAGAGCCTTCTTTTGCCCGGAATCTAAAAGTTGTTATAAGTTTTCCTCAGGAGTCAAGAGCTCAGGAACTAAGAGCCCAATCATCAACTCTTACCATTATATTAGGCAATTTTGCCTTATCAGTAATCCCCACCTCTTTCTAATGATTGGACAAAGATCCATCTCATTATACCGTGATGTCAGCATATTATTATCATAATTTCGGGAATTTCTCAAAACACTGGTAATAACGCTATTTACATCCACAAAATGGCCATCTCTCTCCACTTAACATCTTACATATAATCAATTTTTATGTCATCAGTGATGTATGTAAGAGGGCATTAAACATCATATAAATCTGCCATTGTTTTTCAGACGTTCTCATAGGGAGTATCTTTCTCATAAGATAATCTTACTTGCTTGGCACCATGGCTGTCTGGCATACTCTATTTATCACCATTACTGTCAGTTAGTTATTTCTCCCTCATAGAGGCCCATGAGTATTCCTTTGTCTTAAGGATGAGATATCTGAACACATTTTAAACAGAATTTTCAGTTAATTTCTACTATTAGAGTTAACCCTCTATGCTCCACCAGGACAAAGTCTCTGACAGGACCTAATACGGAATCCTGAGGTACTCCATTCTCCACTTTAACTGTATTGGAGCATTGTCCATTTACAACCATGCACTGTTCCCTATCCTTCAACCAGTTTTGTATCCAATTGCAAAGGTTATCTCCTAGCCCCGATTTCCTTATTTTATACCCCAGCCTTCTGTGTGGCACTGTATCAAATGCCTTAGCAAAGTTTAGATATACTACATCAACTGCCTTGCCATTATCAAGGTTGCTGCTTACTTACTCATAGAAGCTGAGTTTGGCAAGATCTATTCTTCATAAAACCATGTTGATTCCTGCTAATGAACTTATTTTTTGTAATCCTGAATATAGTCCCTTATTATCCATTCTAGCAGTTTTCCCACTACAGAGGTCAAACTCTCAGGTCTATAATTTCCAGGTTCTGTTTTAGTTCCCTTCTTAAATAGAGGCACTACATCGGCTCTTTGCCAGTCTTATGGCACTGAGCCTGTGGTGAGAGAATCTTTAAAGAGTAAATATAGGGGTTTTGCTAACACTGCACTGAGTTCCTTAAGAACCCTTGGATGTATACCATCAGGACCCAGTGCTTTGTCAGTCTTAATTTTGTTCAGTCTACCTATGACATCTCCTTGAATTAATCAAATATCTGATAATTGTATTGTTATATTAGTTACTTGTTGAGGCTCTTCTACCATTCCTTGCTCCCTTGTATACACTGATGCAAAGAAAGTGTTTAGAACATCAGCCTTTTCCCTATCCTCACTAATCAACTCACCCATCTCATTTTTGAAAGGTCCAATACACCCCCTCTTAAGTTTTCTGCTATTTATATATTTGAAAAACTTTTTTGGATTAGTCTTGCTTTTCCTTGCAATTCGAGTTTAATTTTCTATTTTTGCTACCCTAATTGCCTTTTTACAATCTTTGTTGCACCCTCTGTATTTTAAGAAAGATTGTTCAGTTCCTTCAGACTTAAATAGTTTGAATGTTTTTTTCCTTGCCATTTCCTTCTTTACATGTGCAGTTAACCACATTGGTTGTGACTTACTTCTTTTGCATTTTTTCCCCATTGGTATATACTGTTTGGTATATTTCCACAACTTAAATTTGAATTCTGACCATTTATCCTCGGCATTTTTGCCTTTAAATAATGTATCCAAGTCTATGTGTTGCATTGAAGCCCTTAACAATCTGAAGTTAGCTTTTTTAAAATTAAGAGTTTTGGTTGAACCTATACAGTTTTGCTTTGCCACACTGATCTCAAATGTAACCATGTTGTGATCACTGTTTCCCAAATGTTCACTTACCTTAATTTTGGATACCATTTCTGTGTTATTCGATAGCACTAGGTCCAATATATTGTTATTTCTTGTCGGCACTTCCACCATTTGTGACATGTAGCTTTCCTGAAGTATGCTCACAAACCTGCTACCCTTAGAACTCTGACAGGTCTCATTTTTCCAGTTGATATCTGGATGGTTAAAATCTCCCATAATTATAGTATGCCCAAGCTGGGCAGCTTTCCTCATTTGTAAGATATATATATATAAATAGATATACCTGGCTGCTGTATAACGGACTCCTACTAGCTATGTGTTCCTGTTTAATTCATTAAGAGTGACTTTTTCCTATAGGTGTAGTTCCTCTTTAACCTAAAGAGTAGTAAACTGTGGTGATGCTTCTAGAGTATAGCTTTTAACCCTTTGAAAGCCCACAGGGTGTCCAATGCCTTGCATAGCAATATATTAGATACCCCTTTAACTCGCACAGGGTTTGACCTTTGTGGACCAGAGAGGATGTGCGACGCATTGATTCTCAATGCATTGATCACCCCTCTGGTCCTTAAAACACCATTAATAATCTAATAAGTAACTCAATGAGAAAAGCTTTTCAGATGTAAATATACTGTCTTACCAAAAGATCTTAATCTAGGTTTCTTGCAATAAAAACATTTACAAAGTAAAAAGAGGGGCATCCATGTATTCTATACACTCTCCCCATTCCTGAGAGACCATTTACTACCCTGCTCTTTATTTCTCTTTACTGGTTAACTGTCTTTTTCATGGAAGCTTATTTTATTACACAGATACTTTGATTAGCTTAAGGTCAAATCAAACTAAATATAGAGCAGCACAGATGGTACTGGTAGATGTTAAATAGTAGCTACGGGAAAGAGAAATGCATGCAGGGACAGCAAGCTTGTGTTTTCAATAATAAAGCTGATAACTGTTTCTTGGAATACAAAGAACCATTTATAACATTACTAGTGTAAAAGCCCATGTACACGGGCCAAGGTCCGGGTAATGTTAAAGGGATAGTAATACTTAAAATGTAAAAAAAAATATGTCGTACAGTTTATCCCCCTGAGTAAAACAAGGGTACTCCCACTGCTGAAAGGTGTTTCATTCAAAAGTTATTAATTTTCAAAGTTGAATTTTTTAGGTGCACCTAAAAAATTCAACTTTGAAAATTAATAACTTTTGAATGAAACACCTTTCAGCAGTGGGAGTACCTTTGTTTTACTCAGGGGGATAAACCCTACAACATATTTTTTTTTACATTTTAAGTATTACTATCCCTTTAAGCTGACGCAGCCTCACTGCTCCACTTGATGCAGTCTTGCTCAGTAGAGACTGCCCGAACGTGAGCAGTCTCTACTGCGCATGACAGCTTCTGACAAAACATCCTAGCAAATTATTATACAGGATAACTTTTTGAGCCTTGTGTCCAAATGAAACCTGTATCATTCTGGGTCAAACCAACTGCCCCATAAGGAACATATATATGTTAGTGCTTTGCAATTACTTGGAATCCTCTCTAGTGTTCAAAGGATTAATAGTCCCAGTTTATTTTTTTAAAAGAATGGTGGTTAACTCTTCAGTTGCCAGATAAGCAAGATTGCAGTGAAGCATTAACAAAGGGTGGTGGGAATATAGGGATGTTGAACAGGTAATCCAGCTTAATCCAGCCAAAGGGAAGAAGCTGATATCCAGCCACATCCAGGGGCATAACAACATGGGGTGCAGAGGGTGCATTTGTGATCAAGGAAGCCCATTAGCCCCTGGGTTTAATGGAGTTTGTTTTCACCTGGCCCATCCAATGACCAGTTATGCCACTGTCCATTTACCTTGGGCTTATTGATCTAGACTCTAATTTGGAGGCATTTTCAGTGTTTGAAAAAGGATTTGAAATGGGGCTTCAGTTGCAAAATATCCCCATAATGTGCAATCCAGTTTTGACCCTCAGTGAAACAGTGACTGCAGAATTGGCCTGCTAGAAATATCTGCCAAAGCTGAAAAAGCGATTTGTCAAATATTTCCCATTGTAATGTAATCTAGCCCAAAGTCATAATGATTTTTCTTTTCTTAACTCATGGATGGAAAAAAAAAATCACTACACAAAAAAAATGACAGTATGCTTTTGTTTTTTCATTTTTCCTATAATTAAGCTTTTGTGTACAAAAGGAATAGTAAAGCAGTTTCTATGTACTATGCTACTTTTCATAACTCAAGCCCACTTTCTGTGAGCAAGAGCAGCATCATTACTCATAAGGTGGTTCTCCTCAAGTCAGCACAATATTGATTATACTGTACAGATAGTGACTGCAGAGCAGTGGGAAAACAGTGTGTCTGTCAGAAACTGCTTTACTATAGTGTATATAAGCATAAGTCATAGTCAGTTTAATAACAATATCAGTATATTTCTAAAACAATTTATTTAATCTGACTGATGAGAAAAATGTTCCCATTTTGCCAAGCCTATATGTCATACTGACTTGGAAATTCCCTACCTACCTCCATTAACTAAAAAAACAAAAAACAAACAACAGACCTTGTTGTGGGGTCATCAGGACTCTCCTGATCCCCATCCTAGTACTCTAGTACTGATTGTGATAGGCTATCATTACTGAAAACTAGGAGGGTGATTCTCATGAAATCTTGGTTTCAAAGATTTTAAACATGACATTTTTAAAAAGACTTCCATAAACAAATTTCCTTTTTATGTCTAAAGTGTTTGTGAACACTAATTTAAAAACACGTACTTACACTTTAACATCTTTTTGAACATATTTTCCAAACTAAGTCCTTAAAAATCTCATTACAGCAACAGTCTGAAAACATCAGTAGGAAAGCAAACACATTCTCACTATTTTTAAAAAATTATTATTAACAGTCATGCACAGTTAGTTGAAATTCTGAAATGATATATATTTTTTGATTAACATTTTTATTTGATTTTGACTGATTTCTATCATTACCCCAACATCTTGTACAGCCTAATATTCTCGATATTTCATTGAAACCTGACATATTTTCAAAATGATGTTGCTATCCTGAAAGAATATGATGTATAGATTCTGCACATGTATTTGAAAGCAAACTACTATGTTTCCATTCATTAAATTAACATTAAATGCACACCCATTGTGGTAATGATACATAGGTTACAGAAATGAGCTTTGGTAATGATAATAAGTATACTAAGACTGAGGTATGGATAAACACATAAAATGTAATCAACTAAATAGGATTCACGTTCAATCAATTTCATTTTGCAATGCTTAAAAACTTCATAACATACAGTATATAGGCTAAAAACAGAGGACATGTAAAAACAACACAAACAAAAACATTAGAACAGGGCTAAAAAGGGCAACATTACAACATATGCTAAATACATATGAAATATTTTACTACTGAAAAATTAACGATCACCAAGGGTTTTAATGCAGTAGTAGAAAATCAATTAGCTAACTAAAAATTTGTTCTGCCCAGCACAACTCATAGTGTCGACCTCGTATTGACCATCGACAATCTGGAAAGAAAGTAAAACAAAAAGTACTAAATAGGATTTTCCATCAACATTGTGACATGTCCATACCACCAAATATTTTATATGCCTGTGTGATGGTGCCAAGGAACAGTTTTCTGTCATATTGTACGAGGACCCACTTTCCCACTTCCAAAACTGGCTCAGCATTCTCCTTTTCTGACTCCACTTTGTCTCGGAAGTCAAATTCTTTTGGATTGAAGCATCCACAGGTAAAATCACAAAAGCAGGACACTTCTCGGGTGTGGATAAGGCCTGGTGTCAGCTTAAAAAGAAAAGAATAGTAATTTTAGGTAAAATTCAACTCTGACACTAAACTCAGACATATGTTCACATCAGTATTTGACATTATTATAAAATGCTGAAAACCGAAACACCATGTCACAAGTAGAGAATGATGCTCAAAACTCAATATGGTAAACCAGAAAGAAAACAACTATGCACACTCTCTATTAGATCGGCCTCAACAAAGGATCAAAAATGCGCTGGTAATATAAGGGTGCTACAGGGGATGTAATATAATAGAAACGAAAGAGAAGAAAGATAACCCTGCCTAACTAGCACACCTAAATACTCAAACACAAAAATGAAATAGATAGACCAAGGATAGAAAGTAGAATATAACTTGATGTAATCTCTACCTGAAATACCGGGGCATAATCCGGCTTGCCATGAATTAACAAAACAAAAAATAAATAAAACTTAACTTTTATTAATCCCTACCTAAAAAAATACTGGGGCACAAACCGGCTTGCCATATATTAAAAAACTCACACATACAGAAGGAGCAGTTAAAAACCACAAATCCTACCTACTCGAAGCCTCAAAACTGAGATGGCGTCTGCCTAACTCATTCGTTCAGACTCTTCCTGATCTAAATTCTAGATCGTATGTTTACTATCTCCCTGAGCTATACCTCAGCCAATGTGGAGTCTCATTCAGTTAAGGTAGATTGAAATAGTCTGCTATCATCTATCCGTTCACAATATAACTACAGTCCATAACGTAGCGACCCTATAAGTTACTAAATAACTCTCTATTACGAACAAAAGAAAGCAGACTATAATGATACACGCCTGACGCGCGTTTCGAAAATGCCTTCATCGGAGGCAGAGTATCAGACGCAACTGCTGTAAGATCACTCCTATAAATACCTCCATCAGTATCCATCTGCATAAGTGGGCGCTGTACTTCCTAGCCAATCACTTCAAACTAGAGGAATTCTTGATGTCAATTGGTACATGATCGATATAATTGTAAAAACACAATTTCTGGCAATCCATATTCATATATCTGCTATAAACTTATACATACACATATTATGATACCATCCTTGGCATCATAACAATTATATATCAAGGACTGCAAAAAACAAACCGCTAGAAAATAATCTCCAGTAATTAACCTGACAGCGTTCTTCAATAGATGTAAACATTGTACTCCATGATCTTATGTGCCATGTATCAGAAACATATTGTAATTTACAAATAATCCCATAATCAATTGTATGAGAATAGATCAGGAAGAGTCTGAACGAATGAGTTAGGCAGACGCTATCTCAGTTTTGAGGCTTCGAGTAGGTAGGATTTGTGGTTTTTAACTGCTCCTTCTGTATGTGTGAGTTTTTTAATATATGGCAAGCCGGATTATGCCCCGGTATTTCAGGTAGAGATTATATCAAGTTATATTCTACTTTCTATCCTTGGTCTATCTATTTCATTTTTGTGTTTGAGTATTTAGGTGTGCTAGTTAGGCAGGGTTATCTTTCTTCTCTTTTGTTTCAAAACTCAATATGGTGCAACATCTAATGCCTGTAAAGTCATAGAGATTACAGACTGCAGATATTAACCTTTACACTTGCATCACATACTGAAAAAACATCTTGAATCCAACTAAATAGGTAAAGTATGTGAGCAACCTTTGAAGTTTGCTTGACAATGCTTGCCTGAAAGTTTGAAACTGAGTCATCAGCTTGAAATTTGGGGTTCAAAGAAAGAAAAAAAGAAAGAAAAGGTGTTACAGATTTAAAAGGAAGCAAGAAAGAAGTTGACATTTAGTTTGAATATGTTGTTGTTTTTAACTAATTCACCTGAATTCTCATCATCCCTGGTACTGCCTTCAGGTATGGAGGTACTAATTCACCACTTGTTTTTGATGTCCTCCTCTGTTATTTTGAAGAGCCTCACAGATGATTTGAGATTTAGCTGTTCAAAGAGAGTGTCAGCGTCTGGTATGCTGGTACCATAAGACACAATTCAATCAGCCAGGTTTTTCAGGGCACCGCCCACTCCATCAGGAGCACCCTTTCCATGGGATGACTCTGTGTAACTCCATGTTACATACTTAAATCCTTGCACGAACGGCACTGTTGAGATTAGGTAAAAGTTGGTTCTATTCCGATATTGAGATGTAGGCCCATCGGAGATGAAGTGGATGTTCCTGGCATTTGGATGCTCCTCTCGTATGCTCCATAGTACTGAGCCAAGGAGAGCCCATGTGGCTGTGGCTTTGTACTGAAGGTAGGCTGACAGTGATGCAAATGCCTTCACCCTGCCTCCACCAAGATAGATAACTCCAGTATGGAGGGTTACCTGCTGGTCACCACCTCCAAAGTGAGTTTCTTTTATTTCCCTGGTGTAGTTACAAGCATAGTTCTCACTGTAGTCTATGTGAACCACTACATCATTCAGGGTCAGGGTCTCTCTCAATCTCCTCAGTCTTTCAAACTGATGCTTGATGTTATATATGTGTCTGGAGAAGTGTGAGAGGTAGTCCTGTGTGAGTTCCACCAGCTTTTCAATGCAGGTATGTCTCTCTCAAGAAACACATTCTTAACTTCCTTCTTTTCAGTGGACCCATCTTTACATTTCTGTGGTACAGATTTAGTGACCCACTCCTCCCATGTGATTATGTTTCCTTTCTTTGAAGGATCCAGTTTTGTGTGAAATGTCTTATCCTTGCAATTACTGCATGTCCTATACATGGAAGACATGTCATTATCACTGCACACACTGGCCTGTACAACATCCCCAGAGATGATGTTTCTATGACCCCAAGCTGGTGCAGCTTCTTTATCCTGAAGGCAAAGTTTTCACGTATTTTGCAGGCACATGTTTCTCTGTTTGTGACTCTTCGCTGGCCAATCCAAAATGGCTTAAGCTTACAGAATTGAGCCATTGAAAGGCTATGTCTGGAATTCTCAGATAGAAATCTTTTATGAAGAGTTGCCATAGTGTCTGTTAAGGTTCTCTTACAGAATAGCTGTCCCTTTTTCTGAATTTTCCCATTTATTATAGAGGAGACTTCATCTTGATGAAGAATGCGGCTAACAAGTGTGCACATTAACCTTCTCTGGCTGTTATTAGGTAATTATCTCTGATGGCTTTCCACTTCTCGTTTTATTTTGGACCACTTTGTCCTCCATGTTGAAACTTACCTGCTTCCTCTTGGCCATCATATCAAGTATTTTCAATCTTATTTTTAGATTGCCAATCTCTTTGGTCCTTTCCAGAAGCTTCTGTTTTTTGTAGATAAACTTTGACCTCAGTTTTAATAGTCTTCTGTTTCTTCTGTTCTTCTTTGAGGTACATGTCATCATTAGTTCTGGTGTCCTGGAAATCTCTCTTCTTTTTGGAGCTGATATGGTGGAAGGGACATTTACCTGCTGGCTGTTCTCTTGGGGAGGCTGTGTCTTCTTGTAGATGTTGCTCTTCACCATGTTGAAGTGTACCTTCCTCAGTTGATGGTGTTGTGTTCAATACAGCTATAAGCTGTTTCTTTCTTCTATAATACCTTTTTAAGTTTTCCTGACACTGTTTTTTCTTCTTTTCATGTTGTTTCTTTGTCAAATGTCTTTTTCTTGATTTTACCATTTTGTTTTCGTTTTTGATATCTGGAAATGGAAAGGGAAATATGCCATGAAATGAACGTGTCTCAAAACATGGGAAAATTGTTACTTTTATGGTCATATCATCCTCTAGCAGGGATTGAATGGCTTACAGATTGTGTGTGACGACGTGTGCATGCTTATATAGACTTCATTACACTGTAAGGTGTTAGGTTTTCTATAGAGTATGGGCTAGATTACATTTGATTGGTAAACTTTACCAATGCTCTGGTTAAAGGGATAGCAATACTTTCTTATAAAAAAATCTCTAAAATTGTAGATATTAATAATAGAATTAGGATAAGCTATTTCCCAGGTCTCAAATCTTAGCATTTAAACTTCCCCCCTCCCTCCCCTTTTTCATACATCTGCGCTCTACTGACAGATGCAGAATCCGGTCATTTGACCAGACGAAGGCTCTTCAGCAGAGCCGAAAATGCAATGTTTATGAAGAAATACATCATTAAAATGGTCTACAACATGTGCTTGGTTTGCAAGCACATTTTGTAGATCATTCCAATTAAGTATTTCTTCAAAAAATCGCGTTTTCAGCTGAAGAGCCTCCGTCTGGTCAAATGTATTTGTCAGCTAGAGTGCTGATGTATGAAAAAGGGGAGGGAGCGGGGAAGTTTAAATGCTACAAACACAAAAACCATGAAGATTTGAGACCTGGGAAGTAGCTTATTTTACTTCTATTATTAATATCTACAATTTTAGAGATTTTTATAAGAAAGTATTACTATCACTTTAAATTTCCAACTCCATTAAAGTTTATGAAGTTGGAAATGTAACCAGTGCATTGGTAAAGATAATCAATCAAATGCAATCTAGTCCAATATATTTGCTAATTACCTTTTTTTGGAAATAATAACATTTATTGTTAACATTTTTTTTTTTTAGAATCGATAGTGCCATGAAACATCAGATACATCAGTTTTGCCAATATTAGCAAATATATCATTACAAAGAAAATAACACCATAATGATTACAACAATGCATGTGAAACAAGTATCTGGGATACAGTAGCAATAAGTCAGGAGTATCCAGGAGCAGTTAAAGATTAGGCCATGTGAAAAATGCTAACCCAGCACTATGCTTTAGACTTGCTAATTATGCTTGCTGTAACCTCTCCAACCTCTAACCTCTCTCTCTCCTTCCTTCTGCACTCTTCCAGCAGTTCTGGGTTGCTATAAACATTTTCTCTGAATTTGTTCAGTCTAGCCTTCGCTAAAGCTTTCTGTTTGCCACTGTTTGACTGTCTGCAATAAAACAGGACATAAAGCAAACATATCAACAGTTAGTAAATAATGTTTAAATTAATACTTCATAATATACATTTAAAAATAATCTGTATGATTAAATTCTCATTACCGAAACAGAAGTTCTGTCTACCGCAACTGGCCTTAAATTGCAGCGGTAAGTGAATAGAGAAGCCATGATGACTAAGCACATTTTTACTCAATGTACATAATAAGACATCAATGAAGTATATTTTCAATGAAAATTTTAAATGTAACGTTTTTCTAAATGTGGAAAACTAACTGTATCGGTAATGATAATTAATACTGTCGTGTACACCGTCTGACAAGAGAATGTTTAACTTTTAACTGGAGAAATATAAAGAGATCTGCTTACCTCGTATCCTTCTTGAAGGTTCTGGCAGATGCGCTGCTTCATTCCAAATCAAACTTTATTTAAAATTCTCTGTGTGTGTGTAAATAGTTGTCTAAAAATATTGCTGAGGATGAGAACATCAGTCATGGACATTTACTTTTTCCACTATATTTTGATTATTATTATATGTGATTATTCAGTTAATCATTTTTCTGTCATGTGAGAACTTCTAGTAGACTATCCTTATATTTTTTTCTGAATATTTTCATTTTACTCTATTTAAATTACAACATAATATACATTCAGACATATCTGGACGCATTGCAGTAATGAGAATTTCAGCACTAAATGCAATAAAAAACTAAAATAATTCATTCTTATGTTGAAAATATTATTTGTGCAAGGTAGAGAACACTATTATCCTTATTATGATGTTTTACTATATTCCTAAATTACAAGTTTTACATTAAAAATCATTACTGCCATGGTGTTTTAATGGTTTTGTGAGAATGACCCAAGAAGGCAATCAGTGCCTTCCTTCCCTCCCTCTTCAACCCTGAGTTTCAGAAATTCTCAGTTGAGTAGAGGTAGTAGGAATGTCCACTTGCATCATCATTGATATCACAATGATCTTGTGGGTTCCCAGCCCTATAAGTCACGCTGGGTCTTTGGGGAATACCAGCTTGCTTGAGGGAGAGGGAAGAACGACAGTTAGTACCTCCCTGTAGCCATTATTAATCTGTTAAAATATTGTGTAAGTGACCAGTACCAGGGAGAGTGAATCATTAGGAGTCCTGATGCCCCACCAATTAGGTCTGGAAATATACACATTAAAAACAAAATAACCTTGCATCTGCCACAGGGGTGTGCAACACATTCCTTTGCAATGCAATGGACAACCCTCTGGCATACACACAGACACTGCCAGTTCCACTGTCCACTGGTATTTACATTTCCTCACATACATTGTTTGATCCCCCTAGTTTGCTTCCAATGCCCACTGGTAGTCACGTTTGCACACTGTGACAGCCATAGGAAATAGAAGTATTTGCAGGGAAAATACATAGGTCTCTCTAGAGATTTTATCAACTGATGTACAGATGACAAAAGTTCATACAGTGATATTAAAGGGAAGGAAATTTCCTCTTTGCAATGAAAAGGTTCTTTACTATTCTTTACTAATGGAGCAGTAAGATATTACATTTATTACCAAGAGAGGTGGTGTTGACAGATGCAGTAAATATGTTCAATAAAAGGCTTTATCCACAATTATTACATAGCTACATCTTTTAATGATTTTATAAAAATGATTCATACTTTCACTTTCTATTAAGAAAAAAATATATCCTTTAATCTCTCAACCCCTTAATTTTGTGCATATTATTTTATAAACCAAAAATCAATGCTAGTAGTGGAGAAGGAGGTATAATACATGAGAAAATATAAACATTTTTGTAATGTCTCACACAGGCATTCACATAGTTCTCTATTGCCAGCTTTCCAGATACAACTTAAAATTGATTAATTGTAAGAAGTATGTATTTATGGACTTTGCACATTGTGCTTGTAGCATTTTCCAGGCTGTTTCTTATGCCCACACACACACTAAACATAAACATCCTTTGTTTTAAAATCTGTAGTAAGATTTTATTTTTCCTATCCACCATGCACAAATACTTCAATGACAGCTATAGTTCACATAAAAGTTGCTTTAGCGGTGTCTGTGCATATTTAGGCATATACTCATTGTTACATTGGATATGCATCTATTTGTCAGTTTCACTGCGGGGAGAAAAATGTTGCATACATCCATTTGGAATGATTATGAATGCAACATCTTGGTAAATAAAGACATATATAGCCGGTATGTAATTGTAGTTAATAACTTTATCAAGGATTGTATCTACAGATTCCATGGACTTCATTAGGAATCTGTGAAGTATTATCTACCACACATCTGATGATAGGCTGCAAAACCACAGGTGCAGAGGGCCTAAAGATGAAGACAGAGCCTCCTGCAGTGTGTCCAAACAGAGGCAGATCCAGATGTCTGAATCAGGAAACAGACAAGGAAGCTAGAGTCAAGATGTTGATATACCAGGAGGAATGCAAGTACTGGGGCAGGTAATACAGAACTGGGACTGTCAATGAAATCCACGAGTATGAAGTATATCAAGGAGTAGTGAACGCTTTCTTCAAAAGGATTGAGCTCCACATTTTAAGCAGCCATTCACAGGATACAGTGAAGTCCCATGCAAAATACCTCAGCAGTAAACAAAGGGAAGTTAGGCAGTCCAAATCCAAGAACAGAGCAGGCACAGTATCAGTAAGAAGCAATCGATCACTCTTATGGGCTGAGCACCTAGGTTTGTGTGGCCACGAACAGAAATCTGTTAGTGGGGTGCCACAGGATTCAGTCCTGGCCCAATGCTTTTTAACTTTTTTTATTAATTTAGAAGAAGGTATTGAAAGTAATGTCAATCTTTGCTGATGACACTAAAACTGTGTAATCCCATGCTTGAAGAAGGGTACAAAAAAATTGAAAACTTTATAATAAAGTAAAATAAGTGAAAGAAAGAAAAGATGTTTAAAACAGATACAGAATGTATAAATAATATAATGAAATAGATACAGAGCAGGCTGTTTTTTCTTAGCAGAATGATTTAAATAAACTGAATACATTGACTGAAAAGTGGCACATGAGTTTTAATATAGATAAATGTAAAGTTATGCATTTGATCTGCAGAAACAAACATATACACTAAATGGGAAACTACTTGGAGAATCCTTATTAGAGAAAGATTTAGGACTATTGATGGACAATAGACTTCACAGCCTGTGCAGTGTCACTCAGCTGCTGCAAGAGCCAATAGGACACTACCGTGTATAAAAAGGGATATATAAATGTAAAGGACGGGAATATAATTCTGTCTCTATATAAATCATTGGCAATGTCTCTTCTGGAATAATGAGTTTTGGGCACCAGTTTTTATTATTTACTAGCAATGTGGGACAGCGTTGCCCGTCATGTTATGACCATTGGGCGCATGTGTGTGAAATGTAGACACACTGATAAACACAGACATATGCAACACACAGGCAGACACATATACACAGTGAGCGGCAGAAACATGCAAAAGACATGTACACACACAGACACACCGGAGATGTACACATGGACACACATATGTAACAGAGATGTATACACACACATATGCAACATATATGCGCAGAAACACATGCTCGCATGAGGTATAGAGAGGCTTGTCAGAGTTAAATAGCAGTGTAAGTGTATTCATACTTGGGAACTTTGACTTGTGGAGTCCCTGGAGGGGACTTCTGTGGTGCTGATGTGGAGAGACAAAAGGGGCAATCTGGGTTAAAAGTGGGCAGGGCTTAATCACAAGTAGGGGCGGGGCTTAACATAAATGTGAAAAAGTGTTAGTAATAGGCTGGGGAAGGGGGAGAAGTGGGAGGGAAATGCAAGTTTACAGTGTGAGGGGTTTGAACACATCCCCTGAGAGGTAAAACTTGATACACACTCCTGTGGCAGTCAGTGGGTTAAGTGTGTACCTGATGGCTGTCTGTCCTGTGTCTTGCATGGCAAATGATGACAGTCAAGAAATAATTCAGCAATGAGGGCCTACCTTAACCCTTTGAGTGTCATTTTGTTCCCCTGGTGCTGCAGCACCCTTCAGTGGCTATACTACAGGTCCTGCTGAGGCCGCTAGGAGTCAGGGTGAGTGACTGTGTGTGTGTGTGTGTGTGTGAGCCATATTTCTTTCTGGCTTTGTTTGTGTGTTTGGTGCTGTGTGTGTGTGAGTGGGGCGTGTGTGTGTGTTTGGTGCTGTGTGAGTGGGGCATGTGTGTGTTTGGTGCTGTATGAGTGGGACATGTGCGTTTGGTGCTGTGTGAGTGGGGCATGTGTATCACGGTGCCCCATGATTGCCTATAGCAGATATTGCCATAGAGCGACATTATTTACTTCCTAGCTGTTGCTCTCGCTGAGTCGCTATTCTTATAGGGCATCATGCTGATGAGGTCATCACTCCACCTACCTGTTAGGGTTTTTAAACCTCAGCCTGTGTCATTTCCAGTGCCCTTTCGTGGTGTACCTGAGCTTATTGCTGTGTTGGTCCATCACTGTTCCTGTGTATTACCTGGCTACGTCTGACTACCCGTTCCGGTTCTGACTCCTGGCTCGTCTGACTACTCGTTCCGGTTTGGACCCCTGGCTACGTCTGACTACCCGTTCAGGTTCGGACCCCTGGCTCGTCTGACTACACATTCCGGCTACAACCACTGGCGACGTCTGACTATCCGATCCGGTTCTGAACTTTGGCTGCCTCCTGGTATACTCTCCTTTTTTGTGCTCCTTTACCATTCCATGCCTTGGTTTGGTTTCCGTGCTGTCAGTGTCTTCCGCTCTGCGCTCGCTTCCGTTAGCGGCGCTTGTCAGTCACTCTGTGTGTCTGCCCTCCCTTGACCATGTTGGTTTGTGCTGCCTTCCCTGCCTCCGTCTGGCTACCCGCCTAGTGTATACCGTGTCAGGGTATTGGTCTGCTCCTTATCTCTGCCGACTGTGTGTATGGGAGTGCTCTGCACTGCCCTCACATTTACCGTGTAGTCCAAGGGCCATTCCGTTTCTGTCCACCTGTCTAGTGAAGGGTGAGGAAAGTGACCACACTGTTTCTCTCTGGTTTCGTGAAGGTGTGCCATTCTATCCGGGTAAGGGAGTGCCCTGCACTGCCCTCACATCTACCGTGTAGTCCCAGGGCCATTCCGTTTCTGACCACCTGTCTTGTGAAGGGTGAGGAGAGTGACTCAACTGTTCCTTCCTGGTCTTGCGAAGGTGTGCCACTATCTACTGCCACTTGTGTCATTACCATACTACTGTTGTGTCATTTGTCATTTGCAGGAAGTTTCAAAACCACTTCCCCTTCCGGTCGTGGGGTGGTTGGAACGCAAGCACAACGGGATCTGTGACCATGGTGATCCAACGTAAACACTACCTACACATCCAAGCCGAATCACCGGCTCAGATGTTATTGGGTCATCTATACTAGACAGCCAAATTTGCTGTATCAGGGTAAATATTAAACAAGTAGAGAAAGAAATATTGCTCATAGTACCAATAAGAACCCCAAACAAAAACTACTCAAAAAAATAATGCCCATAATTCAAAATCAAAATTGAAAACTGCTCCAGACATATCAATTCTAAATTCATCTAAATTTAGGTACATAAAATTCTCTCCTATTTTCTATGAATTGGGATCTAAAAGGACCAGGCCAAGGTAAAAAAAAATCATTCAAATTATTTAAGTCAGAAGGAACTGAACAATCTTTCTTAAAATACAGGGAGTGCAACAAAGATTGCAACAAGGCAATTAGGGTAGCAAAAATAGATAATGAAACTCGAATTGCAAGGGAAAGCAAGACTAATCCAAAAAAGTTTTTTTAAATATATAAATAGCAAAAAACTTAAGAGGGAGTGCATTGGACCATTCAAAAATGAGATGGGTGAGTTGGTTAGTGAGGATAAGGAAAAGGCCGATGTTTTAAACACTTTCTTTGCATCAGTATATACAAGGGAGCAAGGAATGGTAGAAGAGCCTCCGCAAGTAACAAATAAAACAATACAATTAATAGATATTGGGTTAACTCAAGGAGATGTCATGGGAAGATTGAACAAAATTAAGACCGACAAAGCACCGGGTCCTGATGGTATACATCCAAGGGTTCTTCAGGAACTTAGTGCAGTGCAAAACCCCTATATTTACTCTTTAAAGATTCTATTACCACAGGCTCAGTGCCACAGGATTGGCGAAGAGCTAATATAGTGCCTCTATTTAAGAAGGGAACTAAAACAGAACCTGGGAATTATAGACCAGTGAGTTTGACCTCTGTAGTGGGAAAACTATTAGAAGGGATAATAAGGGACTATATTCAGGATTACAACACAAAAAATAAGATCATTAGCACGAATCAACATGGTTTTATGAAGAATAGATCATGCCAAACTAATCTTTTCAGCTTCTATGAGGAGGTAAGCAGCAACCTTGACAATGGCAAGGCAGTAGATGTAGTATATCTAGACTTTGCAAAGGCATTTGATACAGTACCACACAGAAGGCTGGTTTATAAAATAAGGAAATTGGGGCTAGGAGATAACCTCTGCAATTGGATACAAAACTGGGTGAAGGATAGGGAACAGTGTGTGGTTGTAAATGGAAAATTCTCCAGTACAGTTAAAGTGGAGAGTGGAGTACCTCAGGGTTCAGTATTGGGTCCGCTGCTTTTTAACATGTTTATAAATTACCTGGAAATAGATATAGAAAGCAAAATATGAATATTTGCAGATGATACTAAATTATGCAAAGTCATTAATTCAGAACAGGGTATTTTCTCTCTACAGAGGGACTTACATACAATGTCAGATTGGGCAAACATGTGGAATATGAAGTTTAATGTGGGGAAGTGTAAAGTCATGCATTTGGGAGGAAACAATCCCAAGGCTACTTATAAACTTAATGGAATAATTTTAGGTGACTCGTTGCTAGAAAAAGACCTGGGTATCCTTGTCAACTACAAACTTGGAAACAGTGACCAGTGTCAAACAGCAGTAGCAAAGGCAAACAAAGTCCTGTCTTGCATAAAAAGAGGTATTGAAGCAAGAGTGGATAACATTATTTTGCCATTATACAAATCATTGGTAAGACCTCACCTTGAGTATTCAGTGCAATTTTGGGCACCGGTTCTGAAAAAGGATAGACTAGAACTAGAAAGGGTACAGCAGAGAGCAACAAAATTAATTAAGGGAATGGAGGACTTGACATATGAGGAACGACTAAACAAACTTGGTTTATTTACTCTAGAGAAAAGACGACTAAGAGGAGACCTTATCACATTGTACAAGTATATGAGAGGTCAATACAAGGATCTCTGCGGTGAGCTATTTATTCCAAGGCCTGATCAGGTGACCAGGGGACACCCCTTGAGATTAGAGGAAAGGAGGTTTAAACTTCAGCAGAGGAAGGGTTTGTTTATGGTAAGGTCTGTCAAATTGTGGAATTCATTGCCCAGGGAGGTAGTTATGGCAGATACAATGGATACATTTAAGAGTAGATTAGATACATTTCTTTCAAAAGGGAACATACAGAGTTATACTGTTTATCAGTAGGCTGATCAGGAAGGTCTGATAAAGACTAATTTAATTGGTAGCAGGAAAGCTATAAAATTCTCAGTTACTGAGGTGTGGGGCGAAGGTTGAACTTGATGGACTTGTGTCTTTTTTCAACCTAATTTACTATGTTACTATGTTACTATGTTACCAAACATACCATATAAAAAAAAAAAAAAAAAAAAGGGACAACCATATGGGAGCTACATATAATTTGCGTTAATAGTTATGAAGTCTGTATGGGAATGATGCTACTTCTAACTTTCGAACTTTGATGCTGCATATATCAATATTGTCATTCATACCTTTAGGATATAAAGTGTCCAACTGATATATCAACTGTGCCTCTTTACGGCACAAAGTTCTATATCTGTTAGGACATGTCGAAGGTATGGATTCTATACCCATTATTTCTAAATGGGAGATATCTCCCATGGGGCAGTTTGTGAAATGTCTGGATACGGTATGTTTGGGGTCTTTATTGATAATGTTTCTTCGATGTTCTCCTGCTCTATCTCTTAGGCATCTCGTAGTCATCCCCACATATTGGATCCCGCATCCACATTGTAAAAGGTATATGACATATTTACTGCCACAGTTAATAACATTCCTAATTTGATATTCATTGCCAGAGCTTAAACTTTTAAAGATCTTGCTCCTATGTTTCATATTTTTGCAAGTTAGGCATCTAGCCCCACCAATTTATTTGTGCTTGCGTTCCAACCACCCCGCAACCGGAAGGGGAAGTGGTTTTGAAACTTCCTGCAGATGGAAGAGAAGCGGGATGGGTGGAGTGATGCACCGGGGTCGGCGATTCAATTGAAGATGAAGTTACAATATTTTTAGTATAAATGCAAGTGTCTTGTTGTGCAAAAGTTATACCTCCGATGAAGTCCTAAGTTTGGACGAAACGCTTTGGGAAATTATATGTATTTTATCAGTTTTATTTTGGCTGTATGCTTTTATGATCTATACCTCCATTAAACGAGATTATTAAAACACTTGGGAGTAGTTGTGATATATAGCAGATCATCTAACTCCGGATTACAATTTGGAGGAGAACAACTACGCTTGTGGAATAATAGTGAGACGTGTATTTGAGCCTAGAGGCTGGCAAAGCCTCATGCAAATGTGAGTACCCATTGCTGGGGGAAGATTTAAGTGGGAGATATATTACTACAATCCTACAGTCTGCACTTAGAGGCGGATTTGCACTGTCTCTCTTTTTGTGTTTTTTGGTGCTGAAGGCCGAGAGGGATATCCCTTAGAGTACAGATCACGTGACCAGGTGATCTAAAGAAACAGCAGCAGACGTTGGGAATGAGTGGGTCCAAAGAAGAAAAATTGGACATTGGAAACTGTTGTGTTCAGAACTGTTTGTAGAATCTATTTTCACTCTATATTTCTGTGCACACTTATAAGTGTCTTAAGGTAACGCACCCTTTAGTGTAGTTTCTGACCGCTCAACGATTTTTTGTGTGCCGCCAGATCTACACACAAAGGAATATTTGATGTGTCTGTTTGATCTTATTATTGGGTGCAGCTTGATATCGTCCAGGTGACTAAACACTTCTGTGCATTCTCGTGGGGAGCGCAAGGACAATATAAAGGCTTTTATTATGGCCCAGAATCTGAGTGAGACAATAGAAGATAAAAGAGAGGTGAAATCACAAAAAAATACTAATCCCACAGAAGAAAGCATTATAAGAAAATTATTTAAAGAGCTAGAAAAACTCCTGAGCAGTGAGTTGAGAAATTGGTGGGATTTAATATTGTTACAGCAATATGAATCTAAAAAAATTATACCTAGAGGATTAAGAATTTTTAAAAAATCTACTTTTCCAGAAAAGGAGTTCACTCAAGAATGGAATTCTATTCTGGAAGAATGTTCTTTTAAATTAATTACACGTCTCATTTCATACAGACAAAATCTTTTAGTAAAAATAGAAATGGATATAGAAAATATACACAAAGAACTGCTATGATATTCTAGAATACCTTTATTTTCTACTTTGGATAATCAAGCCAATATCAGGGTTAACAAATTAGAGAAAGAGTTAAAAAACAAAAAGGGACATAAATTAGAAAGAGATATGGAAGATTACGCAAAAGACCAAGTCTATAATTTTGCTACAAAACATAATAGAAATAATTATCATAGTAATAAAAATAGAATTTTCCACCAGTCAGACCCCTTTAGGTTAGACAATAGAAATAGTAATAGGAATCCTACAAACAAAGATAATGCAAATAAATTATCCAACTCAACAGAGCGAGAATCTATAGATCAAGATAAAGTTGTAGTTACAAAACCAATAACATCTTATTCTGCTATCTCGAATGTAGAGACTTCCAATAAATTTCAGGGACTAGTCACAGATGATCCTGGTGATAACAATTTGAGCAGTAAAAGAAAAGATGCTGATTTTGAAAATAAGTCCACCCCTGCCTGTTCCTTTGGAAGCTCTGAAATATTAATATCTTGCCCTCAAGTGGAAGACCCTATGCCTTTCCAACAAGATTCTGTAGTGTCTTTTTTGGGGGCAATAGGAGGTCCCTCAGTCAAACAGAAAAATTTACTTCTGCACAACAATCCACCCAGAAGAAAAAGAGAGGAAATAGAACCTTCAGAGAAACAAGAGCAGGCAAAAAGAATAAGAAATTAAGATTAGAACCTGGACAAAACATAAATGGTATATATAATCTATCAAGCAGAACATTAGATGCTCCAACGATCTGTTTACTTTCTAGGGGACTCAAATATGCCCCTAGTAATAAATCTAGAGAATTCGATTTTTTTGTGGATCTTCACAAGGAAATTAACCCTAAAAATCAAAGACAAGGACATTATATTTGATGAGAATAGTAAGGATGAAGAAGTATTAAGTCTGCTTGTGGACTTACAAAAAGAGGGTTGGGTTACAGTTAATGAACATATGAGGAGTCAACAGAAGAGAGTGGTGAACAACAACAGGTATATAGAACTCCCTTTAAATCCAAATAAAATTTTTCCCCTAGTTCATATAAAGGTCCTTTTTTGGAATCTTTTAATAATGTAATAATGGGTGAGTATAAAAAGAACATCAAATTTAGTAACATTCAAAAGAAAAATCTAATGAAAGAAGAGACTATGAGTATGAAACAGCTTTCTAAAGATCTCAATGTTACCATTCGAGAAGCGGACAAAGGAGGAGGTATTGTAGTGCAGGATACTGAATAATATTTACATGAAGCAGAAAGGCTTTTAGGAGATACAAGTTCCTATCAGGAATTAAAATTTAATCCACAATCCATGTACTCTAGGAAATTAACCAGTCTTTTAGACGGGGCGTTAAAAAGAGGTCTATTAACCAAACAGGAATATCATTTTTTAAATGTTCCACATGCTGAAGTGGCATTTTTTTATCATAGTCCTAAAATTCATAAAGATCTAGTGAATCCACCAGGATGCCCCATCATTTCAGGAATGAATAGTCTTACTGCCTCACTTTCTGCCTACATTGACACATTCCTCCAACGATATGTGGTACAGTTGAGATCATATATTAGGGATTCCAAACAAGTTTTAGAACAGCTTCAGCATATAAGGTGGAAGTGGGGTTCATATTTATGGGCCACTCTAGATGTATCTGCCTTATATACGTCTATTGACCACAAGTGGGGATTAAGAGCAGTAGCTTATTATTTGGATCAGGATATAACTATGGTGGATGAACAGGAATAATTTTTAATCCACTGCATATCTTTTATATTGACCCATAACTTTTTTGAGTTTCAAGATAAATATTATTTACAGAAGTGTGGGACTGCCATGGGTACCAAGTTCGCCCCAAGCTATGCCAATCTGGCTATGGGTTTTTGGGAAAAAGACCAGATTTGGGAGGGAGAGTGGGGGGGCGAGCTTGGTACACTATGGTCGTTATATTGATGACATAATTATCATCTGGGATGGGACCAAAGAAGATTTATTATGTAGATGTGAGGCACTTAATCATACCCAAACAGGACTACATTTCACTTGGAATATTCAAGAAAAATCTGTGGAATTCTTAGACCTTTATCTTATGGAGGGAGAGGATTGTGTTGTCCATCAAAAGCCTGTAGCATGCAATGGTTATTTGGATGCTAGGAGTAATCATGATCCTCAATGGATCAAAAATATTCCTTATGGACAACACCATCGGATCCGAAGGAACTGTAGTCGTTTAGAGGACTACGAAAATGAAGCTCAGGATCTTAGAGCAAAACTCTTAGAAAAAGGTCATAACGAAAAATTTGTAAAAGCTGCACATCAAAGAGCTACACTTTTAGATAGAGAGAGTATTATTGGGAGTGGTCCAAAAAAAGAAAATATTAACATCAAAAAGAACTATGAAAGTGCATTTGTCACTCAATATAGTTCTGATGCAGCAAAAATCAAGAATTTGATAAAAAAAACATTGGGGGATATTATGTCAAGATCCCCTATTGAAGGGAGAAATAGGAGAATACCCTAAAATCATTTTTCAGAGAGCGCCAAACTTAAGAGCTCACATTGCAAGAAGTCGTCCAAAAAAGATAATGAATAAGAAGACACAACAAAGTAGTATAGAGTCCATTTACCAAAAAATGGAGTCTATACATAACTTTGTAGATATTAAGATGACAAATAAATTGGTGGGCAATTTTAAGTGTAGTGGGGCTAGATGCCTAACTTGCAAAAATATGAAACATAGGAGCAAGATCTTTAAAAGTTTCAGCTCTGCCAATGAATATCAAATTAGGAATTTTATTAACTTTGGCAGCAAATATGTCATATACCTTTTACAATGTGGATGCGGGATCCAATATGTGGGGAGGACTACAAGATGCCTAAGAGATAGGGCAGGAGAACATCGAAGAAACATTATCAATAAAGACCCCAAACATACCGTATCCAGACATTTCACAAATTGCCCCATGGGAGATATCTCCCATTTAGAAATAATGGGTATAGAATCCATACCTTCGACATGTCCTAACAGATATAGAACTTTGTGCCGTAAAGAGGCACAGTGGATATATCAATTGGACACTTTATATCCTAAAGGTATGAATGACAATATTGATATATGCAGCATCATATGAAAGTTCGAAAGTTAGAAGTAGCATAATTCCCATACAGACTTCATAACTATTAACGCAAATTATATGTAGCTCCCATATGGTTGTCCCTTTTTTTTTTTTTTATATGGTATGTTTGGTGGCCTGGTCCTTTTAAATCCCAATTCATAGAAAATAGGAGATAATTTTATATACCTAAATTTAGATGAATTTAGAATTGATATGTCTGGAGCAGTTTTCAATTTTGATTTTGAATTATGGGCATTATTTTTTTGAGTATTTTTTATTTGGGGTTCTTATTGGTACTATGAGCAATATTTCTTTCTCTACATGTTTAATATTTACCCTGATACAGCAAATTTGGCTGTCTAGTATAGATGACCCAATAACATCTGAGCCGGCGATTCGGCTCGGATGTGTGGGTAGTGTTTACGTTGGATCGCCATGGTTACAGATCCCGTTGTGCTTGCGTTCCAACCACCCCGCGACCGGAAGGGGAAGTGGTTTTGAAACTTCCTGCAGACGGGATGGGTGGAGTGATGCACCGTGGCTGGCGATTCAATTGAAGATGAAGGTAAAATATTTTTAGTATAAATGCAAGTGTCTTACTGTGCAAAAGTCCTAAGTTTGGACAAAACGCGTTGGGAAATTATATGTATTTTATCAGTTTTATTTTGGCTGTATGTTTTAATGATCTATACCTCCATTAAAGGAGATTATTAAAACACTTGGGAGTAGTTGTGATATATAGTGGATCATCTAACTCCGGATTACAATTTGAAGGAGAACAACTACGCTGGTGGAATAATAGTGAGACGTGTATTTGAGCCTAGAGGCTGGCAAAGCCTTGTGCAAATGTGAGTACCCATTGCTGGGGGAAGATTTAAGTGTGAGATATATTACTACAATCCTACAGTTTGCACTTAGAGGCGGATTTGCGCTGTCTCTCTTTTTGTGTTTTTTAACCTTTTGCCTTATCTCCTGTCATTTATTGTACTTAATAAAGTTTTATATTAAGTTCATCTGTACTTGTCAGTGTGTTAATTTCCTAGTGACAATGTGTGTGTTTGGTGCTGTGTGAGTGGGGCATGTGTGTGTTTGTATATGGTGTAGGAGCAAATGGCATCCATTTTGTTTTTTTTCTGACTTTGATAGTTGTGGGCGGGCTGCATAGTGGGGGCAGGCCAACTCCATGCATTATTTTCACACCAATAGCAGTGGCCTTCGGCCAGTCTAAAAAGGAACAATTTGCACACAAGTCAGCTGCAGCATATGGAAGAAATGAGAATTCACAAAGATCAACATGTTGCTGTTAACACCTTGAATGTTATAATACAGTACATTCTTGGGCTTTCAAGAAACATTTTAGGCTACATGCACTATTTGTCTTTGTTCACTAGGCTGGAGTTGGCAGAACTGTTCCTATTTAGTGTATGGAATATGGCACCAAGCTCCTAACATGCATCCCAATATCCTTGGTAAGGAAGGGAAAAGCACAGCAGCAGGGACCCCAGATAGCCTTCACCTCCCAGTCCTGGTGCTTCTCAGTTGAATGCGGGATTCAAATGGCGGGGAATCCAAAGTCTGGCCAAGGTTGCAAAGTTGGTAGAGTGGTGTTGACGATCCAGCATCATTGTAGGAGGCAAGAATCACTGTTTGGCATTATGTGGTAGTGGTTCAGGTGGTAGCTGGGCTGCAGAAGACCTTGTAGCAGCAGCGGGCATGGATATGGAGAGCAGTGGTATAAATGGTGATGGATGCAACACATGTGCTTGGTCTAATGGTCAGAGAACTGGTTGACCTGCACCACTGTTTCCAGATGTTCCTGGAGGAACTGTTGTTGCACGTAGTCCAGTCTTCCCTTGCTTAGGTCTGCTCCAGTGTTGGCACAGGGGTCGCAAAGGAGCCAATCAATGTTCAATGTCCCAGGGATGTCACTGACTATATCAAGTCCTCCTGGAAGTACAGTAGCTCATTGTTCAGCCCTGCCATTGCTGCCTGCAGCTGATCATGGTACCTCTACTGTACTGCGTGCATCTGCTTCAAAACTGACTCATTGTTCTCGGGTCTAGTTGATGGCCATGAGCTCCTGGTCCCAACATGCTTCAAGGTACAGGGGTAGTATCCTAAGCTGATGTCCCCATGTGACACTTGACCTCATCAACCAGCCCTGGCACAGGGCACACTGCTCCCACCTGTTGCTGAGCACCATTTGGTGCTTGCTGCTGTAGGGCTGGAGGCAGGGTGAGAGCCAGTGGGGCCTGGGTTTGATCTGGTGGTGCCATAGTGAAGGATGGTGCTGCCAGTTATGGTGCCAGGGTGATGTCTGGTGATGATGGTAGAGTTACAACTGGTGGTGCAGCAAGAGTGTTTGTTGCAACCTCTGCCACCAAAGTTAAGGCATCTTGGAAATCTCCTGGAGAATACACTATGGATAAGGCCAGGCTGCCTGCAGGGAGTACAGTTTTGGCATTTTATGTAATTGTTTCAAAACTATTAGGCCATCTCAGGCCAGAAATTAATTATATAATGGCTTGAACACAAGTGTGTAGATAGCAATGGCTAAGTCTTTGATCACTTCACCTGTGCACAAGCTAGGACATCCTTATGTCCTGGATGAATGTAGTCTTAAATGTTATTTTTAAACCTCTGAATGCTTGAGAGGTTAAGGGGTTGAAAACAATAGTTAGAAGATGTAGTTTGTTATGGGAATTTGAACTCTGTAATGCAGGTGGTTTAACTGAAACAGGATTGGACAACTGCTGGTGAGCCTCAGGTTGCTCAACACTGACATACAATAAACTTAGAAGCTATGGTATTGGTGCACATTTCACCTTTAAGGACCAATGCATTGCACTCCCCTCTGGCCCACAAGGGGTTGAACAACATGGGACAACTTTTACAAAGAATATTATGCTTCTCTTACTACCAGTCCACAGTGAACAGGACACACACCATGTCATATCATTGGTCATGTCTTCAGGTGTCATGGACTTCCTCAGCATCTCTTTCCAAGAATTGTAGGTCACAGCCACTGGTGGTCCTTCACCAGTGATGTGTTCTTCTTCTTCTTCCCAACCACCTGACAATCATAAAATGATGCTTAAGAATTTTGGTGTTGATCCTGTGGTTGCTCACAGCATTTTGTATTGTATATTTGTATTTATATAGTGCAATCCAGTGTACTTGGCACTGCAATAATTTCATTCTGGACTTGCTTTCAGGATGTTTTGTTTTAGAGATCTGTGGCTTTATGGTCAGTGTTGAATATAACACTGCTGTGCTGGAGATTGTTGCAGATTAGCACCTCATTCACGTTGTGGCTGAATTTGGGGTTCCTGTGCTTATCTTTTTACTGTGATACAGTGGCAGAAGACCATTGGTCTCCAAGCTGTGAGGGAGGAGACCCTGAATTCCTTCCTTATCTCTACAGTTGTGGCCCTCTTCCTGCCCAACCCTCCACCCCCTAGCTAGCTGTCCCCACTGTCCTGGAGGCAGAGAGTGGGTTATCTCTGGGACTCACCTGCCTTTCCTGTCAACGTCCTTGAACTCCATAACACTGCTCCACCCCACTCCCTGCTCCACATGAGATTTAAAGCAAATATATGTTAAATGAAAATACAAATCATAAACATAATATTAATCAAATGAAAATAAAGAGGAATAAAATCATTGAGGAAAAAATTGGGTGTATGAGGTAAAATGGAAAGTGTGGGGAAACGAGGAATGTGCAGGGGAGGGGCAATGTGTTGGTATATGTGTATGTGTGTGTATTTATGTATATGTAGCACTATGTATGGTATATTAGTGCAATGCTAAATGTATGAATGTGTAAGTATGTATAAATGAAAAGCACAACTTGAACTCAAACCACAAATCTAATCTCTAGCACTAACCTCCAACTGGTTGTGTCCTAACTTGATAAAGCCTGTAACAAAGCTGAGAAAAATGGCATCAAGAAGCCCCTTATATAGAATCCCTTCAGTTGCTCTGTCTGATGTGACATTCAAATCTCCTTTTGGTTTTCAGGTTGTAGACATTTGGAAGCAAATTTTCAGCATTTTCACCCATTTGATTACCGATTAAATGCAATAATTTGGATCTTGGATGGTGTTTTCCTACCGAAACAGAAAAAAATCCATCTGACAGGAAAAATTGGCAAGCACGGCATCTCAGCCATAGACTGCAATTCCTGCTGATCTACTTTTATCCCTTGAATGCCAGGGATGTATCCCATGCATTGCAATGCAATGCATAGGATACATTTCCAGCACTCAAAAGGTTATGTGATTTCTTAGATCTCTCACCTCTAAAAGTTCCATCTGTCTGCGCAATTGTATCAGTCTTTCATTGAAAATGAACTCCTCTAGCACAGACATGCTAGCTAATAAGCCACGCACTGCAACTCTTTTTTTGTCCCTCCCTTACTTCCAAGTTGAAGCTATGCAAGATGACCTATTTCCAAAAAAGCTCTGATTTACTCAGTGGATACCCACTATTATTAGATACTTTGAGAAGACTAAGAATATATACCTCATAAGGCATCAAAATGCTTTATCAGCATCAAAACAAACCATCCAATACCTCACTGAGATTTATGTTACTCAAGGAATGACTTTATATATGTTATAACATTGTAAGCCTAGCTCACATGCTACAGTAGGGGTGACATGCTAAAAATATGAGTAAAGAGACCAAGGCCTTATACCTAGGTGGAACAGCAAGCATGACTGCCTCCTAACAGAATTTATTATATAAGCTCACACACACTATATGAGAAAAGCAAGACCTGGCCACTCAATGCTATAATATGATGTTTTGTACAACACTCAACTCTGAGCACAGCAGCAGCTGGTCAATTATATTTCATCCATATTCATTAAGGAGATAACATCAATGTGATGAACTCTATAACTACTTAACATCACACCTTTCCTTACTACATAGAGCAATTGCAAAATTGGTTTTATCATTAACATATCACTGCTCATGTAATAAATAGTAGGAATTGGCAGTGGGACAAAATATATGAAAGCAAGAAAGAAATGTATTATTAAAAGGTGCACATCCCATAAAGTATTCAGAAATGTACACAGCCAGGGTGTACACATCAAGACAGCACAGGGGAGTAAAAAGAAAAATAAAGCAATAATTTATTCCTTCAGGTTCTTCATAAGTCCGAACATTTTTGATCCTGATTAAGGTCCATTTGGGGACCGAAAATATTTAGCGTTATGAAGAACCTAGTGAAATAAATTATTGCGTTAGATTGCTTTTTGCTCCCATATGCTTTCTCAATCTGGACACCCAGGCTGAGTACAATGGTCATGTAACAATAAGCAAAAAAGACTCCTCAATGATGGCTTGAACCAGCAAAACCACCTGCTGGAAGAAGAGAGGAACAAGTATAACTCTAGGACCCGCATCCATTGCATAAATACAGTGTACTGATTTACTGGCACGTGACCTGACTCAAAGCGTTCTTTTCCAGATGTATTCTGCTATCATTTTTTCCTTTTCTCTTCCCATCCTATATTATAATTCGCTAAGGATGTTTGTTAGAAGCTGTCATGCGCAGTTGAGACGGCTGTGTGTGCTACAGTCATGCGCAGTACAGACTACCCGAACGCACGGTGGCTGATACGGAGCGGGGCGCTCTGAATTCAGACCAGTCCTCTCAGCTCACCTGAAGGTGCGCAGAGAGGACACCAGTCTGAATTCTGAGCCCCACTCCGTATTAGCCACCGTGTGTTCAGGCACTCAGTACTGCGCATGACTGCAGCGCCGCCAGTGTTGGCCCGTGTATACGGGCTTTAAAACTAGTAGTTACATATATGAAGAAGTGGAGAAAAACAAAATGACGTCAATTTCAACATTTTCTTTTCAATGCGTTGAAGACCTATCTGTCATTCAGGAGGTTAAAAACTCCCATATAAATCAATGGGAATGTTTAGAATTTTTTTGTTCTCCTCTATAGTGCAAATGGTTTGCCCCAAAACTCCTCCACTTTTCTTTGCCACCTCACTGCTCCAGTCTTGCTCTGCGTACTGATGCCGCCTCACTGTTCCATGCAATGCAGTCATGCGCAGTAGAGACTGCCCAAATGAGGGCAGTCTCTACTGCACATGACGGCTTCTGACAAACATCATTAGCTTTTTATTATATAGGATTGTTTGACAGCATATATTAATTTTATTATAAAATTAACTAGTTGAAGAGCCAGTTACACGGGCCACAGTGCCACTGGCAGCCGGTCGCGAGGCAGTCATGTACAGTAGAGACTGCCCACGCCACGGCTGATACAGTGCCAGCCGGCCGCGGTGCAGTCATGCTCAGTAGAGACTGCCCGCACCGCGGCTGATAAAGAGCTGGACGCTTCAACAGGCAGTCTCTACTGCGCATGACTGCAGCATGCGCAGCAGTTTCTACTGCGCATGACTGCGTCATTACACATATTTTAGCGAATTATTATATAGGATAAGAACTGTGTTTAGCATCTTAAAACATTTATGTAGACCTGGTAATAGCTGAATATTCCAAGACAATCATTTACAGGTCAATCTGTAAGACTCCTGTCCTGCAGCTCAAAAGAATGTGACGATAATTGTTTAAATGTTCCCACTTGGAAAAGGAGGTGTTTGATGGAAAGTGTTTAACAGGAGTAGGTCCCGTTTCCTGAGTGGTGATAGGCTACAATCATCTAGTTTGCGCAATTGCCATCGTATATGGATGACATTTCAAAATGTGACTGCCTTTCTAATATTTGCTTATCCTGCAGCACCCTGCACACTATTAGTGCCTTATTTTGTCTTTTGAATCAGATATACTATGACTCATATCACTATTTTTCTCTAGTGAAGGCTCTTCACATTTATATTTTAAATTAAAATAATTCCACATATCCGTACTATCACAAGGTTTAGATACAGAATTTTCATGCTATGGGCTGGAGTCTATTAAACATGATAAACTGGTCCTTGTGTTTTTTTCTTCATAGACTTCAGAATTTATGTGATCTCATCTAGTTTGTTTGATATGAAAATATATCTCCTTAAACTTTTAAAAAATTAAAAAAATTAAAGTTTAGTCATTATGTTTTACAGATGAAAACAGAAATCAAAAGAGAACAGGGATTAGCTAAAATATGATAGGGTGGTTTTATTTGCAAGTGGTAAATGTTATCTCTGGCTTTAGGTCATAGATTCCTGTTGAAGTCTATGGGAAATTTTGGAGAAAAAAAAAATGAGCCCATATGTACAAGGTGGTACATTATCAATGGATTTAGCTCTTTATTTCTTATTGTACTCAATAGGAAATTTTGAAAAAAACATTTTAAACATATACCCTGCAACTGAATCCATCCCATTCCCCTTAACTGGAGCTATTTGTCCATGTCTAGTTTTAAATTTAAGTTATAATTATAGGAGATAGTAAAAAGTAAATATTTTTGATACACCATGCATATTTTGTGTTAAATGGCAATGCTTACTAGATATGGAAATCCAGAAAGGTTGTTCTGTCATTAGACAGACAGACAAGTGAAATGAGTATTGAATATTCCTGGAACACATTTAGTATTCCTAGACTAGGTGTTGTTTTAAATCCTAGTTCTCTGAAAGCTGGTGTTTTCAGGAATTAGTATTTAAGGTCAGCACTGTGGTGAGTAAGTCACGGGACATCATGCTCTAAATAAAAATTCTGGCAGTACAAGTTATTATTGGAACTCTGCTCAGATGTCCAAAGTTGGCATGTTAATTGATGCAAAGATGATGTCTGATGGCATAAAAAATATTTTTTCTCTTACAAAGTGATTAAAAAGGACTACGCTATAACTGATGGCTACATATCTGTGGTATTGTGTTTGAAACATTGTATTTTTATAGAACATGAACTATGGAATGAGCATTTTAAATCACTTTTAATAATATATAACAGAATAATAATGCAATTCCCTTGTATGAACAAATATATCCTATATAATAATTCGCTAAATCGCGTGTAACGCCCAACATGCGTAGTAGACACTGCTGCGCGTGCGGCAGTCATGCGCAGTAGAGACTGCACGCGCCGCGGCGGATACAGAGCTGGGAGCTCCGAAGGAGCGTCCAGCTCTGTATCGGCAGTGGCGCGGGCAGCCTCTACTGCGCGTGACTGCCCCGTGACCGGCTGCCAGAGGCACTGTGGCCCGTGTAACGGGCTGTTCAACTAGTCTTGAATAAAGCATTATTTGTAGTTCATTATATTTAAATTTGAATTGTAATAAAGAACCATCTTTGTTAAATGCAAAATTGTGAGTAAATTGCATTAATAAAAACATGCATCATGGCCTATGCTTCACAGAAAAGAATGTAACGTTGCATTTAGCATTCAAGGAACAAACCCATTGGTCAGAAGCAGGATAGAATAGCGTTACTTTGGCTCGGGATCTTGGCATTATGAATGAAATTGTAGTCAATGGTAATCTAAGTCATGGACAGGCAGCACAGGTTCAAAGCTGGCAGTCCAAATCCAGAAGTCATGTTAGGCAGAATAGGTATGGAGCAGATGTTACTAGCCAGAGGTACAGTATCAGAGTTGGGGGTCACAAACTAGAGGTTCACTACACAGAATAGCTGAATACACATTCAATGAAGAATATCAGAAGCACAACTAAATGGAGGACATGTCCAAAGAAATGCCTGCAATGTCTAGGGAATGTACACAAACTTACACAAGAAGTACAAGCAAAATGTTACATCAAACATAGATGCATGCAAACACATGCGAGAGTGCGCCAACCCTGAAGCATGCAGAGCAAAGGAATATAACAAAATAGCCACTAGTCTGAACTGCAGAATTTTTGCTACACCCAGTCATACCCAGGGGGTTGAGACCCAAAGGCTGGAAAGTCACAGGGATTACACCAGAATGCTAGAATTAAATAAGAAAAAAGTGCAGGCATAGACAAACAGTGCAGATTTCATATAGTCAGAAGTGGAGATTAGATGTAGTCAGGCTGAGCTGCAATGGTTAAAGAGAAAAATAAAGTGGAAAGAGAAATGAGAATAACTTTTATTATCTCAATACTTGGACAAAAGTGACTTTGGTATAAAGAGAAATGTATTATCATATACAGCATATATATGGCACCCAATGGGCATCCTAAAACTTAACTCTTTGGGTGTGGATGTCTGTGAGGGGGGGTTGTGTGTGTGTGTGTGTGTGTGTGTGTGTGTAAAAGTAGAACAGAGGCTCATTGAATGCCAGATGTTGTCAAACAGAGTGCTAGTAACTTATTCACAAAATACAGAACCTTTGCAACAATTAAGCCAATACTATAGTTGTCACTTACAATGTATCTTATCTGTAGGTTCTTGTCTCTCAGAAGATCTCTTACAAGCCTATCTCTTTCATGGAAGACCAAATGCATTATGATAGACAGCATCTCTAACTGTATTCCTAAAAGATTCCTAAATTCGGGCATACTCCAACATTCATTAGATAAAACTAAGCTTTTACTGTCTTTCATGTGGGACACAGGTAAAACAAAATAGGGAATGGTTACAAACACTTGCACATTTTTACAATATATATATATAAAATAGTAGCATGTCAGCACAAGAATAAGGAGGTCGAGCATAGACTGTGAAAGACCCCACATTTGTTCAGGTCGTAGCCACAGACCCACACACACTATGTAACACCCCAGACACGCTCCATTAGTAGTCCATTGACAGTCACAGATCCCCACCTATACCTAACACCCAGCCTTGTTCCATTAGTAGTCACATAACCACACACATATATATATACTGTCTGACACCCCAGGCTTGTTCTACTGTCCACTGGTAGTGAAAGAAACAAACACTATGGAGTAGATCTACTAAGCTAGAGGGATAAAACATACATACCCGGGAGTCTCTCTCATTGGAAAAGTTAATGCTTTTGGTATCATCTCTTTATCACATCTTAGTGCATAACTCCACACATTTTTCTGGTTAATGTATAGTACTCCTTCTTTGCCCTGTGGATTTGCTACCTTGAATTTTCAGTGTGACAAAATTCAGGAATAGTACACTATTTCAAGAGGTCTATACTACAGAATGACTAAGATATGGTATAAATGCATGTGTGTGATCACACCTCAAGCATTTAGGGTAGTAACTGAAGCCTAGATACCTAAATTTTACTGATTTAGAGAATCAAAATGTTAGAGGAAGAATTATACCCTTGAACAAGCGATATTTCCTACTAACCACTAGGTCGACCCAGTACCTATGGAAACTTTCAGGCAATAAAACTGACTAGGCAGCATAAACCCAAACAGCTATCCATCTGAATGTAGAGTGATGCATTTTTTAGTTTGTCTCAGGCTAGTAGTGTTATCTAAGATCTGGTAAGGCACATATATTTGGTATAAGAGTTTTGTTTCTATAGTGATGTGGTACACCGGCGTGTAGCCCTCAACAATGGCCGCACCCCTGTTTTATGCAAGTGCACAATCTTCTCCCAGAGAAGGCAACTAATTTTACTCTTGAGAACTAGAACTGCACTAATCATCCACAGAGGAGAAGAGCACAAGGTAACTCCCTCTATGTTCTGATTTGCTGACTGGTTTATCAGTTGGGTGTCAGGAACTAGAGAATTCATTGCCCTAGAAGCAGTCGGTGGAGGCACATGTCATTTAGATCAGCTAGAGGTGGGAATGCAGATAAGTTCTAAGTTGTTTAGTTTACATTCAGAATCATTTTCTTCTTCTTTATTTGTTGCTATTCTTGTCCTTTTTGATTTATATCATCATGTCTGACCACAGGTAACAAGCAACACTGAAGGAAAGAGGAGGTCAAAAAGTGCCTGGGCCTGCTTCCAATCAATTGAATGGTTTTAACTATTTGTGCAACATGTGCAAATCCAAGCAGCCATCCAGACATATGGCAACTACTTGTTTTGGAAGATGCTTCACAAAAAAAACTTAGAGTTAAACCGTTATACCACAGTATTCACTAATGTATGGGAGCATATGTGCTTCTAGAACTCCCCTTTTTCCCCAAAAAAAATGAGTGCTATTACTCAGGGTGGGGGGGATTCCATGGTTGTTAGTAAGGAGGAATTCTCCTTAGAGGAAGGCGAGATGGACAGGGAGGAGGATTATGAGTTGCCATCAATTGCTCCTGTGATCTACATTGTCAGATATACTAAAGGAATTTGTAGATGGCTTACTAAGTTTGAAAGAATTCATTAATAATTAATACCTAAAGAATTAATCTTCCAAGAGGCAAAAGGCGGTTATAAGAATGGACCAATGACATATCCCTTATTGACCTCATGTGCCAGAAGATTGTGTACTGCTAGGGGGTCTGAGGTTGCCGACCTTAAGTTGTTGCATACACCTATCCCTGCAGGTAAGGTAATCAACCCGGAACGAAAACCCTCGGTAAACCCTTGTATGATGAAATCAACTAGCCCAGGCAATGGATGCGTAGCAAGATATTGCTGGAGGACATGTATATTTATCATGCCTAGTCATGACTTCTGAAACAGGGTCTGATGGCACACGGTTTTGGGGTGAGCATTGAAGCACTTGCAACAAAGATGGAGTAGTCTACATGCTTCATAAGTACAATCAGTGTAATTGTAGTTATTGCATATCTGGGACTTCCCCAGATATACAATGGGTCTACCTAACCTGTCAGTCTTAACCTTAGTGGTACCTGTCGGAGGGAGATCCCCCCGACTGAATTTTGGATGTACCAGCTGAGGAAGAGGCTGCACCGGGGCACAATTTGGTGGAATGCTCTGCTGATTGACACACCTGACAGCTTGGAGTTCTTAACCTGGAAAAATTGCAACAGAAAAGTTCCGTATCCAGCTGACTCCAGTCCATTATGTAATTGAACTGTGCCAATGCTGCTGCCGCCTTTGCTGAAAAAGCTCGGTGATAATCATAGAACGCAAAACCACCATACTTGTGCCCCAATTCCACCACCCTGAACAGGTAAAGATCCAACTCTTCCCTACGTTGTGGGTTAACGGAACAGATGACATCCCGGAAAAGGCTAAAAGCCAGCACAAATTCTGTCACAGTGAGTTTCTTCCCCAACCTAGGATCTCGGGCTTTCATGACAACCGAAACTTGCTCACATGAAAAAGTTTTCTGCTCTAGCATGTCTTGGGAAGAAATCAATAATGATACTAAATTAACGTCCTTACCTTCCAGAATATATTTCCTAAGATGGTTCAGAAGGAAATGCGCAGGAGTAATAGCTGGAGTACCACTAGCCGATGTACCAGGGGTGGGTATTCCTAGAAAGGGGGCCGCCTCTAATGCCTGAATGTTGTCTCTCCCCTGGTATGGTGATTCTAAAGCGTCTAATCGTGAGTGAATGGCGGCCATAGATGTAGCTAACATAGTGGCTAGGTTAGTTAAAGTTGCCTTAATATCTCCTAATTCTGTCTGGAGCCCTAAGGAAGGAGTCAGGCTCAACATCTGTCTGGATGAAGGGGGGGAGAGAATAATAATTTAAATAGCTTGGCTTTTCATGCCGATGCTGAGAAGGGGATGCCCCTTTGTCGTAATTCAGCCATAATCTTCGTCACAGTCCAATTTTTATATTTTGGGGGACTAGACTGTTCTGACAATGGGCTTGGGGAACCTTGGGTGCAGGGTACGTGTCCTCCTGGTCTGATCTAATGGACATGATTATCGATGACGATTCAGACTGAAAGACAAAATTATCATACATCCATGAAATACATGCATATATATATATATATATATATATATATATATATATATATATATATATATCCACACACACACATATACACATACATACACACTTGCCAGTCGGTCCCCGAGTCCTCTCTGTCTTCACACCAGGGTAGCCCTAAGTAATCTTGGTAGTGACGGGTGAGGCCCTGTACTGATGCCGAACGGCTATGCAAGGCGCTATCTATGACTGGACTGAGGGGCGTCATCCTATTGAGATAGGCAGTGCATGATTGCCTTGCTGTGAATACTAACTATAATGGGGCGGAGAAGTACCTAGAGAGGGGTCGTGACAGATGACATCGTATGAGTAATGATGTGGAGGAGCTATAATTGGCCCGAGGGGTCTGCCGATGACACGAGTTATTTGAATCTAGTTCCTCCTCAGATTCCATATATTCTCATAGGGACCAACCTCTTCTGCTTCTACCTCTCCCTACGCTACAGCAAAATGGGACTTGCGTATGGTAGAAAATGCTAACCTTACGGTTAGATCTGTGACAATGTGTTCGTGCGACCAATGCCTTGATCAGTGATGTGGCAAAGTTGATTGACAACAGTCTCAGAATGAGATCCTGAGGAATATATCAGTAGAGAAACCAATTAACACAATCTTGACAACAATAAGATATGATGTCATGCTTATGTACCTCTAGGACAAGCACCCCTCTCCCCCATTGAAGATCAAAAATGTATCCGATACCTGTAGTTTTCTAGGACCTGAAAGTTCTTAGACATGGAAATGGAGTGAGAAATTCTGAAACTGAAAACTGGAACAAAGCATACATATATAAAACAATGGTTAATGAAGTCGTGGCTATGAGGGCAGAGAAAAACATATAACAGTTAGAAATGTATACCTGATAGCTCACTGTACCATAATTAAAAATCCTGCCAATGCTAGGTACTCCCAAGTATTGTCCTAACCAAGTAGATGGAAGTACAATGAAACCTATGCTCATGAATTTCACGTAATGCGAAACTAATCGGACTGTGATATGATGAGGTAGCCCCCCCCCCTTATGGAGTATGAACCAAACCGGTCTGGTTACATGCCCCTGATGTAATCACTGAGCCCTGTGGTATATTAGGCCCAACATATAACCCTGCCTAACACCTTTTAACAAAAATGCGGAACAGTGTAATGCCATATATGGATGACGGTATCATTAGACCAGAAAGTAGAACAGCACCATGCCATCTATTAGATGAAAGTTAGCCTAACATGAATGCAGAACCACCCACGCCATCTATGATGGACGTTAGTTTATAACAAAAGCACAGAACATTACAATGCCACTCGGCTTGAACATGAGTGCAGAACAGCACAATGCCATCTATAGTTAACGTTTAGTACACATGTTAATGCTGAACCGCACAATTCCATCTACAGGGGAAGTTAGTATACAACATTAATTCAGAACATACATTGCCATCTATGTCTGAAGTAAATATGGATCGTGATAACAGACCAGCACAGTGCCATCCATTGGCTGCGGAAAGCATAAACGTGAGCCCAGAATAACCCCATGCCATCTCCAGGAGCCTGCCCCTATTCCTTCATACCAATAACTACTTTATATTACAATGGATGGTTCGCAATCATATTTTGAGCATGAGCATGAAAACAGGAGAGTTAATGCACATACATATACATTAATGCATAGTGGATATTTCATTACCACAATACCATCAGCATAAGCAACTTCTTATGAGTGCTATAAAAAATTAGGCATTGTTGAGTTTGCTCAGGCAGAACATTGGCCTCTTTACATATTTCATATTCAATTTATGGCTCTGAATGACGCCCTAGGCTAACTAGAACAATACCTAGAGGCCTGTGCTAGTCTGAGGGATCTCTCAGCATCCTACCCTTATTTGTAATACTGCTTTACTTGGCTTTCCATATATATGAAGTGTGACTGTGCATACAATAACATAATGATCCTGACTGGGAGTGCTTGATGTACATAATTACGAGTAAAGTGCAAGCTGACAGCGATGCATATACAGTCCTTAACTTGCTACTTGCTACTAAGATATTCCTAGAGATTTCATGATGCTGAAGATAATCTAAAGCCTGCATCAAGCTGCCCTCTTATCCCATGAATATCCTCCTACTTAACCCTGTATCCTAGCCATGTAGTGGATTTCCCAAACCTATTTGAGCTGCTACTAGATTTGAAACATGAAGCTTGCTACAGTAATAATCCCGTGTCTGTCACATCGTCTTACCTAATGCTAGCAGCTGTGCGGTGCAACGTCCCCATGAAGACGAGGAGGAGGCAATGAGAGGTGCTTGCCTATAGCGACCTAACAACGCTGATGTGGAGTCGCCCGGAAATGACGCGAACCAGTGACTCACGTGTGTTTGTGACATATGCGCAACTGTTTCTCCTTACTCGCCTCTACCTCGCGACCACATCCAGACTGTCTGGAGCCTGCTATTTAAAGCACTCGCACAATTGCAGGCTAATAAATAGCCTTATATTTGTTATTTAACTTCCACTCACCATGTGGTTGAATTATTATTTGCTTCAATTTATTACACTTGTTCAATGTACATTGATCTCTGTATTGAAGATCACACAGTTTTTGTATTTCTTTTTGTATGTGCTTCATGAGAAAATTGACACCTTTCATTACATTTGCCATTCTTTCTAATCCTATATTATAATTCGGCTTATATTATAAGTTGTCATGCGCAGTAGAGACTGCCCACGCCACAGCTGATATGGAGCGAGGCGCTCCGAATTCAGACCATAGTCCTCTCTGCGCACCTTCCTGAGACCAAGCGTCCTGCTCCGTATCAGCCGCGGCACGGGCAGTTAGTAATATAATCAATCTAATTTCTTAACACATAATATACATACCAGGGACATCTTCTCTTTGAGCCCCTGGGTTTATAGGTTTTGAGTGCACTGTTACCTGCATTGTTTTCTCCCTACCATTCACAATACATTTTTTCACACCACACACACAATTTAGCACATCATACACCATTATATTTTGTTTATTTACATTTAAGTGCCCCTTTATTGTATATTTTAGTTCATATCAAACTATACATTTTTAAGGGTTTATTGAAAGGAGATGGTAGCTTATTTCTTGATTTGCTTTTTATATTTCATTCAATAATCCATCAATTTATTAAATTTACTTTACTTTTATATTGTTACAAATGTTTACAGTTTGCATACATATATTTCTTTGGGGCCAACCACATATACCTATACTACATATTAACCAGTTGGTGTTTTGCTAACGGAAGCATTCATATAGGAATATCATGATATCCAAACATGTAACATCTTCTACCCATTTGCACAGGAGGTTTTAGATTTGTGAGGGCCGACTCTGGTTGTGGACCCACCACTGTCCAGGAATCAAAGAAGACATCTTTTCTGATAGCAGATTCTAGTTACATAGTAAATTAGTTTGCAAAAAGACTCAAGTTCAACCTTTGCCACTGTATAAGCAAGAACACCTTGTTTGCCAGAACTTTATGTTTTACTTACAAATACATAGTATAACTCTACATGTTACTATCTCATCTTATATATATTGATTGTGTCTGCTATATCCACATCCTTGGGCAAGAAATTCCACAATTTAACTGACCTTAGTGTAAAAAAAAACCCTTTCTCTACAGAAATTGAAACATCCTTTCCTTTAATCTTTTGGGGGTAGCCCCTAGTTATTTGATCAGACCTTGGAATGAAAAGCTCACCAGAGAGATCCTTGCATTGACCTCACTTATATTTATACAGTGTAGATAGGACTTTGTTTGCTTTTGCTACTGTTGTTTGACCCTGGTAATTGTTTCTAAGTTTCTAGTTTACAAGGACTCCCAGATATTTCGTTAGCAATGGGTCTCCTAAAATGATTCAATTAAGTTCATAAGTAGCACAAAATAACTTTACACTTCCCCACATTAAACTTCATATTCCATTTGTTTGCCCAAACTGCCATTTTATGTAAATCCCTCTGAAAAGAACAAATATTCTACTCTGCATATTATTACAGCTTTTTCTATGCTTATTACTATTTTCTATATAAATTCAGGACATACTTGAAAATGAGAGAAATCTCAATGTATTCTTCCTGGTAAAACATTTTCTAAATAAATAAAATGAATAAATAATTATTGGGGGGGGGGGGTATTTAGGGTGATAGTGCTGCTTTAAATGGTGTTACATTCAATTTGGACCTGACCACTACATTGAGAATCCCCATGCTCCTCTTCTCAAACCAGCCATCAAGAAGTGTTTCCTCTGTTCCTCCCAACCTCCTGGTATTAATTTGGTAAATGGACAGGAACAATATATTGTTAGAACAAATCTTGTATTTGAGGCACCCTTTAATATCTCAATGATTGGGAAAGCTGGTTTTTTGTCTCTGAGGTCCATGCTTCTGCCCTTGTTTGCAAATCTATTGATATACCCAGAAAAAGCCTGGTAATCGCCCTTTTGGCTGCTTGAATACTTGCTATAAGAGGAATTGTTATGCTAACTTTTTGCTTTGATTTCCAGTTCATTTTTGCATGGTTACTGAACCCTAGCTTGTCTCCCATCCCAAAATCCTGATTCCACCTGTTGTGATCCTTGGCCTGTTTCATCAAGTACAAACCTGATCCACCTGCCTTGACCTGAGTCCTGGTTCTGTCTGCTGCATTCTCTACTTGCAAGTTAGTCCATCCAGGTCTGCTCCTGGCTCAACTATAACTGAACAATTTAACCTTGCAGTCAAGATATTTAATTCTGGCTTTGGCCTCAGCAAGGGCTGAATTTATGGTTGACAACATTCTCTGCCTCTGAACCCCAGCAATGCTCTCAAGCTTCTGCCAGCAGGAGTACCCAGCCATCCCGGGTGCCTATGTCTGCTTAGAGGTCTGCATTTCTGGTCTAGCTGGCATTACACTCACATTTTCAAAACCAACCTGTCACTGACAGCTAAGAAGTTGTCACAGAAGCCTACAGGATTCAAGTTTTCCTCAGCATGACTTGATCAGTATTCCAAAAGGGCAGTTTATAGGGGAAAGCTGCAGAAACTCCAGAGAGAATGGTAAGAGTCATTATATCCATGGGATACAGAATAGGCTTTATAAGTATTCTCCCTCAGTTTTTCATAGCCATCATTCCAGGAGAAGCCACAAAAGAGAGAGTGTTCAATTAAGCTGTAGACTTGTTGAGGGCTATGGGATTGATTACACAGGTATCACAAGAGGAAAGGTACAGATGCATTTACTCCAATCTGTTTGTTTTACTGAAGAAGGATGGAAACTTCTACACTACATTAGATCTAAAGGCCCTCAAGAAAACTGTAAAAAAAATCCATGGTTGAATTTGAAATCTGTTCGATTGGTTGTAGCAGTAACGTGTCCATACAAGTTTATGGTATTTACATATTTCTCTCTGTAAAAGATTTTTCAGGTTTGCATTTTGTGGAGAACATATCCAATTTACAACTCTAACCTTTGGTCTGGCAGGGTTCATAAGAACAAAGGGGATTTCAATGACCCCCAATTTGGAAGACCTGTTAATCAAGGCATGGAGATTTCACAAGTGCACGGACTGGTGCTTAACGTCAAAAATTTCAACATGACGCAGTCTCAGTAAATGAGTTCAACAGAAGGTGGTGTTACCACCAGACAAGACCAGCAACATAAATTCAAAGATTTACCAATTCTTCAATCAAGAATAGATGTCTTTCAGGAATTCTATGAACATTCTGGGGATGATGGTGTTGACCATGAAAGCAGTTTCAGAAAAACAATTCCATATCAGACTTCTACAATTAGAAATTCCAAAGAAATTGTTGAAAAAAGGCAACTCAGATGTCACACAAGGTATCCCTGTCAGCGACCATGAGGAAGTTCTAATTTTGGTGGACAGATATGAGTCATCTCATGATAAGAAAAACATTATCTGTGATGGAATGGCTAGTATTAATGGCAGAAGCCAGGAGCAGTGTTTCAAACCACACTTTTCAAGGAAAATGGTCAACAAATACCAAATTACATATCGAAATTACTAAGGAAGATGCCTGTTCATATTTTTTTCAGACAATAACTGTGGCTAGCATATATCACCAGGAAGGCATCAAGTGCAAAATGATTTGGGAAAAGTTAGTTGGATAATGGAGTAAGTGGAGATACATGTGCCTAAAATTTCCAAGATATACATTCAGGGGGTAAACAACACAGAAGCAGACTTTCTCAGTCAGCAATGACTTGACCCAGGAGAATGGGGACTCAACACCTTAGTATTTGAATCAATAACAAAAAGATGGTGGATACCAGATGTTGACTTGATGGAAACAAGACTTGACTTGTACAAGAACAAAATTTCCTCTGGTCTTTTCAGTAGACACAATGGTGATTCTGTGGAACTTCAACTTGGCATACATATTTTCTCCAATTTTTCTGATTCCTAAGGTACTGCAAAACAATAAAGCACATGTGGTACTAATAGTGCCAAACTGGCCAAAGAGGGCATGGTACTATGATCCACTCAACCTGATGGAGGATGAGCTTTGGCATCTGCCTCCACAATTCAGACCTGCTGTCCATCCTGACCATTCCAATCCATAAACACTTCCTTTAACTGACTGGAACTTGGGACCAAAATGTTGAAAAGGAAAGGTTCTTATGATGCAGTTGTGGAAACCAAGCTGAAACATGCCAAAGGTGTGTCACAGGGTTTTGTCTACATTTTTGAAATGGAGTGAGGATATAGTTTATCACCTAAACCATTTTGTTTAATCACATTAATCATTATCTTTTATTCTGTTTTGTTTAGTGCCAGCTAACAGTTTATTTGGTCCTATAGGTTTGTACAGTATTGCATTTGACCTTAATGTTTGTTTAAGGTTCTGTTCCCTCACTCATCAAATGTTTGGGTTAGCACAGGAATCTCCCCTTAGTCCCTCTGTCTCTCATAGAATGACAAACATACTTGGGATCTTCATCCCCTTGAGCTCCCGGAGAGGGCTCATGTGCTGCTAGCCAGGTGGGATGTAAATGATTTGATTTGTGTCATAAAGGGAGTAGGGCTTTATCAGATGGGCAGGTCTTACCATCCTTGTGTCATAAAGTGGGTGGGAAGTGGGCAACACAGGATAGGAAGGAGGAAAAGTAGCTAACTGGGGTGGAAAGTGGGAGGAAGAGGTTAGGAGAAACAGTGTGGGCAGAGTTTCAGAAGAAACTCATCACTGCAGGAGAATCAGCCTCTGTCCCTGGAAACCCAGAAATTAATTGTAAAAACTGGAGTCTCTTGGGCAGATCTGTAGAGTTCCCTGGTATGATGATAAAGAAATAACTATTTACCAATCAATTGCTTTCTATGGAGTCCATGGAGAGCACAGGACATCTCTCCAAGAGAAACATTCTTCAATTCCTCTACCTGGGGTACCCAACAATGACATGTTGTCTGACAGGTGACAGTTTTTGTTGTTCTTTTCTTGATTTCTTTCCACCTTCAGCTTCTCAGAGCATTGTTAAACAAAAACTACAAAAACTAAAGGGAAGGTGTTAACTGTCACACTAAAAATTAGTTGAGAATACTTTTCCTCCAGAGCTTTGTCTTAAAGTATCCTGTATCCCAAAGGGAGCAAAATTAACCCCCTGAACTTAAGTGAAAAGAATGTATAAGTAAGAAACACAAACTTTATCTTATTTTTTATTTATAAAGCACCAACATATTCCAGGAGAATGTGCAAAAGGTTGGGAATACACAAACAAAATGTGACTCATGTAGAGGCCCTAATAAGTGGAGAAGGACTCTGCTCATGAGATAGTATTATCTAGAGATTATAGCCTATGGGAAATATTTTCCCTAACATTGTAATTATAGAACACACATTATGAAAAGTGTAGCTAGATGTGGGGCTGGGTGGGCTACCATACATTTAGTTTGCAAAAAGTCCTGCCCACCCAGGTGTAAATAGCTTTATTTTATTAAATGTATGCTCCATAAATTAGAATCAGGGTATATCTTACACCCCATCAAAAGAACATAAGGCATTGTTACAAAATGAATCCTTGGATTTGCCAATACACATAAGACAGCACATATATTAACGCAGAAATATTAGACTAGTGACTATAAGTCAAATAAAAATGTTAAATCTCACGAATAGATTATCCATTCATGTCAGTTAAAGAACAAAATAACAAAATATACTTGGATTGGAGAATTCATCTATTATTAGGGATGGTGGTTCAGAGGAGCTCAGGTGAAAGTCCTATGTGCTTTCATGGATAGACACATATGTGATTAGTCAATGGCCTGCCTGACCATGCCCCCTTTTCTTTCCGGTGACCCGTTGTTTCCCTTCTCATGATTCCTGATGTCTGAACAAACCATAATAAAAAAAGAATTTTAATTTAAAAATTAAATTGTCTTTTATGTGGTATAAAGCTTTGTTAAAAGGCAGAAAGATGATTAAAAGTTTAAAGGTAAAGTATCAAATATTACCAAGTCTGCTCCTATGGAACTGTGGTTGCACTTCACAGTGCCAAACAGCACCTATCAGCCCTTTGGGGAGAAGAGGTAAAAAATTAACCCCCCTTGGCTAGACTGCAACCTAAAAGTATGTGGCTGTCAGTCACAAATTCCTGGGCTGTGTGCACATTCTCTATAGACCTGCTGTGTTGGGCTTTCAAACATGATACAGCAGGTCTATGGGGACCTGCATAGTAGGAGAAGAAACTGTCTGCATGAGTTTTCATACCCATCTTCTGCTCCCTAGTTGCTCCACCATGGCTCACAGCGTTGTCCTGGATTCATTAACAGGTCTACTCCCAGGAGTGAAGATCCGCCAGTGCAGCACTACCCAAATGAAAGTTGTCCTTTGGCTGAAAATATTTAATAAAAACTGGTTACTGTTTTCCCTGCATCTGACTAGTACAAGATATCAGAACTGTCAAAGGTTCACAAAACTTCTGTCACTATTTTCAAGTTGCTATCAAAGGGAAAGTGCCTCCTAGGTGGAAATATGGGCAAACTAGATGGACCAAATGGTTCTTATCTGTTGTCAAGCTCTACGTTTTTCTTAAGAAAAACAGCATTTGGAAGTTATTTTTTGATATTTTCCAACATTATCTTAATTTCACTAAACTGAGCTGGTTTCTTTTTCTTTCTGCCCCTTTCTTCATTCAACCCTTTAAGGGGTTAAAAATCCTAATGGCTGTTAAAGTCTAACCCACTGATGGAAATCTGAAGAAGCAGCATAAGCCACAAGGGCTGGGTTGTGGAAGACATTGAGAGTAAAAAACTTTTTTCCTATTGCCATAGCAATTCAAGAAGCTTGTTTAACTATTGTTTAAAACTGTGAATACGAAATGCCAGGACAGAAATAAAAACACAGAATTAATATATTTTCACCCTTTAACATGCAGCTGTACATCTCAATTTTGTCCTTGGAGCCACTGCCTTTTCAAAGGAATAATAATGTTTTACTAAGACAAGCTGTATCATGTAGGGCATTATGCTGACAAGTAAAAATAATACTGCCACTACTGTAGGATGTTTCAGTCAAAATTTTCTGACATTAACTTGTTTTGAAATCAAACTGCAACTTATCTTTTGGTCACCAGGTGGACCTGTTGCTATTGCTGACTGTGGATAGCTTTTGCCTCTGAGGGTTCAACAGATGGAAATATAAAATTGTGATTTTGTGATCTGGTTTCAGCTCTTTGTTTTATCAGCAAGAAAAGACCAAGAACAGAATATAGACCAAAATGAAGACAAACCAGCTCTACTTCATAAAGATTGATTCTATGTGAATCTGCATATATTTTATATTGTAGTCATACATGATACACACACATTCACACTGTAGCAGCCTCTAGTGGCTACATCTCTGACACAACAGTCAATTTGTAGATTTCCTTCATTTGTAGAGTTCCTTCATGCCTTGATGCACTTCATGCCCAAATGCCACTTGTTTTGCACATATAAAATGCTGATGTCTTAGCGCCGTATCTCTTTCCCTTCATAATATATTTGTAATATAACATTACTGTTCCTTTAAATTTCCAGTTACTTCTTTGTATAAAATTTTTAGTCTCCACAAATTGCTGGGGAACTCACAAGGAGATCTGGCTAATATTGCCAGGTACGGTAGAAAATGTGGACTAAATAAATGAAATAAATGACAGTTTCATATTAATTTTATGATATTTGATTCTCTATATCCTAATAGATGATAATGCTAACTTTGCTCTTGTGAAAAAGGACTGGGAACAACTGACACATTTCTGCTCATTTGAAACAAGTGGAACAACTGCAACCAAACATCTTGACTCTTAGGTCCGCAGTATAAAATCATCCCACAAGAAACCAAGTATTGCAGTCACTATGGCTTTTGTCCGCTCTGCTAAGATCATGTGACAACAAAAAAACTTAGCAATAATAATAATAATAATGAATCCTTCCTGCCACCAGCTTAGTGTATTCTGTGGGATGGACTGTCCGCAGATGCTCCCAATCCCCTGCATCCAATTACTCTCCACCACATTGCCATGTGCATTCAGTGCACTACACCGTGTTCAATGTGTTGACACGAACTGCCTCGCATGTACAGAATAACTATCAGCTGGTGGGGGAGGTAACGTTGGCAAAGGTTTTGTGCCAGAGGAGGAGGCAGTGACGTGGTGGGGGACAGTTGTTACATCTTCCCATGCCAGCACACTAGCACAAGAAGCTGATGACAACACAGATGTTACACTTGCCATCGAACTTCCAGGCTCAGGCTGGGTTTCTCTGCTCTTCCTCTTGGAGTTTTTCTGACATTCTATGAGCCCTTGGGGAGGGACAGGAGGTACAGCGACAACGGCTCTCAATTTCTTTTGTGGATCTTTACATAAGCATTGTGGTGTCTGTGTTGCATGTGTTTTATGAGGGAGGTTGCGCCAAGGTGTGTCCCCTCCTTTCCCCTTTACACTACTTTCTCATGCATAGTGTACAGTGCAGTCGTTGCATTGTGCCTGCTCCATGAGAAAAATATTCCCACACCCATGATTCCAGTGAGGGAACAGGTAGAAATAATGGCCTTCTTCTTCTTCAGAATCCCCTTCACTGGCTGGGGCAGGTGATGCTGCTGCTTTAGCACTGGAACTAGGACCAGTATTATTAGCGGTAAGTTGAACGTGTCCTGGTGCCAAATCACTACTGGAGGAATCCAGTCCCATGTTGGTCTGTGGCACATTTGCCCTCTCTTCACCATCCTGATGTTGATACAGTTGAACGTCTGACCATGAGAACTCAGCAGCAGGAATTACAGCAGCAGCAATTTCTGCAATGTCACTGCTGCTGTTGGTGGTGATGATGCCCATCCCCATTTGCATAGCTGTCTCCAATTCCGTTTTGCTTTGAGCTAAAAAGACCCTAATTCTCTCCTCCATACCAGCAACATACCATCATCCTCACTCTCATCACCACCACCACCTCCAGTGCCTTGCTGATGTATAGGAGTGGGACTTAATGGTGATGACTAGTGTTGAGCGAGCGTGCTCGGCCGATGCTCGGATCGGCTCGAGCATCGCTCTGCTCGGCACATGGCGGTACTCGTCGAGTACCGCCATGTGCTCGCCCGCCATGTTCGGGTGGCGGGGATCTGTGCCGGAAGAGGCACAGATCTGAAGACGCTCCGCTGGACCACCAGGGACTGGAGGTACGGGGGCATTGCGGAGATGAAGGGGGCATTGCGGAGATGAAGGGGGACATTGTGGAAGAGGGGCATAGCGGAGATGAAGGGGGACATTGTGGAAGAGGGGCATAGACTCTATGCCCCTCTTCCACAATGTCCCCCTTCATCTCCGCTATGCCCCTCTTCCACAATGTCCCCCTTCATCTCCTCTATGCCCCTCTTCCACAATGTCCCCCTTCATCTCCGCTATGCCCCTCTTCCACAATGTCCCCCTTCATCTCCTCTATGGCATAGAGGAGATGAAGGGGGACATTGTGGAAGAGGGGCATAGCGGAGATGAAGGGGGACATTGTGGAAGAGGGGCATAGCGGAGATGAAGGGGGCATAGCGGAGATGAAGGGGGACATTGCGGAGATGAAGGGGGCATTCGGAGATGAAGGGGGCATAGCGGAGATGAAGGGGGGCATTGACCAGGCACCCTCCCCTCATCAGAGCAGGGGGTGCCTGGTGTAATGCTCGTGTCGCCCCATTCATTTCAATGGGGCTCGGGTGCTCGGCCGAGCACTCGAGCCTCAGGGGGTGCTCGGTCAGAGCACCCGAGCACCCGAGCATCGGGGTGCTCGCTCAACACTAGTGATGACAAATGTGACAGAGGATCCCCTACTGTCCCACTTGTAATCTCTTCAGAGGAAGAAGGCCTACTGGCAACAGTAGCAGCAGGCACAGGCATGCTGCCAGCCAGTTCTGCCTTCTTTAACATAATTTCTCAGAGGGACCGTGCTGGGGAAATCAGAATCACAGGGTCAGGGGTATGTGGGTTCCCTTGACCACTAGTCTGGCTGCTGACTTCCCCTTCCAACATAGCAGCAGCATCAGGGTCCATCCAATCATTCATATCAGCTGCTCCACCACCCCCACCCTCACCCCAACCAGTCTCTAGCTGCTATGTGGCAGTGAGACTGCTTGGGAAAAAAATTGCCTTAGGGTCCCCTGCTGTCACACTTGCCATCTCCTACTCAGAAGACGGAGGCACACTGGAAGCAGTAGAAGCAAGCACAGGCAACTGACCTGTGCTGCTCAAACACCTACCCAGTTCTGCCTTATTCCCATAAATCCCAAATGACAATAGGGGTCTGAGAATCATGGAATCTGCGCTGGTGGTGGCTTCCTCATCCCCTGTCTCTGGGTGCATCAGGGTACTGCCAGCTTCTAGTGTTTTTTTAACTGTTGCACGTAGTGTAAGCCAGCACAATGAGCGAGTGATACGCTTATTTTGCTTTATAATATTTTTTCCCCCTCTCTATGTCCATCATGCTTTTCTGGCACGAAAAGCAATTTTTTTATAGTATGTGGGCCATTAAAGCATAGGAGAAACATGGAACCATTTTCACAAAGTATTTTTGGGTCTAAGTCAGTGGTTTTAGAGTGCCACAGACATCAGCTTAGGGTGCCCCATGTTTTCTATGAAGATTTTGACAAAAATGTGAATATTAATTTAAATGTTTATTTATTGAAATTGTTCTGCCCAATATGTTTATTTTTGTTAGTATGGTTATGTGATCTAATAATAACTGTATATTTATGTATCATACCATTCATAATGCCTTTGTTACTTTAAATGTGCTAGGGGTGCCTTGAAACCTCCAGATTGTGTGTTAGGGGTGACTTCAGCAAAGAAAGTTTGAGAACCACTGGTCTAAGTAACATAGTAAATTAGGTTGAAAAAAAGACACAAGTCCATCAAGTTCAACCCTTGCCTTATAACCCAGAGAAATGAGAATTGTATAGCTTTCCTGCTACCAAATAAGTTATAATCAACAAGAAGGAAGAGATAAACTATGGCTATTTCTGTCTGAGTCTTTACTTGCAGATTGGCCAGACCAGAAATGCTGTAAAGAAGACCAGTTATGTACTTAAAGGCCCTTATAGTATAGAGTCCGAATTAAAAAAATAACCTTTATTAGTTATATATTAAAATGGTAACCAAACAAAACATATTTATTAGAGAGCATTAATGTAAACATCAAAAATGGAAAATAGTCCATTAAGTGAAGGGGTAAGCAAACACCCAACTAAATTATCAGTATGTACATGAGTAGATGATGGACCTTATACCTTATACTTGTGATCTCAAAAGTATATAAAGGATTTAAAGGAACAGAAAGCTCATGTGTATATCGTCCTTCTGTAATGTTATACAGCTAGGATTTCATTGTAACTATAGACAATAACAATTTCAGTATAAGCATTTATTGTATTACTCTTTCAGACATCCGATTGGCAAAAACAGACACAAAGTGCTTGTTCAAGTTGATGCTTTGTGTCTAACCACTATATAGCGATACTGAGATCTCCTGGAGAAGAAAGAACCCTTATTCTCAAATTTGTGAGTTGATTTCTTACTATTGATGTTGCTTTTGTTTCTCAGCGGGTAATTTTACATTCACATTACTGCTAGTGGGAGCGAGTACAATGCGCCCTGCCTATAACACGGATCGTTTAGATAAATGTTTGGCTCATAGCGTAATGTCTCTAGTACGTGAATAACTGTAATCCTTAATTTGGATCATTAGTGTCTAGTATTAACAATCTCACAAAGTGTAAAGGATTCAAAGAGACAGAAGGCTCATTTGTCTGCCGTCCTTCTGTAGTATCATACAGCTCAATTTTTATTATATACATAGAGACAACAACTGTTTCAATGTGTCTCTCTTTATTTTATTGCTCAGATCAATGTCTGATTGGCAACAGGCGGTCACCAAGTATTGCTTCAGTTAGTACTTAGTGTTCTTATACTAGTCTACGGGGAGGCATAACCCTAATGATATGCAAACGCAGCTCCTAAATACAGATGTTGTAACTCGTAAACGAAGTTGATCTCTTATTGCTGATGTTGCTAATATTCATGTCTGGGTAAAATCTTTCTTTCCCAAAGACTGCAACTCTTTATTATAGTGTAGCAATCGCTGCTGAGAACCACAGAAACTGTTTCATAATACTGCCACTTGTGAGCAGTTATCATCCACTAGACTGAAGAGCTCATGGAGAATATGCCCCGTCTCTGGGTGAAGTCCGATACTGCTGAATCTGGAAGTCCTTCAGAAGCTATTCTCCGACAGTATACAAACTTGTAATACTCAGGCTGAGGCTTGTTAAATAAAGTTAAACTTTAATAAAATGTGAATAAAATAAACAACAACAAGGCTATTTAACACACGTTTCAAGGCTCCAGCTGCTTTGTCAAAGGTAAAATGCAGCCTTCAACTAAAAACAATAGATCAAATGGCAAAATTATGTTATTCACTCTTGCTTCATTAACCCTTTTTAACCCCTTAATGACCCTTGACGGTCATAGTACGTCAAGGGTCGATTTGACTTAACGACCGATGGCGTACTATGACAGTCATCGAGTTCCGGGCTCCCCCCGCGGCTGCACGCCATTCGGGGAGTCCTGAACACAATGGAGCAATAAAAAAAAAATTGCTCCGTGGTCGTCAAGTCGCGTCCGCGTCCGTATTCCCCAGTCGTTAAGGGGTTAAGCAAGACAGGACTTTGCTTTTGCTACTACTATTTGTGTCAAGGCTGCTCTAATTCTGCCATTTGATTCTGCTGTCTGAGCTAATCAAGAGCTCTGCTGTCCATTACTTCTGCCTTCCCTGTTCTGAATTAGGCTAAATCAGCTGACCTCTCTGTTTGCTCACCTCCCATGGTATTTAAAGCAGCTTGGCTCACTTCCTGATTGCCCTTGTGTCTGATTCTGGCTGCAAGCGTGTATCCTGAGTTGCTGATTATCTGTGGATGACCTGGCTTCCTCTGATGTCCCTTCTGGTTCCTAACTCCTGGCCTTGCTCTTGACATCGCTGATCTTCTTATTACTGACCCTGGCTTGGCTGAGTGCCTTTCTTGTTTCTGACCATGGCTTGTCTTTTGGTTTATGCTTTTGGATTACGATTTTGCTTTGTTTGCTTTTGTTATTTTAATAAAGGTTGTTTTGCACTTTACATTTTTGTGTCTGTCTGGTTCCTGGTCCCTAACAATTTGACACTGGTCACTGTTTCCAAGTTTGTAGTTTACAAGGATTCCCAGGTCTTTCTCTAGCAACGAGTCCCCTAAAATTATTCCATTAAGTTCATAAGTAGCATTGGGATTTTTTCTTCCCGAAAGTATAATTTTACACTTTCCCACATTAAACTTCATATTCCATTTGGCTGCCCAATCTGCCATTTTAAATAAATCCATCTGAAGAGAACAAATATCCTGTTCTGAATTAATTGCCCTTCATAATTTAATGTCATCTGCAGATATTTTGCTTTCTATATCTATTTCCATGTCATTTATAAAAATATCAAAAAGCAGTGGACCTAGTACTGAACCCTGAGGTACTCCACTCTCAACTTTAACTGAATTGGAGAATTGTCCATGTACAACCACACATTGTTCCCTATCTTTCAACCAGTTTTCTGTCCAGTTGCAAAGACCCCTAGCCCCAATTTCCTTATTTTATACCCCCGCCTTCTGTGTGGCACTGTATCAAATGCATTTGCAAAATCTAAGTGAAACAGAGGAAACTCTAATGGTCTCACCATGGGTGATAGTGTCACACTATCCTTGCAGCAGTCAGTAATCTGACTGTTCTATTAAATAGACTGCTGCTAGGATCATGTTATATTGTGCTACTGTTGCATCACTATTGTGTCACTATCCTTGCTTTCACAGTACCTGCCAGAAATCTCTCTGGAAGCAGAAATTAAATGGTAGCCTATTGCAATGGTGAGTAATACATACTGAGTGTCACAACCCTGTGTTTAAAAAGTTGCCCATGTCAAAATGGCATGTTTAAAGGCTCTAGCACTATGCGGAGAAGGAGTTAGGTTAGGGTTGGGTAGCTTGGGGGGGTACAGTATAATTGTATCCCCTTAGGTCCAACATGCCAGGAACGTCATGGGTTTCAGGACTCCCTGAACAGTGTGCAGCCCTGAATCGGATTGCTAAAAAGAAATGGTCCTTAATCTTTAAGTGCCGGCTGCGTGCACATGTGGATGGTCCTTAAGGGTTTAAATGTGGTTAGGGTAGTTAGATTAAGGTAGTTTAGGGGTACAGTTTTAATAAGGCAACATTTTAAACTGTGACTTTTTAAAATGTGCCATTTTGATGCCAGCAACACTTTAAACATGCTACTGTGACGCAAAACTGCAACATTTTGATAGTGAACCAAATTCAATAAGCTCACTGACAGGGACGTAATAGTTTAAAAATAATCAAAGGGGGGAAGGTTATTGTAATTTAAACACTTTAAGGACCAGAGGGGTATGCAATACATTGCTTCACAATGTGTTGTGCAACCCTCTGCTCCTTAAAGAGTTGATCTCTTGTATTTATTGTTTTGCAGATCTATTTAGAAGTGAAGAAAGGAATTCTCTCTCTGTTGATCTTACTGTACTTTTAGATCAGGAAGTAAAGTCAATGAACAATGACATAGTTCATTACTGACATTATTTTATTGAGACTCTGCCAAGTTCTCTAGCTTAGAAAAGGTGGGGCATATCTTAAGACACATTATTAATTCTTGACTGACTGGTTTTTAAAGGTTTCACTGGCACCTAATATAAGTATAAATTTATGGACAGTTTGCTGGCAAATGACAGAAAAAGGTTACTTTTTTCTACTCAGGGATTGACTAACAAACTCCTCATTAACCCTATGATTATCAGAGAGGTGACCAATGCGACACACTTTTGGCAATCAACGGTTTAAACTAACGTTAAAGGAAGTTTTGAAACAAAGACATAGTGAAAATAATTTAATTGAATCTCTAAGATTTTTCTCTATTTCTAAAACTGCAGCCTACTCAGTGTTATGTTTTGGTGCGTTAAACATATTAGCCCCTTGAGGACGAGTGACATGCCAGGGACAAGAGAGAAATCAATCCTTTGAAGACAGGTGATGGACCTGGCACGACATGGGCTAATTATTGAACCTCAGGGTGATCTGTGATCATTGTGGGGAGGCTGTAACTGACTGCTACAGGACCAGAACAATCAGTTTTAGCTGTCCTCCCTTGGGTTGGCATATGTGATTGCTGCTACAGTGACCACATGTGCAAATGGAGCCACATGACAAAAAGCAAAGTATGTGAACATTGTCTATGTCACTGTTCTCTGCCCCTCTCATCCTCACTGTGATCGTGAGATAGAAAGAAGCAGAGAATAAAGCTCACAGTGCCTCAAATGGCCAAAAGATGAGGCATTTTTGATGTAGGAGATATTACAAAAAAGTCCATGACCTATTCACTCCTCTTTGTAATACTGACTAAATGATTTAGAGCAAGAACAAATTATTTATTTCAGACTAATTTATATACACATATACTGAAATTTAAACAAACATTAATGTGGGTTTTATTGCTCTGGAGCAATATGATACACACAGCATAGTCTGATCGCATAAAAGAGGGACACCAGGGACATAATGAGGGACACAGGGATTTTCATCTCAGAGGGAAAGTACCCCCCTCCTCCAATGTAAAAAAACAACCTCAACATCACTAAGGGGTTAGGAATCTGCATCTGCACTATGTTCAGAGTACAGTAAGCCATAGCCTGTCTTTATGGCTTACAGCCATGGATCTAGATGCATGTGAACAGAGGAGTAAACAGGATAATACTTTTGGTAATATTCATACCTCCCAACATTTCAAATGTCTAAATAGGGACAGTTGATTTTGATGGTGTTGCTGGGAGCATGGCTGATGGGTGAGGCATTACCATGAATTTTTAGGTTACAATGGGGGAGATAAAATATGGAGTAAAAGTGGTATAACAATCAAGGTCAGCATTTAAAAAGAAGATTATGCCAGTTTTGGAAGCCTTAACTGCACGTAGTTGTGTTTTGGTAAAAATTATGATACAGCTGGTGAAAATTCTTGCACAGCAAATTTATAAAGAATTGCTGATAACTGTCACAATTTAGCAACAGAATTTTTATTGGGGTCTTAATGCCAGCTATGGTCTGTATCAACTTACTAACATCATATTTATAAAGTTGCCATTACTCTTTTATAAAGCTGGCCCGCCATTGTTGCCAGTTGCCAAGACTTAATGACAATTCTTTAAAAGTACCTTATTGACTGCTCTTTATGTAATTAAATGATTTAGAACAAGACCAAAGTACAGTATTTTATTTACATAGAGTAATTCATAAAGACATATAGTGACGTTTAAACAAATATTAATGTGAGATTTATTGTTGTTGAGTAATATGATATTCTTATATACACACTAAATAGGGACACTTGGGAGGTAAGAATTTCTAAGTTATGGTCCAGCATTTGTATGTACTGAATATAGAACACTCACCCAGCTTTCAGTGGGTCCTTAACCCTTTGTGTGCCAGAGGGGTACTGAATGCATTCCATACCCCTCTGGCACTCAAAGGTCTGGGCAACAAACTGCTTCACAATGCTTTGTTTTCCACTCTAACATAGCAAAAAACACATGCTTCCATCAAGTTCAGCCCATGCCAAATCATCACTGTAAATCCAGAGGAACAAAAAACCCCCATCGAAGCCATTTCCAATTAAAGGGATAGTAATGTCCCATAAAAAATTCTTCTAGTTTTGTACATGTTAAAATAATAAACTACATGCCACAAATCCTATCTCTCAAACCGCTATGGTTTGAGAGATATTCGCACTGAAAGTTCACCCTCCCTCCCCTTCTCCTGATGTCAGCCGTAAAACTGACAGCAGGAGATTCGAGTCGTGCGACTCGAGGAGACTCTTCAGCAAAGCCAAAATCACATTATTTAAAAAGAACTATTTCATGGGAACGTTTTCTACAATGTGTGCTTGCAAGCCAGGCACACTTTGTAGACCTTTCGAATTAAGTAATTATTTTGAAATAATGCGATTTTGGCTGTGCTGAAGAGCCGCCGGCTGGTCCCCGGATTGGGATCTCCTGCTGTCAGCTAGACTCTGACATCAGGAGAAGGGGAGGGAGGGGGGAACTTTCAGTGCGAATATCTCTCAAACTATAGCGGTTTGAGAGATAGGATTTGTGGCACTAAGTTTATTATTTTAACATCTACAAAAGTAAAATATTTTTTTATGGGACATTAGTGTCCCTGTAAACACCAAGGGCTCGATTCTATTACCAGTGCTAAAAAAAAAAAAAAGGTGTTTTTTGTTTGTTTTTTAAGTCAGGTTTTAGTATCCTATTACCCAAATTGTGAAAACAAAATCAGCGGTAATTATACTTACCGCCAGTCAAAAAAAAGCCCATAGGAAACAACTAAAAACAACGTGCAAGTAGTATCCTATTACCCATGCTCAGTATTAGCACTTGTTTTGTGGTTACATTTAAGTCGGGAATTCTGCGACTCGGAGGTTGAGGTGTAGAAGCCACAACGACAGTTTCAAAACCATCTTTGTTGAAACAAAAGCAGTGCAGAATACAGTATACAGTATAGAAATCCAACATAGAGTGCCCCCCTTCAACATTTTAACCCTCCTTTTAAAATTAGACTTACAGTGCTTTCTTTCACCATATTAATTTGATGAATATTGTACATTCGGCATTTTAACCGCCCCATTTAAAATTTGATTTACTGTGCTCCCATAACTTTCTTTCACCAATTAAATCCAACATTTTTCTTCTCCTATTTTTTTCGACATGCCCTCGTATTTGTATTGCAAGATTAACCCTATGAATAACGGAGAGGTAGCAACGCATTGCAATGTGTTTGCTACCCCTCTAGTACTTATAGGATTAATAGGCAAGGTATGCGCCTGCATACCTTGCCTGTATATGTGCAAATATTCATAAAGAAGAAAATGCAGGGAATCAAAACGGACATTTGACTATAAATTAGATAGTCAAAATGTTTATTAATCAAAACCCCTTGACCCCTAAAGTGATGAGTTCAGTACTTAACTATTTAAAGACCTAATGTTTGACTAAGACTTAACTTTTGTTCACAATCAATTTAACCCTTTGAGTAACAGAGGGGTACGGAATGCATTGCTTTACAATGCATTCTGTACCCCTCTGGCACTCAAATGGTTAAAAGAATTAGTGGAAACAGTGCTCCTCAATACTTAATAAACCTATATCTTGATTCTAATGAGTAGCCTAAACTCTATTTTATAAGATCAGCTCTTAGTAAATAAATAGGGATCTAACGTTCATGATCTGTATGAGCCACCCTTACACTGCCGGTCGATCGTGAGCCCTAGGCTGTAGAAGCCTCAGAGTTGTCACAGCAATTGCATGTATGTATGGCGTGCTGCCAAAAGCTGACAATAAATTCCAATTAACCCTTCCATCAAAGTATTCGGTCAGTCACAAATACCGCATATACTGTGTGTCCCTCCAAATATTCCACATAATCATAACGAATGAAATCAAGGCACACAAAATAGCCAAAAAATAGTAAAGATGTGCCTAAATAGAGTTAAACTGATCTAAGCTGGAATAGAATTAGTTAAATAACCGCCATCATATTACAATCATCCACTTAAAAATTATCACAGTTCTGTTGTCTCCAAAGGTCCAGTTACTTAGACCTCATAACATCACGTGACATAAATTACTAGTCAAAAAGTGTTATAGGCATAGACTTAGTAAATCCACTGATATAGAGTCATTTGTAATAGATTCAATGAGTTTGTCACCCCCACATGGATATACGAGTGTGATCGATGGATAAGTAAGCAGTCATAGGGCAATTTTTGCACAACATGGACTTAATATGAGCAGCCCATATACATGAATAACTAGTCGTATAAATCAGGTTGGTTTCACCATTGTTTCATCGGACTATACAGCAGTTGTATAAATGGGGTTGTTCCCACCATATTTACATGTTTCATCTTACTTATAGATTTTACAGACATCTTCATCGTGTACTCCAGAGGTCCCTCTATTTCTTCGACTTCACCATGTGCAACACCAACCATGTCCACTATGAGATGGCTTGCAACTAGATTTTGGGGATCAAAACAGCCTTCACTGTATTTCAACAAAGTGTGTATCGCCATACACAGTAAACACTAAGGCACATCCGCTCCTTCATTTCTTTGGTACGTAGTGTCACTATAGACACACACCTATGCCTACCTCTGAGACAGACTAACAGAATTATTTGCATGTATATATGTATGTATATCTTTATTTATATGGCGGCACACAGTGTATGCAGCGCCTTACAATAGACATATGTTACAATAAATAAGAGGGGATAAAATAAGTGTCACATTCATAGAAATAATAGGAGAGAGGTCACTTCCCCAAGGAGCTTGCAGACTGACACACAAGAGACAGACAAGTACAAGTGACTTATATTAAAAACAGAAGAAGAGGGATCATCATACTGGCCAAGGTCTATCCCCATACTGCAGTTACATTGGGGTGGTGGAGAGAGAGAGAGAGAGAGAGAGAGAGAGAGAACAGCTTCTGGTATAATTTTGATGCTAGCTACAGGCAGACAGACAGGCAAAGAGGGAGAAAGGTAGTTGCACTTGCAGGTTGTGCAAGTGTTTTTTTTTTTTTGCCAGTGACAGATAGGGACAGATTATGAAAAACAAAAACAAACTTTTGCCTGATAGGTGACACAGACCAGAGACAGGCAAGGGCTCTGACATGAGCTGTGACTGAGACCAACCATAAGAGAATCCGAGACTTATATGATTACAGTGTCTTGTGAAGGGCAAGACATCACAAGCAAACATTTTATTGTGTACGTTACTGTTAAAATCCATACTACTGTAATTATGTCCAGCAAATGTACAAGAGGTTAGGGATAGGGGGAAAGGAGTAGTGCAAAGAGTGGGACATGTTAGTAAAGTCCAAAACTTTACTGCAGCCATGGTTGCTGCAGTGTGCAGTACATTATGATAATCATTCTCCTCTTGAAGATGCTGTTTAAGAAAATGACATTAAAAGTCCCACCACTAGTAATAGTATTAAATAACCATTTAATCCCTTAAGTACTGGCAGCGATGACACTTAATGAACTTGGAGTATTTTTTTTTTTTTTTTTTTTACACAATCGGATTCAAGGCTCCCTGAATGGGGAGCCCTGAAATCCGTGGCATGCCAGGACCATTACTGTGTCGTGCAGTGTCGTGCCTTCGTCCGCCCGCTTCTTCCGGGCAGTGTCATGCCTCCGTCCGCCCGCTTCTTCCGGGTCGCGGCGCATTGTGATGACGCGCCGTCTTCCCGGCCGGGGCGCATGCGCGCCTCTGTTTCTGCCTGCCCTTCCAGCCCTGCCCTTTCCGGCCCTGCGGTATTTCAGTGGGGTTAGTTCAGCACTGGGACGCGTTAGTATAGCGTCTCAGTGCTGTTTCCTTTGTCCTGTTGAATTAGGCCGAGTCCTGTCTTGTCCTGCTGTGTCCTGCTGGGTTCTGCTGGGTTCTGCTGGGTCCTGCTGGTTCTTGCTGTGTCCTGCTAAATCCTGCACTGTCCTGCTGTGTTCTTAGCACCCTGCTCTGCTCAGGGCTGGCCAGTCTGTCCATAGCATTCTTTTCTCCCTGTTCCTGTGATTGCTACAGACTGGTCCATCTGACTCCAGCTGTCCTTTGTTTCCTGTTCCCTCCAGGTCTCCTGTGTAAGACCCGGTCCATTCAAGACTCCTCTTCTGCCTGTGGCTCCGGTTGGTGTTCCTGACTTCTCCGTGTGCGACCCGGTTTGGATTCTGACTTCTCTTCTGCCTGCTCCAAGTTCCAGGGTTCTCAGTGTTTCCTTGGCTGCCTGTCCACGCTCCAGTTCCTCCTGGTCCTCTTCACCTTCCACCTACTACCTGAGTGAGTACCGGTTCCTGTTGGAGTATTAGAGTTTCTCCCTGGGGATAGGGTAGTATAGTTTGTCTAGGGGCGGTTATCGAGGGTCCCCTTTGGCTCAACTGAAGGGGGCTAATCTAGCAACTTTACCCAGCTTCGGCTGCGGCACAGCTCCCTCTAGGCAACCACCGCCTGCTAGCATCGCGCCCCAGCGTCGCTCCCCAGCCTCTGGCTATCATATCCCTTGTTGGAGGAGGTTGACCTTCATAGACTCCTCTGGGTAGTAAGGGGGTTCTTGGTGGAGTCCCCCTTTTGGGGGCTAGAGCAGGGTAGTCACTACATACTGGTCCTTTATGGGATTAAGAACACCGAAGACAAATGAGTAACGTTCTAGGGTTGATAGCATAACAGAGGAGCATGTGGCAGTTCCACCAATTACTGGTCTGACAGTGAGACTAACAAGTACAACACCCAAACTGAAAATACCTCTAAGGCAAAAGGTAAAAAAGACATTGTTTGAGACTTCAAAAAGCATAGATGAATATACAAGTAGTGGGGAAGAAGAAGTGGGCGATGCTCATGATGACCAAAGTATTGATGATGATGTTGATCTAAAATATACCCCCCCAGAGTTCTCCCCTTCTTCTAATACAGATGAAGTTGAGATGATGGGAGGTGTGCTAAAGTGGAGATAACTTCTGCATTGATATCACTCCAGTTCCTATATTATTCTATGAAGCCTATGCACTAAGATTATTCATGTGGGAGAGATCTTAGTGCATAGGATCTATAGAGTACCACAGGAACTGGAGAAGTGATATCACTGGAGAAGTAATCTCCATTTGAACACCTTTTTATCATACCTTAGTGCATAACCCCCGATGAAATGGCTAGAAAATTAGCTGAAAGGAAATGGTTCAATCTTCTACCACTGAAAATAAGCTCTAAACCTGTTTATAAGCCATTTGTGAGTTCAACTGGAAAGTATTACTCTGGACAAGTAAAGATGCCTAAAAATACACAATCATACTGTCTTTTATCAGTCACAACTTCCAAGATGAACAAACCTCCACCCCCCACACACACACTGTTGTAAAGTAATCAGTAGCCCTGGTCATCATAAACATTCTCAGCCCTAGCTATGGTTTATAATTCTGCTGCTGTTGGAGGTGCAGCATCATTGATATCTACTGCTTGTACAACTGTAGTATCTAGTCCCACTAGTAGTAGCACCCATAGTATGATATGGAGATAATGTCACTCATGAGCCAAAAGCTAAACATGTTGTTATCTTGTCTGTGTGAAAAACATGTGAGCAGGAGGAAAGCAGGATTATACCTAGGCACATTCTCAATGAGGAAGCACAATCACAGGTCTGTTTGGGAGACACAACATCGACATATCAGAGGTGCCACAACTAGAAGGTGTAGAAGCACTACTAAAAGTTAATTGGGGCACATAGTAGTGGTGATGCAGATGTGTCAGACAGTGTGCAAAGATATTCTTCATGTTCAATAACAAATATGGCTCCTGCTGCTGTCCTTCAAAGACAAAACACGGAGGAGTGCCAACACCCCCACCCCCATATCCACAAGGCATGTTGTTGAAGCAATAACATTACAGTTCTTCTCTTGTGTTGTTCCAAACCACTCTTATTGGGTTATTAGGAAGGAGTAAAAAAATTAACAAAAATAATCCCAAAATATGGTAGCAGTATGTTGGCAGTTGAAATATTGTCATTCTTTTGTAGAAAAAGAGAAGTTTCAAAGACATAATATTGTGTGGAATAATTTTGGCATATCCCAAGTTCACACAGCAAGAAAATTCACCTGACAGATATTTGGACAAGTGGCCAGAGTACAAAATATATGACTATCACTGCTCACAGTTTGACTAGTGGGAAGCAACAACATGCATCATCAGGTCACAGGTAATCTTTCCCCTAGACTGGGCAGCATTATTAATGACAGCAGGAGGGTAGCCCATACCATTGGCGGAGTGCCAATTGTCTCTTAAAACTTTATATGCACAATACTTTACATGCACCCAGGAGATTCTTCCTTCCATTTTCTAAATAAATAGAAGGAAAAAGCCCAATTATAACAGCCCAAACACAGAAAGGGTTCAAAACCTATACTACATAAGAAACCTTTCGAGACATAGGATGCAAGGGAAATGAGGATTAATTGCAAAATAGGCAATACCACCACATCCCACTGGGTGCCAAGCAATAGCAGGGACATAAGAGAAAGGACCATAGCACTCAAATGTTAACTTACCAGTCTTCAGATTCCCATTTTTAAATACAGAAACTCGAAGAAGTTCAGTAGTGAGGCATAGATTTATAATAAAGACACCCTCCACAGGAAAATGGTCCAGAAATACACTTATGAACTGGTCAATAAAACTCCACAGAAGTCAGTTAATGGAAGCCCGCCTAATGGGGTATTAAGTGCCCTGCCCCCTAGGGGAGAGAACTTTGACCTAAGGTTTCTGGGTTCCAAATTGGACATAAGAGAAATTCTTGTATTTCGAGCTGTAGATTAAATTGTGGAAAATGAGAGGGAGATGTAATGAAAAAAAGTACTAGAAATCATAAATCATGAAAAGGAAGTAAGCTAAAGAATCACACTCTCAGCATCAGTAACAACAACATCACCACAAAATTTTGCAGAACATGTCATCATCACAGAAAACAATTAATTAATGTGTCTCAGGGTCAGCAGTCTCACATTTATGGTGGTAGCTCTGACACATCTCTATGGTATTTACTCCCAGAATATAGGTTGGGAAGTGATGCACATGAACACTGTCTATCTCCATGGAGTGTCCCAAACTGCATATAAGATGGTTGCAGCATACTTGCAGGATAATTATGTTCTACACTGAAAAAATGACCCACTTGAGTAATGGCAAACAAAACAGTGTCTGTGGTTACTGAGGTGGAAACACTTACTTGGACACCAGCAAGCATGCAGTCAGAGTAGGTTTTCAGTGCAACTGGTTATATTATTTGCGAGAGAGTAGGACATGCCTATCCAGCAGCAGTGATTGTAGAATTAGATTTTTATAATATGTAGCAGCAGTGGAAGAAAAAAAACACACAAGACAGAGAAGAATATGGCACATGTAGTGATATCAATATTGGAGAGATTGAGGGATTTGCATGGTTTACACCATCTATATGACAGTGATGACCAGTGCTCCTTAGACATAGCCACCAGGCCTTTCAAAACATTTTAACAACTGTTAATGACAAAGTACAACATTCAAAAATTTATATCAGTGGGTAACCTTTGGAAAAAAATTACATTAAAAGCTAAAACCTTTAGAAAAATTGTTAGCATACCCTACTATAGTAAGGTAAGCCTTGATTTATGTTAGAAGATCTATGGCAAGATACAATTGTATACAAAAATGTGTGCATCCTCAGCCAAACTACCTCTCTTGTTGACACAACCACTGCAGTGAACAAACAAACTTGTCATTTTCCTGCAAATTTTAATGCAGTTACTATTTACTTGCTGAATTTAACAGAATGATAAAATAAAACAGAAAATGCCATATGTGTAAGTCTGGGCATCCTTACAGTGGACACTGGGGATGGATTTTTTTGTAAGGTCTCAGAACCTAATTGACTAGTTAGATCTTATTCTAAGTTAGGCGATGATTCTAAGGAACAATAAATTCCCTGATTCTTCAAACCTCTCAGGGTGCTGTGCTTACACTCTACAACCATGGACTCTTCAAAGCAGCTGAGAATTAAAAAATAAATATATCTGACTTTTACAAAGCAGGCGTAGGCTATAAAATGTTTTCTAAACACTTCCTGCTTGAAATTTCCACTGTCCGAAAGGTCAAGAAATGGAAGGTAAGGGGAACTGTTGAAGTGAAGACGATCTGGAAGACCAGGAAAAATATTTAGCAGAACTGTTATTATTTTTATTATTCTTTATATAGCGCCAACTAATTCCGCAGCACTGTACAATTGGGAATAGACGTACAGAGGTATTAAATAGTACAATCAAATGTAGAAAAACAGAAGGATCAGAGGGCCCTGCTTGTGAGAGCTTACAGTCTAGAGGAAGGTTATTTTTGACACAGAAGGAGTAAGTGCTATTGGGTGTAAGTGCCTCCTGCCACATGAACTGCCAGTCAGTGGGTGGGAGTGAGAACTACAAAACAAAGTCCCATTTCACTGGAGAGGACCTGCAGGAAAGTTTAGCTGACATGGAAGTAGCGGTGCACCAGTCCACTGTGAAGCATTGCTTGCACAAACATGATCTTAATGGAAGAGTCAACACAAGGAAACCGTATCTGCAATCTGATCACAAAAGTCAATGTCTGAAGTCTGCAACACAACTCTTAGATAAGCCAGAACAAAGTTCTGTGATCTGATGAAGTTAACATTGAACTCTTTAGCTATATAGATTAAAGGTATGTTTGAAGAAAAAAAGGAAAAACATTTGAAGAAAATTATACCATGCCAACTTTTAAGATAATGATCCAAACATACTGTACCTCAAAATCAACTGTGAACTACTTAAAGAAATTAAAGCTTGAGATTTTGGAATGGCCTTCAATATTATTGAAGTTTTGTTGGTAGATCTCAAACATGCAGTGCATACAAGGCAACCTAACAATATTTCTGAACTAGAAGCATTCTGCAAGGAGCAGTGGGAAAAAATCCTAAAGCATGAATAGAAAGACTGTTAGCTGGCTACAAGAAACAATTAGAGGCTGTGATTTCTGCCAAAGGAGGGTTACTAAGTACTGACTGATAGGGTACTACATTTGTATATGCCATATTTTGTTTTTTATTTTTTTTCAGTCTGTTAATTCAGCAAATACATAGTAATTGTGCCGTACAATTTGCAGGAAAATGTAAAGTTTACTTTTGTTTGCGGCAGAATTTGGAATAAGTTGGCAGAGGCTTCTTTTGGTGGTGGTGCTGCTGTCTCAGCTTTAATACAAGGAACAATGTCTACCACCATTTGTCCCACTCCCACCACCACTGTTACCACCCATGGATATACCACTGATCCTGCTGTGGCATTTTATGTTCAAACTAGGGATGGGCAAAACCTTTTTTCTCAAAAGATGCCTCTATGTCAGACTTGTGTCTCCATTCTGGGGCAACATGGTTGGGTTTCAAGAATTCTTCTTTTGTTCCATCCCAGGGCCTTCACTTTCTCTGTATGACATCTCACACTCTTCTGGTGAAAGTTTTTTGCTAGAAGACATGATTCTGTCTGGAGTGTCAGGCCATAATTTTTCAGTTAGCAGCAGTGTAGAAATATTTGATGGTGCCGGAAATTCTCAGGAATAGGTCCAGAAAATCAGTGTTATGTTTCCCATGTCATGTACTTGTCCAGTCAGAAAAAAGGCAGTACTTCACTGGTGGCATCAGTAGCTCTATCTGTCTCTGGGATGGCAACTGGTTATCACAAATTGGGTCATAGTCATGACACATGCCAGCTTGACTGGCTGGGGTGCAACCCTTAAACTCAGATTGCTCAGGGTCTTTGGACCAGGGCAGAAAGTCTTCTGGCCAAGAATGTTATGGAGCTTCAGGTGATCCACCTAGACCTGCAGCATTGGCCTCAGTCCCTTCAGGAATCTCCGATCTGACAATGCAATGGCAGTGGCCTATATCAACCAACAGGGAAGGAGCAGAAGTGTGGCCTCTTGGTTCATGGTTCTACAGAGGTCCACATGCTGACTCTCTCTGCCATTTATATTTGGGGGGGTAGGTGTCAATGTCATGGCAGACTCTCTCATCCACTAACACATGGATCTCTGCAAATGGGACCAGAGCATATTCAACCAGAGCATATTCAATTCTATAGTTTGGCTACTGGGTCCTGGGATGGTGGCCTCTACACTGAAATGCAAGGTACCTCAGTTCTGTTCCAGATCCTGTGATCATCTAGCTCTCATTTTCCCATGACATACGTACTTCCTCTATGTCCCAATTCCCAGACAAAAGAGGAAAATCAGGATGGAGCAGGTTCGTGTCATTCTGATTGCCATGTTCTGGCCCAGACAGGCCTGGTTTTCAGATCATCTCAATCTATCCATGGCAGAGCCACGAAGAAGGAGGAGGTTTCTGTAATTTCTACTATGCTATAGGTAAGCATACCACAGGGTATGGTCCTCATTCTATAAGTGTCGCAAAGACCAGGAGTCTCTGCTGAGGCTTTTTTGGCTTCCAGCTGTTTTTTTTCTTCAAGATGATCTTTAAAAATGGCTTGGTGTTAAAGTTCATATTTCACCTACTTCTGACCTATTATTGCCTGATATGTAGACCTTTGTGGAAGAGGTGACTCATGCCTAACCAGTCTTTCAGGATTCAGGGGGACTTAACCTTGGTTCGGGCAGTGCTTCAGAAGGCTCCATTGGAGTCATTGTCTTTGTTTTATAGTGCATCTTGAAGCTTAAGCAAAATATATAAAAGACAGCGCAACAAACAACACACTTCTAAGTGTAGTAGTTAAAGTTAACTGAATAAATCAAGTCCCTTATTCCCCAAATGAAAACTACTCACATGACTGGGAGGCTTCCTCTGCCTCTCAGTATATAGGCTCGCACTGGATTTTTGGGGGGTCACACCAGGCTGATGGCACTTCAAAATTGGAGCTTCCCCTAAGCAAATGTGGATCCTGTATATCCACCCACATACATAGATAGAGTAATAGGGTATAGATATCCCCCACATATGGTATGGGGATACAAGAACCAGATATGCTGAGTAGTAAATAGTAAGAGGGGGGGAGCTATGGGACTAATTAAAAATAATATATTTAATAATAATAATATGTAAAAACACTCAAAAAATACTCAGACAATAATAAAAACTATATATGAAAAAAATGCAATATGATGATGTACACAAATATAAATAGAGATCACCATTAGCTTGTATAAATTAGTCTCAATGGACTCTGTATAATAGTATCGGCTCAACGCTTTTCGTGAGTATATCACTTCATCAGGAGCAATTTGTAATATACACTTCCCACTCACCTTTAAATAGTGTTCTGGCAATTCCCCCAGGCGGTCCCGCCACCCTCCCTCAGAAGGACGGCGCCTGGACACGCACGCCCCAGTGGAGCGCAAGCCAGAAGCCAAACCACCCGGCCCGCGCCTCACCCCTGGAACGCTGCGTCCTGCGTATACGCAAGCACACGCTCCAGTGAACCGCAAGCCGGAAGACAGACCCGGCCTGCACTCCACCGACGGCGCCGTGCACCACGTTTGTCCAGAGGCACACGGCAAATGGAAACTGCTGGTACCTCCTGGGTTAGGGATATTAAATCCCGGAAAGCCCCAAAACGTATGGCGCCGCCTCCCGGTACGGGCGGCCAGAGGGGCCACCAGATATGGGAGCCAACACACCAATAAAAGATAGAATGAGTGAATAAATGAAAAAATAGACAATAAAAATAGTAATGATAAAATATAAAAAGGTTAGTGGGACAAATATAATAGTAATAAATCTAATGAATCTAAAAATAGAGTATCAGTAAGATTAAACTTAAAAATAATACATAAGAATATACAAGAGAATGAGATACCATAAATAAAATTGGACTAGGCTTGGATAAATATTATTAAGATTATTATTATGAATAATATTGGTAACAAAAAAAAAAAAAAAAAAAAAAGGAAAGGGAAAGGGAAAGGCAAAATATATATATACACTGGGATATGATAAATTGGGGACACAAATTGGGAACAAAGAACATGAGATTGGACAGTGACACCATAGTTAAAAGCACGAAGCCACATCCATCTCTATGTTAAATCCCCCCCATCCCATAGTGCCCAACGTGTATATCCAATATGCCTCCCTAGTACAAAGGGTTCTGTATCTAGCGTTAGTTCCTTCTGGTATATGCTCCAAGCCTATTACTTGGAAGTTCTCTATTCCTCCTGAAGGACAATTATTAAAATGTTTGGGGATTCCATGATTATTATCCTTCCTTTTGATTTTCCCTCTATGTTCGTACATTCGTTGCTTAAGGGGTCTTATTGTCCGTCCCACATATTTGAGACCACAGCCACATATTATCATATATACTACAAATCTAGTATTGCAGTCTATATATCCTTTGGTGGAAAAGGAAACTGTATTGTTCACATTTGTAAAAGTGGTATTCTTGTGTATCATATATTTACAATTGATACACCTCTTACTGCCACATTTATAGGTTCCCTTCTTCTCAGATGATATTTGTGGTTTGTTCAAATTCTTAGGACGGCTAGGCGCTATATAGGACCTAATATTTCTATTCTTCCTAAATGTAATCATGGGATTCCTATCTATTTGTCCTTTCAAGTGGGGATCTTGTAAGAGAATTTTCCAATGTTTTTTAATAATATGTTGGATTTTGTTCCCTTGTGAATTAAATTGCGTAATAAAAGAAATTTTAGGTTTTGTGATTTTTCTTTCCTTTTTCTTAATAATTCTATTTCTATCCAGGTTTCTAGCCCGATTGAAGGCAGAATCCAACAACGTACTCTTATAACCTTTATCTTCAAACTGTTGTTTTAAATGTGCCCCTTCTCTTTCAAAATCTAACAGGCTGCTACAGTTTCGTCTCAGTCTATGAAACTGACCGAAGGGCACATTATTTAGCCATTTGTGATAATGGCCGCTGTCAGCTCTTATATATTGGTTTGAAGCCACTGGTTTATGGAAAATGTTACTCTCAATAGTATGGTCAGGACCAAACGTCAGTTTTAAATCCAAAAATTCTATAGAGTCCTTCTGTACGGTCACTGTAAATTTGAGTCCTCTATTGTTGGTATTAAAATCCGTAATCATCTGTGAAAGGGCTTCCTGGGTGCCTCGCCAGATCATTAAGATGTCATCTATGTAACGACCATAGAACACGAGGTCTCCTTTGCCCACATCCTGAAGCCAGATATTATGTGCCTCCCAATATCCCATAAAGAGATTGGCATAGGATGGGGCAAACCTCGTGCCCATGGCCGTCCCTTTAATTTGGAGGTACCATTGGTCCTGAAATGAGAAGTAATTGTGAGTTAACATAAATTCTGCACAATTCAACAGGAAAATCTTCTGTAAGTGTGGTATATTTGGATCCAAATTGAAATAATATGTTAATGCTTCCAGGCCCTTGCTGTGTTCGATATTGGTGTACAGGGCCTCTGTACAATAGTATTGTGTTTGATGTCGAATGGGTTCTAATAGTTCTAACACATGTTGGGAGTCTCTTATATAACTTGGAAGATTGCAAACATATTTTTGAAGAAAGGAATCCAAAAATGCAGATAAATTCGATGTTATGGAATTAATTCCTGCTATGATCGGTCTGCCTGGTGGGTCAACTATTCTTTTGTGTATCTTAGGGGCATGATAAAGAAACGCTGGATCTGGATGTTCAATATATATAAATTGGAATTCTTGTTTGGTTATAATACCTTGTTCTGCCGCCTCATATAGAAATGTATATATTCCTTTGAATAACTGTTAGAGTTCTTTGTTCCCCATTTGTATCCCCAATTTATCATATCCCAGTGTATATATATATATTTTGCCTTTCCCTTTCCTTTTTTTTTTTTTGTTACCAATACTTATTATTCATAATAATAATCTTAATAATATTTATCCAAGCCTAGTCCAATTTTATTTATGGTATCTCATTCTCTTGTATATTCTTATGTATTATTTTTAAGTTTAATCTTACTGATACTCTGTTTTTAGATTCATTAGATTTATTACTATTATATTTGTCCCATTAACTTTTTTATATTTTATCATTACTATTTTTATTGTCTATTTTTTCATTTATTCACTCATTCTATCTTTTATTGGTGTGTTGGCTCCCATATCTGATGGCCATACCTGGGAACTTACAGTTGAGGGCTACCCGGAGGGTAGTCCTCTGTTCAGCAGGGGGTAGCAAAAATGACGCTAATCGCGTCAAAAAGGGGTGGGGCTTAACTCGAGGATTGGGGGGGATTTAACCCTTTGAGTGCCAGAGTGGTACGGAACGCATTGCAAAGCAATGCGTTCCGTACCACTCTGGCACTCAGAGGGTTAAAGGTGTCGCACGGAAGGCTGGGGACGGAGGCACAACAGGAAAAAAAGCAGATGTGGCAGAGTTTCAATAGAAACTCTCCACATCCGGAGGAATCAGCCTCTGCCCCGGAGACCCGGTAAAGCTCTGTCAGAACCGGAGTCTCCGGGGCAAATCCGGAGAGTTCCCAGGTATGCTGATGGCCCCTCTGGCCGCCCGTACTGGGAGGCGGTGCCATACGTTTTGGGGCTTTTCGGGATTTAATATCCCTAACCCAGGAGGTACCGGCAGTTTCCATTTGCCGTGTGCCTCTGGACAAACGTGGTGCACAGCACCATTGGTGGAGTGCGGGCCGGGTCTGTGTTCCGGCTTGCGGTTCACTGGAGCGTGCGCTTGCGTATACACAGGACGTAACGTTCCAGGGGCGAGGCGCGGGCCGGGTGGTTTGGCTTCCTGGCTTGCGCTCCACTGGGGCGTGCGTGTCCAGGCATCGTCCTTCTGAGGGAGGGTGGTGGGACGGCCTGGGAGAATTGCCAGAACAGTATTTAAAGGTGAGTGGGAAGTGTATATTACAAATTGCTCCTAATGAAGTGAAATACTCACGAAACGCGTTGAGCCGATACTATTATACAGAGTCCATTGAGACTAATTTATACAGGCTAAGTGTTTTATTTATTTTGATTTTATGACTCATTTTTAATAGTTCTTTAATGGTGATCTCTATTTATATTTGTGTACATCATAATATTGCATTTTTTTCATATATAGTTTTTATTATTGTCTGAGTATTTTTTGAGTGTTTTTACATATTATTATTATTATTAATAATAAATTATTTTTAATTAGTCCCATAGCCCCCCCCCTCTTACTATTTACTACTCAGCATATCTGGTTCTTGTATCCCCATACCATCTGTGGGGGATATCTATACCCTATTACTCTATCTATGTATGTGGGTGGATATACAGAATCCACATTTGCTTAGGGGAAGCTCCAATTTTGAAGTGTCATCAGCCTGGTGTGACCCCCCAAAAATCCAGTGCGAGCCTATATACTGAGAGGCAGAGGAAGCCTCCCAGTCATGTGAGTAGTTTTCATTTGGGGAATAAGGGCCTTCATTTATTCAGTTAACTTTAACTACTACACTTAGAAGTGTGTTGTTTGTTGCGCTGTCTTTTATATATTTTGCTGCAGTTCTTCGGAGACGTGGGGTGAGATTCATGATAACCCACAGCACAGCGGCACAAATTTATACACACCTTGATTAAATATTTATATCCAACCTTCACCATATTACTCATGGACTAAGCACATCACTGTTCTAATTTTTCTTTATCTTGAAGCTTAAGACAGCGTTTCTGTTGGCTATTATGTTCAACAGGTGGCTGAATTTCAGGCTTTTTCTTTTAAGCTTCCTTTTCTGGTTTTCCACCTAGATAGGGTGGTTCTGTGGAGTCCCATAGGGTTCCTCTCTAAGGTTGTTTCTGAGTTTCACATTAACCAGTAAATTGTTCTTCTTACTCTCTATCCAGCTCCATCTAATATATGTTGTTAGGTGTTTTAAGTACTACGTTCACTGCATGCAGCCTATTTTTGGAACGCTGATGCACTTTTTGTCATCCCTTCTGGTCCTCAGGACAGGCTGCATCTAAAAAAACAGAGGCTTCTTGGATACAGGCAACGATTCACAAGGCTATGTTCTTAGGAAGAAGTTGGAGCATACAACCAGGTCAGTTGGTGCCTCTTGCTCCTAAAAGAATTGGGCCTCTGTGAAGCACCTGTGAAAGGTGGCAATGTAGTTGTACCTTCATACATTTTTCCACACTACAGTGTTTATGTGCTGAAGCCAGCTTTAGCCATATGGTCTTACAGGTTAGGTGTCAGTCTTTATTTTATTTTGGCCAGTAACCCATTAGTTCCTTTTCTTCTGTTTGCAGTGTTGCTGTCTGTTGACACCTGAGATTCATATTGTACCAGTTTTTTCCTGGTTGGCACTGGTCTGTGTTTTGAGGTTGGGGGTGTCCTCTTTCCCTTCCTGAAATCTTTGTAGATGCTTTGGTATAGCTCCATGGTTCCTGTGCTCCACATAATACTTAAAAAAAGTTTTGTTTTGTTTTTTTGTATTATTGTTAAATCCTTTTCTCTTAGTCCATGTGGACTAAGAAAAAAAAAACAAAAACAAATGTTTAAGCAGGGGAACCTCTTGGGCTCTCTAGGTCAGGGGATTACCTTTCTTATACCACTTTTTTTTTTCTCATTGTTACTGAACATGAAATAGATGTTGGTCCAGGCAGGGGTAAAGTGGTTCCAGAGGGAGTCTACACCTCTTAGAGCCTTTTCAATAAAGTCCTTCTGCAGGAAGATCCTTTACACCAGTATTCCAAATGGACAAAGAGAACATTTATTGGTAAGTACACAAAAATCCCCTTATACCACGCTGTGAGGTGTTTTACTTTATTTACTTTGGGTTCCAACACCTTATTTACCTGTGCAATTCCATTTTATAAGTGTTTGTTACCATCTATTTCAAGTGCACATTAAACAAAATAATTCCTGACTCAAGATATCAGTTGGGTATTTCCCTGCATCAACATCCTATCTGCTGTGAAAACAACTGTCATGATTCTGAATACTGTTCTGAGCTAGAAATTCTCAATATTGGTCTGAGACAAAGAAATCCATAACTTTAGTGCTGAAAATCCCTGCCTTTGTCAAAATTGCCTTTACTCTGGTCTTAATGGATAACCTACATCCTACTGTTGGCTCCAGCGTGCGGACGCTGGTTTACTCCATTATACCTGGTGGCTTATACTACTGTTGGTTCCAGCGTGCGGATGCTGGTTTACTCCATTAACCTGGTGGCCCAAACTACTGTTGGTTCCAGCATGCGGACACTGGTTTACTCCATTATACCTGGTGGCTTATACTACTGTTGGTTCTAGCGTGCGGACGCTGGTTTACTCCATTAAACCTGGTGGCTTATACTATTGTTGGTCCCAGCGTGCGGACGCTGGTTTACTCCATTAAACCTGGTGGCTTATACTATTGTTGGTCCCAGTGTGCGGACGCTGGTTTACTCCATTAAACCTGGTGGCTTATACTATTGTTGGTCCCAGCGTGCGGACGCTGGTTTATTCCTTTAAACCTTGTAGCCTATACTATTGTTGGTACCAGCGTGCGGACGCTGGTTTACTCCATTTAACCTGGTGGCTCTTACTACTGTTGGTTCCAGCGTACGGACGCTGGTTTACTCCATTAAACCTGGTGGCTCACACTACTGTTGGTTCCAGCGTGCAGACGCTGGTTTACTCCATTTACCTTGTGGCCATTACTACTGTTAGTTACTCCAGTCGCCTTGCGGGTCACATTTCTGTCAGTTGGTCCCAGCGTGCGGACGCTGGTTTACTCCCTGACTGTAGTCAGGTACTGTGAGGTCCGAGTTGCTGTCCAGTCCCAAATGCAGTTGTCTTGTAGTTGTCACGGTTTTTAAAGACTCTCAGACGTAAGGTTTGGTAAAAACTTAACTTTATTGAAAAGTTAAGGCAATCCCCATAGGGAAACATACATAACAATACAACAATAATAGTCCATACAATAGGTTCTACCGGCCTTGCCTAAAATACCGGGCAAGGCAACCCAAGTGACAGTAGCAATAGCAGGCTCTACCGGCCTTGCCTATACCGGGTAAGGCAACCGTGAGATGACATATACCAGTTCTACCGACCTTACCAATACCGGGCAAGGCAGCCCAAAGGAGTACTGAGTGTAGGCCCTGCCAATACCGAGTAAGGCAACCTTAAAGATGGTAATGTACAAGGTTCTACCGGCCTTACCAATACCGGGCAGGGCAGCCTGAGGAACACTGTAGTAGGCTCTACCGGCCCTGCCAATACCGGGTAAGGTAACCTTAAGGATGGTAACGACAAAGGATGGTAACCTTAAGGATGATAACGACAAAGGTTCTACCGGCCTTACCAATACCGGGCAGGGCAGCCTGAGCGAGTAGACCAGCTGTCAGATGACTATGACAGCAGAGAGGAACAGGAACTAAGGTCTTACTCAGCAGAAGTCTATTGCCAGGGAAAATCGGACTACTGCATAGGAGTGGACAGCGACCAGCCACAGCACTGGATAGATCAGGCGCAAACCAACGTCCGCACATTGGGACCAACAATAAATATCGCCACCAGGTTAATGGAGTAAACCAGCGTCCGCACGCTGGAACCAACAGAGTATCGCCACCAGGATAATGGAGTAAACCAGCGTCCGCACGCTGGGACCAACAGAGAATCGCCACCAGGTTTAATGGAGTAAACCAGCGTCCGCACGCTGGAACCAACAGTGTATATCGCAACCAGGTTTAATGGAGTAAACCAGCGTCCTCACGCTGGAACCAACAATAAGTGTCGCCACCAGATTTAATGGAGTAAACCAGCGTCCGCACGCTGGAACCAACAGTGTATATCGCAACCAGGTTTAATGGAGTAAACCAGCGTCCTCACGCTGGAACCAACAGTGTATATCGCAACCAGGTTTAATGGAGTAAACCAGCGTCCTCACGCTGGAACCAACAGTAAGTGTTGCCACCAGGTTTAATGGAGTAAACCAGCGTCCGCACGCTGGGACCAACAATGTATAAGCAGCAGCGAGAAGAACAATGTCGCCGGAGCTACGGGGCTAGAGCAGGAGCCCTACACTCCAACGGGGAGTCCACTGGGGCGAGACTGATGCACTGACAGATGACTGGAACCCCCGGAACTGCTGGTGCAGATCGAACCGGCTGGAGAAGCGGCAGGCAGGAGACTCAGGAACTCAGTAAGATTAACCCGCTGGGTGCTGGAACACAGGAACACCGGAACACTAGCATACAGGAACATAGGAACACTGAAACACCGGAACGCAGGATCAGCAGGAACAGCAGGCCCAGAAGCCTGACAGCAGAACAGGCCAGGTTAAGTCAGAAACACCACGAACGGGCAACCTGGAAGTGCTCAACCTGGGTTTAAAAAGGCTGGGTGAGGAGGGCTAATAGCAGACAGCCAATCAGGAATACTCAGCAAGTGACAGACACAGAACAGCACGAATCACGGGCACCGTGATAGTACCCCCCTTTCAAAGACCCCCCTCTCCTAGAGTGGGATCTGGCTTCTGAGGGTATTTGGTATGAAATATTCATAGTAAGTTGGGTGCATGAAGGTCCTTACTGTCTACCCAGGAACGATCCTCAGGACCGTAACCTTTCCAATGCACCAGATACTGTACCCCTCCTCTATGCCTATGGGAATCAATAATATTTTGTACTTCATACTCCTCCTGCCCTTCGACTTCAACAGGACCTGGCATCACAGGTGTGGTAGTATAACGGTTACAAACCAGAGGTTTAAGGAGAGACACATGGAATACATTATGAATGCGCATAGAAGCAGGTAATTCCAAGGCATAGGAAACGGGGTTAATTTTGCGAATTACCTTGTACGGACCAATGAACCGAGGTGCCAGCTTATTAGATGGGACCTTGAGCTTCGGATTCTTAGAGGACAGCCATACTCTATCCCCGACTTGAAAGGAAACCGCTGGAAGCCTTCTGCGATTGGCATGACGCTGATGTCGCTGAAAAGACTGACCCAATGCCCTCTGAACTTGTTCCCATGTGGAACGGAGTTGCTCTATATGCTCATCCAGAGCTGGAATCTGCTGTGTCTGAAAGGAATCCGGGAGCAGACAGGGTTGGAACCCATAATTGATCAAAAACGGAGAGCTCCCGGAGGAAGAATTAACTGCGCAGTTCCTGGCGAACTCTGCCCAAGGCAACAAGTCGGCCCAATTATCATGATGGTCTGTCACAAAACATTGCAGAAACTGTTCCAACCCTTGATTGGCCCTCTCAGGGGCCCCATTAGTCTGGGGATGATATGCAGAGGAAAATGATAGCTGTATGCCCATCTGTTCGCAAAATGTCCTCCAGAATCTGGACACAAACTGGCTCCCCCGTCAGACACCAGCACCCTGGGTACTCCATGCAACCGAAACACCTCTCGAGCGAATACCATTGCCAGTTCTTTGGTCGAAGGAAGGCCACGGAGGGGTACGAAGTGTGCCATTTTCGAAAACCTGTCTACCACCATCAATATGAAGGAATACCCTCTAGACCTGGGCAATTCTCCCATAAAGTCGATAGAGACGTGAGACCAGGGGCGTTCACCATTAGGCATCGGCTGAAGTAAGCCCACAGGGAGATGTCTAGGGGTTTTGGCACGGGCACAGGTGGTACAGGCATTCGTAAAATTGGCACAATCTGCTCTCATAGAAGGCCACCAGAATAGCTGAGAGAGGGACCAAAACAATTGATCTCTACCAATATGTCCCGCAGCCTTAGAGGAGTGGTAGGTTTCAAGTAGTCGAGTACGGAATGGCTCAGCGACAAAACATTTGCCCGCTGGAGTTTCATGGGGAGCAGAGGCTTGGGACGACAAAATCTCCTCCCCTGGTGGTGAAGTAATACTAGTACGTATGGTAGCCAATATTCGATCAGGTTGAATGATAGGTGCTGGTACTTCTTCTCTGTCAACCTCTGCCTCAAATTGTCTAGACAGAGCATCAGCCCTAACATTTTTTGATCCAGGCAAGTATGATACAACGAAATTGAATCGGGATAGAAACAGTGCCCATTTGGCCTGGCGAGGAGACAATCTCTTGGCCTCAGAGAGATAAGTCAGATGTTTGTGATCAGTTAGAATCAAAACGGGGTTTTTTGTGCCTTCAAGTAAATGACGCCATTCTTTGAGAGCAAGGATAATGGCCAGTAATTCTCAATCACCAATCTCGTAATGACTTTGAGCACTGGTTAATTTTTTAGAAAAGAATCCACAGGGTCTGAGTGTACCACCTTTAACCTGTCGCTGAGAAAGCACCGCCCCGACCCCAATATCTGAGGCATCAACCTCTAAAGTAAAGGGAAGTAGTGGATTGGGGTGGGACAACACAGGCGCTTCAGCAAAGGCTACCTTCAACTTCTCAAAGGCCTCTTCAGCAGCCACCGGCTAGAGAGATGAATTAGCTCCCTTATGCGTGAGGTCAGACAGAGGTTTCACTATAGAGGAGAAGTTTTTAATAAACTTCCTGTAATAATTGGCGAAGCCCAGAAATCGTTGGGTGGCTTTAAGACTCTTGGGTTTAGGCCACTGTAAGACTGCATTCAATTTCTCTTTATCCATGGCAATGCCGTCTTTGCCAATTATAAACCCCAGAAACGGTACACTGGTTTTGTGGAACTCGCATTTCTCCATTTCTCTCTGTTCCTTGGTTAACCTAGTGAAACCCACCTGCATAGGTTCACCTGGTTCATGAATTGGTTCACTAGGTTTGGATGCCAAGGGAGGGTTGGGTGGGCAAAATGTGCTACTGGACCCATTATTTTTTAGCCGTACTCGTCGCTCTCTGGCGGTTAATCTTTCTCGTATTCTGGAGTCAATTAGAATCACGTATTCGATATAATCATCTAGGTCAGAAGGTAAATCTTTTGCTGCAATCTCATCTTTAATCTGGTCACTCAAGCCTTGGGCAAAGGCTGCCAACAGGGCCTCGTTATTCCATCCTACCTCTGCTGCCAGGGTGCGGAATTCAATGGCATAATCGCCAACCGTGCGCCTGCCCTGTTGTATCTCCATAAGACGTTTAGCAGCAGAGGTGGTTCTACCAGGAGGCTCGAAAACTCTCCTAAAGGATTGTAGAAAATCACAGACATTTTTAGTACAAGGTTTAGCGTTTTCCCACAGTGGGTTAGCCCAGGCCAATGTTCTACCGGTCAGTAGGGATATCATGAACCTAACCTTGCTGCGGTCACTAGGAAATGCGTGTGCCGTCAATTCCATAAATATTTCAAGTTGATTAATAAACCCTTTACATAGTTGAGGGTCACCGTCATATCTCAGCAGCAAGGGTGCAGAAGCCGTTAACCCTTTGACTGCGGTCCCTAGACTCATTCTCCGGTGTCTGAATTGGCGAGACCACCGGGCTAGAACCGGACACATCAGCAAGTACCGTGCATTCAAGAATAGTTTGAATAGCAACCGCCAGCTGATCAAAACGTTGCTCATGCATATCCATCCTCCAATGGATATTTTGTGTGTTACCATCACTCTTATTGTCTGAGGTCATGGCCCTTTCGTACTGTCACGGTTTTTAAAGACTCTCAGACATAAGACGCTGGTTTATTCCTTTAAACCTTGTAGCCTATACTACTGTTGGTACCAGCGTGCGGACGCTGGTGAAGGGAACAGGGATAAGGTGTGTAATACTTATGTTCGGTACCTATAGGGTTAATAGTTACATTTGACTGCTTTGCAGAGATTCATGTACTAGGGAGGAAATCACTAGACTGGCTTATTCCAGCCTCTTATCTGTGTAATTGCAACAATCGTTAGAATATGTTCAAAGCTGCAAAGTTTCCAGACCCCCCCACAGGGGAGGAGATGGGATACTGAAGAAAAATGTTATCTGCATTCTCTCCCCTTCCCCCCCCCCTTCCTGTGAACAAGTTTTGCTTTTCTGTTTTTTTATAATTTTCTGCTCTATGTTGAAACTGTGAAGCTGTGCACCGCCCCCCTCCCTTTAGGGGAAGGGGGGCTGTATAGGGCTATAAAGGCTATGTATGATAAGAATAAAGAGAGAGCTTGTATTGTATACGCTGTTGTGTGTGTTTTTCCTTGCGATCCTTACAGCCTCCTGGTACCAGCATTTGACATAGATTCCACAGATTGATCATAAGGGAGTAAAAAGGTACCATACCTAGCAAAGATAACATAAGAGTGTGACAGGTGCCCTCTCAGGCAGCGATCCAGGTAAAGATTCCCTAACAGTTTTTGGTGGAGAATGCGGGCAGTGTGCATCCATGGGTAAGTGACTATATGTTGTCGCCGTCCCAGGGATCACACTGCCGTGTTAAGGGTTGAGTGAAATAGGGAGATAGGGAGTGAGTCTCTGTTAGTCTAATATATAAGCGCGCTATAAAAATAAGTTCGAGGCACAAGTATAGTGTCTCCGGGAACAGAAATAGATAGAGTTCGAATCCAGAGCTCCGGAATTACGGTCCGAGTCACCCATGTGGTAGGCTCCGGGGACCGTAGTTGAGCAAGTAGGAAAAGGATTCAGGAACAGTTGTAGTCCGGAAATGACCACAGGATTCGGCCCTTGGTGGTCTCGAAAGCACTATATGTGACTTTCCGGGAGACTGCCCGGTAAATTAAGTGAGTGGCATTTGACTACCGAATATTAGACAGCAGAACACTCTCCACTATAGGGTCCCTCTGTGAGTCTATGTCAATAATCTACTGTTCTGTCCTCTCTTGTCTGTCAAATTGTTTCATGATACTATATGATTACTATGCACTGGTGTTGAGATATGGATGTTTGTAGAGATGTCAATTAAGTATTGTATCAAAGAATATTAGAGGCTAAGAATAAGTATTGTGTTATTGTGTGCTGTCCCCTGTTCAGGTGAAGGTAAGCACTGGGACCGGGTGTTATTCCAGGTGAAGGTGAGCACCTGAATTTTTACTCCTTTTCTTTTCCTCGTTTATTTGACATTGTGATTGCATTGTATTGTACAACTTGTTGTAAGATGGGTGGTCAAGAGAGTAAGACCCCAGAAATAGGTGAGGATTGTATACACTATGTAGAGAGACTGACAGGGGGTTCCTATTACACTATTCCATTCGTGTCTAATTTGGTCCTGCAAGATACCACCCACTGACTTTCTCCCCCTGATCACTGTGAAAATTTACAACTGTCTCGTATTTGTTGCGCATGGCTTACCTGTTTTACATACATGTTATGTGTCATTTGTCTGGGGTAGATACGTGCCCTGTTCCGGAGGGATATAGTAAGTGAGCACAGAAAGAGGGAAAGTGTGCCCACATCACCAGAGAGAGAGACTTGAGGGACTACGTTTAAGTAGTTACACGGTGGGATACAGACAAGTAGGGAATGGGGGTCACCCAAGGGAAGCCCCTTAAGGGCGTAGTGGCCCGGGATCTGGTGATGTTGAGAGGGGAAGGAACATTGTAAGAAAACGGGGAAGTTATTCAGAGTGTGTGGATTATTGCTATCAAAATCAGGTACTAACACATTATGCATTCATTTAGTGACAGCTAGGCAGGGGTTAAGCCGCCATGCTTGTAAAATGTTGATGCTATGAGAAAGTTAGCGCAGCTCTGATTCCCCCTCCCTTCTCTTCCATTCTACCTCTCCCCCTTGTTCTCTCTGTTCTTAGATAAGACACAAGTAACGGAATTTCAAGGTCACCAACGCTGCTGTTTTCCTAAAGGTCCTATTGTTAAGATGTTGTCTAGTAGCGGGGAACTAACAGCTAACAGGGGCAGGTTTTTGTACATTTATGTGGAAATGTATTGCCAGGATCAGGTACTGGTCGGCCACCAGTAATTAGCCTGGACAGGCACACGGTATTGGTTCTGAGATAAAATGTTGCAACATTTAGGTAAATTCAATCCTAATTTTGTGTAATCAATTGTATGGATCCAAGCAAGTAAAAATATGGATTTGTTAAAGAAATTACCAATGTGTTATAGATAATAGAACTGAAATTATGTTCTTGAGTGAGAAGAGGCAGGAATGTGGGGGCTGTCTTGCTGGAAGTGTCTGAGGGGGTTTTGGCATTGGTCTTACCGGTTCAATGGTTCTCAGTGATCTAAGACCGAGTAGTCCAGCCAGTCCACCCGGCACGGTCACGGGCACCCCTTCCTCTCCTGTTTTGACTTCTTGGGAAACATATGTTTCAACTGAAGTGGTGCACCCAATGTGTATGTGTATATATGTATATATATGTATATGTTCAACTGAAGACTTGTTGAATTGTGATTTAGCCTCCATAAGAACAAATTGTAGTTATGTATATGTGCCCTTTGCAACCTGTTGTCTGTTAATTAGAGAAACAACAGTCCTGCTTCACCTGAAAATGACAGGAAGGGGTTAAATGCCTGTGTGCTGATTCTCTCCCACTATGAGACGATCGCGCAGCATCAGACCCCTCCCTCTCCTGTGTAAATCCTTCCCAGTTGTAATAATGTTATGGGGGAATGAAAGAGAAAGGATTGTTGATACATATAGGAAATTAACTTCTAATGAAATTAGAGACAGATAAGTAGGGACTGCAGATGCATTCCCTCTTAATGACGTGACTGATAATGTATTATTATTTTACTGTTCTCTGATCCTGGGGTCCGTGCGGACATGTGGGGAACCTCCTTTGAATCTTCCTGGGGTGCAGTAGGTTGTGCAGCAGAGGGATAAGTCCCTTGCCGCATCTTTGCATGGATTTAGGGAAACACTGAGAGTGTGTTGAGCAAGCCAGTAAGTGAAGTAATGGAGAAAGAAAGGACAGAAGTTATGTACAGAGATACAGAGGGAGACAAAAAGACTAGGCAGATATTGAAGGACCATGTAAAGTTTCATGCTTTAGCAATTGCAAGGAAAGTTGGCACTGTTGAAGCAGGTAGAAAGAATAATGTAAGTGGTACAGCGAGATCTAAGCAGGTAGGAAAGAATACATGTTTTTACTGTAAGCAGGAAGGACATTGGAAGTGAAATTGCCCCAAGCTGAGGAATAAGTATAGATATACAGACAGAAATCCCCCGGAAGAAGGTGCATCTGTTGGTGGTGATGCAGACAGAAATGACTCACCTAATAAGACAGAATAGGAAGGGATCAGGATCAGTTTTTTTTTTTTTTTAGCATTATCCTATAGTGCAGGAGGGTGCAATTCATAGTGAAGAAAACTATCAGTATAGTAGGGGTGGATTGAATTCCCTCCTCTGTGCCATATATACAACCTATGGAAGTTACCATAGAAGGGACTATGGTCCAAGATGGTTTTCTCCTATCAGAGTCATGCCCCATTGCACTGTTGGGAAGGGATTTGTTGACCAGATTGAGGACAGAGATAACTTTTGACGCTGACAAGATAGAGGTATATGTACCCGACTATTATGACTTGACTTTCCATATGGCACTGAGACACACTTCCCAGGATAGTCATGATTCAGACATCCCGGAGGAGGTTCTGCGCTCAGTGCCCTCTGCTGTTTGAGCAGCTGGAAAGCCAGGGGTTGGTAGAGATGCCCGGCCCGTTATTGACTTGCAGCCTAATGCAGGACCGGTCTAGGTCAGATAGTACCCCATCAGCAAAGAGGCTAGGCAAGGGTTAAGCTAATAGTGGCCAATATTTTGACTGAAGGATTGTATGACAAACTGACTATGATTCTCCTGATACGATAGTATGGGATGAACTGAAGCGGGTGCTGATGTTCGCCCCTGCTTTAGCTCTGCCAAAACCAGTTACCCTATTGCCCGAGGACATAAATGATCCTCCAAAGTATGACTGTGTAGAAGCCCTGGAGGAAGTGACTTTACCCAGACCAGATCTGTACAAAGTAAGTTAGAAATTGTTGGGATTTGTGTGATATATACTTGTAAATAAATCCTAAAATGTGACATATTCTAATCACTGGGGCCAGGCAATGGGCTTGGGTGTCATTTGAACGGCTCCAGATAGATTATATTGGGTTGTTTTGCAGCCTGTACTGGGATTTTAGTATGCTGTTGTAATAGTTGATTAATTGTCTAAGTGGCTAGAGACATTTCTTTTGAAAGGAGCTACTGCGGGATCAGTAGCTAAGGTGTTAATAAGAAAAGTAATTCCAAGGTTTGGTTTGCCTCGAGTCATTGGGTCAGACCATGGAAAACATGTTACAGCTGAAATTGTTAAAAGTAATTGTGTCACTCTAGGGGTGAACTGGAGATATCATACCCCCTGGAGGCCTCAATCCTCTGGACAAGTTGAGAGGATGAACCAGACTCTAAAGCGCTCTCTGACCAAACTATGTACTGAACTAAGACTCAAATGGCCAGAGGCGCTTCCCAGTGCCTTGACTCACTTCAGGGTGACCCCTTCCAAATCCTTAAAAGCTTATTCCTTATGAGATCCTCTTTGGTAGGCCCTGGAATAGGATTGTGATGTATCAAGGACCTACCTTAGAGATTGGTAATCAGCAGATTATGGATTATGTAACTGCTTTGCAGCATACCCTTTCTTTTCTTCCCAGATTTTCTGTTCCACAGCCTTTGCTTTCGGCTGGCCCAGTGCAAGTTTCCAGATTGGAGAGTGGGTATATGTACAGACATGGAGAACAGAGTGTTTGGAGCCCCAGTGGAAGGGTCCATTCCAGATTCTGTTGACAAGTTACAGAGCAGTCACGCTGCATAAAGGAAAGACCTGGATATACCACGCCAGAGTGACAGCTGCACCAGAGCCTGAGCAGGATAAAGGCCCTGTGCCCTCCCAGTGCCCAGCAGATGCCCAGAGGGAGGCAGAACAGGGTGAAGGTCTGAGGCTTTTGTTCAGGAAATACCAGCAAGTAGGCTTATTGCATCGCCTACCTCCGTGGGACCAGTAAGCAGGCTTATTGCATCGCCTGCCACCGTGAGATCATCAAGTAGGTGTTTTGACGGGCATAATAATCCCTGACCACCTGCCTCCGTGGGACAAGACCATCATGAAGATCCATCCCTTTGGAAAGCTAGCACCCTCTGGCAGTGAAAGTGGCCTGCTTGGGGAGGTGCCCCTACAGATAGAAAATGATGGTCTAATGTGTATTAACATTATAAGTGTGGGGGGTGGAAGGCTGGCTTATGTATGCAACTTATGTCTCACCCTCACTCACGTAAGGATTTCTAAATGGCCACCTCTGCACTGGGGTCAGATGGACTGCAGAGACACCCCAGAGACCCGTGAGAACTCCAATGTCTGGATCTACTTAGCACCAGCATGTTATGAACATTACGAACTTTTGCTTGTGCAACATGGTCAGCCCTACTGACGTTATGACCATTTGCCTCATCAGCGTGCCTGTTTCGCTAGCTGTAATCCAAAAGTATTATTGTTCTTTATGTCCTATTTAAGTTTTTTGCTTTGCCACATTGCCAAAAGGTGTAGTTCCCCTGGGTCAGGTCCTTACACCCAGTATTTAAGGCACCTCCACAGTCCTGCACCACTATATGATGATGCCTTATCCAGGTTGTAAGATTTGTGTGAGTCCGGGTACACCCGGACTCAAAGAAGGGATTGAAAGGATTGTATAAAGGTTAAATATTCTTAGGGTTAAATTGTTTGTGTAACAAGTCATTCCATATTTGTCAAACAGGCCATGTTAACATTATAAAGGGACGCAGCAATACTAGGGTTAAAATTGACATTTGCTAAGGTTTGTAGAAACCTGTGTAAAGGAGAAATGATTAACCCAAATACAGCCAGCCACATTCTGTTTTTTTTTTTTTTTTTTTTTTTTTTCTGGTTTCTTATCTATATGCTGAAGGCTAAGCTGTTCTCTTGCAAGAAATGTGCTCAAGGTTGTTTTAGGGAGTTTTTTTGCAGAATTTCCACTGTATTACAAATCTTAGCACAAGGGGGGTCAGATGTGTAGCAGCTGGAATATAGTAGTTTTCCATTACTTGCTTTACCTCCCCTCTCCCTCCCTGAACTATGGGAGGGACGTTCTGTGTATCCTGTAACGTTTGCTATAGAATTTGTAAGTTAATGCCGCTCCTTCCCCCTTAAGGGAGGGGGGCTGATTGAGAGTATAAAAATGCTGTGTGGTAACAATAAAGGGAGTCTGGTTATCAAACTGCTGCTCTGTTGCTGTGCATATCACGCCCGTAACTCCCCTGCCAATCTGTATGCCCCTTACTTGAAAATGTTATCCCGCCGCCCTACCTCTCCCACCCCTTGCTATGACGATGTCCAGGGCCCAATGTAATTCCCAGAGTTTAGTTTGGTGAATCAGTTTAGTACTGATTCAAAGAAGGGATTGAAGGGAACAGGGATAAGGTGTGTAATACTTATGTTCGGTACCTATAGGGTTAATAGTTACATTTGACTGCTTTGCAGAGATTCATGTACTAGGGAGGAAATCACTAGACTGGCTTATTCCAGCCTCTTATCTGTGTAATTGCAACAATCGTTAGAATATGTTCAAAGCTGCAAAGTTTCCAGACCCCCCACAGGGGGGATACTGAAGAAAAATTTTATCTGCATTCTCTCCCCTTCCCCCCCCCTTCCTGTGAACAAGTTTTGCTTTTCTGTTTTTTTATAATTTTCTGCTCTATGTTGAAACTGTGAAGCTGTGCACCGCCCCCCTCCCTTCAGGGGAAGGGGGGCTGTATAGGGCTATAAAGGCTATGTATGATAAGAATAAAGAGAGAGCTTGTATTGTATACGCTGTTGTGTGTGTTTTTCCTTGCGATCCTTACAGCCTCCTGGTACCAGCATTTGACATAGATTCCACAGATTGATCATAAGGGAGTAAAAAGGTACCATACCTAGCAAAGATAACATAAGAGTGTGACAGGTGCCCTCTCAGGCAGCGATCCAGGTAAAGATTCCCTAACAGCTGGTTTACTCCATTTAACCTGGTGGCTCTTACTACTGTTGGTTCCAGCGTACGGACGCTGGTTTACTCCATTAAACCTGGTGGCTCACACTACTGTTGGTTCCAGCGTGCGGACGCTGGTTTACTCCATTTACCTTGTGGCCATTACTACTGTTAGTTACTCCAGTCGCCTTGCGGGTCACATTTCTGTCAGTTGGTCCCAGCGTGCGGACGCTGGTTTACTCCCTGACTGTAGTCAGGTACTGTGAGGTCCGAGTTGCTGTCCAGTCCCAAATGCAGTTGTCTTGTAGTTGTCACGGTTTTTAAAGACTCTCAGACGTAAGGTTTGGTAAAAACTTAACTTTATTGAAAAGTTAAGGCAATCCCCATAGGGAAACATACATAACAATACAACAATAATAGTCCATACAATAGGTTCTACCGGCCTTGCCTAAAGGCAACCCAAGTGACAGTAGCAATAGCAGGCTCTACCGGCCTTGCCTATACCGGGTAAGGCAACCGTGAGATGACATATACTGGTTCTACAGACCTTACCAATACAGGGCAAGGCAGCCCAAAGAAGTACTGAGTGTAGGCTCTACCGGCCCTGCCAATACCGGGTAAGGCAACCTTAAAGATGGTAATGTACAAGGTTCTACTGGCCTTACCAATACAGGGCAGGGCAGCCTGAGGAACACTCTAGTAGGCTCTACCGGCCCTGCCAACACTGGGTAAGGCAACCTTAAGGATGGTAACAACAGAGGTTCTACCGGCCTTACCAATACCGGGCAGGGCAGACTGAGCGAGTAGACCAGCTGTCAGATGACTATGACAGCAAAGAGGAACAGGAACTAAGGTCTTACTCAGCAGAAGTCTATTGCCAGGGAAAATCGGATGACTGCATAGGAGTGGACAGCGACCAGCCACAGCACTGGATAGATCAGGAGCAAACCAACGTCCGCACGTTGGGACCAACAATAAATATCGCCACCAGGTTAATGGAGTAAACCAGCGTCCGCACGCTGGAACCAACAGAGTATCGCCACCAGGATAATGGAGTAAACCAGTGTCTGCACGCTGGGACCAACAGAGTATCGCCACCAGGTTTAATGAAGTAAACCAGCGTCCGCACGCTGGAACCAACAGTGTATATCGCAACCAGGTTCAATGGAGTAAACCAGCGTCCTCACGCTGGAACCAACAGTAAGTGTCGCCACCAGGTTCAATGGAGTAAACCAGCGTCCGCACGTTGGAACCAACAGTGTATATAGCAACCAGGTTTAATGGAGTAAACCAGCATCCTCACGCTGGAACCAACAATAAGTGTCGCCACCAGGTTTAATGGAGTAAACCAGCGTCCGCATGCTGGGACCAACAATGTATAAGCAGCAGCGAGAAGAACAATGTCGCCGGAGCGAAGGGGCTAGAGCAGGAGCCCTACACTCCAATGGGGAGTCCACTGGGGCGAGACTGATGCACTGACAGATGACTGGAACCACCGGAACTGCCAGTGCAGATCGAACCGGCTGGAGAAGCGGCAGGCAGGAGACTCAGGAACTCAGTAAGATTAACCCGCTGGGTGCTGGAACACAGGAACACCGGAACACTAGCATACAGGAACAAAGGAACACTGGAACACTGGAACACCGGAACGCAGGAACAGCAGGCCTAGAAGCCTGACAGCAGAACAGGACAGGTGAAGTCAGAAACACCACGAAAAGGCAATCTGGAAGTGCTCAACCTGGGTTTAAAAAGGCTGTGTGAGGAGGGCTAATAGCAGACAGCCAATCAGGAATACTCAGCAAGTGACAGACACAGAACAGCACGACTCACGGGCACCGTGATAGTAGTTTTCTGGCATGAGACTTCTGCTTGAGGAAGACCGCTTGTCCTAGTTGCTACCTTATCCATCCTACTGTCATTGTCACCTGACAGTCAATTGGTTTCAGGAAGGTCTCCACTCTTGGGCTGCCCTGCCCGGTATTGGTAAGGCCGGTAGAACCTTTCACGTTGCCAACCTTAGGTTGCCTTACCCGGTATTGGCAGGGCCGGTAGAGCCTACTCATAGTATTCCCTCAGGCTGCCTTGCCCGGTATTGGTAAGGCCGGTAGAACTGATACGTCACCATCTCACGGTTGCCTTACCCGGTATTGGCAAGGCCGGTAGAGTCTGCTACTGTTATTTCATCTGAGTCGCCTGGGTTGCCTTGCCCGGTATTATTGGCAAGGCCGGTAGAACCTGTTCATATGGTCATTTGCTTATTGTATTGTTTGTATGTGTATGATAACCCTATGGGATTGCCTTAACTTTTCAATAAAGTTATGTTTTTACCTAAACCTTGAGTCTGAGAGTCTTAACTAACCGTGACACAGAATCCGGTCTGCCGACTTTCGGAGGTTCTGCAGGAGCGCTGTCATCTAGATATCTCCGTATAATTACTTCATCGGAATGGTCTACAACATGTGCTTGCAAGCCAGGCACACATTTTAGACCATACCCATGAAGTAATAATACAGAGATATCTAGATGACAGCGCTCCTGCAGAGCCGCCGTCTGGTGCTGGAAGCAGGATCTCATGACGTCCGCTCTACAGCGGACATATGAGAAGGGGGAGGGAGCGGAGGTCTTTCTTGCCTTACATCACTCAAACCATAAAGGTTTGAGATATGGGAATAAGGGAGTTCAGTATGTTTGCACGATTGCTGTCTTTTGGCGTCACGTTGTTCAGGGGGGGGTTACTATCCCTTTAAATATCTCTTTCCTAATGTAAACAAACCCAGTTTGGCTAATCACTCTTTATAACTCAGATCCTCCAATCACTGTACCAGGATTTATATAGTGATAGATTTATATTTGCATCCCATGCATCTATACCCCTTTTTTATTGCCTCACGCATCAGCTGAGCAACTTTGCACACTGCTGTGAAGTCTGTTGTCTGTCAGTACTCCTAAATCTTTCTGTAATGAGGACTCCCTAAATAGTTTCCCATTTAATGTATATGTAGTATGTTTTTTGCAGCCCAAATGCATAACCTAACATTTTTCTATATTAACCCTTTAAATGCGGGAAGGGTGCACAGGGCATTGATTTGTAATGTGCTGCGTACCCCTCTGACACTCAAAGGGTTAAACCTCATCTGCCACTTTTTCGCAGTAATATGTTATAAGGCACAGTATTTAAGGCATTTGCAAAATACAAGTATACTACATCAAAAGCAATTCCCTTGTCCAAATTACTGCTTACGGTTTCATAAAATGAAAGTAAATAAGTCTGACTAACTATTCTTCATAAAACCATGTTGGCTCCTACTAATAATGTTATTGGTCGTCACACAATCCTGAATACTACCAGTTAGTAACCCATCTAATATCATACCCACTACAGAAGTCAAGCGCACAGGTCTATAATTTCCTGGGTTGATCTTGTCCCCTTTTTGAATAATGGTAATACATCTGCTTTTCTCCAAACACAGGGCACTATGTCTGATGACATTAACCCCTTAGGGACCCTTGACGTACCAGGACCGTCAAGGGTAAACTTGCTCGAACGACCCTTGACGGTCCTGGTACGTCACGTACTTTTTACTTACAGCGCTCTACTGGGAGTGCTGTAAGTAAAAATAGGGCATGAAATAGACCGCTCCAAGATCGGAGCGATCTGTTTCAAGCCCCATAGTGACTCGCCGATACACGTGACAGGTCACGTGTACCGGCTCGTCAAAGTGCCCCTATGCGGACGTTATGGGACGGAAATGTCCCATAACCTCCGGTCCTTAAGGGGTTAAGTATAATGGTATACAATTACTGAACTAAGGGCTCGATTCAAATGTTGGCGTCGCCAGAAAAAACTGGCGACGCTGGTTTTAACGACAACTGAGCAATGCAAATGTTCCACTAGTAACAAGCGACGCCAGTTCTGAAACACACGTCGCCCGTCGCCAGAACAGCAAGATCTCACCCATAGAGGATAATGTACAAGCGACGCCAAAAGCGATTCAAATGTTTGAGTTAGGGCTTACGCGCGTTAAATTGTAACATTTCTCTCCAGAAATCTAACGCCTATTTTTTTGGGAGAAAAACACACAACTCAGACTAGAAAACCACCGTCGCTGAAAATAAAAGAGAGAAGCAGGTCATTCAAGGACAGAAGCCAAGCATACAGAAGTCAATATTAAGCCCTGCAATGCCTGGCAAATACAACAACAAGGTCCACAACAGTTCTACACAACCCCTCCACCCAAGACACACCTAACATGCAATCTGGATATTCCAGGGCATCCCCTGAGGGCACAAGGGAATACCCAAATAAAAATAACATATGCCCAACATCAGGTCCCACTGTGTCAATGACAATGTGGAGAAATGGTGCCTCAAATGTCACATATGCACATCTACCCAAAGATGTGTAAAATCAATATCATCAAACACCAATGCAGAACATAACAACATGGGAAAAGTGACACACCCTGAGCTGGTACACATGGCACACCAACATCACATGACACCCTGCTTGTGAACCACTGGCCTACACCATACAAACAAGTCACAGACAAACAATAACAATCTAGCAGCTCCACAGGGACAAGGGGAACACAAAGCAGCACAACATAAGACATCCCAAAACACCTTGGACCAACAGGGGTTAACACACAACACCACATGCACACCTGTCACTCCAACATCAAATCAACTCACCAATGTAACCTTAGCAGTACATGGAGACAAAACACACACCTGACAGCTACATACCAATTACAAATAATCACACCACTAACCACAGACACACCAGAAAACAATTACCTGGATAACACACACACCTTATCATTAGTCCATTCTAACCACATGACTGCTCATTGACAACACCCTACTGCTGTTTAAAAGTTACAGCCCACCCTTCTCAGATGGAGAGAGAGAGAAAAAAAAAAAAAAAAAAAAAAAAAAAAAAAAACACAACACAACAGAAGAGAACAGAACAGAACAGAACAACAGTATGTATACATACCTTTACCTGAGGCGACAGCGGAGGCGAAGGCGTGAGAGGGCTAGGGCTCTCCATCCCCCTACAAGCACCCCTGTGCAACAGCCGTCACCTCCTGCAGCTGTTCATGCTCCAGCTGAAGAGCCATCCCCACCTGGAGGACAGCACCTACCAGCAGCACCCCAGCTGCAATGACAGGATGCCCCCCAGCTGCCACAGGGACCTGTGGAGCAGCAGAGGGCTGGCAGACAAATGGCCAGGCCCCGGATATATCTCACCAGGGTAACGCTGCTGGGAATGACTGAGGAAGAAGTCAGGGACAGATACAGGCTGACATCCGAGAGCCTGCTAAACCTGTATCAGGTGATTAAAGATGACATAGACCCTGTTTACTGTGCAAACCGTGCCCTGACAGGACTGCAGGAACATATGTGTTCCATCCACTTCATGGCAAGTGGATCATTCCAATCCACAGAGGGATATGTGTCTGGAATGTCCCAGTCCACCTGCTCCAGGGCACTGACACAGGTGTTGACAGCACTGAAGAGGAAGGCAAATGCCTACGTCCACTTCCCTACAACAAACATGAAGTGGGCACGGGTTAAGCAGGCCTTCTACGCCAGGGGAGGAATGCCCAGGGTCATGGGGGCCATTGATTGCACACACATCCGATTAAGAGCCCCTGCACATCATCCACATCTCTATGTCAACAGGAAGAGTTACCACTCAATCAATGTACAGATGGTGTGTGATGCTGGGATGAGGATTACCAATGTGTGTGCAAAATTCCCTGGGAGTTGTCACGACTCACACATCCTCACCAACTCCTCTGTACACAGGGATTTTGAGAACGGTATACATACAGGAGGATGTATGTTGGGTGAGTCAACAGAGAACACACCACCCCACATCCACAGGTGCATGTACACACCCATTTCAGTATGTGCATGACACAAAGGGGGGGGGACACCAAGTGTTGATGAAGAGGTGATGAAGATCAGATGACTCTACCATGTCATCACGTCTGCACCTTCCATGTAATGACATGTTGGTCATGTGCCCACGTCCCTTCAACTGTGGACATCTCTGTGCATAGGCTCCATAGAATAACATGGAATTTGGAAAAGTGATGGACCAGAGAAGTCATCTCCATCACTTCACCTCTACATCACTGCTTTGTGACTCCCCCCCATGAATACATCATCCATGTAACATGACACCATGTTACTACTCATCTACAGGTGATGCTGGCTATGGGTGCAAGTGTTGGCTGCTCACACCAATCGCCAATCCACAGACACCTGCTGAGGAGCGCTACAATGAGGCACATGTCCGGACCAGGAATGTCATTGAGCGCACATTTGGCTAGCTCAAATCCAGGTTCCATTGCCTGGATCAGTCTGGGGGCGCTCTGCAGTATACACCTGCTAAGGTATGTGACATCGTCCAGGCATGTGCCTTGTTGCATAACATAGCTGTGGACACACGTCTCGTGGAGGATGTGCAGCCACACCAGCCTGTGGAGGTCCCTGTTCCCACTGATGGAGGGGAGGATCTGTTGACAGGGACACAGATGCGAAACAGGCTCATCAGGGACTACTTCACCTGTGAGTACCATGCATGTGTGATTGTGGATGTGCTTGTGGAATGCATGCAAACATGTAAACCAACAATGATTATCTGTTCCACTCCACAGGATGACCCAACAACATGGTCCTACCATGTCGAGGACATCATCCTTCATCCTCGCATCAAAGGTAAACCATATGGTCCATGTACATCACATACTGAGTTGTACTGATGTGAAACTACATCTACCAAGTTGAACAAAGCCATGACACATGTGGAACCCTGTGAGTCACAGAGGAATACCCAATGCAATGACATGCAATGGATGCCACATAGCAATACCATGTTTTAACCCCTTGAGGGCCATAGGTGCACACAAAACATTACAAGGCAATCAGTTGTGTACCCCTCTGTCACTTGATTGGTTCAGGGGATAATGGATCAGACTTAGCTAGAATGTGAGCAATGCCCAATGTAGCTGAATGGGGATGGCGGTTGTGTGTGGTGTTGGCTAAGGTATGGCAGTAATGATCTGTTAGTCAGGTTGCAAGGCCTGCCATGCTGACTTGTTTGTGTGTGTGTACATAGCACAATGAATATTCCACTCCATTGTTTGACAATGTGTGTTGTCCATGTGTTATGACCATATGAGGTGTTCATCAAGGGGATGGCAAGCAGACATATGTATGTATGTGACACGGACCCTGAGCACACACACCTCATCAGTATGTAGATCGAGATCCATGAAATAGTTCACCTGTTCCAGGGGGCTTGGTTTACGATATGATGTGTGTGTCCACACACATATACATATGTCTGCTAGCCAACCCCTTGATACAAAAAAAATAAGGTCATGATGGCTACACAACACCTTGACAACAAATGGATTGTTCACTCTGTCACATAACAAAGCTGTCACCGTGGAGTGCCAGTAAGGTCTCAAAAGCATTGTTGATCAATGTGTTGTGTACCTCAAGGGCATGATGGTGGTAAAGCAATAGCATGACTGTTGTGTTGATAGTGCATCTACAAATCTCGTTTTCACTCTCTGCAGGCACCTATGGCATGATTCCTCATGGTCCAGCAGTTTGTTCCGGTGACATGTTGACTCGACGTCCATGAGGATCATCTGTTCGTGTTGATGTCAATAAAACATGTGATATGACTATCTATCTTGTGTCACTGATTACCTTTCCCATCAGGGTTTCAAACAGATAGATGATAGTGATACTTGTAATGTTTGAAAATCCATGTAGTAGGGTTTATCACCCTGAGTAAAACAAGTGAACTTCCTTGCTGACAGGTGTTTTATTCCAAAGTGGTTACAGCTCAAAGTTTACATTCATAGATCCAATATCACAGTGGCCTGAATGTGTCATATGGCGCTGTTGATACAACATCTTATGGACAGCTCAGGTCCCTGCACCATGAATCCCCATAGGATGAATTAGCAACAGCGCCATTTGACACCTTCAGGACAATGTAATATTTGATCCATGACTTCAAGCTCTGAGCTCGGATAACCTTGGAATGAGACACCTTTCAGCAGTGGGAGTTCCCTTGTTCCAATCAGGGTGGTGAACCCAACTACATATGTCATGACACATTCCAAGCATTACTATCCCCTTAATTGTGATCATGTTGTTGACGTATGTAATGTGTTCATGTTGTTCAAGTTCAAGTCACATCATGGAACAACATCCTGATGTTGTTTGACTTTCAAATGTCTGTGATTTGAACTTGGACAAACGTGTGTATGTGATGTGTGTGTTCACCCCTGCTGTAAAAGCTTGTGACTCCATTCATCGTGCATGAGTTGTGTTCACTGCACAGCTTTGCAATGCATTGGAGACAACTCATTCCCTGACACCCATGTTAGATGTGAATGAGTTGTGTTCACTGCATAGCTTTGCAATGCATTGGAGACAACTCATTCCCTGACACCCATGTTAGATGTGAATGAGTTGTGTTCACTGCATAGCTTTACAATGCATTGGAGACAACTCGGCCAAACAAACCACATATTGGATGAGAAACATGCATGGACACAGATGTAATGAAAAAGTACAAACATTTATTGAACGGGCCTGAAGAAGGTTGGCCTTACTTCTTTTTCTTGGGAGGGTAAGGGGGGGGGGGGCTGCAGAGGTGGATTGCCTCTGACTGCGGCGGGTTACCCGTGGGTGTCTGGTGGATGGTGGTGGTGGTGGTGGTGTATCACTGCTGGCTGGAGATGCATTACTGGACCCCTGTTGTGATAGCTGGCCCATGTTGTGGCACTGGTTTTCAGTCAGTCAGTCATTCAGTGTTCTTAGGGACTCCAGTTACTATATATTCAGGCCCAGTTAGGGGTGGCATTTGCCTGGGGTGGCATTTGCCAGGGGTAGTAGTTGGCACCTTTCTCAAAGTACATCTTTATCTAAGTACTGAGAGTTAGGCAAGAGAGATAATATGTTAATATCTATCCAGTATGCTGCATTGTATGCTATATGAAGACAGTCTCCTAACAACTTTCTCATCTTCCTTACAGGTATGTGTTTCCTATCCAGTCTGCTTCAAGTTCTGTGCTGTACCCCAATTGTTTATTAACTATACAGTTTCCTGGTATGTGTTTCCTATCCAGTCTGCTTCAAGTTCTGTGCTGTACCCCAATTGTTTATTAACTATACAGTTTCCTGGTGTGTGTTTCCTATCCAGTCTGCTTCAAGTTCTGTGCTGTACCCCAATTGTTTATTAACTATACAGTTTCCTGGTATGTGTTTCCTATCCAGTCTGCTTCAAGTTCTGTGCTGTACCCCAATTGTTTATTAACTATACAGTTTCCTGGTATGTACTAATCTACCCTTCACCTGGAACTCCAATCTCATCCAGTCTCCCTCTACCATTTAACCCCTTGTTGTATGTACTAATCTACATTAGCCATTTTGACCCCCTGTCCCAGTCTCCATATTGCCTTCCTCCCCCATTCCTCTCCTATATCTCTCTGTGTCTGTTTCTTATCAGAGATTTAATGGTGTCACACCTGAACGAACTCAGAGCTCTTCCATCCCAAAACAATTTGTAATTTGGAAATCCCTCAGTCAGTCATTCAGTGTTCTTAGGGACTCCAGTTACTATATATTCAGGCCCAGTTAGGGGTGGCATTTGCCAGGGGTAGTAGTTGGCACCTTTCTCAAAGTACATCTTTATCTAAGTACTGAGAGTTGGACAAGAGAGAAACAGCTGCTGCAGCCACCTAAAGACAAGAGGCAAGTAAACAAGCTGAATTCAGAGTGAAGAAACAGTCATTTCCACCAAGCACTGACATTTGCTTCCTCTACTGAAACTACTGACCACCTGATGCAAGAAACCAGGATTTCCAGGTCTGATTTTACAAACTGCTTATTTAACCACTAAACCACTGGGGACAACCAAATCTGACTTTGATTTCTTCTCCAACCACCATTAACCATTACAACATCTACCTCTCCTAATCATCAGTGGACTACTTCATTTAACCCTGCACTGATTCCTACCCTCACCAAGTACTTTGCAGTTCTGCTACTGACTCTCCTCACCATCCCTGGCACCTATACTCTCCGCTCCGTGGATTGACCCTTGATTGCCAAGTCATCTGTACTCTCCTGGATTACTGACTGTTGCACATCTCAACTGCCCCATTCATTAACCCCACTATGGGCAAATTAGCTCCTTGTTTTGTCATCGCCATTCTCACCTGCATAAGACTCTCCTCCTCCTCTGTCCACATTAAGTGTCACGCCATTCACATTGCACCCTCAATTCTTCACTCACCACTTCTCTGCTCCCATGAACTTTTTTCATTCCTCCGCTCCCTATCACCACCATCTCCTTCTACCCCTGCAAAAAAGCCCCACTGCTTCAAATCTCACTCTCACCTTATGTCCCTGTCCCTTCTCCTCCTACTTGCTGCAGGTGACATCTCACCTAACCCAGGCCCCCCTTCCATTCTCTCTTGTACCACAGAACCCACTCACACGCGCAACACTCACAACCTAATAACCGTACCCCGTCACCTAACCTCCTCCCCCCCCCTTTTGTTTTGGTCTCTGGAACGCCCGCTCTGTGTGTAACAAACTAACAGATGTTCACGATCTGTTCATTTCTCACTCCCTAAACCTCCTTGCCATCACTGAAACTTGGCTCACATCATCAGACACTGCCTCCACTGCCGCACTCTCATATGGAGGCCTTCAATTCACAAACACACCGAGGCCTGGCAACAGACATGGAGGGGGAGTAGGCATCCTGCTGCCCCCTAACCATATATTTCAGGTACTCCCCACTGTTCCCTCTCTCGCCTTCCCTACATTTGAAGCTCACACACTTCGCCTCTTCTCTCCCTTCCCCCTGCGTGTCACTGTCATATACAGGCCACCTGGTCCCACTGCACAATTCCTTGACCACTTCACCTCCTGGCTCCCTCACTTCATGTCCTCTGATGTCCCTACTCTCATCATGGGTGACTTCAACATCCCTATAGATAATCACAACACCCCCCCTGCCCTCAAACTCCTCTCCTTAACAACCTCCTTAGGCTTATCGCAGTGGACCAGCTCTCCCACACACAGTGATGGTCACTCCCTCGACTTGATCTTCACTAACCTCTGCTCGGTCTCCAACTTCTCCAATGTCCCCTTTCCCCTCTCTGACCACCACCTCCTCACCAGTAACCTCATCATACCACGCAAACCCATCACCCCTGCCACAATCAAGCGCATGCGGAGAAATCTGCATACTCTTGACAAGCATCAATTTTCCACCTCCCTGCAGCCTCTTCTCAACCCCATCCTCACACTTACTTGCCCAGACAAAACTACTGCTCTCTACAACAGCACTCTCACTTCAGCCCTTGACATCGCTGCACCTGCAACTCCACTCCACCCACGCACAACCCCACTACAACCCTGGCACACAAGACTAACGCGATACCTCCAAAGGTGCTCACACACTGCTGAAAGGCACTGGAGGAAATCGCGCTCCACGGCTGACTTCACACACTACAAATTCATTCTCCGTTCGTATAGCTCTGCCCTCTCCCTGGCTAAACAGTCATTCTTCTCCTCTCTAATTTCTAATCTTTCCTCCAACCCCAAACGCCTTTTCTCAACCTTCACATCTCTTCTAAACCCACCAACACAAACACCTTCCACTAACTTCTCTGCCCAAGATCTCGCCAACCACTTCAAGAACAAGATTGAATCTATCAGACATGACATTTCATCACTACCACCCCCACCCAGCCAGCCCAGCCCTGTCGCCTCTCCCACATACACACTAAGCTCCTTCCCACCTGTCACTGAGGATGAAGTCTCCCTTCTCCTCACTCGCTCAAACCTAACCACATGCCCTCTCGACCCAATCCCATCTCAGCTCACCCAAGAACTCTCCCCTCTACTAACTCCAATCCTTACTCACTTATTCAACCTCTCTTTGTCAACCGGCACCTTCCCATCCTCTTTCAAACATGCACTAATCACTCCCATCCTAAAAAAACCCTCCCTGGACCCAAACTCACTGTCAAATTACCGTCCAATTTCCCTACTCCCGTTCGCCTCCAAGCTTCTCGAGTGCCTTGCATATAACCGGCTCACTAAATTCCTCTGCTCCCATTCCCTGCTAGATCCCTTGCAATCTGGATTCCGCCCTCATCACTCCACTGAGACTGCCCTCACTAAAGTGGCCAATGACTTGCTCTCAGCCAAGTCAAAAGGCCACTACTCCCTACTCATTCTTTTGGACCTGTCAGCCGCCTTTGACACAGTTGATCACCCACTCCTCCTCCAAGCCCTCCACTCCCTAGGTCTCTGCGACACTGCACTCTCCTGGTTTTCATCTTATCTCTGCAACCGCTCCTTCAGTGTTTCCTACTCTGGCTCCACTTCCCCACCCCTCCCACTGTCTGTTGGTGTGCCTCAAGGATCAGTACTGGGACCCTTGCTCTTCTCAATCTACACTGCTTCCCTTGGAAAACTAATAAACTCCTTTGGGTTTCACCATCATCTCTATGCTGATGACACCCAAATATATCTTCCCTCCCCAGACCTCTCCCCTTCCCTCCTGTCCCGAGTGTCTGACTGTCTGTCTGCTGTGTCTTCCTGGATGTCCTCCCATCAACTCAAACTTAACCTTGGCAAAACTGAACTAATTCTCTTCCCTCCATCTACAACCAGCCTTATCCCAAATATTACCCTCACCGTTAACAACACCTCCATCACACCAACCCCTACAGCACGCTGCCTGGGGGTCACATTTGACTCTGCCCTATCCTTCATTCCTCACATCCAGTCAATCTCCAACTTGTGCCGCCTCCACCTCCGCAACATCTCTAGAATCCGACCCTTTCTCACAGAAGACACTACCAAAATTCTAATCCAAACACTCATCGTGTCCCGTCTTGACTACTGTAACTCCTTACTAATTGGCCTGCCTCTCACCCGACTAACCCCGCTACAGTCCATAATGAACTCTGCTGCAAGACTAATCTACCTCACTCATCGCTTCTCTAACACCACACCCCTCTGTCAGTCCCTACACTGGCTCCCGTTAGCATACAGAGTAAAATTCAAAACTCTGGTGCTAACTTATAGAGCTCTCACTAACACTGCACCCCCCTATATTTCATCTCTCATTTCCAAATATACTCCCGCCCGCCATCTTCGCTCTGCACATGACCTTCTGCTCTCCACAGCTCTTATCACATCCTCCCACTCCCGCCTACAGGACTTCTCCCGTGCTGCACCTGAGCTGTGGAATTCCCTCCCCCGCCCCATCAGACTCTCCCCCAGCCTTCAAATCTTCAGACGCTCCCTGAAGACTCACCTTTTCAGGGAGGCCTATCAACTGCCTCCATAAACATCATCACCAAGATTCACCCCTTGCACGGACTACTGCACTCAACGGCACTTCTCACTCCCACCCACTGACTGGCAGTTCATGTGGCAGGAGGCACTTAAACGCAATAGCACTTACTCCTTCTGTATCAAACCTACCTTCCTCTAGACTGTAAGCTCTCACGAGCAGGGCCCTCTGATCCTCCTGTTCTCCACATCTGATTGTACTATTTAATACCTCTGTATGTCTATTCCCAATTGTACAGCGCTGCGGAATTAGTTGGCGCTATATATATAAAGAATAATAATAATAATAATAGCTGGCCCATGTTGTGGCACTGGTTTTCCCGCCTGTTTGTTTCACGCATCTCCACCAGCATGTGTCCCAGCACCTCCATCATGCCGGTGTTAAATTGCGCCTGCTGTGTGTTGGCGACTACCTGTTGTGCCTCCATGGCCCGGAGGCACCCCATGATCCTCCCTATATTCAGCTCGATCCTACGCAGGGATCGGGCACACCTCCGTAAAACTGTGACCTGCTCCCCCTGGACAGCCACATATGCCGTGTCGAGGGCTGCTGTGGGCGCAGGTGACACAGGCGTGGTGGGCATGGAGGCTGGCGGAGGTGGTGGTGGGAGCGGACGACCATGGGGTGCCTCAGGAGAGACTGCAACATGGAGGCTGTGGGGGGATGTGCAGAACCGATCCCCGGACCCCTCACTACCCTCTGTTACTGCAGCCTCAGGATGGGGCACATCTGTTGGTGTGGTTGGGGGTGATGGCGTTGGTGGTGGGGTGAAATCTGTGCGCCCCTGTGGCTGCTGTGGCTCCCCGATCAGCCCAATGTGTTGGTAGTCCAGGGGCCACATCATGGATGCCTCCTGGCTTCCGGACCTCCTCAGGGGGGCTGAGGCCTAGCCCACATGCTGGACTCTGCATGTCCTGGCATCTGGACAACCTGTGGCATTCTGTGCCTCGCCATAGGCTGCAGTGGTGGAGACACATGGATGCCAGGATCATGCTGGGGCCTCTGCTGGGGGCCTTGCTGGGGCCTCTGCTGGGGGCCTTGCTGGGGCCACTGATGGGGGCCTTGCTGGGGCCACTGCTGGGGCCTTGCTGGAGCCACTGCTGGGGGCCTTGCTGGAGCCACTGCTGGGGGCCTTGCTGGAGCCACTGCTGGGGGCCTTGCTGAAGCCACTGCTGCTGCTGCTGGGGGCCTTGCTGGGGCCACTGCTGCTGCTGCTGGGGGCCTTGCTGGGGCCGCTGCTGCTGTGGTTGCTGCTGTGGTGGTGGTGGCAGCACTCTTGAGGTGGTAGCCTCCTCACAGGAGGTTTCACCGGACTCCTCTGCTCTGGATGATTGGTAAGCTGTGGGGGCAAATGACATGATGGAATTAGTGATTTGAGCCGTGACAGGAGTGCTGCACTACTGTTACAATGACATGTGAACCGTTGAGTGGCAGGATAGTATCCATTGCATAGCTTTGCAATGCATTGGTTACCATCCTGACACACATTGCTTAGCTTGATGTGATCCCATACATTGATTCTTCTAACCTACAGTGTTGTAGATTTGGTCATCATGTGTATCCTGAGCAGTGGGGATGGCAAGGCATATACCTCCTTGCTATCCCCATTCATCATAATACATGTGGTGACCAAAAATAAAACATAACACCTTGAGTGACACAAACCCATTGCATGTCATACACTTGGCTTCAACAACAGAAACACTGTAACCTCTTAACACAACAATGCACCAGTGGTGAACAATGACTACAGAGTCCAACCGATGGTGTCAGCAACATGAACACACCAAGCACAACAAGCAACATGATCTGTGGTACCCAACAACCTAATCAGCTGGAGGACACACAAACACAACCCAGGACAGACATAATCATAACACACAGCAAACATGTGCATGGTTACGCTGTACTATTAGGGCTTACTTCTTTGTTTTCCTATGTCATGATGTTGAGCCTAAGCACTGGTGTATCACATGTTGTTTAGATCTCAGTGCATTGGCTCCCAAGGATAACACAAGGATTGCAGGTGTGATGACACTGTCGTTGTCATGTAAACATTACCACCTCTTTCTGACACCCTAGTGAATGCCCCCCCCATCAGGAATTAGCCTTGTGAATCACATATGTCCTGCAGAGTGGTGATGGTGGGGAATGTCCCCTGGCCAGCCACACCCTGCAGTCTACATATGATGCAGAATGCTGAAACTTCCACTTGTACTAACTACCTACATGTTCAACACCTAGCTCTGACATGCAGTAACAATACAATATGAAACACACCAATTCCCCTCCTTGCTATTCTCTGATAACCCTTTGGGTGCCAGGGGACTAGCCAGTGTTTTGTTGAACAATGCATTGCTTATCCCTGTGGCACTCAAGGGGTTGTGTGCTGACCTCTTTGTCACTCTATGTATGACATTGTGATACACATAACATTTAGATCTGTGACTGACACATGACAGTGTGCATTTGATTTGTGCTGTGCATGATGTTGTTTTGGACAGCATGAAGAGGGTTCAGTAGGGACTTTAGCATTACCATTCTGGCTGGGTTAGTCAAGTATTCTGTCCTTGTTTGACATCCCTCCAAGCTGTGTGGCTGGATTGTGGTGTGGAATGGTGTCCATGTGTTCAGGTGTCACTGTGTTGGCCTCTGTCTGTTAGGTGTCAGTTTTGTGTGATGTGTGTGGGCCTTGATGCACGTACCAGTGGACTGGAGGTTCCTTTCATCCCCAGTGTCGCTCCATCCAGGAACACCATGGACCGTGATGGCGGAGATTGTCCTGTGTACAGCCTCCTCCCACTGGGTATATTCCACAGGCAGGGGCGGACCACCTCCTGTACCAGCAGCATGCAAGGCCTGCTCACCCATCTTCCTCTTCACCTTCACAATGGGAGACAGAAATGGGAAAAGGGTTGAACTAGATGTACACAAGTCTATTCTCAACATGAATTACTGTGTTACTATGTTACTATCTTACCTTGGCCTTGCAGTCTGTCCACCTTTTTTTCACGGACTCCACTGACCGGCTGCGGCTGGATACGGAATTAACCGCAGCCACGACCTCCTTCCAGGCTGCCTTCCTCCTGGAGCTCAAACCAGCAAGAGGCCCTTTGGAGAACAGGACCCTCTCCCTTGCAACAACAGCCTCACAGAGGACAAGGTTCTCCTCCTCAGAGAACCTGGGCTCTCTCGCCCTTTCCTCCTCCTCACCACCAACAGTTTGTTGAGAGCCTTGGCTGTGGCTCTCCAGCCCTGCCTGCACTGGTCCTGGCTGTGTGTGGTGCAGGGGGTCTACCCCTCGTCCCACTGTCTCTGCCCCTGCACTGGATGTGCCTGCTCTCAGGTGGCTGCCCCTCCGCCCCAGAGATCTCCTTCTCCCTCCCCTACCCTGACCAGGGATGCCCCCTGCATCTCCTCCTCCTCTCCTCCTACACTCCCCACCCCTCTCTCCTCTCCTCTCCATTGCTCTCACACACTCACACCCAGGCACTCACTCAGGCCCTCACACACTCACTCACTCTGTCACTCACTTGCACTCACAGACTCACACTGTCAAAAAAAAAATAAAGGTGTGATGTGTTATCAAAATAAAAATGAACTATGTGTGTGTATGTGTGTTTGTGTTTGGATGTGTGTGATGGATATGTGCAAAAGTGTTTTATGTGTATTATTATGGCGTCACAATGCTCTCCAACTCCTATCTGTGTGCTGTGCTCCTCTCTACCTCTCACTCTGTAAAACTAACCTCCACTCCTTGGGTCCTGAGATCTAGCTCTGTGAACTCGATAACAGACAAAGGTGCGTAGGTGATTTTGGGTCTATTTATAGTTTTTTTGACTCAACTTGATACTTTGGGGTGCTGTGATTGGCTGGAGCGCTTGGTAACGTTGGAAGTTTCGCTTGTTTTTTGCTTTTGGAGACGTTTTTCGCGTTTCTCACGTGTTTGGCATCGACAATGAGGTCAAATATTTGGCGATTCCAGTTTTGTAGTCTTCGTGTGTTTTGTAGGCCGTCGCACGTTAACTCTTTTGGGTATGGAACATTTGAATCTCACGTTACCCAGTTTGGTTTAACTCGCGAAGCCAGTTTTTTTCTTCACGCTAGTTTTAACTTCAACATTTGAATCGAGCCCTAAGCTCCTTAAGCACCCTTGGGTGTATGCCATCAGGTCCAGGTGCTTTATTCACCATAACCTTTCCAGTCTGTTTTGGGTTTTGTCCTCAATAAGCTGTGTACATGGCGAAAACAAATTATTTGTTTCTCACCGTTTGCCTTTAGCCTGCCATTGTTGCTTCCTTTATATATTCAGTAATGTGCAAGTTTTAGGCAGGTGTGAAAAATGCTGTAAAGTAAGAATGCTTTCAAAAATAGACATGTTAATAGCTTAATTTTATCAATTAACAAAATGCATAGTAAGTGAACAGAAGAAAAATCTAAATCAAGTCAATATCTGGTGTGACCATACTTTGCCTTCAAAACCTCTTCAAGTCTTCTAGGTACACTTGCACACAGTTTGTTAACCCCTTAAGTACTGGCCGATAGCACATGCGGCCTACAACTATGGAACACGGACCATCCTTTTTTTTTTTCGCATACGTGTCAGGCCTTTCCCAAATGGCGTGCTGCCACTCAGGAAGCCCTGAATTTGCTCCTGAAGCCTGCTTGCTCTTTATTTTGTGCTTTAAATATTGTGTACATCAGTGGTTCTCAACCCATGCCCTCAGTAGCTACTAACAGGCCAGGATTTGGGAATTCCTTTTAAGAGCACAGGTGAGTTAATCAATATGACTGAGCCTCTGATCAACACACTTGTGTTCTAGCAGCGAAATTCTGCTGGCCTGTTAGTGGCCACTGAGGGCATGGGTTGAGAACCTCTGGTGTACATTATTCTTGACAGTACCTATGTGTAAACATTGCAGACCACTGGCAATAGGCTTATTGGTCAGTAGTTATTTAGATGTGCCTTATCACCTTTTATTGTGCAGTAGGATGAAGTCTGCATTTTTTATGTTTCAGGCGCTTTGCCGAGTAGTAGGCATTTTGAAACTAGTTTAGCTAGGGCTTTGAATAAGGATTGACCTTCGAAGTTCAACATTTCAATTGTATCTTTATCAGGTCCAACTGCTTTGCCATTTTTCATTGATTTTATTGAACCTTCTGCCAAAGAAGTTGTTGTCCTTCATCCTTTAACATGAACAGCTGGCTCCTATGTGTGGCCATCTTACATTTTGCTATCTTTAGCCCTTGATTTTCTCCCAGTGTCCTTTTGATGAGCTTGGTATTGAATGTGCCTGTTTCTTCTTTAATGCACTTCCTTATGGTCTTGCACATTTCTAAATATTCTACACTGTTTCTACTATTAGCTTTTTGCTTAATTTCTCAACACTTTTTCATCATGGATACTGTTTCTTTTTTTATTTGGGTTTGATTTCTTGTTTTACAGTAGAGACAAGGGCATGTGCAGTGTTTACAATAGTCTCAATAACTTTTTCATTGTGGGTTGAAATGCCTGTCTAGAAGGTCTTGCAAGCATACAGCTTTCTCAAAATTCCTATGATTTTTCAATAGCTGGCTAGTGTCAATCTTCATGTTTGTTGACTTGGTCATTTTATTTCTTTTGTGCAGTAAATTTTGATTTAGATTTTTGCTTTCACTAGACGATGGTCACTTCCAAATTTGAAAACTATTTAAGACACCTCAGTCAGTGAATATCGTTTTATTATTTGCAAGTATGAAGTTTATTAAACTTACATTACCATTAGGACTTTTTTATGTGCATTTTTCGCTGGGCCTTTTCCTGTAGAATGAATTCATGATGTACAAATTTTGTTCTTCAGATTTGATCAGTTCGTTGCCTCTATCATCTCTTTTTCCAGTTCCATGTGGTCTGATGTATTTTTCACCATTTTGGATCTTACCATTCTTACAGTGAAATCTCAGTTTATAAATTTGCATTATCCTGTTTGTAGAGATGTAATAAATCATCATAAAATTCTTCAACTTCATCATCACTGTAGGGGAATAAACTTGAATGATTTGAAGAACATAGTAACTGTTTAGTTTGAATGCACAGGAAGCAATTCTTTCAGAAACACTTTCTACTTTTATGAATGAGCGAGTCAGTCTTTTGAAAATCAAGAATCAGATTCCTCCACATTGTCCATCATTGGTTCCTTTATAGTATAGCCAGTGTCCATCTACTAATTTGACTAAATCGTCATCTTTTTTTACAAGTCTCACATAAGCCAATTATGTAACAAATAATGTTATTTAGTTCTTGTACAAATTCCTCTAAGAGTGAAACTATACTTACAGATTCAGTGTTAAGCATTACAATGTCTAAAGACCAAAGGCAGCCTGATAGAACCTGGTAATTCTTAGCACTTTCTGCCACTGATCTGGTCTTCCCATTGCAGTAGGAAGTAGCTCTCAAGCCTCCGGGGAATGAGGGCAATTATTTTGTTGTGAAGCTATGCTGAGTGAGTGGACCATAAACTGCCACACTGGTCCAGTGTGGGTTGGCAGATTTTGGATCAATTCAGATATATTAGCTTTGATCTCTCCACCCTGGGCGACCAGTCCAGGAGTTTATGCTCCCAATGGCCACATTTTCTGTGACTGCGTGAGAAAGAGAGGACAATGGAGTTCAAGACAGCAGGCAGGCTGTGTTCCCCAGTATGCTGCACTTTGATTAGTGGGCTGGGAATTCTCCATCTAGCAGCAGCAGCAGTGGCTGGAGGAGCAGATAGGATCAGGCTCCTAGTCCAGAAGCAGCTACTAGCAGCTTGTCCTTCTGTGTTTACAATGAGAGGAACAGAGCTGAGAGCTACCTCTGCCAGACATTCTAATGGATATCTAGTAAAATCACATGCAGCATCCTGGAAGCACATGTACTGCAAGGAATGGTCTGCATTACCTCTTATTTCTCTGTTCATTGTCTTTGTGTGTGTTATATTACTTAATGGACTGTTACTGGGCACTGCTACTGGAGTACATGGACTGTTTTCCATCTTGCCCGGCACAGACTGGAAAGTTTGTGAGTGAAATGAGAACAAGGTGGTGGTGGTGGGGTGGGGAAGGGTGTCAGTACCAGTGACATGCACACTGAGCTCAGGAAGCTGGCATTGTTGTTAATTGATACTTGTGTGCCAAATAATGCTGGGTTATTAACTCTTTTTTTTGTGCCAGATGGGTGAACTCTCCTCTGGCATTCAGGGTTTTACCATCTGAATGCCAGAAGAGAGGTGTAAACAGATTGTGCCCAATTTACATAACAATAAGTGAAAATATTATAAAAAGGAGTGTCCTTTTTATAATAGTTTCACTTATTGTTATGTAAATTGGGTCACACTTATTCAGTAACCTGCCTCACAACAGTAAAGGAGGGGTTAGTATCACTTCTTACTGTAGCATTAACACATGAAATGGGTTTAGCCAACAAATAGTAGGAGTGAGACGTCTTTCACACTTAGCACAGCAAGTTATACGTTGTTGCACAGGGATCACTGTGACACATAAAGAGTCTGTATTTTGCAGTAAAATTGGAGAATAAACAATGTTGAATAGGAGCAATATTATTCAAATTAAAATGGAGGAAAAAAGGTCATGGGAGCACTTTAAGTCGAATTTTAAAGGGGAAGGGTTAAAATTCGAATGTGAACATTATTTGTCGAATTAAAATGGGGAAGAAAAGCACTGTAAGTCGAATTTTGAAGCGGAAGGGTTAAAATTTCGAATGTGAACAATATTTGTCGAATTAAAGTAGTGAAAGAAAGCACTGTAAGTCGAATTTTAAAAGGGGTGGGTTAAAACGTTGAAGGGGGGCACCCTGTGTTGTATTTCTATGCTGTATACTGTGTTCTACACTGCTTTTGTTCGAACAACATGGTGTTGAAACTGTTGTTGTGGCTTCTACGCCTCAACCTCTGAGGTGCAGATTTTCCAACTTAAATTGTATAAACAAAACAGGCTGTAATACTGAGTGTGGGTAGTAGTATACTACTTGCACGTTGTTTTTAATTGTTTCCTATGGGCTTTTTTTTTACTTGCGGTATGTGTAATTACAGCTGATTTTGTTTTCATAAGTCGGGTAGTAGGATACCAAAACCCAACTTATAAAAAACACAGCGCCTGTTTGTTTTTTTTGCGCTGGTAATAGAATCGAGCCCCAGATGAGATGTTTCCAATGTACACAACTGGGCTCATGATTGGATACACTCCTGTAAAACACAGCGGGACTGTAGATCAGATGAGATGTTTCCAATGTACACAGCTGGACAGATGATCGGATACACTTGAGGTAGAGCACAGCGGGGCTGTAGATCAGATGTAATGTTTTTAATATGCATAACAGGGGGAAATTTGAAAATGAGCAGGGTTTAGGAGAAACAACGTGAGCCACTACGAGGCAGGAGGAGATTCGCTACTGGAACAAACAAGCAGCTGCGATGCGTCAGAATGCTCTGGGGACTCGGAGCAAGCTACATAAGTAGCCTGTAGCAATGGAGGAGTCAGTCCGCTGAGACGTCAGACAATGAGGGAGTTCAGTAAACACTCTGGTTCGAGCCAGGAGATCCATAATGGTAAGGGAGAAGGGAGCCAAGTAAATCAGAAGACAAATAACTGGGCCAAAACTAAATCAGGAAACACCAAAGCAAAAACTGCAGCTAGCTCAATAATCAAGTCACAAGTGACTGTGGCGCCAGGATTAAAAAAGGGTAGGAAACTAATGAGGATCAGGGTCAAGGTACCAGGTCGTGACCCAGGGTCATGACAGTCCCTTCTGGGTGGCAATGGAAATGGATCGTTAATGGAAAGACTCACAAGTTCTGCAAACCATGCCCTCTTGTTCCAATAAGGAGTGACCAGAATCACAATTGCACCATCCATCCTTATCTTCCTAAATACCCTGGGAATGAGGGGAATTGGAGGAAAGACATATGCAAGGTGTAAGTGCCAAGGAATTGCCAACACATCTGTGGAAAAGGCCAGAGGATCCCCCCAGTGGGAGCAAAACACCTTCCTGTTGTCCCTTGTGACCATTAGGTCTATCTGTGGCAGTCCCCACTGTTGCAAAATTAGGTTCAACACTTCCGGATGGAGTTCCCACTCTCACAGATCTATAGCCTGGCGACCTAAAAATTCTGCCAGAATGTTTTCTATCTCTTCAATGCGAAAAGCAGAGATGGCCAGAGATGGTTTCTGCTCAGCCCAGAATGTACTTCACCACGTACCAGGAGGTGGCGCTTCAAGTGCCTCCCTCATGGTTGATGTAAGCCACGGCTGTGGCATTGTCAGATTGAACTCATACTTAACTGTGAGGTCCAGTACACAAGAGAGACGGATCACCCTGAGCTCTAGATCACTTATGGACTGAAGAAATTCCTCCATAGTCCACCTGCCCTGGATCCCCAGATAACCCAGTACTGCCTCCCCTGTTCAGGCTGGTATCCATCCTGATCATAGTCCATTACGGTGTCATGAATGGCTTCCCCAGGTCCAGGTTGCGTCACTACAACCATCATTGCAGATCCCATCTCGCTTCCGGATGGAGGGAGAGCTGTCAATCCAGGAGATCTGGATTCCCATGCCATGTCTGACAAGTGTCTGGAGTTTCCTGGTTTGCAGCTGAGAATAAGGTACCACTTCTACGGTCAACACTAGGTGGCTCAGAACCCTCATGTACTCCCTGACCGAGGCTGAGGGCCACTCCAGAGCTTGGGACACATTCTGCATGATCTGCAGGATCTTTTCCTCCGGCAAGAAGATCTTCCCCAAGAGGGTGTCTAACCTCATGCAGAGTAACACCAGCTCCTGGGATGGCACAGAAAAGGACTTCACCATGTTCAGAATCCACCCATGGTGGACTAGGAGTCGAGCACTCTCTTGGACCTGCTGAGCCTCCGAAGGAGCCTTGAGCAAAAGATTGTCCAGATAAGGGGTTATATAAATGCCCCATGTGTGAATGAAGGCCCCCATGACCCTGGTAAACACCTGAGGAGCTGAGGCCAGGCCAAAAGGCAGAGAGGTGAACTGGTAATGCTGAGTCGAAGGCAAAACGCAGGTAGCGGTGACTATCTGGGTGGATTTGGATGTATAGGTATGCATCCTGAAGTTCTAAGGACTCCAGATACTCCCCTGGACACATTGCTGGGATGATAGAGCTGAAGGACTCCATCTTGAAGCAACAAGTCTCCACATACAGGTTGAGACACTTGAGGTCCAGGATGGGACGGCAGCCACCATCCTTCTTTGGGAACACAAACAGGTTGGAATAGAAATCTGAACCATGCTCCTGGGGAGGTACTGGAACCAGAACCTTTTTGTATAGCAGGGATTGCATTGCTTTCCAGAACAGCTGCAATTTGGCCAGAGCCACAGGGATTCTGGACTAGAAAAAAACAAAAAGAGGAAGAGACTTGAAACCAATTCTGTACCCTTCTGAGATCACCAGCAAAACTCACTGATCCGTGATAGAACTTTCCAGGCGTCCTGAAAAAGGTGAAGATGCCTGCCTACAGGAACCTGAGGGCCAGGATTCCGTGATTCATGTGAAAGCTGGTGTGACAGACTTAGGCCTTGAAGCTGTTCCCTTGGGCTTCCACTACTGTCTGCACTTGATGGAGGAGCGCTGGTTGGTGACCTGCGAAACTTGCGGCCTTTGCACCTCCATTTGGTGGGTCTGAAAAAGTTGCAGTTTCCTTGCCATAGTAGGGTGCTTGGTGGACATATGAGGCAACAGGGTGCTCTTGCCGCCCAGTCGCATTGCTGATGATCTGCTTCAGATCAGGTCCTGAAAGGGCAAGAGACTTCTTGGAAGATTGGTCTGCAGACCAAATCTTAAGCCACAAAGTGACTTGCACAGTAACAGAGAAAGCAGAGGCTTTGGTAGACAGCCTTACCACCTACAACAGACCACTTGAAACATAAGTATTAGCCACCATAAGATTGGCCAAAAAAGCCAACAATTCCTTCTTGGGAGCATAGCATGAACAGTTTCCAACATCTGCTCACCCCAGACTGCAACAGATCTGTTGACCCAGTCAGACGGCAAAAAAAGCCCTCACACTGCCCCAATGGCCTCAAAATTTGACCAGAGGATAGAACCAAACTTCTTATCCGCCATTTCTTCAAGTCCTGCAACATGCAGCAATGGCAGAGCAGTGGACATGGCTAGCCTGCAAATTGGGGGATCTACAGAAGGAGGAGAGGCCCAATGCACCAAAGCTACCTCAGAAATGGGGTACAGCTTAGAAAACCTCTTAAATATAGACAGCCTCTTAACTGGTGTCTTCCACTCATCCAGAAGAATCTGATCAAGAGGTGCGTTAGGGGGAAATAGAGTAGAGGATTTCCTACACCTCTGGAAAACATCTGTAGAGGATGTACCTTCATCAGGAATATCAAGCACTGATAAGCCCCTCAGCAGATGGGAGAGCGACCACCTCATAAGAGTGCCCATAGGAGTAGGAAGAATCTATATCTTTATATTCCCCTTCCTCACATTCATGCTCAGAACAGTCATCAGAGGAGGCCCCTATGAGGGCAGGCATGAGTCTTATGGACTACATACCTAAAAGTGGTAGGGGGCTTTCCAAAACCGAAGAACCCCTTGTATGGAGAGAGGAAATTGGGCCATACTGGACAATATCTTAACCCAAGCTGGCCCTTGTTCAGTTCTGGAGGGGCACGATAGAGTACCAGGGGCAACAGTGATCCAGAATACTCTCTAGGGTGTACCATTTGACATGTGGAACAGTAAGTAAGGGGTGATCAGACATGCTCCTGAGTCCTTAGCCTTAGGTCTAGCCCCATGTTTCTTAGGATCCAACATTCTGACAGGAGTAGTATCTAAAACTAGTATGAAGCACTATCAACAGTTTCCCAGACTAACAGTTCACCCAAGAATAGCCCAGAAAGCACTTATCTGTCAGGTGAAGGGTTAATCTGGAGAATGAGATCTGCCTTTGTGTAGGATAAGCAAGACAGAAGTAAAATGGCGACTGCAAAACAGGTAGCCAATTGGAAGAAACCCCACAAAACAGGAATTCTGAGTAGTCTTCTCTGTTGCTGTCACCTAGAAACAACTACAACTAATTCAAAAGACCCTCACGATACTCATGATGTGAGCCAGATGAAAGGGCACTAGAAGACAAGACGAATAAGCCCACTCTGACATCTGTATGATGAACAGTTGCAGGGAGATGTCCCAGAGAAGTTCACCCATAGAAGTCAATGGAGTAAATATGGCAGAAGTGCAGGAAGCGTCCTTAAAGGAGCCATGCACCCGAAAAACTGACAAATTCAAAGGTACCCCAAATTACCCACTGACCCCAGGGAACATGAGGGGGAAGTAAAGAGACAGGCCCCTAAATAGAAAAGCATTAGAAAAGCCACCAACCCAGAGAAACCAGCAAGCTCAAAGCATCCATCCATGCTCTATAACCCAGGGAATGAATAGTAATATCATACCCATCATGATTGCAAGAACCCAAAGGTTCAGAGAGACCCCTGTATGATGAGGCACAAGTAGGGACAAAGTGTACCAAAGCACTCAAAGTGTTACATGCAAGTCTTCATCTTCAGATTATTATTATGAAGTAAGCAGAGCCTCAGAGAGGCCCTGCTGGGAGTAAAAATGTGGGATACAAGACTCTTTCCACAGGACTGCAAGGGTCCACACATCACCTGTACCCAGGTCAATCCACTCCAGGGGAAGCTCAGAAATGGTAACCCTTCTAATGGGGGAATTGTAACAGCCCCATTTCTAAGAAAAATAATAAATAAACTAAAAACTAAGCAGCAGTGTTCCAAGCCAGTCCTTACAGTCAGGAACACATCATAAAAGTGGAGGCAGGGAGGGGTTGGCCTGCAGAAGGGGAGGGAAGGTTTCACCTTCAAGACCTTGTCTTTGTTGATGTGTCCCATCTTTCACTGGAAGATCAACCCCATGGTACCTGTATTCCATATTGGATGATAAAGAAAGAATCATATAGTAAATACAGCAGTCATCTCCACTTTATCACCTCTTTCTACCACCTTTCTACCACCTTAGGGCATCTCCTCCATAGTGTAGCTTTACAAAACAATTCCTGTCTGTAATAAATGAAAGTACAGTGAATGGTGGCCAGTGCAACAAAATCATTAAGTGAAGGAATACTGTTAAGTAAGGTAAAAAAAGCAACAAATAACCAAATATGGAGTGACGAGAAGAGGGAGAGACCACCCATTGGTATAATAATGGGAAGGTAAGTTCTACTCCATCTTGTTCTTTTCATAAAAGCTTGTGATACATTGTTGGTAATAAGTCTGAAACAAATGTCTGGGGTTGGCTATTTCTCTTGTTCAGAGAGGAATTGCCTGGCACTTTGTGGTCGAACTGTCATTTTGACAGGATCAGCATGATATGTTTTAGGATATTTTGAGTTTCTCTGACAAGTACTTTCATAAAAATTCATATGCCATAGCCCATCAGTTCTTTTGCCATCTTAGTCAAAGGGAAAAAGCAGTCATAAAATTGGGAGTCATTTAATCTGCCATCATGATGTAATGCATTCTTTCCAGGTCTATATTTTGTGGCAGATCCTCCAATTATGTTAGTTTGCATGGTTAAAAACTGGAAAATTTGGCCAGGAATGATTTATAAAATAAGGCAAAGATCCCTTCAGGGCTCTTCCCAATGACATCTACTGTGTAATCACTGCAGTGATATCTGTAATTGGAAATTTGGTAGCTACTCATCTAGAAACTTTAAGGAGGGTAGCTGAGGAGAGAGAGTCTTGTAAAGAAATATGATTAGGTGGGGGAGATTATCTATTTATATAGATTAGAATAGTACCTCTGAAATTCATGAATGATTTTTGTTCTCCATAATCAATGTACAATTGTGGGACCTAATTTTATGCATATGGGTCTATTGATTTGAATGTTAGTGATTTTAGTGAGAAGCCTACCACATCTATTTGTTTCCAAATACAACATGTTATTTTAAGATTGGACGGCCTACCAAGGTTTTGTAGAAGGGCTAAAAAAATATTTGGCCTTGATTCACTAAAATTCAAAGAAAGCTAAAAATGTTGATGTCCTGTCGGAGCAGTGTAGTGGACACATTCATAGTATTGACTAAAGTGTCTACGACATCTACAATGGCCTATTTCCATATGGAAATGAAGCATAATGAGACACTTTTGTATGCAAGGGGGTGTGTTGATATGGTAATATGACACTTCGACAGATTCGCTAAACTCAGATAGCAGCCTTTGCAGCTTCACCTACCTAAGGTTGTCAAAGTTGGGATCTTCCTGTACTTTCCTATGCAGTTCCCCTTTGCAATTCGACATATATTTCTCTCAACCAACATTGTTCTTTGTACACTTTTATTCACCATACACTGCCCTCCTTGTATATGAATTGTGTAATTAACCCTTTGAGTACCAGAGAGTAGGTTTTTGAGTGACTGAGTGCGCTTCTCATGAATGAACCCGGTGACAGGGTTCACTACTAGCACTTCTACTGGGGCCAGCTTAACAGCAATAGCTCAAGCAGAAAGAAAGGAAGGCAGCAAATGTTTCCTCATGACCCACATGGATCACCTATCCTACTGGATAGGTCATCCATGCTAGGGTGGATATCAGGAGAGGTATGATGTCCCCCTCGAGGTCTGAAATATATATATATTCATAATAAAGAGCATATAGCATATGTTACATTATATGCGCTTTATTAAAAATGCCGTCATTGTCGCCCTCATAGATCACCTCTCCTACTGGATAGGTGATCCATGCTAGGAGGGTTTCAGGAGGGGTCCTGGTGCCCCCCTTGAGGTCTGAACTATATATATTTTTTTTATAATTAGTTAGACATATAAAGGCAAGTTATTGTTATGGTTTAAATGACACTCAGACTCAGGAGATGGAATAAAACACAGTTTTATTGAACAAGTTTAGCAACATTAACCCTCACGGGTCCAGCAGTATAGGTGATACAATACAATGCTGACACAGGACAGGTTATGACAAAATTACAATGAATACCCACACGGGTCCAGTATATGTACAAACAGACCATACAGTATACTGACACAGGTCAGGTAAAGATCGTGTGAACTCAGACCGAGGCAGCCAGGAACGGGTTACTATTAGGCCAATACAGCGAGCCGGCCTTAATAGTGCGAGGCCCTTGGAACTCCCACTCTGAACAGGAAGTGATAAATAGAGAGGAACGCCCAGGAGAAAACGGAGGACCGGGATAACTAGATCTGTCTCTGCAGTTAAGGAGGACTGAGACAGCATACCCGGATGGGTGCCCAACGGAGACTGCACAGTGATTGACCAGAGGCAAAAATGGCACCTTCCCTGAAGGGGTTAAGGAACGCCACAACCAACCTAGACTGCCTGATGGTAACACAGCTTGAGGTGCCCAACGAAACACCAGCCTCAGCCGTAGGCAGAAAGAAGGGTCAAGCGTACCGTGGTGCACTGAAGTAATAATATCGGAATGTGGCCTGCGCGACACTGACTAGACACACAAGAGACTCTGAGGCTCAACAGGGTAGTCCGGAGACTGAGACAGACAGCGGAACCCCAAACTGAGGGCCAGAATGGGACTGCAAATCGCTCCTGGATCAGGAGCAGTAGGCCTACCGGGCCGGTATGCAGAGCAGGCACGAGCCAAACAGTCGATACACCAAACAGGAACGTCAGCCAAGCCGGGTCAGTACACTGACCAGGAACGTCAGCCAATCCGGGTCGATACACAGAGCAGGAACGTCAGCCAATCCGAGTCGGTACACAGAGCAGGAACGTCAGCCGGGCCGGGTCGGTACACAGGCAGGAACAGATACAGCAGAGTAGTCAGGCAAACTGGAACAAGCACTGGCAACGGAAACACCACGAAAGGGCAGCATCGAGGTGACAGGACCCAGTATTTAATGACAAATACTGGGCGGGACAAGATACTGCAACCAATGAAAATAGCAGTGAGTGAGACTGACAGAATGTTGCCAGGAAGCACGGGAACCGTGATAGTACCCCCCCCCCAGCAGAGGGACCTGGTTTCTGAGGGTATTTAGAATGAAATGTGCGCAACAACCTGGGAGCATGGAGATCATTTTGGTTAACCCAGGAACGTTCTTCAGGGCAATAGCCCTTCCAATGGACCAAGTACTGCAATCTCCCTCTGAACCTTCGTGAGTCAGTAATGTTTTGCACTTCATATTCCTCCTGGCCTTGAACTTGAACAGGACCGGGGACCGCAGGAGTAGTAGTGTAACGGTTGCAAACCAATGGTTTCAGAAGGGATACATGGAACACATTATGAATACGCATGGATGCTGGGAGATCCAGGGCATACGAGACTGGGTTAATTCTGCGGATTACCTTGAAAGGTCCAATGAACCAGGGAGCCAACTTATTACAAGGGACTTGCAATTTGAGGTTTCTAGAGGATAACCATACCCTACCCACAACCTGGAAAGAGACTGCCGGCAGCCGTCTGCAATTAGCATGGCGATGATAATGCTGGAATGAATTACTGAAGGTCCTCTGTACCTGTGCCCAGGTGGAGTGGAGTTGCTCGATATGCTCATCCAGAGCTGGAATCTGCTGTGTCTGAAATGAGTCTGGGAGCAAGCACGGCTGGAACCCTTAGTTAATGAGAAACGGGGAGCTCCCAGACGAATTGACCGCACAGTTCCTGGCGAACTCTGCCCACGGCAACAGGTCGGCCCAATTATCATGATGATCAGACACGAAACATTTCAGGAATTGCTCCAATCCTTCATTGGCATGCTCGGCGGCTCCAGTGATCTGGGGATGGTAGGCAGATGAAAAGGACAACTGTATGCCATTCTGATCACAGAACGCTCTCCAGAATCTGGACACAAATTGGCTCTCACGGTCACCAGTACCCTAGGTAACCCATGCAACCGGAACACTTCTACGGCAAAGACAACAGCCAGCTCCTTGGCTGAGGGGAGACCAGGAAGGGGCCATCTTGGAGAATCTGTCTACCACCATCAGGATGAACGTATAGCCCCTAGATACTGGCAGTTCTCCTAGAAAATCAATAGAGACGTGGGACCAAGGACGCTCGCCATTAGGCACAGGTTGAAGTAAGTCCACTGGGAGGTGTCCAGGGGACTTGGCACGGGCACAAGTAGTACAGGCTGCTACAAATGCGGTACAGTCAGCACGTATAGAAGGCCACCAGAACAACTGTGACAGAGACCAGATCAATTGATCCCTCCCTATGTGCCCCGCTGCTCAGGATGCGTGATAAGTTTCGAGCAGACGGGTACAGAATGGCATAGCTACAAAACACTTGCCCACTGGGGTGTCAGGGGGGGGCAGCAGCCTGGGTAGCGAGAATCTCTTCCCCCAGGGGCGAAGTGATGCTGGTACGTAAAGTAGCTAAAATGCAGTAAGGCTGAATGATAGGTACAGGGACCTCATCCTTATCTATTTCTGGACAGTATTGCCTGAACAGGGCATCAGCCCTAACATTCTTGGAACCAGGCAAGTAGGATACAATGTAATTGAAGCGAGACAGGAACAAGGTTCATCTGGCTTGTCTAGAGGACAACCTCTTAGCCTCTGAAAGGTACGTCAGATTTTTATGGTCTGTCAAGATCAACACGGGAGTCCTAGTACCTTCCAGCAGATGGTGCCATTCCTTAAGAGCAAGGATAATGGCCAAAAGTTCTCTGTCCCCAATCTCGTAGTTACTTTGGGCACTAGACAGTTTTTTAGAAAAAAACCCACAGGGTCTCAGTATGCTCCCAGGAGCCAGACGTTGAGACAATACTGCCCCTACCCCAGTTTCAGAAGCATCAACTTCCAAAGTGAATGGAAGAGAGGGGTTAGGGTGGATTAGTACAGGAGCAGATGCAAATGTGGACTTAAGTGTCACAAAGGCCTGTTCCGCAGCCACAGGCTATTGGGAAGGATTAGCACCCTTATGCATCAGATCGGACAGCGGTTTAACAATCGTGGAAAAGTCTCGGATGATTTTCTTATAATAATTGGCAAACCCGAGAAACCGCTGTACAGCCTGGAGTCCTTTGGGTTGAGGCCATTGCAGCACAGCTGCAAGCTTCTCTTTATCCATGGCAATGCCATCTTTAGATATCACAAAGCCCAGAAAAGGCACCATGGACTTGTGGAATTCGCATTTCTCGATTTTACAGAATAATTTGTGTTTACTTAATCTGAGCAAGACTTCCGACACATCCTTGATGTGTTGCAACAAATTAGCTGAATGTATGAGTATATCGTCAAGATAAACCACCACACATGACTAACATATCACAGAGAATGTCATTGATAAACTCTTGTAACACTGCAGGGGCATTACACAGCCCAAATGGCATCACCAGGTATTCATAGTGTCCGGATCTGGTATTGAACGCTGTTTTCCACTCATCCCCAGCTTTTATCCTGATCAAATTATAAGAGGCCCGTAGGTCTAACTTCGTGAAAATCGAGGAACCCTTCAGCCTGTCAAACAGTTCAGTGATGAGTGGAATCGGATAGGAGTTTTTGGACACAAGCTTATTTAGGCCACGATAATCAATGCATGGTCTTAACGCGCCATTTTTCTTCTTAACAAAAAAGAAAACAGCCCCCGTGGGCGAGGTTGACTTCCTAATAATGCCCCTTTTGAGGGCATCAGCGATGTACTCCTCCATAGCCCGATTCTCCTCGCACAACAGCGGGTTATGTGCGACCTCGGGGAGGGACAACACCAGGCAGCAGATCAATAGTGCAATCATAAGAACAATGCTAAGGCAAAGCGCTAGCCTCTCCTTTACTGAAAACGTCACTGAATTGATGGTATTTGGCTGGCACGGAGGGAGAAGTACACATAATCTTAGTAGGATGAGAAACACAATGCTTCATACAGTATTCAGACCACGATGTTATCTCACGCATATGCCAGTCGAACTTGGGGTTGTGTAGATGTAACCATGGGAACCCCAAGATGATCACATGGTGAGGGGACTGGATGATCTGAAACCGTTGTTTCTCCATGTGGAGTGCCCCAATAATCATAGACAGTGGCATAGTTTCCATAGTGATATGAGCTGGCACCAGGGGTCTGCCATCAATGACCTCAATGGCTAAAGGAGATTCTTTTTCAATAAGTGGAATCTTGTGTAGCTCAGCAAATGATTTGTCCATAAAATATCCGGCTGCACCGGAATCAACCAGGGCCAGAACCTCCACAGAGTTCTCTGCCCAAGAGATTACAGCCTGGATAGTGGGTTTCTGAATTTCTGGATCTAGGGACTGCTGTACGCCACCTAGGGCCTGTCCCCCAAGGTACCCTAGGTGCGTCCGTTTCCCGGTCGTATAGGACAGGTACGCAACAGGTGTCCAGGTTGGCCACAATACAAGCAGAGCCCCTGTCTGCGTCGATGCGCCTGTTCCTCCTTAGACAACTTGGTGAACCCTAGCTGCATGGGTTCATTATTCTCTCGAGTGTGATCAGGAGGAGTGGGAGGCGTGGGTGAGAAATTTTAACTTGTTTGTCCCACATTTCTGACCCGCATCTTACGGTCTTTGGCCGCCATACGTTCACGAATACGGGAATCGATCAGGATAGCAAAATCAATGAACTCATCTAGTTCATTAGGCAAATCTCTAGCTGCCGTTTCGTCTTTGATATGATCATCGAGTCCCTGAGCAAATGCTGCCACCAGCTCCTCATGGTTCCAACCTACCTCTGCTGCCAATGTACGAAATTCAATTGCATAATCTGCCGCCGTGCGTGAACCTTGTTGTATTTACAACAATCTTTTGGCAGCAGAGGTGGCTCTACCAGGAACTTCAAATACTCTACGGAAGGCACATACAAATTCTCTGAAGATTAGTGTGCATGGTTTGGCAGATTCCCACAAGGGGTTGGCCCATGCCAGGGCTCTGCCCCATTACTAACGAAATCATGAAGCCCACCTTCGCACATTCATTCAAAAAGGCTTGAGGGGTTAATTCCAGGTATATCTCTAACTGATTGATAAACCCTCTGCACAGGGTAGGTTCGCCATCGTATCTAAACGGTAACGGGGCTGTAGCAGTTAGCCCTTCGAGGCCACTTGCGTCAGGGCTTGAGCTCCCAGTGTTGAAACATAGGGGACCACCGAGGCTTGAACCGGTTTATCTAGATGAGCGGTGCGTTCTAGTATGGTCTGCACTGCCAGTGCCAACTGGTCCAAACGCTGCTCATGTAAATCCATCCGCCAAAGGAAATTTTGTGCATTACTCTCACCTGTACAATCTGAGGTCATGGCCCTTTCGTACTGTTACTGTTTAAATGACACTCAGACTCAGGAGATGGAATAAAACAGTTTTATTGAACAAGTTTAGCAACATTAACCCTCACGGGTCCAGCAGTATAGGTGATACAATACAATGCTGACACAGGACAGGTTATGGCAAAATTACAATGAATACCCACACGGGTCCAGTATATGTATAAACAGACCATACAGTATACTGACACAGGTCAGGTAAAGATCGTGTGAACTCAGACTGAGGCAGCCAGGAACGGGTTACTATTAGGCCAATACAGCGAGCCGGCCTAATAGTGCGAGGCCCTTGGATCTCCCACTCTGTACAGGGAGTGATAAATAGAGAGGAATGCCCAGGAGAAAACGGAGGACCAGGATAACTTGATCTGTCTCTGCAGTAACGGAGGACTGAGACAGTATACCCGGATGGGTGCCAAACGGAGACTGCACAGTGATTGACCAGAGACAAATGGCCCCTTCCCCGAAGGGGTTAACAAACGCCACAACCAACCTAGACTGCCTGATGGTAACACAGCTTGAGGCGCCCAACGAAACACCAGCCTCAGCAGTAGGCAGAAAGGAGGGTCAAGCGTACTGTGGTGCACTGAAGTAACAACATCGGAATGTCGCCCGCGCGACACTGACTAGACACACAAGAGACTCTGAGGCTCAACAGGGTAGTCCGGAGACTGAGGCAGACAGCGGAACCCCAAACCGAGGGCCGGAAAGGGACTGCAAGTCGCTCCCGGATCAGGAGCAGTAGCCCTGCCGGGCCGGTATGCAGAGCAGGCACGAGCCAAACAGAGTAGTCTGGCAATCCGGGTCAGTACACAGGCAGGAACAGATAAAGCAGAGTAGTCAGGTAATCTGGGTCGGTACACAGGCAGGAACAGATACAGCAAAGTAGTCAGGCAATCCGGGTCGGTACACAGAGCTTCACACAGAGAACTGGAACAAGCTCTGGCAACGGAAACACGACGAAAGGGCAACAGCAAAGTGACAGGACCCAGTATTTAACGACAAATACTGGGCAAGACAAGATACTGCAACCAATAAAAATAGCAGTGAGTGAGACTGACAGAATGTCACCAGGAAGCACGGGAACCGTGATAGTTATGCAGCCGCATACCTTTCCTATTAACCCTTTGAGTACCAGAGAGGTAGCAAAAGCATTGCAAAACAATGCATTGCTACATCTCTGGCACTGAAAGGGTTAATTATGCAATACATATACAAGGAGGGCAGTGTATGTCAAATATTAAAAATAATATAGGATATATAGGTTAGGGGATAATTGTGTTTGTGAGAGAATGCTGTTCAACTTCGACAATCCTGTATGCTAACAGGGACCTTCCCCACCCCTCCCCTTGCATCCAGCAATTTTAGTGAATATGTCAAAGTGTGTGTGTAGATCAAAATGTCGAAGTGTTTCAAACACATCGACAAGATCATATCTCCACAGTATCGACCCTTAGTGAATCTAGGCCTTTGTGTAGTGAGGTCCAGGTAAGGAGGATCTGGGGGGGGGTCAGCTGAGGTTTTTTATTTTGTCTGTAATGTGACTTTCCATAAGGAGGGGTGAAAGATTTTTGAGAGCATTCTCTCCTTTTTCAGGAGGAAAAAGATTGAATAAGAATGATAAATTTTATTACATTTAGGTTCAAATGCCTGTTGTGTTATGATTGAGTTGAAAAATGGAGATTATTTTCTGTTGAGAGATGAAACCATAGTACAACCAGGTGATAGGATTGGTGCAGGTAAAAGTATTCATCCAGGTGTAGGTGTACCAGGGAGTAGTATGTATAATATCTAGAGTTGCCATGGGCAAGTCTCCAGTTATCAACCAAGGATCAGAACATTTTGTTAATTTGGTCGCCAAGTGGGACTTTGAGCCTGAGGACTCAAGAACTGGGTCAAGGATCAGGTTAAGATCACTTAGCATTATTACTAAATCCTCACAGTAGGAATCAAATTTGTTCAAAATTAGTAACTGTTTTTGTATGGTGCTTGGACAGTAATGACAAATAAGTGTGAATCTGGAGGCCAAAATGTCAGCCTTGAGGAAAGAGGACACAACTCTGCTTCTCTTCTGAGGGGAATTTCTATAAGATGCAGTAGGAAAGTTTTAATGCCTAGCATATTGCTGTTTAAAATAGATCTCTTGCTAGAAGACCAGGTTGGCCATATATGTCCCAGGGTCCTGTGCCACCATGTTTCTTTTAAATGGAGAAATTGATACCCTTATATTAATTGCTCTACACTTCAGCTTTGCCCCATTTGCCACAACCATATATTGATATAAAAAACAAAGCTGGCATGACTTTCACCTGCAACACTACTAAAATGCTCAGAAATATTAGAGACAGAAGAACTTAACCCTTTCAGTTCAAAGCAATACTTTGCATACCTCTCTGGCACGCAAAGGGTTAAAGGGCATATATCGCATATGCATTCACAGGACACACTGAAAATTGTGGAAAGTGCAGAAGAATACTAAGTGAATAGAGTTGCTTGAAGGCAAGAAGAGTGAAAAAGAAAATAAGAAGGGAAGTAGCTAGAGGAAGATCTATGATGAACCCAACAGGCCTGGAGAAGCAGGCCATCAATTGGAAAGAGAAAGTGAAGAGAAAGGGGGAAGAGCAGAAGGGGGGCAGCAGCCTCATATTATGCCACCCTACGCCTCCCATTGAAGGAGAATTAAATTAGGTTAAAACCTCGGTTCGATGACCCTCTACAAATCCATGCACTACCAGAATGCATCAGGGAGCAAAATAACTCCTCCGAGAGCAAAGAGAATGAAAGGTCAATTGCGTGCTAAATACCATTGAAAATTAAGAATATAAGATAAACCAAATATGTAATAAGCCACATTAAATTTGTTAAGGCACATAATATAGTGAAAAATAAAATAAGCAAGTCTAATCCTCCTTCAACAGTCCCATAGTGTAACAGCCTGCTGGAGGGAAGGCACCCTCATACAAGCTATCAGACAAGAGCTCAATAAGCTATAATTAGCCCATGAAACACAATCTTCTTAATACTGCAAGTAAGAGCTGAAACTTTAAGTAGGAGCTAAACCACCTCCATCCCCAGAGGCCAAGAAATAGTTGCAGCCTCAATGGGATAGCACAAATGCACTATTCATCTGCCCCAGTCAGAGTACTGGACCCATTGGCTGCCAGGGAAGGGAGGTTGCTGACAACAGAGAAAACACACCAAAGAAAAACTTAGTTCATAAAGTTGGTATACAGTGAGAGGAGAAAATAGTACAACATTATGACACACATCGCACCAGAGTTCCCAATCCTGGGCACTACATATAACCATACAGGAGATCACGTGTGTGCAACAGATGATCCATGCAAGGTGTAGGGTCGCACAGAGGCCCAGGAAGGGGAAGAAATATAATGGAAGTCTAACACCACTTCCCTGTTAACTTCCCCCATTGCATGGGTGTTGTTGTACACACTGCTCATTTGTAGTTTACGTGGTTGTCAACCTGTGCAAATGAGCAGTTGGGGCAATAGCAAGCTTGGTAATGCCTCCATTTGATAGAGACCTGCCTATGACAGGGTAAATACAGCCAGCAGCTAATAAGAATATACCACATTTCTAGTAAAACCTTGATCATTTGCAGCAGAGGAAACAAATAAATAACAATTTAACATACAATAAGACCAACAATTCTCCCCATATATAAAGTCCTTGATAATAACAACACATTCACACCCAAGGGTACCCCCTGTGTCTCTTCAAAATGCTTATGTACTGGAGGGGCCTTGCTGAGGTGAAAGCAATACTACCTCTTAAGTGTGGAATATCCCAAAGAGTACCTGTTCCTAGCTTTATTTTCTCTTTGATTGGTGACAGTACTTGATCCCACACAACAGGGTATCCAGCCATGTTCCCTTTCTCCTCATAGTGTTGGTACGGTGGCTGCATCTCCATTCTGTCATTCAGGGACACTGCGGAGATTTGAGATCAGAGTGATTGTCCTCAGCTCTAGTGCAGCTATGTGGGAGGGGTCACTTTGCATCACTGGACATCTGTGCAGAACCTGCTCTTTGTCCGGCTCCCCACAGAGTTCTAAACATTAGAGAGAACTGCCCGCTGACAGCTGTGACAGAAAGAAAATGTACATCACACAGAAAGCCTTAGACTAGCATTATGTTACAAAGAAATTGCACTGCAGTTCCTGTTTGATGTCAGGATCAAAGCTCAGTTCTCTCTCTAGTGTTTAGAGCTCTTTCTGAAAGCCATTTTTTGTACCGTAGCAGAGGCATCACTTTCTCTCACAGTAGTTCTCCATGGAAGAGATGCACTAAGATGTGATAAAGAGGTGATTATGCGGAGATAACTTCTCCAGTTTCAATGCGTCACAGATTTCAATAGGAGATCCGTATATAAAGCAACTGGAGATCGTGTCTAGGGAGAGAGGCTTGGAGTCATTAGCAGTCACACTAGTCTTTGGCTGTGGCCAAAGTCGGGTATAGGTGATGGCTGCCACAGTAGATGTCCGACCCAGGTTGAGCTGGAACCATTAACTGGATGGTAGTTAATGTGTACAGGTAGAGAGACCTGGATGTCCAATAACTACAGGACCCCTAATGCAAATAGGGACTAAAGGAGGGAGACATAAGGTGGAATAGGTCGGAGGTCAGGCAAGATGACCAGAGGACCAGAGTGGGCTAAATCAGTCACTGGAAGGCAGACTTAGAAAGCCAGGGATAGGTGCAAGGTAATGGAGCCCCAAAACACAAAGAGGGGTAATATGACCACCTGGAGTAGGAGCGAGGTAATGGAGCCCCAAAACTCAAGGAGGCAGTCTATGACCACCAGGAGTAGGAGCAAAATAGTGAGGACCAGCCACAAGGCTGACAAGGGTTGTGGTAGGAAACAAGCAAAAACTAGGAGGGAGAAGATGCCCACCAGAGGCAAACTGAATTGAGTACTAGGACTGCAAATACATTAAGGTAGGTGAGCAGAAGAAAATTGAGGCTCCTTAGGTTGCGGGCTTGGACCGCCAGTATGCGAGATAAGAAAGTTCGCCCAACCGAGACAAAACTAGGTTGCAGACTAAGACCGCTAAAGGGCAGAGAAAAATCCGCGAACCTGCAGCAACCGATACCCCTGACTGACAAAAGAGGAGCACGGAATACGACCACAAAAGCAGCTGGACCAGCAGACTATGGGCTCGATTTAAAGGCAGCCTTTAGGCAAAAAAAGACTAATGGGTGCGTTAAGGTGCAGTAAGCGATTCAAAGCTCCGTGTTATGTTCAGCGAAAGGCAGAGCACAAGTCACAACGGCCGATACATTTACATGCATTGAGATCCGTAGAACTAAGGGCTCGATCCAAATGTTGGCGTTAAAACCAACGTGAAGAAAAAAACTGCCTTCGCTCCTTAAGCAAGACCAGGTAACGTGAGATTCAAATCTTCCTTACCCAGGAAGCCTAAGGAGCGATAACCAACAAAATACACGTTAACCTTAAACCTGCGTCGCATAGAAAATCTTACCTAAAAACACACGATAAAAATGTTACCTAGCACCACAGCCAATCACAGCACTGCAAACTATCAAGCTCAGTCAGAAAATCCAAAACCCACGTCTCCAGTTCTGAATAGCTTTCTCTGTGCTTCCCTACCCAGCCACTAGGGGAACACAGAGAAGGCTTTCAGCACCATGGACAGCTTTGAATGCCATAGGGATGTGCACTGCTCACCCCTGTGGCATTCAAAGGGTTAAAATCAATAAAACTAGTACACCAAGCACTACACAATGCCCCCTTCCACATCCCCCCCCTTAGTATGTCCCATATATTGCATATATGGGACATACTAACCCCATCCACATCCACCTCATGGACTTCCATGTAGTGGATAAATCTGCCTTTTATTCCACAATTAACCCTTTGAGTACCAGAGAGGTAGGAAAGCATTGCTTAGCATGTTTCCTACCCCTCTGGTACCCAAAGGGTTAATAGGCAACGTATGGACTACATACATTGCCTATATATATATATGTGTGTGTGTGTTTTAAACTTTTTTTAATTAAAATACTGTGATTAGACAGTTTAACTTAGATCTCATTCATTGTTAACCCCCTACCTCCTGTGTCCCATTGCTATTAGTACTTTTGCTCCACTCTTCTTCAAACTGAGAGTGGAGCAAAAGTACTAAAAGCAAAGGGACGCAGTAAGTAGGGCATGATGAATGGATGAGATCTAAATTAACCCTTTGAGTGCCAGAGTAGTACGCAACGCATTGCAAAGCAATGCGTTGAGTACCACTCTGGCACTCAAAGGGTTAAATACAACTGAGGGAGCAGGCTGCCCTGTGACGGCAGCGCTTCCCTCAGCTTTATTCATACATATTTTTTTTTTATTATTCATTATGTATTTATTATTAGTCTTTATTTCTTTTTATTTATTTCTTATTATAATGTATTTCTTATTAACCCCCTTGCTGCGGGCGGCTGTGAAGCCCGCAGCATAATAAAGCCATGCTCACTAGAGAGCTACTGGAGAAAGCGGGAGGAGGGGCAGAGACATTGGAGGAAGCGGGTGGTAGGCTTGTATTTGCTGCCCGCTTCCTCCAATACCTCTCCTCTTGCGTTGGCATTGTGCCCAGCTGCCTGGCGTCGCGTTGTGCAACGCCTTGTGCAAAGGGACGAATTGCACAAGGCGTTGCACAACGCGACGCCAGGCAGCTGGGCACAATGCCAACGCAAGAGGAGAGGTATTGGAGGAAGCGGGCAGCAAATACAAGCCTACCACCCGCTTCCTCCAATGTCTCTGCCCCTCCTCCCGCTTTCTCCAGTAGCTCTCTAGTGAGCATGGCTTTATTATGCTGCGGGCTTCACAGCCGCCCGCAGCAAGGGGGTTAATAAGAAATACATTATAATAAGAAATAAATAAAAAGAAATAAAGACTAATAATAAATACATAATGAATAATAAAAAAAAAATATGTATGAATAAAGCTGAGGGAAGCGCTGCCGTCACAGGGCAGCCTGCTCCCTCAGTTGTATTTAACCCTTTGAGTGCCAGAGTGGTACTCAACGCATTGCTTTGCAATGCGTTGCGTACTACTCTGGCACTCAAAGGGTTAATTTAGATCTCATCCATTCATCATGCCCTACTTACTGCGTCCCTTTGCTTTTAGTACTTTTGCTCCACTCTCAGTTTGAAGAAGAGTGGAGCAAAAGTACTAATAGCAATGGGACACAGGAGGTAGGGGGTTAACAATGAATGAGATCTAAGTTAAACTGTCTAATCACAGTATTTTAATTAAAAAAAGTTTAAAACACACACACACATATATATATATATAGGCAATGTATGTAGTCCATACGTTGCCTATTAACCCTTTGGGTACCAGAGGGGTAGGAAACATGCTAAGCAATGCTTTCCTACCTCTCTGGTACTCAAAGGGTTAATTGTGGAATAAAAGGCAGATTTATCCACTACATGGAAGTCCATGAGGTGGATGTGGATGGGGTTAGTATGTCCCATATATGCAATATATGGGACATACTAAGGGGGGGATGTGGAAGGGGGCATTGTGTAGTGCTTGGTGTACTAGTTTTATTGATTTTAACCCTTTGAATGCCACAGGGGTGAGCAGTGCACATCCCTATGGCATTCAAAGCTGTCCATGGTGCTGAAAGCCTTCTCTGTGTTCCCCTAGTGGCTGGGTAGGGAAAAGCACAGAGAATGCTGTTCAGAACTGGAGACGTGGGTTTTCTACTCTTACTTGTGGACTGTACTCCAAAAAAAATAGGCGTTAGATTTCTGGAGAGAAATGTTGCAATTTAACTCGCGTTAGCCCTAACTCCAACATTTGAATCGCTTTTGGCGTCGCTTGTACATTATCCTCTATGGGTGAGATCTTGCTGTTCTGGCGACGGGCGATGTCTGTTTCAGAACTGGCATCGCTTGTTTCTAGTAGAACATTTGCATTGCTCAATTGACGTTAAAACCAGCGTCTCCAGTTTTTTCTGGCGACGCCAACATTTGAATCGAGCCCTAAGTTCCCCAGAGCAATTCAAAGGAGTGCGGGACTGCTAACGGCAGCGAAAAAGATACATTTAACGGCCAAGAGTTAAGACCCAGTTTTGTTAGGCGTTAGACATCTAACAGACCAAAAATAAAACCCGCTACATGGTAAAACAGACGAACTGCTCCCGGCACAAGAATACAAATGGGAAAATTAACCCGTGCAATGCCAAAATAACACAAAATACATGTCCACACACCACAGATTACTGGCACACACAACACAACAACCAACACCACATGGACATGGCCCAACAAAAAAACACCAACACAACATGCCACGGAACAATGGGGGTTAGCACACAACACAGACACCTGCCAACACAGAACAAGCTCACCTGTGCAACATCACCAGACGATCCAGACACAATCTGTACCGTAAAGCTCCACACCCACAACTGACAGGGACACAGCAACAACAACACAGCACACTTGTAAACACAGACACACCTGCAAACACTTACCTGGACAACAAACACCTTCCCATTCGTCAGCACTCACCTCATCACCACACCTACACAACGCCCCACCACCTACTTAAACGGACAGCACACCACACTCACTTGTGGCTTGTTTTCCACTCAGGAGAGAGAGAGATAGCGATAGATAGATAGATATAGATAGAGAGTGAGAGAGAGAGATAGAGAGTGAGAGAGAGAGAGCACAGTCAGTATGTTGGGTTACAAATTGTTGCGAAGACTGCGGAGAAGGCGTGCATGGGCGAGAGCTAGGGAACACCAGCAACCCCCAGACACACCTGATCAACAGCCTTCACCTGTTGCAAGTGAGGAGGCTCCGGCTCATGAGCCACACAGGAGCCCATCCCCACCTGGAGGACACCTGCCTGCAGATGCACAGCTGCAGCAACAGGATGCTCCCCAGCTGCCACAGGGACCCCTGGAGCAGCCCAGGATGCATAGACGACCACCAAGGACCAGGGTATACCGCTCAAGGGTCACTTTCTTTGGAATGACCGATGACAAGGTAATTGATTGCTACAGGTTGAGGCATCATTGCCCTGTACGAGGTCATCAAGGATCAGGTGGATCCCATATGCACCCACAACCATGCCCTAACTGGTCTGCAAAAACTCCTGTGTGCCATACACTTCATGGCAAGTGAGGCCTTCCAGTCAAAAGAGGCTTACACATCTGGAATGTCCCAGGCCACATTCTCCAGGGTGCTGGCCCAGGTCTTGCCAGCCCTCAAAGGCAAGGCTAGTAGGTACATACACTTCCCCACCACTGACATGGAGTGGACACATCTCAAACAGGGCTTCTATGAAAGGGGAGGCATGCCCAGGGTCATGGCTGCAATAGATTGCATCCATGTCAGAATCAAACCACAAGCACGTCGGGGACATGTGTTCATCAACTCACCCCACTCTCCAATCCCCAAACTGATGCCCAGGAAAGATATAACCAGGCTCATGCCAGAACTCGCAATGCCATTGATTGTACCTTCGGCCTCCTCAAGTCCTGATTCCGATGTCCGGACCACTTGGGGGGAGCATTGCAGTATGCACCTGGCAAGGTCTGCGACATTGTCATGGCATGTGCCATCCTCCATAATATCGCGGTCGCTACCAGACTCATCGACAATGTACAGCACCCACCCAGACCTGATGACCCACTGGACATTGTCCAGGGTGAGGAAACCCTAACAGGGATGCAGACAAGACACAGATTGATCAGGGATCACTTCAGCTGTGAGTATAATACATGTATGCACACAATCCATGCATGCACACCCACCACAACACACATCTTCTGTTTCACCCCACAGGATCAGTGACACAGCCCTGACACTGGCTGCAGTATGGACCACCACCATCAACCATTCCATGAACCAGTCAGATTGGGCCTAGAGATTTCAATTACATCTGACACCCTGTCATCCATGTTGATACTGCCACCCCAAGGATATCATGCATGTCCCCCTGGAAACCAAGGTACAACACTTTAACCTTGTGCAACATATTCCACGGCTCCCCAGGCACCAACTAAAGTGTTTTTTCTAGGATCCCACCTATAGCAACCGTGGTACCCCTGTAGTGAGAGAGTCTTATCCAAGGCAATGCATCGGATAACACTATATCATATCAGGGGTTAAGGGGACATTTGAGCGAACATGGGACCTGTAGTTTGCCAGAGCTAAAAAGAGCAGCAGAGGGATGGATCTACAGTGGTAGTGTGTTACACAACATAGAGGTCAATACATGTGGATCACGTCTCCAGGGACACCATGCTGACCTGTGTGTGTGTGCAGTGATATGTGCCCCAGAAATAAATATACAAATCAACAAATATGTCCTGATAGCTCCATGATCCAAACATATTTGGACTGTCTCTGACAGTGGCAGACCAATAATATTGTTGTCAGAAAGCTATTAGGACATATCTGTTGATGTGTGTAACCATGTCAGGGGCATATATCCCTAAAGATGGTTAACATCCCATTAGTTATCCCCCATGATGGTTCATAGACTAGTACACAACACAACAGCAATGGTTTGTGTAGCCTCATGTAAGGAGAAAGATGAAGAGGATCATGATGTCGAGGGTGATGTTCCAAATCCTGTCCTTTTGTCCCACAGGCATCCATAGCACGATCCATCCTTGAACAGAGGAGTTTCCATGTGACTGGACTGAAGTCTGGACAACACTTCCATGAAGCTCAGTTTCCAGTGTTTCCAGTGATTGTGTTGGTGATGCAATGTGTGACCTGATGTTCACAGCAACCTCCACTGGAATATTCACATATAGACACAAATTCATGTGTATACTACCACCCAGGTACCAGACCTGTACAGTAAGACTGCTCATCACAGAGTAGACAAACCATGTGGACAACACATGACCAGTTCCCCGGTGTTACTAGAGTATCCCTGTGTAGTTCAGATGTACCATTTGTGTGCTCATACAAGTGTTTCATGCATATAGGCTATATACCCAGAAAACACATGTATGTGTTACTGTAGTTTGAGACACAATAAAGGAGTACCATCACTATTCAGTATGGGTCTGTCTATGTGAATAAATGTTGGAGTTGACATCTCTCAATTAGGAACCATACTCAGGGCTAGAGTATACCTCATACATAGGAAGGTATGACCAACATCACATGAGTTCACTGGTTGTTTGACCATGAGTGAACATTGTGATGTATTCATGCAATGGGATGATGGCAGTGATGCACTAATGGGTGTTGTGGTGATAGCAGGTGATACAGGGGACATCATTACTTCCATGGTGATGTCACGTCCACGGTTTGTGTCTTGCTCAATATAATCAATGTCCTGAGATTGCTGTAGGTTGACATATCTCAGTACATGGGTACATCAAAAAAACAACAAGACCAAGTGGACAAGTATTATCACTGGTGAAGTGTGTTACAACCTTAGTTAAGCAACAACACAACTTAGTACATAACCCAATGCCCAGTCTAAGTTTTTAATGTGTTTGCTACACATTGACATCTTAGGAAAATCATTGGGTTATCCAGTAAGTTAGGCTGTGATTCAAACACCTATTGTGCAACTGACTTACTGCAGAACACAATGCTCCCCCTAGGATCCCAATGTGTAGCACACACACTGGGATCCTAGGGTGTACATTGTGTTCACCAGTAAGTCAGCTTCACAATAGGAGTTTGATCCAAAGTCAATAGTTGTCACGGTTTTTGATGAACACTCAGACAGAACAGTAAGGTTAAAATGACTTTATTGAGTAAAGTACATAAAGGAATGAGGCCACAGGCCCGCAATATGAAACCACACTACTGTATATGGAGGATATATAGGCATTAAGCAATGACTGTAAACAGAATGACTGAGACTGAACACAGGTAAAAGAGGTATCTTAGGCAGGCAACCCTCCACTTGAGAACCTGGAGAGATCAGGCTACTGGACCCCGGCTGACAGCAGGACAGAGGATGGCAGTAAGTCCTGGAGATGGTAATAGGCACAAGACCCAGACGCCTGGGTGGCACAGAACCCAAGGAGGCAACACTGACCACCACTTACAAAGGGTAAACCCTAGAGTGCTAGGGGTGGATCGAAGTGAACACTGGAAGGCCACAGGTGTCCCCTCATAGGACAGTGGAACAAGCGCAAATGCTGGCTCTAGGCCCTCAGGCCACTAGACAGGAATATGAGCTCAGGGTCTCCACACACCCAGTAGTGTGTGCCAATGCAAGTGCTGGCCCTCACCCAGGCACTACAACACGAAGGAGCACACAGGTAGCTTAGATAGTGTTAGGCACTGAACAGTTAACAGGAGACGCCCAGAGATACATAGGAACTCCCACAGGGAGTGAGCCCAGCAATTAGCATAGAGGGAGACACAGAGAGATCAGACTAACTCAGTCAGCACTTGCTAGCACTGTACCGGTACTTCGCATGTACACACTGCCGAGGCAGAAGGAGTAAGTGGCAATAGCACGAATGCTATGCCTATGGTCGACAGAATAAGATTAGCGCCACATGGCGCACCCCAACTAGGCAACTGGAAACCGTTGAATGTAATGCTGGCCAGTTAGACAACGGAGGAGGCACAAGCATACACGGATGGCAATGGAACAATGGCTCAGAGGAACAGGTTACAAACCAACGGGAAGCACAGACTGGTCAGGTGCACAGGCAAGGCTCAATAGCCAGGCAGACTATGACAACGGGGGTTCACAGCCAGATCAGTACAGCCACGGAGCGGGTTCTCAGCCAGATCAGTAGGAAACGGAGAAGGTTCTCAGCCAGATCAGTTCAGCAACGGAGAGGGTTCTCAGCCAGATCAGTCGGTAACTGAGCAGGTTCTCAGCCAGATCAGTTCAGCAATGGAGTGGGTTCTCAGCCAGATCAGTCGGTAACGGAGCAGGTTCTCAGCCAGATCAGTTCAGCAACGGAGCGGGTTCTCAACCAGATCAGTCGGTAATGGAGCAATACACAGGAAACACAGGAACGTAGTCAGGCAAGCCGGGTCATACACGAACAGCAACACAGTAGCAAAACGTCAGGCTCAGATACACCACGAAAGGGCGACTTAGAATAGAAGTGACAGGATATAAAAAGGCAAGCCCTGGGTGGAGCAAATATGACAGGCCAATGAGAAGGCAACATGGAAATTAGGCACAGTAACAATGTCGCCGTCAGAGCAGGAACACAGGCACCGTGATAATAATGAAGCATGTTCCATCTGTCCTGCTTGTTATTTCCCTGCTAAGTCACATAGCTGATTGTTTGGTTTCCCCTTCAAACACACCAATTGATGCAGACGAATGTTAAGTGTTGCACCAGTTGTTGTGATGAGGGGTATGTTCAGAACAATTCTAACACACAACATGGCCATGTAACACTGTTGTGTTATATGGCAACAGGGATGGGTTGCCAGGTGAATTTGGACAATGGTGTGTGTGTGTGTGTGTGTGTGTGTGTGTGTGTGTGTGTGTGTGTGTGTGTGTGTGTGTGTGTGTGTGTGTGAACCCATGTTGTAGCATCCCACAAACATTTCACCCAGGCAGAGGTTGTGTTCACTGCATTGTATGGCAATGCATTGGAGAAAACCCTGCCACCCAATCCATAACTGAAGACACAGCAGATCAGACAGGAATCAAAAGCACAATGTTTTTTTATTGATGGGGCAGTTAACAGGTTTGGCCTTTCATTTTTTCTTTTTTTTGGGGTGGGGGCCTTAGACTGAGTGCCAGAGGTGGATGCCCTTGTTGATCGCCTGGTCACCCTCTGCACCCTAGGTGTGGCTTCAGGGGTAACACTGGAGGGGGTGGTGGGTGCAGTAGATCCCTCTGCGGAACGCAGGTTCTCCCTCTCCATCCTCAGGGTCTCCCTACGGTTGATCTCTCGCAACTCCACAAGTACCTGTGTGAACATGTACATAATCCCTGTCTGGAGCTGGTGGAGTTGTGTGTTCACCCTGGCCACCTCCGACTCCAGGGCTTGGATTCTGGTCTCCAATCTCCCTGTGTTCCTCCTGGGTTCCCTCCGGCTCCTGGTGATGTTCACATCTGTGCTCCTGCTCAACCAGAGTAGTCTCCTCTGCAGGGCCATACACTCCGCCTCCATCCCTGTGAGGCATGCAGTGCTGGAGGTGGATGTGCCCGGTGACCCTGGTGCTGCTGTGTTCTCTGCTGCTGAGAGTGCTGTGTACTCTGCTGCTGAGGGTGCTTTTTAGTCTGCTGCTGCTGTAAGTGCTGTTTCCTCTGCTGCTGATGGAGGTGCTGTGGCTGCTATGACAGCTGTTGGAGTGGCTGGTGCAGATGATGGGCATATTCACACCACATCAAGTGACTCCGAGCTGCCCAATGATATGTGTGCTGGTGGAGGTGTGAAATTGTCCCTGGGTAGAGGACGCTGGGGCTCCCCAATCAGGCCCAGGTGTGGGTAGTCCAGTGGCCAAGGGTCATATGTTGGCCACTGATAGGTGCTTGGAACCCACCTGGGATCATACCTTGGGGCATGCTGTGGAGCCATCCAGGAGGGTGGTGTCACGGTTTTCAAGACACTCAGACCAGTAGGTGAAATAAAATACAGTTTTATTGAGAACAAAATAAAGGACAAAGATCGCCCTCTATAGGTAGCACTGCGTAGCAGCAGGAAGGCAATAGTGTGACCAATATACAGGTATAGCATAAAATAGCACAGACAATTGGCAGATACTGAGTACAGAGATACAAGGGTTAACACAGTAATCAGTCCATCTCAGTTGTGATGTTTGGCATGCCCAAGGTGATAAAGGCAGTAAATGGTGGAGAGGACTCAACACCAAATGTTAATAATACTGAGATAACTGTCCAGCCAAGAGGAACCTGCAACCCAGAACCTGCTGCACTTGAACAGTAGCCCCCACGGGCGTACTAACCGAGCAAGTAGACTGCCAGAGCTTGAGCCAATAGCCCCCACGGGCATGACAACGAAGGCAACTGGAATGCAATAGCTTGAGCCAATAGCCCCCACGGGCGTAACGGAAGCAACCGCATTGCAAGAGCTTGAGCCAATAGCCCCCACGGGCATAACGGAAGCAACTGGATTGCAAGAGCTTGAGCAAATAGCCCCCACAGGCGTAACGGAAGCAACTGGATAACAAGAGCTTGAGCCAATTGCCCCCATGGGCGTAATGGAAGCAACTGAATTGCAAGAGCTTGAGCCAATAGCCCCCACGGGCGTAACAACAGAGACTTGAACAGTAGCAGCTAGAGCCATGCGCCTACCGGGGACAGTAACGAACTGCACTATACTGCAAGGAAAGAAAACGGCTCAGCACCGAGGCAACACTCTGTACCAGACTGGAGGCTCAGAACCGGAACGCAGCTCTGCACTGGTTAATGGCTCGATAGTTGGAACACAGCTCTGCACGGGTTAACGGCTCGATAGTTGGAACACAGCTCTGCACAGTTATTGGCTCGATAGTTGGAACACAGCTCTGCACGGTTAACGGCTCGATAATTGGAACATAGCTCTGCAGAAGCAGCTCAGTAGCAGGATCTCAGCACAGCACAGGTTAACAACAGCAGCCATTCAGGACAGGAGACGGAGGAAGTCAAAATGTCGCCTCGGCGACAGAGGAAGCTGGAACGTAGTCTGGGCAGAAGTAACCGGTGCAGGTCACGGAGCTGGAACGTCAAACAAGCCGGGTCGAATCACGGAGCAGGTTCTCAGACAAGCCAGATCAGGATACGAGCAGGAACGTCAGCCAGGCCGGGTCAAATCACGGAGCAAGGACACAGGAACGTAGTCAGAGCAAGCCAAGTCGGTACTCCGGAAATCAGGAAAGCAGGAACACAGCACAGCAAAACTGGCTCAGAAACACCACGAAAGGGCACCTGACAGGTGCCACTGGCCCAGTATAAATAGGTCACCAGGGGCGGGCCAAACAGGCTCAACCAATCGGAGCGCAGCACAAGCGAGAGTGACATGAGGGGAAACACTGCACCGTGATAGATGGGTTGATCTGTGATACATATGGCCCATATCGGGTGGTGGCCACTATCCCTGGCAATCATTGCCTCCCTGGCGGTGGTGGTGCTGCTGCTGGAGGGTAGTAGCTGGTGGAGGTGGCTGGATACATCCACCTCTCCTCCTGTTGCATCCAGCCACTGTACTGGGGAGGTGCAGCTTGGAGGGGTGCAGCCTGTGGTGGTGCAGCTAGGAGGGCTGCAGCCTATGGTGGTGCAGCTTGGAGGGAGGGGTGCAGCCTGTGGTGGTGCAGAAGGTGGTGGTGCAGTCTGTGTTGGAGGAGATGGGGATGGTGGGTATGGTGACCACTGACCCCTCCTCTGTGTACTCCTCACTGGGTGGTGACGTAGCCTCCTCCACTGTCTCCCGCTGGGCTTGAGGGCCGTAAGCTGTGTAGAGAAATGAGATGTTGTGATTAGTGAACTTAGCCATAGGTTTGAGGAGACAGTTATACTTTGATATCTGGTGAAGAAAAGTATATGTGTTTGGGTTAATCCCCCTGGGTAAAAAAGGGTACTCCCACTGCTGAAAGGTGTTGTTTGATACTTGAGTTATTACGGGTAAAGGTTTCATTTTGAGGTGCAATATCACAGTGGCCCGAAATAGTACAGTGGGGCTGTTGCAACACCCTCCCATGCAGATTTCTGGTCCATGTACCAGAGCTGTCCATATGATAGTGTAGTAACAGCACCACTGTACAATTTCAGGCCACTGGGATATTGCCCATGACATATCCATGTTTGAGCTGTGATACCTTTTGAATTAACACACCTTTCAGCAGTGGGAATACCATTGTTTTACTCGGGGGGTGAATCCTACAACATTTATTTGTCTTTACAACTTTTAGGGATGGCTATCCCTTCAAGGGGATAGCAAAGGTTAAGTACACCTTGATGTCATATTGTAGGCATTGTGAAGACATGTTGTTCGCTGTTAGTCCTATCCCTCCTACCCTCATGGTTATTCAGATATTGCTCTGTGTGACAGATGGAGATTTCAGTCATTTGTCCACACGGAGGCTCTTCAGCAGAGCCAAAATCGCCCCATTTAGAGAACAATACTTAATTGGAATGGTGTACAGAGTGTGCATGGTTTGCAAGCACACTCTGTGGACCATTCCAAAGAGGTATTTTTCTCGAAATGTTGCAAATTTGGCTCTGCTGAAGAGCCTCCATGTGGTCAAATGAGAGATATCTCCACCTGTCACATAGAGCAATATCTGTATAACCATGAGGGTTGGAGGGATAGGACTTAAATCGAGACACATCTTTTTAAGATGCCAATGATATTACATCATGATGACATTACCCATTGCTATCCCATTAAAGTTACACACAAGTAGAAATGATCATATATGCATGTGGATACGTACCCTTCATATGGATACAAAAATATCCTTCTAAGATGTGAAGCCAGACAGCAGTTCAGTACGTGTGATTGCCTTACTGGCTATATATGTGCACCCATCCAAAAATACACTGGATTGATATGATGGATATGAACATACCTCGTATATCCCATCTATGTAGAGTGTGATATACTATGTATGTGTATTTGGATGGTAGCAATGTAGGTTAATTTTGATGGGTGCACATATCTGGCCAGTAAGGCAATCACATCCAGTGAACTGATCTCTGTGTTCACATCGTGTTGGGACATATTTTGAAACATTTGAAAGGTACATATCTGACAGTTTTTGTTAGTGTCCATATCTCTTGTGAATAGATCTGCAGTGGGATTCAAGTGTTATTCAACCCTATCTTCTTATTTGATCCTGTACAATGCACAATTTTGGAATACTTGACAGGTGACTCTCTGGTTGTCATGATGACATCCTATGCATTACATTGTGATGCATGGGATACCACCCTGCCAATCACAGATTGATGAATTTGACAAGATTCTGTCCGTGTTTTATGTTCCAGTTGAATCCTGAGGGCATCAATGAAGCCAGTAGTGAGGGATATCTTTGATTGAGGCCTGTTTTACTCTGTGTATGAGCCCATACATCCTTCTGTGTGAGGCAACCGAACTTAATCCGAGATATCCATCATTCATGGCCTGTTGGTGACCAAGGTACAATGGTTGATATTTGGTTCCCATGTGTATCCTGCAAACAGTGGCTGGTGTACCATCCATCCATGGCATCAGCACCCCTGTGGATCCATGTGGGAATCAGATGTGGGATATGTCATTTCAAGTTAGACTAAATGATTGCAGCCACAACACCAAGGCCTACTTCATCCTCCTTTCATTCTGGGGAATTGTTTGCTGCCTATGTGTTGCACATACAACCAGTTATTCTCTGGAACACTGTGATGTGTGACCTGATCCACCCTTTTTGTGATTCAGTATGCGGTGATGTTGAACTGATGAAGTGAACATGATGCTGACTTCTCCAGTGATCTCCTTTCCCCATTTCCAGTGTTTTCCATGGAGTCTGTACAATAGGACCCTATCAACTTGATTCTTGTTTTTGCATATTCTCCATAGACTAACACTGGTATTGGTGAAGTGAGGATGTGTGAAGGTTACTTTCTCTCCACCATCTCTTTGTCGCCGCTTAGTGAATGTCCCCTGTGTAGCATGTGATCGTTGTCTAATTTACTTGTTTGTTGTCTGGTTAACCCTTTGAGTCCCAGAGGGGTTGCCAAAACATTGTTGATCGATGCATTAATGATCCCTCTAGCACTCAAGGGGTTAGGTGCTGACTTCCCTGTGGGGACATGGGTGACATTGTGTGTGAACAGTGATGATATTTAACAGACAACATTTTGAACAGCACGGTTTGTGTATTGTGTGTGATGAGCACAGCGACAGGAGAGTTGAACTAGGACTTTGACAGGTTTGTCCCAAGTTGGACCTTGACATTTGTCCTGGTGTTGTGTCCTGTTTTTAACCCTCAGGGTGCTGTGTTGGTGCAGTTGTTTGGATGAATGATGGGCATGTGTTGAGGTGTGACTGTGTGTGCAGCTGGTGTTGGTTGATATAGTGTGTGGTTATGTAGTGTTACACTTACCGGTAGTGTGGAGGCTCCTCTCATCCCCAGTGTCAGCTCCTCCAATGACCCCCTCGATCAGGGTCGGGGACATCGCCTGCTGCACCATCTCCTCCCACCCGCAGAAGGTGATGGGGACAGGTGGCCCACCTCCGGTGCCTCGGGTTTGCTTGGCCATGTCAGACAGCTTGTTCTTGACCACCCTCCAGCAGTCGCCCCATCTCTTCTTCAGGGACTCCATGTCCCGCCTGCATGGAGCCACCACATTCACATGGCTGCAGATCTGGTTCCAGGCTGCCTTGCTCCTCGCTGACAGGCCCGGGACCTTCGCCGTCAGGTGGAGAACACTTTGTCTCTCCAGGACAGCCGTGTTCTCCTCCTCAGTATATTTCAGATCCCTGATCCAGCCCTCGTCAGCTCCGGCACGGGAGGATTCTGAGCCGGAGTGTCCTGCCTGCTCTGACCCTGACTGTGTGGGGTGCTCCCCAGCAACTACCCCTCGTCCCACTGCAGGTTCTGTCCCTGTCCTCCGTGTGCCTGCTTTTGTAGGCCGGGTCCCCCTCCGCCCTGAGGATCTCCCTCTCCCACCCCTGCTCTGCTCAGGGATACCCTCCTGACCTTCCTCCTCCTCCACTACTCTCCCCATCCCTCTCTCCTGTCCTCCTCTCCTGGCCATCACTCACCCACTCACACCCAGGCACTCCCACAGGCCCTCACAGACACACTCAATCAACTCACTCTCTGTCACACACTTTCACTCACAGATTCACACTGTAAAAATAAAATTTAAAATGTGTAAGGTGTTATAAAAAAAACAAAAAAGGACTATGTGTATGTATGTGTATGTGTTTGTGTTTGTATGGATGTATGTAATATGTGCAAAGGTGTGATATGTGTCGAATTATGTGCAATGCTCACCAAACTCCAAACTCAAAAACTCCTCTACCTCCAATGAACGCTCCTGTCTCCCTCTCTCTGATCACTATCCTCCGCTCCTGGGTCCTGATATCTAGCTCTCAAGAACTCAATAACAGACAGTGTGTGATGGATACTTTGGGGCTTTGTGATTGGCTATGTGTTTGAATTTGTTGTTGCATCAATCAGGGTTGCTAGCCAACGGCAGCCGTTAGGTTACATGTTGTTTTGAGCTATGTTATCGGGTGATTTGGCCGCACGTTGTGCATTAACATGAGCGACAACGGGTTTTGTGTTACGTGTTTTGGCTGTGCCTACGTTCAATAGCTATTCTTGTAGAGTACCTATTGAATCTGCCGTTACTCATTTATTATTTGAAAGCGATGTCTCTTTTTCACTTAGTGGCTGTTTTAACGTGAGCCTTTAAATCTAGCCCTATGAATGCCGAAGTTCAGACAACTGTCTTCCCTGACCGTAGGCCATCCTCTCTCAGACATCACTCCTGAGCCCAGAATTGGCCTCTCCCAACGGCGGGCTAGGACCATTGAAATAATAGCGAGCAGCAGACCGGATAGCAAGGAAAGCCTATGGTCCTGCCCACAGGACAGCAAATGAACTAGAAACACCGTCTCCAATAGCGGCAGCCCTAATACAAATAGATGGCAGATAGTGCGGGTTGAGGCAGGGTAAGACAGGCCGGAGTAACCAGGAACAACAATCACCATGAGGGGAAGGCAAGTCATAGTCAGGGGAGCGGTAGAGTTGTCAAAGGGTAAACAAACCCTGGTCCAAATTAAGCCATGGAGACAAACACCAGGAAGCAATCAAAATGTCGCCAAGAATCAAGAGAAACCAGGTACTAACAAACAAGCTCACTGAAACCTATAACCCGGACAGCTCCAATCAGGAGGTAGAGAGGAGCCAAGAGGTAAGTATAGCAAGAGAGGATCATGAAGGGTGCAGGATCTGACACAATGTTATTCTATGAAGCCTGTGCAAGTGGGAGAGTTCTTAGTGCATAGGCTCCATAGAAAAATAAGGGAATTGGAGAAGTGATATTACTGGAAAAGCAAATCTCTGTTTTATCACCTCTTTATCACACCTTAGTGCACCCAAGTAATTAGAGCTCTGGGGTCTTCATTCTGGGATTTTGCATTGTCCCAGAAGGGGGCTGCTCAAGACATGGGACACATGTTTAAAATCCAGGACTGTCCTGGTCATCCTAGGCATTGGGCCTTGTGGGGCAAATATCCCAGATGAGGTCCTCCTGCTGAAATTCTTCAGTCCCACCCAGGAACATCCTTAACTCCCTGAGGGTCACACGATATATAACTAAGGTGTGGCAGACATCACTCTCTTAGTGACCCTAATAACACCCCTACATACACTGATCCTTAACTAGCATATCTGTCCCTATATAAAATATACTTAGGTTCAGAAATAGTCCAGCCACTATAATAAAAGGAAAGCCCTTGTAAGAATGTAGAAATACACAAAACACAGAACTAGCACTCTGCTTGTGTAGTTATACACCCAAAGGATATGTGCTCATAGAGATCCTGTCTAAGAAAACTAAAACTTAACATTTAATGAATCTATTAAGATGTATTGTTAGAAGCTTGGGAATTATATATGTAAAACAAAATTTATCTAAAAACAAAAATACTATTGACTTTCTGTAAAAGGTCATAATCTATAAATACAGATACCAAAAATCTAAAAACTCAGGAGAATTCATTAAGCTGAAAAGTGCTGTCAGAAATAGGACCATGTTGCGCTCACAAGAAATGGGTATCGCTTGTATATATATCAATGTACTGCAGAGTCTTATTCTGGCTTGCCAAGAGGGGTAAGTGTTGCATGAGTTATATGTCCTGGCATTTTTTGGCCATTTTCACTATTAGATTAGGCTTGAATCTAGATCAAAGTATCAATTCAAGCTGGGACAGAAATCTAACTTGGCAAGCCAGATATGCCCTGGCACTTTGAATTTCAATTACTAGGAGTTTTACAGTGCAGAACTAAGATGGAGACTTGAATTGGCAAGCTGATTAACTCTATGGGGATATTTATTTTATTTGAATCAATCTCTAATCAGTATCTAATAAGAGATAGCATTCAATTTTGGCAAATCGGACATGCTCCTGCATATTCATTAGGCTCAACGTCAATCATAAGTAAGCTGGCAATCAAGAAGGAGGAGCCAGTGATGTTTTTCCTGAGCTATACTCATTGCCAAATATACCCTGATAATTGAGACCTTATCTGTGATTGACCAAAGATATTTTGTTGCTAAAGCATCAGTGTTATCTTTCAATCAGTTTATAGATAGGCAAGCCGGATATATTCCGGCATTTATTACTTGTTCCAATCCATTCATATTTAAGATCATAAACCGAGTAAGAGCAGAATATAAGGAGCAGTCCTTATCGGAATATAATCCCAAGACTGAATAAGCATGGAAGTAATGATTTGGAGAGTATTGTCCTTCTTGGGCTACAGTTAGGTGACTCCAGGTCTTGATGTCATTGAGGAAGGTGTGTTGGGACTTGAGTGGAGGCCAAGAAAGGTTTCCTTAATAGATTTTGTCTCTGAGTCCTGTGTGGACAGAAGTAAGGTCTTTGAGAAATGCTACTCGGAATTCCTCCAACAACTCCTCAATGTCTTGTTTGGAAGGGACTTGGTGGAAGTCTTGTTGGTATATATATATATATCAGTGAAGGGCCACTGGGATCCAGAGCTTGTAATTTGTTGCGCTCTGAATGAGCAAGAGATAATGGGGAGAAACAGTCAATGAAGCCACCATCTTTGAGGACTGAGGATTAGTAACATAACCCAGTATGTATTTTCCTGTCTTCTACATGGAAGTTTTACTCTTCTTTAACCCTTTTGATTGGTCATTCCATGTATACTTAACAATAAGATTGATGGCTTTAGTGAGAGTAGAGAATCAGTTGAACATTTTTATATTGTAATCCAAGACTTAATTATATGAAACATGTATGAACTTTCAGGCTGGCAAAGGATAAAAGTGACATTGGAAATCAGCTTCAATGTCATCACTGAATGGGCTGTTTCTGATTACTTTCTGTGGTGGGTTTTATAGGCTTAGCCAGCCTTGAAGTCAGCTCCATTAAACACTGGACGCCAGTATGACCAATAAAAAATTTCCCGAAGAATTATTTTGGGGAATTTTCTTCCCTATGCTAGATTAGAGTCTAATGTATAGGTTCTCAATAAGCAGACTGCTCGCTCAGTGTTTGCCAAATTCACCAAAAGTGAAGGTGTTAATACTATCACAGCCTTTCATTTAAAAGTTTCACCTGAAACAGAAATTTAAAAAGCCCATTCCATTAAATGGGGTTTTTAACCTTTTGACTGATAGAGCTGTTTGCAGCACCTTGCTTCTCAAAGCTTTTGCATCTTTTATAAAATTCAAGGCATTAAAAGCCATATTTAAATGTATGGGAAATTTAGACATTTGTATTTGTTCTCTATGGCACAGTTGGTTTGTTACAGAATAAGTCATTTGTATACAGCAGTATGATTACAGAGGGTTCCCTACTTCCTTGCTGAAGTTCATATTTTGTTCACTTACATTCATCTCTAACAATAGTGGCTGTGCACTACAGCCAGGAATTTAGCTGTAGGGAAGTAAAAGGTAAAGTTGTGATGGAATCCTGCACTCAAGGGAGCACATCTGTACGAGGGCCCAAAAGGTTCTAGCTATTCCCCCCCACCCCGTGAAAATATTTATTCAGTAGTTATCAGTATTTTTACCCTGCTGACAACAGCATATGATTACTGAAGTACATAACAGCAGACCAACTCTGGCAGCATTAGGACTTTAATGCCAGCAAGTCTGTACACATTCTCTATAGCATATTCAAGTAACAACAGGTTAAAGCACCCAATTTCTTCTAGGACTTGTATAAAACATGGTATTAAGCAAGGTGAACAGTAAAGGAACACCCTGAAACATCAGCTGACTGTCCCATTGTCCTCTTCCTGGTGAAAGCAGAGTTAAAGGGAGGAATTTTGGCATAATTAGATTACTACAGATGTAGCCGCACTTCTTTTCCATGATATTCCTCTTTTCTGTGTTAAGTACACAACGATCCCCATGCAAGTCAGTAGAAGTTACTTATTAAATCAAGGTGGATTAACTCAGAAAGACAGCAGTTAAATCTGTAATTTGGCATTAGGCAGGGGGTTTAAAAAAAACATTATTTTACATTCACCCCAGTATGTCACTGTTGATTGCCACTAAAATGAAGACTGAATTGGTCAGTGGGGAATGATGCACATGAGGCCACAGTTCACCATGGGGGCTATGAATTGGTGGTCTGAGTTAAGTGATGGCTGGGCAAAGGAACTCATTTTATGTGTGGGGACAGTGTGTGAGACCTCTCTAGTATTCAAGGGGTTAAAAGAAGCATTAACTCATTTGGATTATATAACTGCTTCCCTATAGTGTAGCTAGTTTGCCCCCGATTTACTACTGTTTGCTTTTATACATAAAGTCCCATGTTTGCAACTAGGTAACATTCAGGAGGGTTGGATCTTTAGAAAAAGAGGGAGGGAAAGGTCCAGTTTGCTTTCATTTGATATAGATACTTTAGAAAATGAGTGATCAGTATATGTTTGCTTGTATAAACATATACTTTTCATTGATACATAATATGATATATAGATGTAGCCTGTCTTTCTGCATTAAGCCATTTTGATTTGATAAGCAACATCCAGTAACTTACACTGGGATCTTTATTTATGTAGCACAAAACGTTACAGTTAAGATTGCACAATCACGGATAAGTAGGACTACAGTCATAACGTTAAAATATAAGACACAGAACCTCCAATCCTTCAGCTGTTTTTGCATTAGAAATGCCCCCCCTACAATCACCCCCCCATATAAACAAAGAGGCTGGATGGGCTGGCCTGGGGGTCATATTATGGCTCTGTTGCCCCCGGAAACATTTCTATGGGCACCTCTGAGCTGAGTATGATAGGGGTTGTAAAGAAAAAACAAAGTGGTGGTGGGCACATGTTTACAACTTCTATTATAAAAGGAACTCATCATGGAGAAAAAAACTTCTAGATCAGTGTTTTCCAACATTTTCTTTTTCTACATCCCTTAAAGGAATAGTAATGTTCAGTTGTAAGTTTGTTTAATATTTTAGGTATTAAAAAAAGAATTACATTGATATAAGTCCAGTCTCTCTTTATGGTTTGAGAGATATAACAGGCTAAACTTTTCCCCCTCCAGGCTGTTTCAGAGAAGTCAGCCCTCTAGCTGACAGCAGCAGATTCCGGTCATTTGACCTGAAGGCGTATCTTCAGCAGAGCCAAAATAGCATGATCTACAAATACATACTTCATTTAAACAGTCTACAACGTGTGCTTGCAAACCAAGCACACTTTGTAGACCATTCCAATTAAGTATTTATTTCTAGATCGCTCTACTTCATCTCTGCTGAAGAGCCACTGGCCAGTCCCGGGACCAGAATCTGCTGCTGTCAGCTAGAGGGCAGACTTCTCTGAAACAGCCTGTTGGGGGGAAGTTTAGCCTGTTATATCTCTCAAACCATAAAGGTTTGAGAGACTGGACTTATATTAATTTAATTTTTTTTTTTATACCTACAATATTAAACAAACTTAAAATTAAACATTACTATCCTTTAAGAATCCAAGCATTTATTTTGCCACTAATTTTGGTAACAAATATTGCTTCATACCACACCTCTAACCAATCACCTTATGAACCCACCTAGAAGGGAAATAAAGCAGCAGGCCAGATACCAGTAGCCCCTCCCTCAGTATGGTTCACACTACAGGTTGAGAACAAATGTTTTAGATCATTTTCCACTGCACACCAACATTGCCATCAAATTTTCAGCTCACAGTGATAAAACTGTAGGGGTGGGGGACATTGACTAAACAGATATAATAGTTAACCCAGTACTGCTGATCACATAAAACAGTTATTTGTATATTTCCCATTATATATTACCTTAACACGTTTTATCTATTTAATTTGGCTGTAGTGGATGTTAGCAGACACAGCTCAAAGGTTTGTTTTGCTGACCTTCATTTAGTAATAAAGACAACTCAAACATTGAGCAACAGTGATGTGCCCTAAAGGAATGTTAGTGAACTTAATGGAGTTTGTCTCCTATATATATATCAAGTGGTGCTATTCTCTAGCCATGCTTCTGTCAACTATACTTCTATGGCTACATCCATCCAGTAAAAAAGCATGCATTGTGGAAGAATACCATTTTAGTAGACACCTGCATTATGGTTGTGATCCTTTTTTGGTTAGGATTTTTTTTTTCTCTTTATTGTGAAAATCATTGGCTGTAAGTGTTGTGTGTTGTGTGTGCTGCTGCAAATCAAAGGCATACCTTGCACCCATAGCATGGTATGCTGAGTGGCTGTGCAGAGGCTTTTTTAGTAAAGGTTCTGGTCAGAGACTTGGCTTTATGTGAGACCACCAAAAAGAAAGCATAATTCTGAGGCAAAGCAAGTGAACCACAAAGAGGAAATAAAAATATGACTGATTATGAACTAAATGACATATATGAAATTGGCTGTGTAGTATTTAAAGTGATACTTTCAACTTAATTCAAGTTTGCATACTTGAAATTGCATTAAAACTGCCTATGTGTCATGTTAGCCAAAAGACTAGCAAATGCACAGTTGTTACCCTATGCAAGTGTATGCTATCTGCGGTACCAGTGAGAATTCATATCCTAATTAAGCTTTTCAGTGATATTTCATGTGGTAATGAAGCATCTTTATTCTAATGAAGCTCTGCTGTACCAGGACATTTTCACTTTTCCCAGAAATAAATGAATGCATGAATCACTTCTAAACTATACAGCTGCTGGACTTTTGGTTAACATGACACATAGGCAGTTTTGAATGAAGTTTTCAAATATGTAAACAACATTCAAGGTGATAGAACAACTATAAAGTTCTAAATGACCCATTTTGAAGGGAAGGAAAGCAGCACAGCATCCTTCACTCCAATAAATAAAGCAGTTGGGGCTTCATGTGTAGGGAATACAGTAAGTAGGCCCTTTGCAAGGTGCCCCTCAATAGATCATGAATTCTTTACACAAACCTGTATCCCCAGAGGAATAGCTGTGCCTCAGGAAACTAAACCTTAAAGCGGAATTACCACCCCACAGAAAGTTTCCCCCAAAGAATTACCCTGTGCTGTCAGTCCCTGCCGGTACCTTCCGGTACCTAGCAACGCCTCTTAGAGCAGACTGGGACTGACAGCGCAGGTGCACAGACATCGCTATGCAAAGATGTCTGTGCTGTTTCCTGGCTGTCAGTCCCGGGAACAGCAGAATTTCTCTATAGGGAGGTAATAATTCTGGCAACTAGTACTATTGAGCAGCTAGTCGTCAGATGGGTAATTCTTCGTGGGAAACTTTTTGTGGGGTGGTAGTTCCACTTTAACGGTTATCTGTCGTCGTGGAATCCAAAGCATCTGTTAAGTATTGAATTGGTTGTGTTTAGCACAGCACATCACATGTAGGTTGCCTCTAGCAGCAGATGTCGCAAATGCAGCTTAATTTTCAGCTTACCAGAGCAATGTTAACCCTTTGCATGTGAGACACCTCCAACAAATTGCAACACAATGCATTGGATACCTTTCTGGCACTCAAAGTGATAAAGTGAATATTGGTAAATTGCAAGCTCACAAGTATATTTACTGGAGGATTTCAAGTTCTCGTTATTGTAGGAAACATTGTCTGTTTGCAGAGTAACATTGAGAGAATCACTTTCAGAGATTTGACGTTAATATGGTCCTTGGGTATATGGCAGAGGTGAGAATATGCTGCACAGACCATTGGCATTGAGATGGTTAATCATCAATTTAAATGGTTCTTTTAACCTATTGAAAGCTAGCAGTCCCAAACGTATTGCTTTACCTCTAGCTTTCAAGGTGTTAAACAAGCCCCATTTAAAATCAATGGTACTGTTAATTTTTCCCTTATAGTGTTCTAGTTAGCTGCAGAATTGCACCTAACTGGCTTATTGAATTAACCCTTAGAGTGCCAGAGGGGTATGTAACCTCACTGGCACGCTTAGGTTTAAGGCAGATATACTAAGAACATCATTTTTGGAGAACAATCCAACAGCATCACAACACAAAACATACATTCTCAATGATTTCAATATGGATTTAACATCTTGAACGCAAGAATGCTCTCCAATGCATTGTAGTATTCAAGGGGTTAATAATGAGATTTAAACCTATGATTTGCTCCAGAATTACTCCATCGATCAGCAGAGAAAAAATACCGTATTAACCCCTTCGCGACACAGGACGTACATGTACGTCCTGTGTGGCTGTCACTTAGTGACAGAGGACGTACATGTACGTCCCGGAAATCCGTCTCCCCGCGCGGCTGCACGCCGTTCGGGGACGCCGGATTCTTTTAGAAAAAAAAAAAAAAAGTTAGACGGACGTTAAGTGACGGCCGCGTCTGCACGCGGCCGTCACTAAGGGGTTAAAATAAATAAATTACTGTTTTCTTATGATTGGCGGCATGGCAACCAATATAGTTTTACTTATGTTGTCATTTTTGCAGTGCTGCTCTGCTGGGTAGCAACAGGGTAATCCTGATTCCCCCAGTGGAACTGGAGCCTCTGACCACATGTTGAAACTTGAACTGACTTTAGCTAAATACTGCATCTTAACAGTCTTGTTCAAGCAAACCTTGCAGTAAGAATGTTTGCACCATATTTTAAGATAATGTATTATGTTGCAGTTGTCAAACGGATAGTAATACTTAAAATGTAAAAAAAAATATGTTGTAGGGTTTATCCCCCTGAGTAAAACAAGAGTACTCCCACTGCTGAAAGGTGTTTCATTTAAAAGTTATTAATTTTCAAAGTTGAATTTTTTAGGTGCAATATCGCAGTGGCCTGAAATTGTACAGTGGCTCTGTTGCTACACCATCCTATGGAGATTTATGGTCCCGGGACCAGAGCTGTCCATAGGATTGTGTAGCAACAGCGTCACTGTACAATTTCAGGCCACTGTGATATTCCACCTAAAAAATTCAACTTTGAAAACTAATAACTTTTGAATGAAACACCTTTCAGCAGTGGGAGTACTCTTGTTTTACTCAGGGGGATAAACCCTACAACATATTTTTTTTTTACATTTTAAATATTACTATCCCTTTAAGTGTTTATACTACATAGAACGTTTCAGTATTTCAAACAATGCTTAAGCTTTTGGATCAAGGGAGTGAGTAATGTGCATACCTGGGAGCTCTCAGGATTTGTCCTGGAGACTCTGGTTTTGAGAGTGCATTACCGGGTCTACGGGGCAGAGGCTGATTCTCCAGATGTGTGGAGTTTCCTTTAAAACTCTGCCCACTTCTGCTCCTTTCCACCCAGATCCTTCCACTTTTCCTCATTCCCCACCCAGCTCCTCCCATTTCCCGTCCCACTTTTGTGATGCCCCTGGAAAGCTGCACCCCAATCATTGGTAAACCCTGCCTCCTTTTTGCAGCATTAGCAGCAATTATAACCCCCCCCCCCCAACAGCACCACAGAAAAGAAATTTACCAGGTATGGTAACGTGGTACTAATAATGTATAGGCTGTAAAAGTGGGGTGACAATATACAAGTCAGCACAGCTCCTCCAGCTAGTGGCTGAACTCCAGGGTATGCAAGTACCAAAGCTGCAGTGCATACAAACTACTCCATATTTAAGTCCTTAATGCCTGCAAGAAGCTTACATTTACAAAAAAAATCATAAAGTTACACCATTTCATATGTGCCTTTTTAACCCTTTCAGTAAAGAGAGGTGTCCAATGCCATTCCTTCCTCTTTAGGAGGGACAGTCTCACTTTGAGACCCAAATCCCTCTGTCTTTCTATCTGACACTGGTGTTCCTCTTTTTAGGAGATCACACTGGATGGTATGCATATATGTGTATCACATTGCTCCACAACAATAAAACTCACGATACTGGTTTAAACTTCATCACAGGTGTTTATAAAATGGTTCACTTTCATCAGGCATAGTGCCCTGCGATTGGAGGAAAGCGCATGTTGTTCCGTTGTTCAAAATGGGGGGCAAGATCCAAACCAGGAAATTATAGACCTGTGTGCTTCACTTACATAGTGGGTAAGATATTAGAAGGGTTACTAACTATGTGAACTATGTGAAGACAAACAATATTATTAGGTGGAGTCAGCATGGCTTTATGAAGAACAGATGTCAGACTAACTTATTGCATTTTACGTAAGAGTACGTAGTAATTGGGACAAGGGAATTGCTATTGATGTAGTATATTTGGATTTTGCAAAAGCCTTTGATATAGTTCTTCTGCCTCACAACAGGTTATTGCATAAATTAAAAGGCTTCAATTTGGGCGTTGTTTTTTGTACATGGATTGAGAACTGGTTAAATGATAGATGGAAGTTAGATTCTGTAAATGGAACTTTTGCAGGTTGGGTTGTTCTAAAGTTATAAGTGGGATGCCACAGGGTTTAGTCCTGGCCCCAATGTTTTTTCATTTGTTTATTAATGATCTAGAAGTGGGAATCTAAAGTAGCATCTCACTCTCTGATGATGACAAAAAGCTGTGCAAGGAAATACATACAGGGCTGGATGTTTTTCCTCTGCAGAAAGATTTAGATAAACTGAGTGAATCGGCAGAAAAGTGGCAGATGACATTTAATGTAGATAAATATAAGTTTATGCATGTGGGCTGTAGAAACAAACATGCCACATATACTCTAAATGGGAAACAACTTGGTGAATCTTCATTAGAGAAAGATTTAGGAGTACTGATGGACAATAGACTTCCCAGCAGTGTGCAGTCACCCATCATCACAATTATATCAATAATGCCAAGGATAATATTAATAGCAAAAATAAAAAAATGTATTAAAGTTGAATTGTCACATTTCAGCCCCCAAACTGATTTATGCCCCCCAAACAAGTTTAAACCACCCATGCAATCCAAATTATCGCCTTAAGTTGAAAATGTACCTGTCTTGTCCTTAGATTGGCAGCACTCTTCCTCTGAGGAGCTGCCAATCCTCCTCTCTAAGCTGCTCAGTGTTTCCTTTATCATGGCTGTGCAATGCACAGAGAGGGGACCCAAACAGAAGGGAAACAAAGTAGCAGCATGAGCTGAAAGGGTGTGAAAGATTAACTAATTTTACCCTGTGAAGTGGCCGTTACCTAGGTAGGTGTCCATCATACAAAATGTCAGGTATGTGTCTATTTTTGGCATTATACCTGGAATTTAATGTATATAATAGAACACACAAAAGGAGGTGCCTCTGGTGCTGTATGTTTGAGAATTGTTAAAGGGGAACTATCACCCCACATAAAGATTCCCCCCAAGAATTACCCATCTGTTGGATAGCTGAAAAATAGTAGTATTTGCCAGAATAATTACGGCCTTATAGAGAAATCCTAGTGCTACCGAGACTGCCGGCCAGGCAACATCGCTTTAAAAGAATCTGCGCACTTGTGCTGTCAGTCCCTTCCGGTACCTTAAGGTACCAAGCAACACCTCCTAGAGAAGTGGTTCTCAACTCCTGTCCTCAGGACCCACTAACAGGCCAGGACTTAGGGATTTCTCTGCTAGAGCACAGGTGTGGTGATCAGAGGATCATTCACATTGATTAACTCACCTGTGCTCTAACAAGGAAATCATCAAATCCTGGCCTGTTAGTGGGTCCTGAGGACAGGAGTTGAGAACCACTGTCCTAGAGGAAACGGACTGCCAGTGCAGTCTGCGCTGTTGCCTGGACGTCAGTCTTCGCAGCAATAGAATTTCTCAATAAGGTGCTAATTAGCTGAACAATAGTACTATTCACCAGAATAGTCGCCAGATGGGTAATTCTTGGGGGGGGAACTTTATGTGGGGTGATAGTTCCCCTTTAACAAAAACCACCCCCACTTATTCCCCACATAGGCACAGGTACTCACAACATAAAAGCTTTGACTAAACACTTACATACTCTCCATCTAATATCACCTCTATTATCACCACTGTGTAAAAACACACTGACTGAGCCACAGGACAAAGGATTTCTGCACAAATATTTAGATGGCGAACTGCTCCTGTCCTCTGATGGGAAAAAACAAAGTGCTAATAGTGCCTTAACAATACCTAACTTCTGGATTAAAGTCAAATAAATCTGCACTCACGTTTCATGAAGGATAATGGCAACATACATCACGCATTAACAAATGTTATTAAAAATAAATTAAACTGCACTAAAAGGCCACCATACACATTTCATGGCTAATCAAACACTTTATCAAAGGTCGATGGATGTACAAGACAAATGTCACGGACCTTCTTTATAACGCCCACCATATTTCTAATGCCAATACTTCTGCATTTAGTGACATAAGGGTGAACCCATGAAATAGTACATGAGATGACATGTATATATAGCTGCACAAAAGAACAGAGGAGTAAGAAAGCAGAGGAGGGAAGTTACCATACCTGGGAACTTTCGTTTCCCATGAGGAGACTCCTCTGATGCCTCTGGGGGTATAACTGCTGCAAATCGTGGCAAAAATTGGGTGTGGTTTACCCACGAGGGATGGGGCTTTCCTGGGACATCACAAAAGTGGGCAGGAAGTGGGAAGAACTGGGTGGGGAAGGAGGAAAGGTGGGAGGAACTGGCCAGTGTCTTAGAGGTGAAAGTTCCACTGTTCTTAAAAGGCACTACTCTTCATGTGCTTGAGTATAAGTATTCCTACGATTATAAACTTAGTGTTAGCCTCATACTTACAATACTCTGCATCAAAGGATAAAACAATCACTGATTTTCCTGGTTACAACTAAGATCTCACTCAGGTAAAAGGTGACCTCATGGGCAATACTTCATTATTTCATTATAAAAGGTCTACCACACTTTCATCAATATATTACGTGCCTTTAACAACATTAAGGCACAGGAAGGATTAGGCCCTTAGATATGCAGAACTACCTGAAGGACCTTCCTGCCAAAGCTGGCTTCAGCTGAAACCAGAATATCCACTTGATAGTGCTTGGAAAAGGGGTGCACGGAGGACCAACCACAGCCTTGCACAGCTGTTCAGCAGAGATCTGAATCTTGTAGGCCCAAGAGGCCCAACAGACCTGGTGGAATGTTCTGTAACATGGAAGGGAACAGGTTTCTTCCCGAGTTCATACTCTCTATGGATGGAAGCAGCCTGACCTGCCCTAGGACCCTCAATGATGACAAACAAGGCATCAGTCTTCTGCAAAGATTCTGTAAGGTGCATAGAACTGAGGCAGTGTACCACATCCAACAAGTGGAGATCCCTCTCCTTGTCAGACTTAGGTTCAAGACAAAATGAAGGCACAACAATCTCCTGTTTGATGCGAAACTCAGAGACCACCTTAGGAAGGAATTCCTGGGAGGTTCAAAGGACAGCCGTGTCCTTGTAAAACACCAAGAAAGGCAGCCTGCAGGACAAAGCCTGCAGCTCAGCAATTCTGTAGATAGAGACCACAGCCAAAAGAAAAGCCATCTTCCACACTCAAGAGTCTTAAGGGAATGGTAAGCAAGTGACTCAAAGGGAGGCCGCTGCAAGACACCCAGAACCAGATTAAGGTCCCATGGAGGTGTGGAAGCCTTGTAGGCTGGGAAAGTATGGGCAACCCCCTGACAGAACACCTTGACATATGGCAAGATAGCAAGTTGTCTCTGAAAAAAAAAAAAAAACAGAGAGTGAGCAGAAGTCTGAATCTTCAAGGAACTCAGACTTAGTACTTTATTCATATCATCCTGCAAAAAAAGGATAGGAATACCAACGGTCATACTCCTGTGAAGACAGGTCCCTGTCCACTCAGGAAGAATGAAAAATGTACCAAACCATGTTGTAGGCCATGGAGGAGACAGGCTTTCTAGCCTGAATCATAGTGGAGACAACCTCAGGGGAGGTTGGTGGCTTCAACAGCCATGCCGTCAAAGCAAGTTTCCAAATGTCCTTCTTCCAGTGGTACCCCTGAAGAAGGATGTCCGTTCTACGTGTCAGTAGAAATGGATCCTGAATAGAAAAAGACACATCAGCTCTGCAAACCATGACTTTTTGGTCCAATAAGGAGCAACCAGGATTACCATCGGACTAAGCATCCATATCTTTCTGAGTACTCTGGGGATGAGACGACTTGTAGGAAAGCTCCACGGAATCGCCATCATGTCTGTGGCAAAGGTCAGTGGGTCCCCCCAACAGAAACAAAACACTGGAACCTTGCTGTTCCTTGTGGCCATCAGGTCTATCCAAGGAAGTCCCCACTTCTTCCTAATCAGGGCAAACACTTCCAGATGGAGTTCACACTCTCCAGGACTCACGTCCTGGCAACTTAGGAAATCCGCCAGGACGTTTTCTACCCCTGGAATGATATCGGCAGAGATGCTCAGAATGTGGGGTTTCTGCCCAATCCAGGATGTACTTGACCTCAGACCAAGCATGACGCTTTGAGTGCCCCCCCTTGCTTGTTGACGTAAGCCACAGCTGTGTCCAATTGGACTCTTACTGGATGACCCTTCAGCTGAAGGGTCCAGTAGACCAGAACTAGTCAGATCGCCCTAAGTTCCAAAACCTTGATGGACTGAAGAGATTCCTCCGAAGTCCATCTGCCCTGGATCCCCAGGTGACCCAGATCCACACCTCAGCCCACATGCTGGCATCATGACCACTGTCCACTCCTGAGTCACAAACAGCTTCCCCTGTTCCAGGTTGCGTCTGTGCAACCACTACTGCAGATCCTGTCCGACTTCCAGAAAGAAGGAGACCTGCCAATCCAGGAGATCTGGATTTCCATGCCATGTCCACATGATAAGTCTCTGGAGTTCCCTGGTGTGAACCAGAGAGTAGGGCACTGCTTCTAGGGTAGACACCATGCGGCCCGCAACACTCATGTACTCCTGGACCGGAGCTGAGGGGAAGTTCAGAGCTTGGGACACATCCTACATGACCTGCAGAATCTTGTCTTCCATCAAGAAGACCCTCCCCAGAAAGGTGTTGAATATCAACTCCTGGGATAGAATTGGGGATGACTTCTACATGTTCTGGATCCACCCATGGTGGATCCGAATCTGGGCACATTTCTGGACCTGCCGGGCCAGGAGCTCCCTCGAGCCTTCAGTAGACAGTAATCTAGATGGGAAATTATCTGAATGCCCTGGGTGTGGATGAAGGCTGTCAAGGCCCCCAGTAGACTGGAAAACACCAGAGGAGCAGAGCGGAGCCCAAAGGGTAGAGCGGTGAACTGCTAGTGCTCAGAGCCGAAGGCAAAATGCAGATGATGTTAACTGTCCAAGTGAATAGGGATGTGCAAGAACACATCCTGAAGGTTCAGAGACTGTAGGAATTCTCCTGGCCACATAGCTGAATGACAGACAGCAAAGACACCATCTTAAACCGAGCAGTCTCCACATATGAATTGAGGTCCTTGAGGTCCATAATGGGATGGTAGCCGCTGTCCTTCTTGGACACCACAAACAGCTTCTCTTGAGGAGGTACTTGAACAAGAACTAGTTTCCAGAAGAGACTGAACCACTCCCTTGAACAGCCACAGCTTTTCCCATCCCTGGGAGGTACTGGACTGGAAAAATCTGAAAGGAGGAAGGGACTAGAACTCTATTCTGTACCCTTCTGAAATTACCCGCAAAACCCACTGGTCAGTAAAAGAGTCATCCCACACCCTTTGGAAACGGCGAAGACATCCACAAAAGTGGCCTGCAGACCAGGATTATGTAAGTCATGTGGAAGCTGACTTGCCAGACTTTGTCTTGGCAGGTGGGTGCTGAGTAGAGGCCTGAGAGGCATGCGGCCTTTGCACCTCCATTTCCGGGGACAAAAAAGGCTCAGTTTCCTCACCATAGTAAGGAGTTTGGACATCTGAGGTACCAGGGTGCTCTTGCCCCCAGTAGCATCACTGATGATCTGTTTCAACTGAGGACCAAAGAGATATTTGCCCTGAAAGGGCAAGGAAACCAGTGATTTCTTGGAAGAGAGGTCCGTGGACCAGATCTTAAGCCACACCAGTCAGTACTGGAAAAGGCCGAGGTCTTTAATGACAACCTGACAGCTTCAAAAAGTGCATCAGAAGCATACTTTGAGCTTCTGACGTGTTAGCTATAAGGGCCAAAAGGTTCTCCTTGGGGCACCATCACGGAGAGCGTCCATAAGTTGCTCTCCCCAGACAATAATAGCTCTGTTAACCCAGGCGGAGGCAAAAATAGGCCTCAACGCAGGCCCAATGGCAGCAAAGTTTCACTGGAGGATAAAGTCAAGCTTCCTATCCGTCACATTCTTAAGACCTGCTGCATCTGCCAACTGAAGAGCAGTGGATTTAGAAAGGCTGGAAATAGGGGGGTCAACAGAAGGAGAAGCCCACTGTGCCAAAGCTGCCTCTGAAAAGGGGTACAGCTTAAAGAATCTCTTAGATATAGACAACCTCATCAGGGGTCTTCCACTCATCCAGAAGGATCTGATCAAGAGTAGCACTGGGGGGAAGTTAGATCTAGTCCCTCAATCACAACAAGACAGACCTTACAGAGTAGGCTATTTTCTAAGAAATGCACAATTTGCTTACCAAAATTTGATATATTAAGCAATCTAGAATTATATATTAATCATCTTTGCAATGTTCACTTAATAAGATTTCCGTGTATATAGGACACCTTTCTTTCAGAAAACATCCCATGTAATTAAAACATACAATCAATAAAAAGACTGAGGTATAACACACACACACAGTTTCTAATGCACACATTGTAAGTTCCGTGATGAACATTTAGGGTCATGAGAATCATTTGGGGACCACACAGTTATAGGGTCTCTACATAGTATTCTAATGAAACTATTACAAATATATTGTGACAATATGCACATTAGATTATAAATGTAAATCTACACATTAACTAATGTATAATCAATGCACAGAAGCATAATGAACATAATAAATACCTATACATATATTTACATCAACACAAAATGAATAATGGTTTTCCCAATGTATCAAAAGTTTCATTAATATTTATTGTTAATCCAACTATTGTAACTTTGTTTTTAAAAAAATATGGGTTTGGAATTTATATACAAGTGTATCATTTGAAGGATGATCGCCCAACCCACACTGTTTGAGACACCGCTGTAACGGATCATACTCCATTACTGGAGCCCTTGTCTGGGAATCAGGCTTATCAGCCCATTATACAAAGAACTGTGGACATTTCTAGGCCCAAAAAGACTAACAACCATAGCCTGCTGGCTTGCGTTCAAGGGAATGGGCAGTTAGGGGTTAATTATTTGAGTTTGGGCAAGGCTACTTCCAATGTGTATTGCAGTCCCTCAAGCCCTTTTGCTTATTTGTTCAGCCCCTGGCCATTATTCATTGAATGTGTATTCTAGCCACTCAAGCCACTGTATTGTGAACTGTATTGAGACCCCCTCCTGCTGTGTGTTAATTCAATCATGTCTGCCCTATTATGTTTCCCTGAATCATTTGTTGTTGGTTCTTTGTCCCCTGTGTGGTGATTGAATTATCCCTGTGATTACCCCATTGTGTTCTGCCCTACCATTTGCTGTACCCTATTGGATGAACTATGATTGTGTTAAGTCTCATGTACTGTGCTCCAAGTTAATGTGGTTAGAAACTGTATAAATATGCTACGGTTTGTTGTAATAAAGAGTTAGTCTTCTTGAAAAACTAAGAAGGAATCCTGGTTTTCTTTATACTCTTGTGGTTTAAAGTATCCTCTCTGATGCCCACCTGAGCTGAGTATCCTGCATCATCAGCTGTCTGCTGCCAGCTACCTGTGATCCGACTTCGTATGCTGTCAGGCGGCGACGTGGACTCCGTGCTTCCCTGCTTCCAGAGATCCTATGACTGTTTCCAGTGACCGTCCATACTTCGACCGGTGCATCCGGCGGCGCTTATCTGGGGTTGAGAGGGAGAGACCCAGGAACGATGGCTGAGGGCGATGCGGTGCCTTTCAGCTGCCGTTACATTGGTGGCAAGAGGTGGGATCTCTCCTTCTTCACATTTATACCGGAGAACCATGGCAGCTAGGGAACTCATCATTGCATTATTGCTCGAATGGGGGTTATGAGATTTTGTGGAACTCCTCGAATCAGTCCCCGCATGGGGACTCAGTGATTTCAGGAAGCACATCGGAGTAGTAGAGCCCGACTGGGATTTAATTGAATTTGTAGTGGAGGAGAAGTGGAGCATCATTGGAATAGGACTGAGTTCTGACCAAGTGTACAAAAGGATGGTGAACCTCATGCCGCTCCTGGGACATAAGCCATAGATAGCCAGGATAAATCGACTGATGGATACAGTACATGACCGGTTCATGGGCGAACTTTGTGCTGGGGGGGAAGAGAAAGGAGGTTTGCCCCTGTGAAATGTTGACCCCAGCTTGGTGAGTGGGAATGCGCTCCTCACCAGGCCCTGTGATGACCCTTTTCTTGACCCTGCGTTAGGGAGTGGGACAAACGTCTTCCCTGATGAACCTGTTGCCCTTGACTGTGCTGCCACTGGCCTGAGAAGTGGGAATTCGCTCCTCAGCCCCAAGCATGCCCCTACACCAGGCAGTGTTCCCCCTGACTGGAGGAGTGGGACTGTGGTCCTCCTCAATGCAAAGAATGGCCATGAGATTGGTGGCCTTAAAGATGAGGGACCCAGCAGGCTGACACAATCCAGTGCTGCTGACCCTGTGGACCTTGAACTGGTGAGAGAGGAGGCATGCCTCACCAGCAACCCTGTGATTTTCCCTGTAACCCTACACTGGTGAGTAGGAGCGAGCTCACCAGTCCCCCTGTGACCCCTACACTGGTGAGTGGGAGCGAGCTCATTAGTGCCTGTGTGGTTTCTGATGTGGTGAGTGGGACGTAGGTCCTTACCAGGATCCCTTTCGTTGGGCCTAACGGTGATGGCCCCAGCAGGCTGACTGGATCCAGTGCTGCTGACCCTGTGGACCTGGAACTGGTGAGAGAGGAGGCATGCCTCACCAGCAACCCTGTGATTTTCCCTGTGACTCCTACACTGGTGAGTGGGAGCGAGTTCACCAGGCCCCCTGTGACCCCTACACTGGTGAGTGGGAGCAAGCTCACCAGTGCCTCTGTGACTCCAGATGTGGTGAGTGGGACCCCGGTCCTCACCAGCATTCCTTTTGTTGGGCCAGACGATGAAGGCCCCAGCAGGCTGACCAACTTCAGTCGTGCTGCCTCAAGTGACCCTGACCTGGTGGGTGGGAGTGAGCCTACCAGCCCCTGTGAGAACCCTGCCCTGATGAGTGGGACCCCGATCCTCATCAGTGGTGATCTTGCCCCCTTTCCCTGATACCCCAGCCTTGGGGAGTGGGACCCCGGTCCTCACCAACGACCCTTGGGGTGCCCCTGCATCTTTGGACCCCAGCTTGGTGAGTGGGAGCGAGCTCACCAACCCCTGTCCTATCCCGGCGCTGGTGAGTGGGAGTGAGCCCACCAGTCTCTGTGGAACCCCTAAACTGGTGAGTGGGAGCGAGCTCACCAGTTCCTGTGTATCACGGTTCCCGTCTATTTGGCGACATTCTGTCAGTTTACACTGCCTATCACCTATTGGCTGAACTGTGGTTGTCCCGCCCAGTATTGTCCTTAAATACTGGGTTCTGGCACATCTCCGGTGCCCTTTCGTGGTGTTCCAGTACCAGCGCTTGTTCCTGATTATTATGTGCTCCCAGTGTATCGACCCAGCCTGTCTGACTACTCTGCATCTCGTTTCCTGCCTGTACACTGATCCGGACTGCCCGACCATTCTGCTTCTCATCTCCTGTGTACCGACCCGGCTTGGCTGACGTTCCTGCTCCATGTACCAACCCGGCTTGGCTGACGTTCCTGTTCCGTGTCCCGACTTGGATTGGCTGAGGCTCCTGCTCCGTGTACCGACTTGGACTGTCTACAGTCCTGTGCTGTGTGATTCCGCCCCGTTGGGCTGCTGCCTCCGCTGCACGCTCTGACCGGTCTCTGGTTAAGGGTAGTGCTTGTCTCTTGCTGTCTCTGGACAGCTGTGCAGATTGGTCTCGGTTGCCTCCGTGTCTGTAACAGTTTGTTCGACACGCAGACACAGTAGTTTAGGATAAAACACAGTTTTATTGAAATCACAGTAATATAATAACCCTCACAGGTCCTGTAGTATTTAAGCAGAATAATACAGACACACGACAGTTTACATGTACATATGCCTACACAGGTCCAGTATAACCATAAAGTCCATAACAGTCTATACTGACACAGGTCAGGCAGAATATGTTGAATTCCCAGGAGAAAGGTACTGGATGGGTTAATGGTCTTCAATGAGTGTAAACAGTCCCATGTGCAGAGAGGTCTGTGATGGAGCTCTCCCCATATAGGGAGCTTAAGGATACGTAACGCCCGGAACCGGGTTAGCAGAACAAACGTGAACTGCCAAAGTAATTTCAGGAATTGAGCAACTTAGGACACTGCCGTAGCAGTAACGGAGACAAGACCACTCGCACTCTGCCAGAGCAGTAACGGAGACAAGACTAATGGCACACTGCCGTAGCAGTAACGGAGACAGGCCACTTGCATTCTGCAGGAGCAGTAATGGAGACAAGGCCAATGGCACACTGCAGTAGCAGTAACGGAGGCAGACCCTTGCAATCTGCAGGAGTAATAACGGAGACAAGGCCAATGGCACACTGCCGTAGCAGTGATGGAGGCAGGCCCTTGCACTCTGCAGGAGCAGTAACGGAGACAAGGCCAATGGCACACTGCCGTAGCAGTAATGGAGGCAGGCCCTTGCACTCTGCAGGAGCAGTAACGGAGACAAGGCCAATGGCACACTGCTGAAGCAGTAACGGAGACAGACACTTGCACTCTGCAAAAGCAGTAAGGGAGACTAGGCCAATGGCACACTGCCGTAGCAGTAACGGAGACAGACACTTGCACTCTGCAGAAGCAGTAACGGAGACTAGGCCAATGGCACACTGCCGTAGCAGTAACGGAGACAGACACTTGCCCTCTGCAGAAGCAGTAACGGAGACTAGGCCAATGGCACACTGCCATACCAGTAACGGAGACAGACACTTGCACTCTGCAGAAGCAGTAACGGAGACTAGGCCAATGGCACACTGCCGTAGCAGTAACGGAGACAGACACTTGCGCTCTGCAGGAGCAGTAATGGAAGACAAGGCCAATGGCACACTGCTGTAGCAGTAATGGAGGCAGACACTTGCACTCTGCAGACGCAGTAATGGAGACTAGGCTAATGGCACACTGCCGTAGCAGTAACGGAGACAGACACTTGCACTCTGCAGGCGCAGTAACAAAGACTAGTCCACTTGTACTCTGCAGGAGCAGTAACGAAGACACAATTGCCTGATGGATCAGAATGTTGCCAAGTCGACACAGAGGCAGCCAGAGCAGGAACGCCAACCAAGCCGGGTCGAATCACGGAGCAGGAACGTCAGCCGAGCCAAGTCAGTACACAGGAGCAGGAATGTCAGCTGGGTCGGTACACAGTAGCAGGAACGTCAGCCAAGCCGGGTCGGTACACAGGAGCAGGTGCAGAAGAGTAGTCAGGAAATCCGGGTCGGTACACAGGCAGGAGACAAGATGCAGGGTAGTCAGGCAGGCCAAGTCGGTACACTGGGAAACACTGAGCAGAAACAAGCACTGGTACAGGAACACCACGAAAGGGCACCGGAGGGGTGCCAGAGCCCAGTATATAAAGGCCATACTGGGCGGGATAAACACAGAGCAGCCAATGGGAGCAAAGCACAGAGTAGACTGATAGAAAACAGCAGAGGGAACACGGGCACCGTGATAGTACCCCCCTCTCAAAGACCCCCTCTCCTAGAAAAGGGACCTGGTTTCTGAGGATATTTAGAGTGGAAAGTTCGCAGTAATCTAGGGGCATGAAGGTCATTCTGATCAACCCAGGAACGTTCCTCAGGGCCATAGCCCTTCCAATGGACCAAATGTTGCAACTTTCTTCTAAATCTGCGTGAATCAATTATGCTTTGGACCTCGTACTCCTCTTGGCCCTGAACCTCTACCGGACCGGGAACCACAGGAGTGGTAGTGTAGCGGTTGCATACCAGAGGTTTCAGCAAGGATACATGGAACACATTGTGAATGTGCATAGATGCTGGGAGCTCCAAGGCATACGAAACAGGGTTAATTTTAGGGATCACCCTGAAGGGACCAATGAACCGGGGAGCCAACTTATTAGACGGAACTTGCAAATTAAGGTTTCTGGAGGAGAGCCATACCCTGTCCCCAACCTGAAAGGAGACCGCTGGCAGCCGTCTATGGTTAGCGTGGCGCTGATGACATTGGAACGACTGACTGAGGGCCCTCTGAACCTGTGCCCAAGTGGAGCGGAGTTGCTCGATGTGCTTGTCCACAGCTGGAATCTGTTGCGACTGGAATGAGTCCGGGAGCAAACATGGCTGGAACCCGTAGTTGATGAGAAACGGGGAGCTCCCGGACAATGAATTGACCACACAATTCCTGGCAAACTCCGCCCAGGGCAACAGGTCTGCCCAATTATCATGATGATCGGTAACAAAACAGGGCAGGAACTGTTCCAAACCTTGATTGGCACGCTCAGCAGCTCCATTGGTCTGGGGATGGTAGGCAGAGTAAAAGGACAGTTGAATGCCCATCTGGTTACAGAATGCTCTCCAAAATCTGGATAAAAATTGGCTCCCACGGTCGGACACCAGAACTCTTGGTACCCCACGCAACCAGAACACCTCTTTAGCAAAGACAACTATCAACTCCTGAGCAGAGGGAAGGCCAGAAAGGGGCACGAAATGAGCCATTTTCGAGAATCTATCGATCACCATAAGACTGAACGAGTTACCCCTAGACACTGGCAGTTCTCCCACAAAATCAATGGATACGTGGGACCAAGGACGTTCGCCATTAGGTACTGGTTGGAGTAAGCCCACTGGGAGGTGTCTAGGGGTCTTGGCATGAGCACAGGTGGTACAGGCTGCAGTAAATGCGGAGCAGTCGGCCCGTAGGGAAGGCCACCAAAAGACTTGTGAGAGAGATCCCTCCCAATATGCCCAGCAGACTTAGAAGAGTGGTATGTTTCGAGCAAACGGGAATGAAATGGCTCATCCACAAAGCACTTGCCCACTGGGGTTTCTGGGGGTGCCATAGCCTGGGTAGCCAGAATCTCCTCCCCCAGTGGTGAAGTGATACTAGTACGTAGGGTGGCCAGGATGTGATCAGGCTGAATGATGGGTACAGGAACCTCATCCTTCTCCACCTCTGGCCCAAATTGTCTAGAAAGGGCATCGGCCCTAACATTCTCAGAGCCCGGCAAGTAGGATACTACAAAGCTAAAACGAGATAGAAACAGGGCCCATCTGGCCTATTGAGAGGACAATCTTTTAGCTTCCCAGAGATAAGTCAGATTTTTGTGGTCAGTTAGAATTAATACAGGAGTTCTGGTACCTTCCAGCAGGTGGCGCCATTCTTTTAGAGCGAGAATGATAGCCAGGAGTTCTCTGTCGCCAATTTCATAGTGACTCTGGGCACTGGACAGTTTTTTCGAGAAGAACCCACGTGGTCTCAGAGTACCCCTAGCCACTGGGCATTGTGACAGTACTGCCCCTACGCCAATTTCAGAGGCATCAACCTCCAACGTGAATGGAAGGGAAGGGTTGGGGTGGGACAGTACAGGGGCAGATGTGAAAGCGGATTTTAATGTCTCAAAAGCATGATCAGCAGCCTTAGACCATTGGGATGGATTAGCACCCTTGTGCGTAAGGTCAGACAGAGGTTTAACAGTACTGGAAAAGTTCTGGATAAACTTTCTGTAATCACTGGCAAACCCAAGAAAACACTGAATTGCCTTTAACCCTTTGGGTCGTGGCCATTGCAAGACTGCTGCAAGTTTATCCTGGTCCATAGCAATACCATCGTTAGAAACCCAAAAACCCAAAAAAGGCACTTTGGACCTGTGAAACTCGCACGTCTCCATTTTACAGAATAGTTTATTCTTGCGTAAACGAAGCAAGACTTCGAACACATCCTTCATTTGTTGAGACAGATTAGCTGAGTGTATGAGTATGTCATCAAGGCAGACTACTACACAGGACTGTAGCATATCACGGAGGATATCGTTAATAAATTCTTGAAATACAGCGGGTGCGTTACAGAGGCCAAATGGCATGACTAGGTATTCAAAACCCCAGATCTAGTATTAAATGACGTTTTCCACTCATCCCCAGCTCTTATTCTGATCAGGTTATAGGCAGCTCGTAGATCTAATTTCGTAAAAATGGAAGAACCTTTTAACCTGTCAAATAGTTCAGTAATGAGTGGTATGGGGTAGGCATTCTTGGACATAAGTTTATTTAATCCCTGTAATAAATACAAGGCTTTAACTCGCCAATCTTTTTTTTCACAAAAAAGAAACCAGCACCAGCAGGTGAGGTAGACTTCCGAATAATCCATCTTTTAAGGGCATCATCAATGTATTCTTCCATGGCCCAATTCTCCTCGCACGACAGTGGATATGTGCGGCCCCTAGGGGGCACAACCCCAGGGGGCAAATCAATGGCGCAATCGTATGCCCTATGCTGGGGCAATATGCTAGCCTCTCCCTTACTAAAAATGTCACTGAATTGGTGGTATTCGGCTGGCACGGAGGGAGAGGTACACAAAATCTTAACTGAATGAGTCACACAATGCTCCATACAGTACTCAGACCAAGACGTGATCTCACAACTCTGCCAGTCAAACTGGGGATTGTGCAAATGTAACCATGGGAACTCCAGAATGACAGCATGATAAGGAGAATGGATTATCTGAAATCACTGTTCCTCCGTGTGGAGGGCCCCTATAGTCATAGAAATCGGAATAGTTTCCATAGTTATCTGAGCTGGTTCTAACGGTCTAACAAACTATGGAAATCAGCACTCAAAAGGGAAATAAACAGAGATGAAAATTATCTGAGCGTAGTATTTTAATACCAGTAAAATAAAACATACAAGACAAGTGCGTACTCACTTATAATTTGCTTGATAGTAAAGCATCTCGGGGTCCCAGCCCCTAATAGTCACGAACCGTGTCCTTCTCTCTGCTTCCCAGCGGCTCCGGTTTCCAGTCGAAAGGCTCGTTGGCGTCTTTCAGCAAGGCGGTATGAACCGCGATGTCCGTGCAGTGAGCTAAACCAGATGCACAGCTTGCAGGGACGGAACCTCACGGGGGACGTGGGCGGGACCTGTCCTAGAGTGCGATCGGTACACAGGAGCAGGAACGTCAGCCGAGCCGGGTCGGTACACAGGAGCAGGAACGTCAGCCAAGCCGAGTCGGTACACAGGAGCAGGCGCAGAAGAGTTGTCAGGCAATCAGGGTCGGTACACAGACAGGAGACAAGATGCAGAGTAGTCAGGCAGGCCAAGTCGGCACACTGGGAAACACTGAGCAGAAACAAGCACTGGTACAGGAATACCACGAAAGGGCACCGGAGGGGTGCCAGAGCCCAGTATATAAAGGCCATACTGGGCGGGATAAACACAGAGCAGCCAATGGAAAGCCCCCTACAGGTAACTGACAAGGAAATGCAGCAATCACGGGCACCGTGATAGTACCCCCCTCTCAAAGACCCCCTCTCCTAGAAGGGGCCCCGGTTTCTGAGGGTACTGGAAAATTTGCAGTAATTTGGGAGCATGAAGGTCCTTACTGTCTACCCAGGATCGTTCTTCAGGACCATAACCCTTCCAATGTACCAAATACTGCACTTTTCCTCTAAGTCTACGGGAATCAATGATATTCTGAACTTCATACTCCTCCTGACCTTCAATCTCTATAGGCCCTGGCACCACAGGGTTGGTAGTATAACGGTTGCATACAAGAGGTTTGAGGAGAGACACATGGAACACATTATGAATACGCATGGAAGCAGGAATGTCCAAAGCATACGAGACAGGGTTGATCTTGCGAATCACCCTATATGGACCAATGAATCGAGGAGCCAATTTGTTAGACGGGACTTGTAGTTTGAGGTTTCTGTCAGAAAGCCACACTCTGTCTCCAACCTGGAAGGAAACCGCTGGTAGTCGTCTACGATTAGCATGGCGCTGATGGCGCTGGAAGGACTGACTGAGTGCCCTCTGAACCTGTGCCCATGTGGAGCAGAGTTGCTCGATATGCTCATCCAGAGCTGGAATCTGCTGTGACTGAAATGAGTCCGGGAGCAGACAAGGCTGGAACCTGTAATTAATCAGAAACGGGGAGCTCCCGGATGAAGAGTTAACCGCACAATTCCTGGCGAACTCTGCCCAGGGCAACAGGTCGGCCCAATTATCATGATGGTCAGTAATGAAACAGCGCAAGAATTGCTCCAATCCTTGATTGGCACGTTCAGCGGCCCCATTGGTCTGGGGATGGTAACCAGAGGAAAAGGACAATTGGATGCCCATCTGTTCACAAAATGCCCTCCAAAATCTGGATACAAACTGGCTCCCCCGATCGGACACCAGCACTCTGGGTACTCCATGCAACCGAAATACTTCCTTAGCGAAAACCACCGCTAATTCTTTGGCAGAGAGAAGGCCACGGAGGGGCACGAAATGAGCCATTTTAGAAAACCTGTCTACCACCATAAGTATAAAGGAATACCCTCTAGACACTGGCAATTCTCCCATGAAATCAATGGAAACGTGGGACCAGGGATGTTCACCATTAGTTACCGGCTGAAGTAGGCCCACAGGGAGGTGTGTAGGGGTCTTGGCATGGGCACAGGTGGCACAGGCATTCGTAAACTCAGCACAATCTGCCCTCATGGAGGGCCACCAAAAGACTTGTGAGAGAGACCAGATCAATTGATCTCTACCAATATGACCTGCAGCTTTAGAGGAATGATATGTCTCAAGCAATCGAGTGCGAAATGGCTCATCAACTAAACACTTGCCCACTGGGGTTTCTGGGGGAGCAGTAGCCTGGGAGGCCAATATCTCTTCCCCTAGTGGTGAAGTGATACTAGTACGTAGAGTAGCCAATATACGATCAGGCTGTATAATAGGAGCTGGAACCTCGTCTCTGTCAGTTTCAGGCTCAAATTGTCTCGACAGGGCGTCAGCCCTAACATTCTTGGACCCCGGCAAGTAAGATACAATAAAATTGAATCAAGATAGAAACAGTGCCCCCCTGGCCTGGTGTGAGGACAATCTTTTAGCCTCAGAGAGATAGGTCAAGTTTTTGTGGTCAGTCAGAATTAATACTGGATTTTTTGTGCCCTCTAGTAGGTGGCGCCATTCCTTCAGGGCAAGAATAATGGCCAGTAGTTCTCTGTCACCTATCTCATAATGACTTTGAGCCATGGACAACTTTTTGGAGAAAAACCCACAAGGTCTGAGAATTCCTTCTTTGACAGGTCGTTGAGAAAGTACTGCCCCAACCCCAATCTCTGAGGCATCGACCTCCAAAGTGAACGGGAGAGATGGGTTGGGGTGGGATAACACAGGAGCGTTAACAAAAGCGGATTTCAATTTCTCAAAGGCATCCTCCGCTGTCACCGACCATTGGGATGGGTTAGCACCCTTGTGCGTAAGGTCAGACAATGGTTTAACAATTGTAGAAAAGTTCTTAATAAACTTCCTATAATAATTAGCGAAACCCAGAAATCGCTGAATAGCTTTAAGGCCCTTGGGCCGTGGCCATTGCAAAACTGCCACCAGTTTCTCCTTATCCATGGCAATACCTTCTTTGCCAATGACAAACCCCAAGAATGGCACACTGGTTTTGTGAAACTTGCATTTTTCCAATTTGCAAAACAATTTGTTTTTACATAGGCGGAGCAACACTTCTGACACGTCTTTAATGGGTTGTGACATATTTTCAGAATGAATGAGTATGTCATCCAAGTAGACAACCACACAAGACTGCAACATATCCCTGAGGATGTCATTGATTAATTCTTGAAATACTGCGGGTGCATTACAAAGACCAAACGGCATCACTAGATATTCATAGTGCCCAGATCTAGTGTTAAAGGCAGTTTTCCACTCTAATCCGAATCAGGTTATAAGCAGCTCGTAAGTCCAGTTTAGTAAAGATTGAGGACCCTTTTAACCTGTCAAATAACTCAGTGATGAGTGGTATTGGATAAGCATTTTTAGACATTAACTTGTTTAGGCCACGGTAATCAATGCATGGTTTCAGTTTGCCATTTTTCTTTTTTACAAAAAAGAATCCAGCCCCAGCTGGAGAGGTGGATTTCCTTATGATCCCTCTCTTAAGGGCATCAGAAATGTATTCCTCCATAGCTTGAGCATCACACGACAATGGATATGTGCGTCCCCTAGGGGGCACCACTCCCGGAGGCAAATCAATAGCGCAGTCATAAGATCTGTGCTGGGGTAGGGTGCCAGCCTCTCCCTTACTGAATACATCACTGAACTGTTGATACTCATCTGGGAGTGAAGGGGAAGTACACAGGATCTTAACCGGGTGGGACACACAATGCTCCATACAATACTGAGACCAAGCAGAGATTTCACACTTTTGCCAATCAAACTGTGGATTATGAAGTTGTAACCAAGGAAAACACAGAATGACTGCGTAGTGTGGATAACTGATAAGCTGGAACTGCTGTTCCTCTTTGTGAAGCGCCCCAATAGTCATAGATAAAGGCATTGTTTCAAAGGTGACCTGTACAGGTTCTAGGGGCCTGCCGTCAATAGCTTCAATAGCGAGAGGGGATTCTCTCTCAATCCGTGGAATCCCATGCAATTCAGCAAAGGTATTATCCATAAAATATCCAGCTGCGCCGGAATCAACCAGGGCCAGAACCTCCACTGAGCATTCTGCCCATGAAAGTACCACCTGTATGGTGGGTTTCAGTGTGATCAGACCTGGGGAAGGTTGAAAACCACCTAGGGCCTGTCCCCCAAGGTACCCTAGGTGTGTTCGTTTCCCGGACGTATGGGACAAGATCTTAGCAGGTGCCCATTTTTGCCACAGTATAAACACAACCCCTGCCTTCTGCGGTATGTTCTCTCCTCCTTGGTTAGTCTGGTGAAGCCCAAATGCATAGCTTCACCTGATTCCCGTAACTGTTCATTAGACTTAGATGCCAAGGGAGGGATGGGTGGGCAAAATGGGCTGCTAGAACCGTTATTTTTTTACCTTAGCCTTCGATCTTTAGCCATCAATCTTTCATGGATCCGAGTGTCAATTAGGATAACATACTCAATATATTCATCTAGATCGGTAGGCAATTCTTTAGCTGCAATTTCATCTTTAATCTGGTCGCTCAAACCTTGAGCAAACACTGCCAGCAACGCCTCATTGTTCCAACCTACCTCTGCTGCCAATGTGCGGAATTCAATGGCATAATCACGTACAGTACGCTTATCCTGCTTTATCTCCATAAGGCGTTTAGCAGCAGAGGCGGTTCTACCAGGGAGCTCAAACACTTTTCGAAATGACTGCACAAATTCCCTGAAATTCTTTGTGCACGGTCTCGCATTCTCCCATAAGGGATTGGCCCATGCCAGGGCTCTGCCAGTCAGCAGGGATATCATAAACCCAATTTTACTGCAGTCATTGGGAAAGGCATGCGAAGTCAATTCCATAAATATTCCAAGTTGGTTGATAAAACCTCTGCACAGGCTAGGATCACCATCATATCTGAGTGGCAAAGGGGCAGATGTGGTTAACCCCTTAACTGCGGCCCCTGAGGGCATGGTATCGTTCTCCGGTGTCGGACCTGGGGAGACCACTGGACTCGGGACAGACTTGTCCGTGATTACTGTCCGTTCAAGAATAGTTTGGATCGCTACCACTAGCTGATCCAGGCATTGCTCATGTACATCCATCCTCCAATGGATGTTCTGTGTATTACCATCACTCTTATTATCTGAGGTCATGGCCCTTTCGTACTGTCACGGTTTGTTATGACTTTCAGACACAGAGTTAAGATAAATCACAACTTTATTGAAACGTTTAATGGATACCCATGTGGGTAGCATACACATGTCCGTTGTATCCCTTCAGGAGTAGGTGGATAAGGATGTTTTAAGAAAAATTTAAAATTGTTATAGTGCGTCTTTTGCAAGTGATGAAGGATGTATATACAAAAAGAAATAGGTAGTGAAAAAGAGGTATGTGAGACAATGATTATAATGATTATATGATTATATAATTTTAATGTAATTTATTTTATATTTTATAATTGAGTATAAGAGAAGGAGGAGGTAAGATTGAGTTAGAGGCTGATACATATATGTTTTTATAAATATGTTTATATGTCTTTATATGTTTTAATGATTATGAGAAGTGAATATTTTGATGGGTGAATATACTGTATATAAGGGGAGACAGAAGGTGGCTCTGTAATGCCCTGAGGAAGTGGACAGTAGAAGTCCACGATACGCGTGGGAAAAAGGAAAGGAGGAGGGTTGCATGCTTGGTCCCTCCTGGTCACGCCCCCCCCCCCCCTTTGAGGAAGCCTGCGTCCTAGAGTGTGCATAGGTGATTATCGAACACAGGCTCTGATCCAGGAGAATAGCGATATAGCTGGTGAGAGTTCAGTGAAATCGGAGGAGACGCTCAGTAAGGAGCGGAGTTATATTGGAGGATTCTGAGCATCTAAATATATTGGAATATATTGGATTACCCTGAGTTAAAACTGCTGGGGAGCTGAGACGCGGCGACTACCGGTGGTGGTGGCGGAGTGAACCGGGAGGGAGATAGGCTTGTATACTACTTCCATTTTGTAAGTTTTTAAGTATATGTGTGTTTGTCCTGCAAAATAAACACTGCTTTTAGATTTCTTTTTCTTGAGCTTTTATCTGTTTGTGTAGACTGTTGGGAATGGAGATTCTCCGTGGACGGGCTGCCTGAAAAAGTTTTTGGAAAAGTTTGTGTCTATTTTTTTCGTGAACAAGTGTGACTGATGACTTATTAACATCTCCATTGTGAATACTATCCTTACATCATCTATATCACTGTTGGGAGGAATATAGAGATAAGTGACTAATATCCATTTGTCTTTTTTGGACATTACTAATTATAAGTATTTCTCTTTAAGGGGATTGTATTGATTATAAGTTATTATTTTCCTTATATATAAAGATTTATTATTCTTTTGTGTGGTTTATTATAATATCTACCCAGCGCTGTTTCATTCATTTTTTAAATATTGTTAAACCTCTGTCTGACCTCACACACAAGGGTACCAATCCATCCCAATGGTCTGAGGCAGCTGATCATGCTTTTGAGACACTTAAGTCCGCTTACGCATCTGCTCCTGTACTGTCCCACCCCAACCCTTCCCTTCCATTTACGTTGGAGGTTAATGCCTCTGAGAATGGGGTAGGGGCAGTACTGTCACAGCGTCCAGTAGCCGGGAGTACTCTGAGACCTTGTGGGTTCTCCTCTAAAAAGCTGTCTAGTGCCCAGAGTCACTATGAAATTGAAGACAGAGAACTCCTGACTATTATTCTCGCTCTGAAAGAATGGCGTCACTTGCTTGAAGGTACGAGAACTCCTGTATTAATCTTGACAGACCACAAAAATCTGACATATCTCTCGGAACCTAAGAGATTGTCCTCACGTCAAGCCAGATGGGCCTTGTTTTTGTCCCGCTTTAACTTTATTGTATCTTACTTGCCTGGCTCCAAGAATGTTAGGGATGATGCCCTGTCCAGGCAATATGGGCTAGAAACGAATAAGGATGAGGTTCCTGTGCCCATCATTCAGCCTGATCGCATCTTGGCTACCCTACGTATTAGCATACCCAGGCTGCGGCTCCCCCAGATACCCCAGTAGGCAAGTGTTTTGTAGTTGAGCCATTTCGTACCCGCTTGCTTGAAACCTACCATTCATCTAGGGCTGCTGGGCATTTTGGGAGGGATCAACTAATTTGGTCTATTTCACAAATTTTTTTAGTGGCCTTCCCTAAGAGCCGACTGCTCCGCATTCACTGCAGCCTGTACCATCATGCCAGAACCCCTAGACACCTCCCAGTGGGCTTACTCCAACCAGTACCGAATGGCGAACGACCTTGGTCCCACGTATCCATTGATTTCCTGGGAGAACTGCCAGTGTCCAGGGGTTACTCTTTCATTCTTATGGTGGTTGATAGATTCTCTAAAATGGCCCACTTCGTGCCCCTTCCTGGCCTTCCCTCTGCCCAGGTGCTGGTAGTTGTCTTTGCTAAAGAGGTGTTCTGGTTGCACGGGGTACCTAGAGTGCTGGTATCGGACCGTGGGAGTCAATTTGTGTCCAGGTTTTGGAGAGCATTTTGTAACCAGATGGGCATTCAGCTGTCTTTTTCATCTGCCTACCATCCCCAGACCAATGGAGCCTCTGAGCGTGCCAATCAAGGATTGGAGCAATTCTTGCTCTGTTTTGTGTCCGATCATCATGATAATTGGGTAGACCTGTAGCCTTGGGCAGAGTTCGCCAGGAACTGTGTGGTTAATTCATCGTCCAGGAGCTCCCCGTTTCTCATCAACTATGGGTTTCAGCCATGTTTGCTCCCGGACTCATTCCAGTCGCAGTAGATTTCAGCTCTGGACGAGCATATCGAGCAACTCCGCTCCACCTGGGCACAGGTTCAGAGGGCCCTCAGTAATTCGTTCCAGTGTTATCAGCACCACGCTAATCGCAGACGGCTGCCAGTGGTCTCCTTCCAGGTGGGGGACAGGGTATGGCTTTCCTCCAGACACTTAAACTTGCAAGTTCCATGTAATAAGTTGGCTCCCCAGTTTAATGGTCCTTTCAAGGTAATCCGCAAAGTTAACCCTGTTTCATATGCCCTGGATCTCCCTGTCACGGTTTTTAAAGACTCTCAGACTTAAGGTTTGGTAAAATAACTTAACTTTATTAAAAGTTAAAGGCAGTCCCCGTAAGGTAAACATACATAACAATACAACAGTAATAGGACATATAATAGGTTCTACCGGCCTTGCCTAAATACCGGGCAAGGCAACCCAAGTGACAGTTTTAATGACAGGCTCTACCGACCTTGCCTATACCGGGTAAGGCAACCGTGAGATGACATATACTGGTTCTACCGGCCTTACCAATACCTGGCAAGGCAGCCCCCACGGAATGCTGAATGTAGGCTCTACCGGCCCTGCCAATACCGGGTAAGGCAACCTTAAAGGTGGTGAATTACAAGGTTCTACCGGCCTTACCAATACCGGGCAGGGCAGCCCAAAGGAGTACTGGAGTAGGATCTACCGGCCCTGCCAATACCGGGTGAGGCAACCTACAGGATGGTATCGTCAAGGTTCTACCGGCCTCACCAATACCGGGCAGGGCAGCCTGAGCAAGTAGACCAGCTGTCAGGTGACTAAGACAGCATAGAGCATAAGTATAGAGGTCTTACTCAGCAGGAGTCTATTGCCAGGGATACTCAGACAACTGCAAGGAAGTGGACAGCGACTGACCACAGTACTGGATGTTCAGGAGCAAACCAACGTCCGCACGTTGGGACTAATGGTAATAGCGCCACCAGGTTTAATGGAGCAAACCAGCGTCCGCACGCTGGAACCAACAATGTATATCGCAACCAGGTATAGTGGAGTACACCAGCGTCCGCACGCTGGGACCAACAACGTATATCGCAACCAGGTTTAGTGGAGCAAACCAGCGTCCGCACGCTGAAGCCAATAATGTATCTCGCAACCAGTTTAGTGGAGTAAACCAGCGTCCGCACACTGGGACCAACAATGTATATCGCAACCAGGTTTAGTGGAGTAAACCAGCATCCGCACGCTGGGACCAACTATGTATATCGCAACCAGGTTTAGTGGAGTAAACCAGCGTCCGCACGCTGGGACCAACAATGTATATCGCAACCAGGTTTAGTGGAGTAAACCAGCATCCTCACGCTGGGACCAACAATGTATATCGCAACCAGGTTTAGTGGAGTAAACCAGCGTCCGCACGCTGGAACCAACAAAGTGTGATCAGCAGCAAGAAGAACAATGTCGCCAGAGCGACGGCTGGAGCAGGAGATTCAGGAACTCAGTAAGATTAACCCGCCAGGTGCTGGAACACAGGAACACTGGAACTCTGGAACACAGGAACACTAGCATACAGGAACACTCGAACACTGGAACACATGATCAGCAAGTACAGCAGGAACAGCAGGAACAGGCCCAGAAGCCTGACAAGCAGGTCAGGCAGAGTGAAGTCAGAAACACCACGAAAGGGCAACCTGGAAGTGCTCAGCCTGGGTTTAAAAAGGCTGTGTGAGGAGGGCTAATCACAGATAGCCAATCATGATACTCAGCAAGTGACTGACACTAACCAGCACCAATCAAGGGCACCGTGATAGTACCCCCCTTTCAAAGACCCCCTCTCCCAGAGTAGGGTCTAGGCTTCTGAGGGTATTTGGCATGAAATATTCGTAGTAACTTGGGTGCATGAAGGTCCTTACTGTCTACCCAGGAACGATCCTCAGGACCATAACCTTTCCAAAGCACCAGATACTGTACCCCTCCTCTACCTCTGCGGGAATCAATAATGTTTTGTACTTCATACTCCTCCTGCCCCTCGACTTCAACAGGACCTGGCCTCACAGGTGTGGTAGTATAACGGTTACAAACCAGAGGTTTAAGGAGAGACACATGGAATACATTATGAATGCGTATAGAAGCAGGTAATTCCAAGGCATAGGAAACAGGGTTAATTTTGCAAATGATCTTGTACGGACCAATGAATCGAGGTGCCAGCTTATTAGATGGGACCTTGAGCTTTAGATTCTTGGAGGACAGCCATACTCTATCCCCGACTCGGAAGGAAACCGCTAGAAGCCTTCTGCGATTGGCATGACGCTGATGTCGCTGAAAAGACTGGCCCAATGCCCTCTGAACTTGTGCCCATGTGGAACGGAGTTGCTCTATATGCTCATCCAGAGCTGGAATCTGCTGTGATTGAAAGGAATCCGGGAGCAGACAGGGTTGGAACCCATAATTGATAAAAAACGGAGAGCTCCCGGAGGAAGAATTAACTGCGCAGTTCCTGGCGAACTCTGCCCAAGGCAACAAGTCGGCCCAATTATCATGATGGTCAGTCACAAAACATTGCAGAAACTGTTCCAATCCTTGACTGGCCCTCTCAGCGGCCCCGTTAGTCTGGGGATGATATGCAGAGGAAAATGATAGCTGTATGCCCATCTGTTCACAAAATGCCCTTCAGAATCTGGACACAAACTGGCTTCCCCTGTCAGACACCAGCACCCTGGGTACTCCATGTAACCGAAATACTTCTCGAGCGAATACCATTGCCAGTTCCTTGGCCGAAGGAAGGCCACGGAGGGGTACGAAGTGTGCCATTTTAGAGAACCTGTCTACCACCATCAATATGAAGGAGTACCCTCTAGACCTGGGCAATTCTTCCATAAAGTCGATAGAGACGTGAGACCAAGGGCGTTCACCATTAGGCACCGGCTGAAGCAAGCCCACAGGGAGATGTCTAGGGGTTTTGGCACGGGCACAGGTGGCACAAGCATTCGTAAAATTGGCACAATCTGCTCTCATAGAAGGCCACCAAAATAGCTGAGAGAGAGACCAGAACAATTAATCCCTACCAATATGTCCCGCAGCCTTAGAGGAGTGGTAAGTCTCAAGTAATCTATACGGAATGGCTCAGCGACAAAACATTTGCCCACTGGAGTCTCATGAGGAGCAGAGGCTTGGGATGCCAAAATCTCCTCCCCTAGTGGTGAAGTAATACTAGTACGTATGGTAGCCAATATTCGATCGGGTTGAATGATAGGGGCTGGTACCTCTTCTCTGTCAACCTCTGCTTCAAATTGTCTAGACAGAGCATCAGCCCTAACATTCTTTGATCCCGGCAGGTATGATACAATGCAATTGAATCGGGATAGAAACAGTGCCCATCTAGCCTGGCGAGAAGACAGTCTCTTGGCCTCAGAAAGATACGTCAGATTCTTGTGACCAGTTAGAATTAAAACGGGGTTTTTTGTGCCTTCAAGTAAATTACGCCATTCTTTGAGAGCGAGGATAATGGCCAGTAATTCTCGATCACCAATCTCGTAATGACTTTGAGCACTAGTCAGTTTTTTTGAAAATAATCCACAGGGTCTGAGTGTACCGCCTTTAACCTGTCGCTCAGAGAGCACCGCCCCGACCCCAATATCTGAGGCATCAACTTCCAAAGTAAAGGGGAGTATTGGATTAGGGTGGGACAACACAGGTGCTTCAGCAAAGGCTACCTTCAACTTCTCAAAGGCCTCTTCAGCAGCCACCGGACAGAGGGATGGGTTAGCGCCCTTATGTGTGAGGTCAGACAGAGGTTTCACAATAGAGGAGAAGTTTTTAATAAACTTCCTGTAATAATTGGCGAAGCCCAGAAATCGTTGGATGGCTTTGAGGCTCTTGGGTTTAGGCCATTGTAAGACTGCCGTCAATTTCTCTTTATCCATGGCAATGCCGTCTTTGCCAATTATAAACCCCAGAAATGGTACACTGGTTTTGTGGAACTCGCATTTCTCTAGTTTACAGAATAATTTATTTTTTCGTAAGCGCAGCAAGACTTCAGACACATCCTTGATGTGTTGTGACAGGTCTTTGGAGTGGATAAGTATGTCATCAAGACAGACTACAACACAAGATTGTAACATATCTCTAAGAACGTCATTGATCAATTCTTGAAATACTGCAGGAGCATTACATAGACCAAATGGCATGACTAGGTATTCATAATGCCCAGATCTTGTATTGAAGGCAGTTTTCCACTCATCACCGGCTCTGATACGTATCAAATTGTAGGCTGCCCTTAGGTCCAATTTGGTGAAAATCGAGGACCCCTTAAGCCTATCAAACAGCTCGGTGATGAGTGGTATTGGGTAGGCATTTTTTCCCATCAGCTTATTCAGCCCACGATAGTCTATGCAAGGTCGCAGTTCACCACTTTTTTTCTTAACAAAAAAGAACCCGGCACCGGCCGGAGAACTAGATTTCCTTATGATCCCTCTACTGAGGGCATCTGCTATGTATTCCTCCATAGCTTGGTTCTCCTCACAAGACAATGGATACGTGCGTCCCCTCGGTGGTACTGCTCCAGGACTCAGTTCTATGCGACAATCGTATGGTCTGTGCTGAGGTAGGGTGTCAGCCTCTCCCTTACTGAAAACGTTGCTAAACTGCTGGTAGGCATCAGGTAGTGAAGGGGAGGTGCACAAGACCTTAACAGGATGGGTAACGCACTTATCCATACAGAACTGAGACCAAGCAGCAATCTCACATTTCTGCCAATCAAATTGTGGGTTGTGCAACTGTAACCAAGGAAAGCCCAAAATCACGGCATGGTGAGGAGAATTAATCAATTGGAACTGCTGCTCTTCCTTGTGAAGAGCCCCAATAGTTATGGACAAGGGCATCGTTTCAAAAGTAACTTGGGCGGGTTCCAAAGGTCTGCCATCAATTGCCTCAATAGCAAGAGGGGTTTCTCTCTGAATCCGTGGTACCCCATGCAGTTCAGCAAAGGTATTGTCCATAAAATACCCAGCTGCACCAGAATCAACCAAGGCCAAAACCTCAACCGAGCGTTGTGCCCATGACAATACCACCTGTATGGTGGGTTTAAGTGTGTCCAACAATGGGGACGATTGGACACCACCTAGGGCCTGTCCCCCAAGGTACCCTAGGTGTGTTCGTTTCCCGGACGTACCGGACAAGATCTTAACAGGTGACCATCTTTACCGCAGTACAGACATAATCCTTGTGTCTTGCGATACCTTCTCTGCGCCTTAGTTAACCTAGTGAAACCCACCTGCATAGGTTCACTTGGTTCTGAAATAGGTTCAGTAGGTTTGGATGCAGAGGGAGGGTTGGGTGGGCAAAATATGCTACTGGACCCATTATTCTTTATCCGTACTCGTCGCTCTCTGTCGGTTAATCTTTCACGTATTCTGGAGTCAATTAGAATCACGTATTTGATATAATCGTCTAGGTCAGTAGGTAACTCTTTTGCTGCAATCTCATCTTTAATCTGGTCACTCAATCCTTGAGCAAAGGCTGCCAACAGGGCCTCGTTATTCCACCCTACCTCTGCTGCCAAGGTGCGGAATTCAATGGCATAATTGCCAACCGTGCACCTGCCCTGTTGTATCTCCATGAGATGTTTAGCAGCAGAGGTAGTTCTACCAGGAGGCTCAAATACTCTCTGAAAGGATTGCACAAAATCACAGAAATTCTTTGTGCAAGGTTTAGCATTTTCCCAAAGTGGGTTGGCCCAGGCCAATGCTCTGCCAGTCAGCAGGGATATCATGAACCCAACCTTGCTGCGATCACTAGGAAATGCGTGTGCCGTCAATTCCATAAATATTTCAAGTTGATTAATAAACCCTCTGCATAATTGAGGTTCACCGTCATATCTCAGAGGCAAGGGTGCAGAAGCCGTTAACCCTTTGACTGTGGCCCCTGAGGGCTTAGACTCATTCTCCGGTGTCGGAATTGGCGGGACCACCAGGTTAGCACCGGACTTATCCGCAAGTACCATGCGTTCAAGAATAGTTTGGATAGCAACCGCTAGCTGATCCAAACGTTGCTCATGCATATCCATCCTCCAATGGATATTCTGTGCGTTACCGTCACTCTTAGTGTCTGAGGTCATGGCCCTTTCGTACTGTCACGGTTTTTAAAGACTCTCAGACTTAAGGTTTGGTAAAATAACTTAACTTTATTAAAAGTTAAAGGCAGTCCCCGTAGGGTAAACATACATAACAATACAACAGTAATAGGACATATAATAGGTTCTACCGGCCTTGCCTAAATACCGGGCAAGGCAACCCAAGTGACAGTTTTAATGACAGGCTCTACCGGCCTTGCCTATACCGGGTAAGGCAACCGTGAGATGACATATACCGGTTCTACCGGCCTTACCAATACCGGGCAAGGCAGCCCCCACGGAATGCTGAATGTAGGCTCTACCGGCCCTGCCAATACCGGGTAAGGCAACCTTAAAGGTGGTGAATTACAAGGTTCTACTGGCCTTACCAATACCGGGCAGGGCAGCCCAAAGGAGTACTGGAGTAGGCTCTACCGGCCCTGCCAATACCGGGTGAGGCAACCTACAGGATGGTATCGTCAAGGTTCTACCGGCCTCACCAATACCGGGCAGGGCAGCCTGAGCAAGTAGACCAGCTGTCAGGTGACTAAGACAGCATAGAGCATAAGTATAGAGGTCTTACTCAGCAGGAGTCTATTGCCAGGGATACTCAGACAACTGCAAGGAAGTGGACAGCGACTGACCACAGTACTGGATGTTCAGGAGCAAACAAACGTCCGCACGTTGGGACTAATGGTAATAGCGCCACCAGGTTTAATGGAGCAAACCAGCGACCGCACGCTGGAACCAACAATGTATATCGCAACCAGGTATAGTGGAGTAAACCAGAGTCCACACGCTGGGACCAACAACGTATATCGCAACCAGGTTTAGTGGAGCAAACCAGCGTCCGCACGCTGGAGCCAATAATGTATCTCGCAACCAGTTTAGTGGAGTAAACCAGCGTCCGCACACTGGGACCAACAATGTATTTCGCAACCAGGTTTAGTGGAGTAAACCAGCGTCCGCACGCTGGGACCAACAATGTATATCGCAACCAGGTTTAGTGGAGTAAACCAGCGACCGCACGCTGGAACCAACAATGTATATCGCAACCAGGTATAGTGGAGTAAACCAGTGTCCGCATGCTGGGACCAACAACGTATATCGCAACCAGGTTTAGTGGAGCAAACCAGCGTCCGCACGCTGGAGCCAATAATGTATCTCGCAACCAGTTTAGTGGAGTAAACCAGCGTCCGCACGCTGGGACCAACAATGTATATCGCAACCAGGTTTAGTGGAGTAAACCAGCGACCGCACGCTGGAACCAACAATGTATATCACAACCAGGTATAGTGGAGTAAACCAGAGTCCGCATGCTGGGACCAACAATGTATATCGCAACCAGGTTTAGTGGAGCAAACCAGCGTCCGCACGCTGGAGCCAATAATGTATCTCGCAACCAGTTTAGTGGAGTAAACCAGCGTCCGCACACTGGGACCAACAATGTATATCGCAACCAGGTTTAGTGGAGTAAACCAGTGTCCGCACGCTGGGACCAACAATGTATATCGCAACCAGGTTTAGTGGAGTAAACCAGCGTCTGCACGGTGGGACCAACAATGTATATCGCAACCAGGATTAGTGGAGTAAACCATCGTCCGCACGCTGGGACCAACAATGTATATCGCAACCAGGTTTAGTGGGGTAAACCAGCGTCCGCACGCTGGAACCAACAAAATATGATCAGCAGCGAGAAGAACAATGTCGCCAGAGCGACGGCTGGAGCAGGAGATTCAGGAACTCAGTAAGATTAACCCGTGAGGTGCTGGAACACAGGAACACTGGAACTCTGGAACACAGTAACACTAGCATACAGGAACACTGGAACACTGGAACACAGGATCAGCAAGTAAAGCAGGAACAGCAGGAACAGGCCCAGAAGCCTGACAAGCAGGTCAGGCAGAGTGAAGTCAGAAACACCACGAAAGGGCAACCTGGAAGTGCTCAGCCTGGGTTTAAAAAGGCTGTGTGAGGAGGGCTAATCACAGATAGCCAATCATGATACTCAGCAAGTGACTGACACTAAACAGCACCAATCACGGGCACCGTGATACTCCCAGCATCCATGCGCATTCACAATGTGTTCCATGTATCGCTGCTGAAACCTCTGGTATGCAACCGTTACACTACCACTCCTGTGGTCCCCGGTCCTGTGGAGGTTCAGGGTCAGGAGGAGTACGAAGTCCAAAGCATCATTGATTCACACAGATTTAGAGGAAAATTGCAATATTTGGTCCATTGGATGGGCTATGGCCCTGAGGAGCGTTGCTGGGTGGATCAGCGTGATCTTCATGCTCCTAGATTGCTGTGCAATTTTCACTCCAAATATCCACAGAAAACAGGTCCCTCTTCTAGGAGAGGGGGTCTTTGAGAGGAGGTCCTATCACCTATTGGCTGAACTGTGATTGTCCCGCCCAGTATTGTCCTTAAATACTGGGTTCTGGCACATCTCCGGTGCCCTTTCGTGGTGTTCCAGTACCAGCGCTTGTTTCTGATTATTATGTGCTCCCAGTGTATCGACCCGGCCTGCCTGACTACTCTGCATCTCGTTTCCTGCCTGTGCACTGACCCAGACTGCCTGACCATCCTGCTTCTCATCTCCTGTGTAACAACCCAGCTTGGCTGATGTTCCTGCTCCGTGTACCGACCCGGCTTGGCTGACGTTCCTGCTCCGTGTACCAATCCGGCTTGGCTGACTTTCCTGCTCCATGTCCCGACTTGGATTGACTAAGGTTCCTGCTCCGTGTACCGACTTGGACTGCCTACGTTCCTGTGCTGTGTGATTCTGCCCTGTTGGGCTACTGCCTCCGCTGCACGCTCTGACCAGTCTCCGGTTAAGGGTAGTGCTTGTCTCTCGCTGTCTCTGGACAGCTGTGCAGATTGGTTTCAGTTGCCTCCTTGTCGCCCCGGCGACATTCCTATTGGTCTGTCCTTCGAACCGTCCCAGGTTGGGTGCCTCTCAGGGCAAGTTGCTCAGGTCTCCATTACTGCTACAGCAGTGCTCAAGTGGCTCAGTCTCCGCTACTGCTACGGCAGTGCTCCTATCACTCAGTTTCCGTTACTGCTACGGCAGTATTCACGTTGCTTAGTCTCCGATACTTGTACGGCAGTGCTCAAGTTGCTCAGCCTCCATTACTGCTATGGCAGTGCTCCTATCACTCAGTCTCCGTTACTCCTACGGCAGTGTTCACGTTGCTTAGTTATCACAGTGCCTGTGATCTGTCTGTCACTCTCATCTGTGGCAGATTGTGATTTGATCGGTTGGTTTGGCCCGCCCCTTGGTGACCTTTTTATACCTGACGCTTACATCTGTCAGATGCCCTTACGTGGTGTTTCTGAGCCAGACTTGCTGTTGCTGTGTTCCTGTATCCGGATTCCTGTGTACCGACCTTGGCCTGTTCTGACTACTCTCCAGTGTTCCTGATCGTGTATGACCCGGCTTGTCTGAGAATCCTCTTTGTGCTACGACCCGGCCTGTCTGAGAATCTTCTACGTGCTACGACCCGGCTTGTCTGAGAATCCTCTACGTGCTACGACCCGGCTTGTCTGAGACTCCTCTACGTGCTACGGCCCGGCTGGCTGACTTCCCGCTTCAAGTCCTTCCCGGCTGCCTGGCTGGTTGTCGCCGCCGCGACATTCTGAATCCTGCATTGCTGTGCCAAGCTAGTGTGACCATTACCCTCCTGGGTAACCCATCCATCTGTGCAGAGTTCCTTGCCGACTTGCAGAAGCTGTGCCTCTCGTACCGAGCCTTTACACGTTGCAGAGCTAAGCTACCATACCGAGCCTGGGAGATTCAAACGTACCTATTAACCCTTGCACTGCCGCTCCTCACTGACCGGACCTCCTTGCTCAATATAGAACCGTTGCCTTGTAATTCTACTGCTGCTGAGTTGGCCGCTACTTGGATGGCGACTCCCGGTTATATTTGCAGAGTAGTAAATCCCGGTAGGCCGTTTGGGCGTTCTTGGTCTCACGGTTAACGACGGAGGTGTCCGGTGCGGCTATTGGTCGCAAGGTTAGGCTCCAAGCTCAATCTGTAGGTAAACGCCGTGGGGGCTCTTGGCTTGTGTTGTGCTTACAGTGGTCCTCAGTGATACGCCCATGGGGGCTAACACGCCAGCTTCGCATCTCGGGCTAGTCTCGATCACGCCCGTTGGGGCTACATACTCTCGCACTTGCAGGCTCTCTGGTCTATTCACGAACGACCGTGGGGGCTATCGTGGGTTACTGTGCTGCTATAACTTATATTGGTCACTGAACATCCTCTACTCATCTTCATTTGAACTCTGTGCTGTGCACATTTGCTCAGTTTATCTAGACACCACACGGGTGTGCCAAACCCCACAGCTGAGATTGACTAACTGTTTTCATACACCCTTTAGGGTCCTATTCCCTATTCTCTGTACCTATGTTGGGTGCCTTTTGAATATTGTATTAAAGTTATATGTACTGTGTAATAGCTTGCAATTGTTGCAGTCAACTGTAGAGGGCGATCCTTTGCATTTTATTTCTTTCAATAAAAGATTGATTTATTTTACCTACTGGTCTGAGTGTCTAAAAAACCGTAACAGTACGAAAAGGGCCATGACCTCAGACAGTAAGGGTGAAAGTAACGCACAAAACATCCACTGGAGAATGGATGTCCATGAGCAGCGCCTAGATCAGTTGGCACTGGCTCTACAAACCCTACTTGAGCGTACGGTACACCTAGACAAGCCTAATCCGAATCCGGTGGTCCCCCCAGTCTTGACACCGGACAATCCACCTCTAGCTCCTCCCACGTGTGTCAGAGGCTTAACGGCTGCGGCGCCATTACCATTGCGATATGATGGCGAGCCTTCTCTTTGCAGGGGTTTTATTAACCAGCTAGAGATCTATTTGGAATTAACGCCCCAGGCTTTTCCTAACGACCGAAGCAAGGTCGGTTTCATGATATCGCTACTAACAGGCAAAGCTCTGGCTTGGGCAAACCCCTTGTGGGAGAGTGCCAAACCCTGCACGCTGAACTTTTATGAGTTCGTAAAGAAGTTCCGCCGCGTGTTTGAGGTCCCTGGCAGAGTGGCCTCCACTGCCAAAAGGCTAATGGAGATACAGCAGGGCGATCGTACATTGGGCAATTACGCAATAGAATTCCGGACCCTGGCAGCGGAGGTGGGCTGGAACGATGAGGCATTATTAGCAGCTTTCACTAAGGGTCTCTCTGAACCAATTAAAGATGAGATAGCTGCTCGAGATGTATCTAGTGACCTGGACGAATTCATTGATTATGAAATGCTCATTGATTCTCGTATCCGGGAAAGACGGCTGGCAAGGAGGGCGACCTCCAGAAAACATGGGCAGGACAGCTCCTTTGACCCACCCTCTCCACCCTTTACTACTGAGCGTCCAGGAGAGGCAGCTGAGCCAATGCAGCTGGGGTTCACTAGATTCTCCAAAGAGGAAAGGTCTTTTCGTAAAAAGCAAGGCCTATGTTTATATTGTGGCAAACAGGGGCACCTTTTGCGCAATTGTCCGGTGAGGCCGGGAAACACACGCACCTAGGTTACCTTGGGGGACAGGCCCTAGGTGGTGTTCAACAGTCCCTAGATTCTAACATTGCTAAACCCACCATCCAGGTGACGTTCTTTTGGGCCGACAAGGGCGCAGAAACCTTGGCACTGGTGGACTCGGGTGCTGCCGGGTACTTTATGGACCAAGCCTTTGCGGCTTCACACAATATTCCCCTGTGCAAGAAAGAATCTCCATTGGCAGTAGAGGCCATTGATGGCAGACCATTGGAACCTGCCTTTATTACTATAGAGACCATTCCTATTTCTATGTCAATTGGGGCACTCCACAAGGAGGAGGTTCAGTTTCAAATTATTCGTTCACCTCACCATGCAGTCATTTTGGGGTTTCCATGGTTGCTTCGACATAATCCTCAATTTGATTGGCAAAAATGTGAGGTTAGGTCCTGGTCTGATTACTGTAAAGAAAACTGTCTATTGCTTCCTGTCAAAATTATGTGTACCTCTCCTGCTGTGCCAGTTGAATATGGGGAATTCAGTGACGTATTCAGCAAGGGGGAGGCTAGCGCATTGCCCGAACATCGACCCTATGATTGCGCTATTGATTTGCCTCCAGGTGTGATTCCCCCGAGGGGACGAACCTACCCACTGTCATGCGAAGAGAACAGGGCAATGGAGGAGTACATTATGGACGCCCTTGGCAGGGGAATTATTCGCAAGTCTACCTCTCCGGCTGGTGCCGGATTCTTCTTTGTAAAGAAGAAAAGTGGCGAACTTAGGCCATGTATTGACTACCGGGGGCTTAATAAGCTGATGCCCAAGAACGCATACCCTATTCCACTCATCACCAAGTTATTTGACAGATTGAAGGGCTCCTCTGTCTTCACCAAACTTGATTTGCGGGCCGCCTACAATCTGATTAGAATCAGAGAAGGTGATGAGTGGAAAACGGCATTTAATACCAGAACTGGGCACTACGAATATCTGGTAATGCCGTTTGGCTTATGTAATGCACCTGCGGTATTCCAGGAGCTGATTAATGATATCTTGCGTGACATGCTTCAGTCCTGTGTGGTGGTATATCTGGATGATATATTGATTCATTCCGCCACTCTTTCCCAACACATTAAAGATGTCACGCAAGTTCTGTTGCGACTCCGGGAGCATAAGCTGTTTTGTAAAATTGAAAAATGCGAATTCCATGTCTCACAAGTACCATTCTTGGGGTTCGTGATCTCCAAAGATGGAATCGCTATGGACCAGGACAAGTTGGCAGCTGTATTACAATGGCCTCGCCCTAAAGGGTTAAAAGCAATTCAGCGCTTTTTAGGGTTCGCCAACTATTACAGAAAATTCATACGTAACTTTTCTACTATTGTGAAACCTTTGTCGGATTTGACACATAAGGGCGCTACTCCCTCTCAGTGGTCCGAGGCCGCTGAAAATGCGTTTGAGACCTTAAAATCTGCCTTTGCATCTGCTCCAGTACTGTCCCATCCCAATCCCTCCCTGCCTTTTACCTTGGAGGTTGACGCTTCTGAGGTTGGGGTTGGGGCAGTACTCTCCCAGCGTCCTGTGGGAGGTGGTACCTTGAAACCTTGTGGTTTCTTTTCTAAGAAATTGTCCAGCGCACAAAGCCACTATGAGATTGGCGACAGGGAGTTATTGGCTATTATTCTGGCACTAAAGGAGTGGCGTCACTTGTTGGAAGGTACCAAGAACCCAGTACTGATACTGACCGATCACAAAAACCTGACATAGCTCTCTGAGGCTAAGAGGTTGTCTTCTCGACAGGCCAGGTGGGCACTCTTTTTGTCCCGGTTTAACTTTGTAGTATCGTACCTCCCGGGATCTAAGAACGTGAGGGCAGATGCATTGTCTCGTCAGTTCGTGTCGGACACTGACAGGGAGGAAGCACCGGTGCCGATTATCCAACCCGACCGTATATTGGCGACTATTCGCACTAGTATAACCTCACCCCTGGGGGAGGAGATTTTGGGGTCTCAAGTGAGGGCCTCACCTGAGACTCCAGTTGGCAAATGTTTCGTAGATGAGCCTTTTCGCACTCGTCTATTGGAGACCTATCATTCTTCTAGGGCAGCCGGGCACATCGGCAGGGATCAGCTGGTTTGGTCTCTTTCACAATTATTCTGGTGGCCTACGCTCAGAGCCGATTGTTCCGCTTTTACTGCCGCTTGTTCCACATGTGCCCGTGCTAAGACCCCCAGGCATCTCCCAGTGGGCTTGCTTCAACCTGTGCCTAATGGAGACTGGCCCTGGTCCCACATATCTATCGATTTTCTGGGAGAATTGCCTATCTCGAGGGGGTATACATTTATCCTTATGGTGGTCGATAGGTTCTCTAAAATGGCTCATTTTGTGCCACTCAGGGGTCTTCCATCGGCTCAGGAATTGGCTAAGGTATTTGCGAAAGAAGTGTTTCGTTTGCACGGGGTCCCTAGAGTGGTGGTCTCCGACCGTGGGAGTCAATTCGTGTCCAGGTTTTGGAGGGCATTCTGTGGCATGATGGGCATTCAATTATCCTTTTCCTCCGCCTACCATCCCCAGACCAACGGAGCCGCTGAGCGTGCCAATCAGGGATTGGAACAGTTCTTGCGCTGTTTTATTACTGATCATCATGACAATTGGGCTGACCTGTTGCCATTGGAGGAGTTTGCCAGGAATTGTGCAGTTAACTCATCGTCCGGGAGCTCCCCGTTCTTAATCAACTATGGGTTCCAGCCAGGTTTGCTCCCGGACTCGTTCCAGTCTCAGCAGATTCCGGCTCTGGATGAGCATATGGAGCAGCTCCGTTCCACCTGGGCACAGGTACAAAGGGCCCTCAGTCAGTCCTTCCAGCGGCAGCAGCGATATGCCAACCGTAGACGGCTGCCAGCGGTCTCCTTCCAGGTTGGGGATAGGGTATGGCTCTCCTCCAGAAACTTCAACCTGCAGGTTCCCTCGAATAAGCTGGCTCCCCGGTTTATTGGCCCATTTAAAGTTATTCGCAAAATTAATCCTGTCTCCTATGCTTTGGAACTTCCACCGTCTATGCACATTCACAATGTGTTCCATGTGTCTCTGTTAAAACCCCTGGTGTGCAATCGTTACACGACCACTCCAGTAGTTCCTGGGCCGGTGGACGTCCAGGGGCAAGAGGAATATGAGGTTCAGAGCATTATTGATTCTAGGCAATTTAGAGGGAAGTTGCAATATTTGGTCCACTGGAAGGGCTATGGCCCGGAGGAGCGCTCTTGGGTTGACCAGAAGGACCTCCATGCGCCCAGACTTGTGCGCAGCTTCCACTCTAAATATCCTCAGAAACCTAAGCCTCCAGCTGGGAGAGGGGGTCTTTGAGAGGGGGGTACTATCACAGTGCCTGTGATCTGTCTGTCACTCTCATCTGTGGCAGATTGTGATTTGCTCGGTTGGTTTGGCCCGCCCCTTGGTGACCTTTTTATACCTGACGCTTACATCTGTCAGATGCCCTTTTGTGGTGTTTCTGAGCCAGACTTGCTGTTGCTGTGTTCCTGTATCCGGATTCCTGTGTACCGACCTTGGCCTGTTCTGACTACTCTCCAGTGTTCCTGATCGTGTATGACACGGCTTGTCTGAGAATCCTCTTTGTGCTACGACCCGGCCTGTCTGAGAATCTTCTACGTGCTACGACCCGGCTTGTCTGAGAATCCTCTACGTGCTACGTCCCGGCTTGTCTGAGACTCCTCTACGTGCTACGGCCCGGCTGGCTGACTTCCCGCTTCAAGTCCTTCCCGGCTGCCTGGCTGGTTGTCGCCGCTGCGACATTCTGAATCCTGCATTGCTGTGCCAAGCTAGTGTGACCATTACCCTCCTGGGTAACCCATCCATCTGTGCAGAGTTCCTTGCCGACTTGCAGAAGCTGTGCCTCTCGTACCGAGCCTTTACACGTTGCAGAGCTAAGCTACCATACCGAGCCTGGGAGATTCAAACGTACCTATTAACCCTTGCACTGCCGCTCCTCACTGACCGACCTCCTTGCTCAATATAGAACCGTTGCCTTGTAATTCTACTGCTGCTGAGTTGGCCGCTACTTGGACGGCGACTCCCGGTTATATTTGCAGAGTAGTAAATCCCGGTAGGCCGTTTGGGCGTTCTTGGTCTCACGGTTAACGACGGAGGTGTCCGGTGCGGCTATTGGTCGCAAGGTTAGGCTCCAAGCTCTTGCTCAATCTGTAGGTAAACGCCCGCGGGGGCTCTTGGCTCGTGTTGTGCTTACAGTGGTCCTCAGTGATACGCCCGTGGGGGCTAACACGCCAGCTTCGCATCTCGGGCTAGTCTCGATCACGCCCATGGGGGCTACATACTCTCACACTTGCAGGCTCTCTGGTCTATTCACGAACGACCGTGGGGGCTATCGTGGGTTACTGTGCTGCTATAACTTATATTGGTCACTGAACATCTTCTACTCATCTTCATTTGAACTCTGTGCTGTGCACATTTGCTCAGTTTATCTAGACACCACACGGGTGTGCCAAACCCCACAGTTGAGATTGACTAACTGTTTTCATACACCCTTTAGGGTCCTATTCCCTATTCTCTGTACCTATGTTGGGTGCCTTTTGAATATTGTATTAAAGTTATATGTACTGTGTAATAGCTTGCAATTGTTGCAGTCAACTGTAGAGGGCGATCTTTGCATTTTATTTCTTTCAATAAAAGATTGATTTATTTTACCTACTGGTCTGAGTGTCTAACAAACCGTAACATTAGTCTCCATTACTGCTATGGCAGTGCTCAAGTTGCTCAGCTTCCGTTACTGCTACGGCAGTGCTCCTATCACTCAGTCTCCTTTACAGCTACGGCAGTGCTCAAGTTGCTCAGCCTCCGTTACTGCTACAGCAGTCCACAATTGTCTGGTATCCATTATCTTGGGCATTACTCGAATTAAAGCTCTCACCTGTGCTTGAGCTTCTTAAAAGGCCTTGTTACATAAGGGCCTGTCAACATTCTCTGTCTGCTATTAACCCATGCAGTACTGATATACTGGGACTCACACAAGATCTGCCTGACCTGTGTCAGTATATTGTTCTATGGACTCTTTACTTATACTGGACCTGTGTGGGCTTACCTCTGTATAACCTGTCTAGTCGCTGTACTATATTAAGTGTATATTACAGGACCTGTGAGGGTTATTGTGATCTTGATTGTTTAATAAAATTTAGTTTTATCCAAAACTACTGTGTCTGTGTGTCGAACAAACCGTTACACTGTGTGACTCCAGATGTGGTGAGTGGGACCCCGGTCCAAACCAGCATTCCTTTTGTAGGGCCTGACGGTGATGGCCCCAGCAGGCTGGCCAAGTTCAGTGCTGCTGCCTCAAGTGACCCTGACCTGATGGGTGGGAGTGAGCCCACCAGCCCCTGTGAGAACCCTGCCCTGGTGAGTGGGACCCCAGTCCTCATCAGCGACCATACTGGCCCTTTCCCTGATACCCCAGCCTTGGTGAGTGGGAGCAAGCTCACCAACCCCTGTCCTACCCCTGCTGTGATGAGTGGGATAACTGTCCTCATCAGAAGCCCCAGGTTTGTTCACCCTGCCACTGATACCCCAGCCATGGTGAGTGGGACCAGGTCATCACAAGCGGTCCTTGGGGTGGCCCTGAACATTTTGACCACAGCCTGGTGGGTGGGAATTCGTTCCCCACAAGGCCAAGTGATGCCCCTGCATCAGGGAGTGGGACCAGTGTCCACCCTGATGGGCATATTGGCCCTTTTGTTGCTGCCCCCACCCTGATGAGTGGGACCCAGGTCCTCACCAAGGATACTTTTGTTGCCCTGGGAAAAGTTGGTCCCTTCCTGGTGGGTGGAAATCCGCTCCCCACAGGCCAAATGTTGATCCTGTCACAGGGAATGGGACCACCGTCCTTCCTGGTGCTTCTGTTGCTTTTTCCTTGGGGAGTGGGACCAGTGTCCTCCTCAGTATTTCTGTTCCCCATGGACTGGTGAGTGGGAAGGGTAGTGCGTTTCTCACCAGTCGTCTTGATGCCCTTGTTCTGGAAATTAGGACCACCATCCTTCCCAGGGGCCCCCTGAACCTTGCCCCAGCCCAGGAGAGTGGGAGCAACATCCTCTCCTACAACCATGGGGTACTGGTCAAACCAAAAAGGAGAGAGGATGACCCCTCCTCACAATGTGAGCCCACACTGAACCCCTGGATGACAAAAGGGGAATGCCAGAACCATCCTGTTCCCAACCCAGTTACATGGTCGGAGACCCCTTTACCTCATGGAACTTCCCCACCTAAACTGGCTTTGGATCCCAAGCCTATGGCCCCAGACCCAGGTAAATCTAATCCAAGCTCGGCCTGGATCAGGAAGCAGCAGAAACCCCCCAACCTAGTGCTGGATCAGACTAGGAACTACCAGTTTTCCCTGGCCCAGGGCAACGGGCTCACGACTTTTCCTAAGCCCAGGACAAGGGGCTCAAGTCAGCATGGACCTCCCAGGGTCCCAAGCCAGCATCCAACAAAGCTACCGCTGGCTTGGTACAAAAAAGGAGGAGAAATGTAACGGATCATACTCTGTTACTGGAGCCCTTGTCTGGGCATCAGGCTTATCAGCCCATTATACAAAGAACTGTGGACATTTCTAGGCCCAAAAAGACTAACAGCCATAGCCTGCTGGCTTGTGTTCAAGGGAATGGGCAGTTAGGGGTTAATTATTTGAGTTTGGCCACAGCTACTTCCAATATGTATTGTAGTCCCTCAAGTCCTTTTGCTTAATTGTTCAACCCTTGGCCATTATTCATTGAATGTGTATTCTAGCCACTCAAGCCATTGTATTGTGAACTGTTTTGAGACCCCCTCCTGCTGTGTGTTAATTCAATCATGTCTGCCTTATTATGTTTCCCTGAATCATTTGTTGTTGGTTATTTGTCCCTTGTGTGGTGATTTAATTATCCCTGTGTTCTGCCCTACCAGTTGCTGTACCCTATTGGATGAACTATGATTGTGTTAAGTCTCATGTACTGTGCTCCAAGTTAGTGTGGTTTGAAACTGTGTAAATATGTTGTGGTTTGTTGTAATAAAGAGTTAGTCTTCTTGAAGAACTAAGAAGGAGTCCTGGTTTTCTTTATGCTCTTGTGGCTTAAAGTATCCTCTCTGATGCCCACCTGAGCTGAGTATCCTGCATTATCAACCGCCTGCTGCCAGCTACCTGCGATCCGACTTCATATGCTGTCAGGTGGCGTCCACACTTCGATTGGTGCATCCGACGGCGCTTATCCGGCGTTGAGAGGGAGAGATGTGGGAACGATGGCTGAGGGCGACGAGGTGACTTTCAGCTTCCGTTACAACAGCAGACTGTTTAAAAAGTGTAACTATGAGTGGGACGCCCTCTATACAGTTATTTATTCTTTTAGCTGAGGAAGGGAGGCTAACTAGTCCTGAAACACATTGGAATACGTGGAATAGAAGCCCGTGGGAGAGATCAAGTGAAACCCGACTGCCCGCCAGAGAATGAGCAGAGCCAGGATCACAGAGGCACTCAGCGGGGACACTCCTAAAATAACCGTCTTACATGCAAGTGATAAAGAAAGCCGATAGGAAGGACATTACCATAAGCTGCATTGTTAAAATGTAAGGCTATTGGTTAGCATGGAGTTGTGGGAGGGCTGGTTGGAGACATTCATACCAGCCTCAATCCTTTCCTCGGGACTGTGCAGAGCTCCGACTGAGCCCTGTGTTAGACAGCAAAGCGGAAGGGGAAGTCACAATTACATAATTGTGACGCGACCACGAGGCTACCACAGCAGTAGGCAGCCTGAGTTCATCACGCCCTGGAGGCTGAACATCTTGTGAGGGTTTACTTGCTTGGCATTTCCTGCCTTCTCTTGCGGTGCACGCTTGGCTTCTTCTTCTCACGGTGCTCAGGGAATCTTCTGGAATACGGTGATATAAGCAACACAAGCTATTTTCTCTAATGTTCCACAGGCTATTACACGATTACATGCCCAAGCAGGTGGAAAACCTGAGACTTTAGTCCACTCATCCAGTATAAGCAATTCCACGGTATTAAATTAAAATAATCCAGATCTAGCAACGGACCCAAACTACAAGGTCCACGTGCTTTCCATACAAGTTTCAGTAGTGATGTCCAATAATGCGTAAGCAACATCTGTATAATCTATTTCTGTGTGAGCGGGGTAGCTCGTCTCCCACTTGTGCTCGTTCCATCACACATCCTTTTCCATGCCTTCACTCCATTAGATACTATATGAAGATATACAGAGGAAGGGAAGGATAACACTAGCATGCAACACTTATTTTTCATGCAGAGGGTGATAGAAGGGGGCTAGTTAGTACGATGGATACACATAACAATATTATGCACCATTTTGTTCTTATATAACTAGGGTTTTCCAATGCGCTCAGCCATATTAAGATTATCATAGTCCATGTATGCTAGTTACCAGTAAGTGCATGTCCATTGTCTTAGGCACACTCTAGGAATCTACTGTATGATGTCATCATGCCCTGACAATATTGATTGTTTTACTTAGTGCGGATACATGTTAGATATCCGAACTAACAGTGTGAACCTTATTACATTTTTTAAGTATTTGCTATTTACATGTATTTATCTGGTAGACGTGGGTATTTGTGTTTATGTATTAATAACCCAATACACATGCTACTATGGGTATGTAGATGGTCATATCAGATACACAACTCGCTAATACATCTTTTTAGACAGACCAGATACAGACATGCTGTATTTCATTCCATAAACATTGGGTAACTATCTATATTCATCTCTATTCCTCTCTCTCTCTCACACTCCGCCCATCATCCTTCATCTTACCCAATTCAGCCGCGGGCTGCAGCATCTCCATGTCCGTTTCCTTCCATCAGCATCTCCTCTTCTGACCTCTCTCTATTGTTGTTATTATCTATAGGTACGCACATGGACACTAGTTTCTGTCTGTGTACTCATAGCTCTGTGAATGTTTGCCTAGGTATCTATGTACCTGTATCACTCTACTATAACATCTGCACGTGAGATAAGGTCACTTACCCCCCCCCCCCGCCTCATCATTTACCTGAGTTCCTGATAGAGGACAGTAGTCAGTTATAGTTATCGCCACACAGTTTCAATATCCGGAGACTGTCTCAGTTAGTTCTTATATCGCTTGAGCATACACAGTAGATGGAAGACATGTTAAATATAGGTATTTATGGGAACATTAGGTTTGCTGCTTAAGGTATTTGTAGTCATTGAACGGGGCATATTCAGGAGTCTCATTCTTACTCCACGCATCTAAACCATAGTAACTTAAGGTATGGTATCATGACGTATATCACAATGCATAGAAGGTTATTTAACATCCTTCATTGCATATATACACTGCTATCAAAGCCTAATTCTGTTAAACTGAGTTGTCTTCGAGGAAGGCTATATAGTCCAGTAACATTTTTTAGTATCTCGGGAAGTTTCACTATTCCTGGAAATACAGGTTAACTCTATTGTATTCAGTCATTCTATACGAATCATTCAGAGTAATGGTGTGTCAGGTATAGCCATAATTAGTGATTTCTAGGCAGGTTATGTATGCGTACAAGATAATTTTGTGTCTTAGGTTTAGAAACCCTGTTGAGGGACAATTATAAAAAAAAAATAAAAAAAAGGTTTTCTGAACTCTGCAATCACGGTTCATTCTTCAACAGTTTATAACAGGACACTGCGGTATGGTTGAGTCCCAATTATTAAGCACTGTAAGCCCTTATTAGCCTCTGATCAATCTCTGCAAGTTATAGGGTTAGTACTCATCTCTTTAAGATACTGTTGACATATATATGACCTCCTCTTCTTTTGTATGATTTGTTGTATGTATCAGCAGGGACTCATTGACCTTTAAGTGATCTCTAGATTATTTGATTCCTAAGGGGCATAACTTGCATGCCCAAGATTCAGTACAATCCTGACACCCTATATCTTATCGCTTGGTATTCCTTCTATCCATGTTTGCATATTTTATTTATTTGGAATATCACGCACCACTATGGTAAGGTAGTCATATCTGATAAACAGATAGATTCCAAGACGTGCAGTATATATTCCATATTCATGGATGCATAATTACTTTAATATCTCTTACTATCACATAACCAATCATATCTTTCCCTCTCTCCTTCGCACCTTTGCTCACCCACCCCACCTTACCCATGGTCAGCGCAGGCTACCACGTCTCCGTGGCAGTTTCTCCTATCAGCATCTCCTTCTCTGACCTCTTTCACTGTTATATTTCTCTATATACGTAGGAATACACAGGCACTGATTCCGTCAGGGGACACATTGCTACATGAGGGTCTGCCTAGTTATCTACGTACTTGTATCACTTCTCTGTAGACATATGATTGTGAGATTTTGAGATCAAGCCATCTGTGCAACCACGGCACGGTACTTATTATCTGTGTAGTTTTGGTTTCAGTTAGTCTATCATGTATTCTTAGGCCTGTGATATTCCTATTTATAAGATTGTTACCATTTAGTGTGGTTGGGTATTATTATTAACCAGTCAAGACACAGGAAGTTTCAGAAGCCTGTCAAGACACAGGAAGTTGGTCGCAAGCATCAGAAGGTAAGGTATCAAATTAAAACGATCATGTCGATATCAAGTCAGGGTGTATGATGACTAACCTTTGTTGTCATCCAGTATGTAATCAGGATATGGAACGTAATCAGGATATGTCATTGGCGTTGCATCCATTAAAAATAAGGGAGCTCTATTTATTAAGTCACCATTATGTTCCAGATCTTGATTTTGGGGGCAAGGGCACCAAAGACCATAAGCTCATATAGGGTCTCAAATTTCAGAGGGTCAAGATATCAGAATTTGGGGCTGTAGCTACCTCTGTGATAAGGGCAGGAATGGAGCTCCGTCAGTTAGAGACCAAAGCACACAAGGGACTCAATCTCAGAGGTGTCTAGATAATCAGGAATTGGGGCTGGAGCTATTTCTGAGAAGATATTTTACGTCATTCAGCTGTATACTTCACGAGTAGGTCATAGGGTAATTATTGGTATGTTCTCAACTAGGAATTCTACAATTAAATCCATAGGTTATCTCCCATAGAGATACTGTTTGTCTATAAATTAGTATCTCGCTTTCATTCCTGTCTCCTCATTTCAGAGACACGCATACAGTCTTGAGCAAGTTACTTGCAAGGGGCAGAGATAGGATAGGTTTGTGTTAGACTGCTTGTTCGTCTTTCAGCATGGTTAGGGGAAGGCTACAGCTTAGTCCCGTCCCAAGTTTCCCTCGGCCCAACTCATAGTAAGAGCCTTCCCCACCGTTTTCTGGATAGACAGGGTACCACCTGTCATACCCACTCTATAGACATAGGGTTTCTCTACTGCTTAAGATTATTTGTCACTGCGAGACCAACACCCCAGCCTTTCACATAGGCCTCACTCCCATCGGTCCAAATCATAGGTAGCGTCTCGCATCAGCCACTTGGCGCCAGAGAGGGACTAACCAGTCACCATATAAGTTAATATTTTCTCTCTTTTCACTAGCTAGGTGGGTCACGAACCAGCAGCTTTATAGGAATGTTTTTATTTTTACCTATGTGGTCAGTCAGTATGTAATTAAGACATGTCATTGGAGCTGCATTCAGTTGTGGAGCTGCATTCAGTTGTCCTTCTCCTATGATTAAGTCTCCATGTTGTTTGCAGCAGATGGTCCATCCATTTAGGATCAGCTACAGATGGATAATTCCACATACGACAGCTATTGAGATCTTTATCCTGTTCCGTAGGCCCCTATTGTTAATAGTTACGTTCTAGATCTTGACTTTGAGGTTAGGGCATTTAGACCAAGCACTACGGGTCTCAAATCTCAGAGGTATCTAGATAATCTGAAGTTGGGGATGTAGCTACTTCGGTGATAAGGGCAGGAAGGGAGCACTGTCATTTGAAGCTCCTACGTCGAAGTCTCACACGGAGATCTCTTTATGTCTTTCATCTTCATACTTCACGGTTAGGTTCCTATGGTTATATTGGTATGTTCTTGTATGTTCTTACACTAGGAAGTCTACAATTAAATCTAATAGGATTTATCTCACACAGAGATACTGTTTGTCATTAAACTGGGTATCTCGTATATCATTACAGTCTCCTCATTTCAGAGACACGCATACAGGCTCGAGCATGTTACTTTCAGAGGCAGAGCTAGGTTTAGGTTATGTTAAGTCTGCTGGTTCATATTTTAGGTTGGTTAGGAGAAGGCTACAGCTTAGTCCCGTCCCACGTTTCCCTCGGCCCAACTCATAGACAGAGCCTTCTTCCTAGTTTTCTTGATAGACAGGGCTTCACCTGTCACGCCCACTCTATAGACCTAGGGACTTATACTGCTTAAGATTATTTGTCTCCGTGAGACCAACACCCCTCAGCCTATCGCATAGGCCTCACACCCATCGGTCTAAATCATAGGTAGCGTCTCACATCAGCCGCATGGCACCAGAGAGGGATTCACCAGTCACCCAATAAGTTAGTACTTTTCTCTCTTTTCACTAGGCAGGGGGGTCACAAACCAGCAGCATTATAGGAATGTATTAAGTATCATGAATCAGTTTTGTTTACAGGATCATCATACGTAAGGAAGATCCCTCACAGCAGAACCAGTGGAGTTAACGGAAGAATTCACATCATTAAAGCCGGTAGCGGAACATGCGGGTAAGATACTGCCATGACACCGCTCTCTGGATTTACAGGGTGTCTGGTGAAGAAGGATTTTATTTGCCTTATGTTTGGGGCTAAGGCAGTCAAGTTGTGGGTTAATTTGGCAGAGACGTTGCATTGGTGTCGTTGTAAGACAGACTACCACCTTCAGACATACGTGTTACATACCTGGCCCTGATGATAGTATGCATGCCATGTTTAAGAAGCTACATATGGGAGGTAGTATTTCAATGTTCTCACCGTTTCCACTATACACGTCAATTATTGACTGGGCTAGTTGTTCTGTGGTAGGGTGTCACATGGTGTTCTGCCTTTACATCTCTTTTGGCATTTATATACTAGTCTTATTTCATTGCTGTCTGATATGCATATTTTACCTTATTGTTATCCGTCTTGGCAGGCATCAAACATCTTTACCAACACAACTACTACAGTAGGTTATACTGTCACACACTCCTACGACTGATCATGTGAGGAATTGGACGTAGCCTTTCACTTGACAACTTAGATTTTCTATTTTGGAGCAGTTGGGTAGTCAGCTCGCTACCCTTCGGTTATCAGCCCTCCTTTTAATTAACTTTTGCTCCATCTTTTTTATGGCTTCTGTTAGATTTCATGGGTTACCAGACGGGGAGTTATCTAGTATCAGGTCATTACAGTACCCTTTCTTTATTCGTGTTGGATATAGATCTACGGTCATGCTCACTGTGGATTCATGGTTCTATTTTGCCCACTCTTAGGCCTACTTTACAGGTCGGAATGGGCAATAGTCATCCGACATACATCTTATCATCATAGTCTCTCCTAGGCCTGACCACAAATGTAAGGCTATTGGTTAGCCTGGAGTTGTGGGAGGGCCGGTTGGAGACATTCATACCAGCCTCAATCCTTTCCTCGGGACTGTGCAGAGCTCCGACTGAGCTCTTTGTTACCCACCCAACCCATACCCCTTTTCTCAGCTCTACCAATTAAACTCTTTTTCTTATACTTGTGGGCCCACTCTTAGGCCTACTTTACAGGTCGGAATGGGCAATAGTCATCCGACATACACCTTATCATCATAGTCTCTCCTAGGCCTGAACACAATTGGGTGTCTTTTCATGTGTTTTAAATGGACACTGTGATTAAAGCTTAGACTTGCTCTGGTAATTAAGACTACTCATCTACATTTACTATCTGGTCCGACTATCAAGCTTTCTAGTCTGGATATTATATCTGCATTATATCTTTATAGATTTTACCAGTTTTTTAAATATAAAAAGAAGAGGGAAGACAAAGGGGGGGTACATCTGGTAGTTACATCTCAAAAAAGGAATACCTGATCAGGTGGGGTACCATATACCTGACACATTCAATAAAACATTACAGTACACAGCAGGAGGAAACGGTAATGACCCCGGCCCCCCGTCAATTACCTATGGTGTCAAACATCAGCAAAGCAGCTGTGCGGATAGATCCCAAGGGGATGGAATGGGCAAGGCCTGGACCGGTGATAAAAGGCTGCAATAGACAGACTAAGCAATGGAAAGGAGGCCAGGACAAGTGTAACACTATTTAATCCAAATTCCCCACCCCCATGGAAACCCTGGAATCCTAAGGGAGGCACCAAGGAGCCGCACCTCCCCCACTCTGTCTTTTAAGCAAAAACACAACTAGTACAGAGGCTACAGAAAGATAGAGTTCACAGAAAGAACCGGAGATCCATCCATAGAGCATCAGGCCAAAACTGAAGAGGAAGGGACTAAAAAATAGACAGGGAAGAGAAAGTGTAAGAAAAAAAAAAGAAGAGGGAAAAGGAAGAAGATAATACAAGACGAACAGAGAATGAGAAACAGAGGAAGCATGCTCAGAACAGTAAAACCTGTGGTAAACAGAGTAAAATAAAAATATCTGCCCTGCACTTAAACTTAAGTTGTATCTAGGAGAGCCATATATACAGGGTACAAAAATACAAGCAGTTGTTGAATGAAGACACATAGAGCGATAAAGTGCCAAAGTATACATGACTGACAAGAAGATCACATTGATGTGGCTATTGCTATGAAAATCTTGCAGGCAAAGCACCAAATCAAGGTAGTGGGGCAATGACGACCGCTCAGTGTGGCCACAACACAAGATAAAATAATGCAACCAACAGACAGAGTTTCAACTGATAAGAAGGTAAGTCTAAATAAATAAAAAGAAGGGAAGAAGAAATGAGGAGAAGGGGGAAGGGAAATGGGAGAGGAACACCAGGGGGAATATGGGGAGCACAGAGAGGGGGTGTACATCACCCACCAAAGGGGTCCACCCCCTCTCGAATGCGAAGCCACCGGCTCGCGGAACCTGGACATCAGCGTCCTGGATGGTGCATGTCACCCAGAGCTCCCAAACAGAGAGGAAATTATTATAATTGTCAGCTAATTGGGTCATCTATTTTTCCACAGTGTACATTTGCCACACAGCCTCCTCCAGTGCCGCTCTTTCCAGAAGGGAGGGTTTCCTCCAGTGTGAAGCTATAAAGTTACAGGGAGCCAGGAGAATGTGAGCTATCAGCTTGGCAGCAGGCCTGGAGAGACCCTCGGGGTGCAGACCCAGCACAAGCACCCAGGGGTCAGGGTGTAGCACAAAATGTAAAACATCATGAATGAGTGATCATACCATAGACCAGAAAGCCTGCACCCCCAGGCATCCCCACCATACATGGGTCAGATCACCAATATACAGGCACCCCTGAAGCATTCCAGAGGAAAAGCTCTGTTAATCTTGTGAAGTGTGTGTGGAGTCAAATACCACCTATGCAGTAATTTATAGGCCCTCTCCTTGGAAGTAGTACATATTGAGCTCCTAGAGGTCACAGACCAAATTTGTGCCCAAGAGCTCAAAGGAAGCTCCGAACCCAGGTCACGTTCCCAAGCCAAGCCAACATATGTTTAGTTTTGTGTTCGATAGAGGTTTTGGTAACACGGCCATATATCGAAGACAAAAGGCCCAGGGAAGACACCAATTTAAAGCATAGTCCCTCGAACCAGACCAAATCAGGGGGTCAGTAGGATTTCAATGTAGAGCGGAGAGATTTGCATGTATCTGTACCTCTGAGACAGGCAGACCATACTTGTCTTTGAGCATATCATACTAAATCAATTGACGATGATAGTCAAAAAATTGGAACAATCGGAAGTTCTGAATAGGTGTCCAGTTATGAAAACCCTTGGAGGCCAAGGTTGGAGGTAGAAAGGATTCCTGAACACTGGAATCATGCAGGATACAGAAGCATTCAAAGTTATCCTATATTTGACCAAATCCCACAACAGAACTGAGTGGGCCACCATGGGCATAGTGGAGAATGAAGGAGGTCTAGCCTGTTTCACAATCCACAAAGCATTCTGCACGGGAACGGGAAAAGGAAGCAGTCCTCTATCTGCACCCATGGGAGACAGCCCATGGACGGGATATACCATTGCACCAACTGGGCCAGTTGAGCAGCTATGTAATAAGAGAAGATCTGAGGTAAGCCCAGGTCTCTGAGAACTTTCAGAAAGGCAGGAATTTTGGCAGACACCCTGGGATGCTTCCCATTCTAAATAAACTTCAAGATTTTTCACTGTAATAAGTTAGAAGTGACCAACGGGAAGGGAATAGGTAAAACCCTACAGTAATAAAGAAGACGAGGAAGAAGATTCATCTTCACAGAAAGAATGCGTCCAATCTATGATATGTTGTGAGGGTGCCACCGCTCAAGGTCAGCCACCAGCGTGCGTAGCAGTGGAGTGTAGTTTGTGGAGTAAAGAGAGTGGTACAATGGAGTCAATTTAATATCCAGATTTTGAAGATGAGTGGATTGCCAAGTGAAATCAAAATTCAGCTGATGCAACTTTTGGATGGAAGAGGGAAGATTGATATTCAAAGCTTGGAATTTTTGAAGGTTGCTCTTCGCTGTACCCTCTCCAGTTGTAGTATATCCTTTTTCAGAACTAGTGCCCAAAACTGTACTGCATATTCAAGTTGATGTCTTACAACCGATTTGTACAATGGCAAAATTATGTTATCCACCCTTGCTTTAATACTCCTTTTTATGCAATACCCAGGTCTTTCTCTAACAAGTTCCCTAAAATTATTCCATTAAGATCGTATGTAGCCTTGGGATTTTTTTCTTCCCAAATGCATGACTTTACACTTTCCCACATTAAACTCCATATTCCATTTGTTTGTCCAATCTGCCATTTTATGTAAATTGTTCTGAAGAATGCAAATATCCTGTTCTGAATTAATTACCCTGCATAATTTAGTGTCATCTGAAAATATTGATATTTTGCTTTCTATATCTATTTCCAGGTCATTTATAATCATGTTACTAAGCAGTAGAGCAAGTAATCTGACGTACTCCACTTTTCACTTTAACTGTATTAGAGAATTGTCCATTTATAACCACTCACTGTTCCCTAGTCTGCAACCAGTTTGTATCCAATTGCAAAGGTCATCCCATAGCCTCAATTCCCTTATTTTATACCCCAGCCTACTGTGCAGAACTGTATCAAATGCCTTTGCAAAATCTAGATATATTACATCAGCTGCCTTACCATTATCTAGGTTGCTACTTACTTCCTCATAGAAGCTGAAAAGATTAGTTTGGCATGATCTATTCCTCATAAAACCATGTTGATTCCTGCTAATGATCTTATTTTGTGTGCTGTAATTCTGAATATAGTCCCTTATTATCCCTTCAAGCAGTTTTCCCACTGCAGAGGTCAAACTCACAGGTCTATAATTCCCAGGTTCTGTTTTCGTACCCTTCTTAAATAGAGGCACTACACTGGCTCTTCACTGATCTTGTGGCACTGAGCCTGTGGTGAGAGAATCTTTAAACAGTAAATATAGGGATCTTGCTAACACTGCACTGAGTTCCTGAAGAACCCTTGGATGTATAGCATCAGGATCTCACTAATATCACCCCTTAAAATTGGATTTAGCTCTGGTTTCAAATATAAGCACACACCTCCCCCTTTTCTATTGATCCTGTCTCTCCTAAACAGGGAATAACCCTCTATATTTACAGCCCAATCATATCCATCCCCCCGTACCAAGACAGGGGCGGAAGAGAACCCGGCAATGGAGATCTGGACTGTGGGAGAAGAATACAGAGCACAAACGGCCAACAAGAAAGATTTGGCAAAGTTAAACTGATGTAGAGTGGCAAACAAACTTCCAGTGGAGGCAGTCAAAGGCTTTTTGCGCATCCAAGGAGAGTAACATGGAAGGAGAACCAGATGCTTTTGCCTGATGAATCAGAGCCACCGTTCATTGCACGCAGTCATAAACCTGCTGGCTTTGGACAAACTCCTCCTGGTCCGGATGCACAATAGATGGGAGAATGGGGTATATGCGATTTGCCAAAATCTTTGCAAACAGTTTGATATCGGTAGTAATGAGGGATATAGGCCTATATGAGGTGTGACTAAAAGGGTCCTTATTAGGCTTAAAGGGATAGTAATACTTCAGTTTTACTATCCCCATCTTGTAGCCCTTACAAAACAGAATTAAACGAGCCCTTTATGTTTGAGAGATATCCGCTTTCAAAGTTCCCTCTCCCCTGACGTCAGCGTTCTAGCTGACAGCAGGGGAATCCGGTCCTGGGACCGGCGGAAGCTCTTCAGCAGAGCCAGGATTGAGTTATGGAAGAAGAAATCCTTCACTGAAATGGTCTTCTATGTGTGCTTGCAAACCAAGCACATGTAGAAGACCATTTCAGTGAAGGATTTCTTCTTCAATAATGCGATCCTGGCTCTGCTGAAGAGCCTACGCTTGCTTAGTGTTATGGTTTTCTGACACTCAGACACTGGTAGAGTAAAAACACAGTTTAATTGAAATAAAAATGAATGAACAGCGCCCCTGGGGGCCAAGAATGGTAAGGGTGAGATGCAGGCCCAAATGAGTATAGCAGAGTTATACAGCTCAGGTAAGCAGATATACAGGGTTAAATGTGGAGAAATAGACTGTTTAGTAAACTGATTGGCCAACGCCCAGAAATTGATATCAGTCTCTTGATGGTGCAGAGAAGGGTGTATTGTGTGACTGAACTAATCACTCTCAGATACCTTTGCACATGAACGCCCAGATTGACCAGCGAATGCCCAGGGCTGAGCCTATACTACCTTAGTGGAATAATCAGGAGTAAAGCCACTGCAAGAGCAAACGGACCAGAACCTGAATCGCCCTCAATATTATCACGGATATAACCCTGCGTGTGCCAACGGGAGGAGAGCCGTACACACCCCTTGGGTGCCAGAGAGGAGCAATCACTGCACAAGCGATAATGAGCCAAAGTAAATGGTGATACGGTAGATGGATTAACACACTGAGCACTTGATGACCAGAACCGGGACACCCCTCTGGTTTCATGCGGCGCACATACTGCAAGAGCCAATGGAGGTACCAATACCAACCGGCGCGGTCGCGGCGCTGTACGAGCACCGGAGAGGACAACAGCTCTGCTAGTGCAAATAGGTAGGCAAGGTCGGAAAGGCACAGGCTCAATAAGTATTAACTGGCTCAAACGGAATACACTGGCTTGGCAAGTGAAAGAGAACAGGCTCAGATAACGGAGGCAACCGGCACAGCAAGGGTTAATACAGGTTCAGTAAGTATATAAAGTATATAAAGGAACATCCTGGGCAGGCCAATCAGCTTCCTCCAATGCACAGGTAACAGCCAAGATTGACAGGGAATCACAGGGACCGTGATACTTAGGGACCAGATTCCCCTGCTGTCAGCTTGAATGCTGATGTCAGGGGAGAGGGAACTTTGAAAGTGGGTATCTCTCAAACCGCTGGACTTGTTTAATTCAGTTTTTTAAGGGCTACAAGATGGGGGATAGTAAAATTCAAGTATTATTATCCCTTTAAGGAGAAGAATGAAAGAAGCTTGCAGCATAGACTTGGGACGATGCATCCCATGCAGTAGCAAGTTGAAAACTCGGGTAAGGTAAGGCAGAAGCCATGGCTGAAAGACCTTGTAGTATTTAACCATCCGGGACTGCGTGCTTTAGAAAGTTTGAGCCATTTAGTGACCACAGATATCTTAACATCCAAAATCTGGGCACTCAGGGCATCCCCCTCTGGTCATCGGTCAAGGGGAGGAGATTACTACCCACAAGATAGGGGAGAACCTTAGAAGGAACCGAGTCTGGAGGGCGAAAATCTGAGTAACGGTCAGAAAAAAAGGAGTGAAAAGAAGCCAAAATGCAATGTGTATCCTGAGTGGTGGTACCATAAGGGAGCCTAATAGCCAATATGTTGTTGCAACATTGTGTAGCCCTGAGCTTCGTGTTCTAGAATTGATAGAGTTTTTGACTTATCCATTGTCGCAGAGTAACATGATATTTTTAATAAAGACATATGTACATTGTCTAATATAAAGTAATATTTTTTGGTACATTTTATATTCATACTTTTTTAAATAATATTAAAACTTCAGAATGTTTTAAGCATATTTTGATTATTATTTTTTGTGATCCATCCTTCAAGAATACTACTACTCTTAGATAGGCTTTATTCTGTCTCTCTTTTATATCTTTAGCTCAAGTCCTCTTTTCTCTAAAGGGAAAACCCCAGGAAGAGCCCCAAACCCAAAGAAACCAGCAGGGAGGGGATTAACCAGCACTAAAGCAGCCATCAATGCGCCACAAAAAGACTAGAAATAAGTGACCCAACATGAGTGTAATAGCTCAAGGATAATAAACAACCCCTGTAGGTAGGGGGCAGAATGGGACGAGTGGACCATAGTACTCAAAGGGTTACTCACCAATCTTCAACTGTTGTCTTTAGGTTACCATTATGAAGAAGCAGAGCATTGGAGAGACCCTGCTGGCAGGGAAAACTTGGGCTTCTCTCCATAGGGCAGTGGCAGTCCTCAAGAGAAAGCTAAGAATGGTAACCCACCTAATGGGGGAATTGTAACAGCCCCATATCTAATAAAATAAAATAACAAATAAGCTAAAATCTAAGCAGCAACGTTCCAAGCCTGTTAGGAACATATCAAAACTTGAAGGGCGTGCACATGGTTAGCCTGAAGAAGGGGAGGGAAGGCTCCACCCGCAAGACCTTGTCTTTTGAAATGTTCTTCACCTCCCTTGATACCTGTATTTCATATTGGACCAAAGAGAAACATTAATTAAATAGTAAGAAACATATTGCTAGAATTAGCACGGAAAAAAAAAAAAAAAGAAATGCATAAGGGGCTAGATTTAAAGGCAGCCGTTAAACCATCCGCTAAGTAAAAAAGGCACATCGGCCGCAAAGAACACATGGTTTACGGCAGATTCAAAGGTAAGCGTACAAGAATAGCTATTGGGCGTAGGCACTACAAAAACACGTAACACAAAAACCAGCGTCGCACCTGATTTCGCATCACCGTGTGTCCCAAACCCCCGTTAAAACACAACTTAAGTCAAAATGTTACATTACGGCTGCCGTTGTCTAGCAACCCTGATAGATGCACAAACAAAATTCAAACCTACAGCCAATCCCAAGGCCCCAAAGTATCAAAAATGTTCAAATACACCTATATATACCTCAAAATAACGGTCACACCCTGTCTGTGTTTCGAGTTTCAGCAAGCTAGAGCACAGGACCCAGGAGTGGAGGATAGTGTTTAGAGAGAGAGAGAGAGAGAGAGAGAGAGAGAAAGAGAAGCATACACAGGAGTAAGGTAGAGGGATCTTGGAGAGGAGAGAATTACATTTAAATAGACACATAGCACACTTTTGCACATAGCACATACATCCATACAAACACAAACACATACACATACATACACATAGTCTTTTTTTTTTCATCACACCTTACACATTTTAAACTTTATTTTTACAGTGTGAATCCGTGAGTGAAAGTGTGTGACAGAGAGTGGGATCTAGTGTGTCTGTGAGGGCGTGTGAGAGTGCCTGGGTGTGAGTGGGTGAATGATGGCTAGGAGAGGAGGACAGGAGAGAGGGATGGGGAGACTAGTGGAGGAGGAGGAGGAAGGTCAGGAGGGGATCCCTCAGCAGAGCAGGGGTGGGAGAGGGAGATAGGCAGGGCGGAGGGGGACCAGGCCCACAAGAACAGGCACACTAAGAAGAAGAGGGACAGATCCTGCAGTGGGACGAGGGGTAGTGCCTGGGGACCACCACACACAAGCAGGGGCAGAGCAGGCAGGACACTCCGGGTCTGACTCCTCGCATGCCGGAGCTGAGGGGGACAGGGTCAGGGATCCCCGATATACCGAGGAAGAAAACACGGCCCTCGTGGAGGCTGTGCTGGAGAGGGAGAGTGTCCTCTTCCCGGGGGAGAGACTCCCTGGCCTGGCTGCGAGGAGGAGAGCTGCCTGGAGTCAAATCTGCAGCAGAGTTAATGCGGTGGCCACCTGCAGACGGGATGTTGACTCAATAAAGAAGAGATGGGGTGACTGCAAAAGGCAGGTGAAGAAGAAGATGGGGGATGCCGCCCTGCACACCCGAGCCACCGGAGGTGGGCCACCTGTCCCCATCACCTTCAGCGCATGGGAGGAGAGGCTGCGGCAGACACTGTCATCTACCCTCATTGAGGGGGTCCCTGGAGGATCAGACACTGGGGATGAGAGGAGCCTCCACACCACTGGTAAGTGCATCACCCCAAAACCACACACCACCTCAAACCACACACCCATCACAAACAAGCACTCACATCCCAACATCTGCCCTTCATTCATCCACACAATTGCACCAACACAGCACCCTGAGGGTTTAAACAGGACGCAAGACAAGGACAAATGTCAAGGTTCAACAAGCCAAAAACCTGTCCAACTCCCTGGTTAACCCTCATGTTGCTGTGCTGATCACACACAATACACACAAACCATGCTCAGTAAAGTGTTGTATGTCAAACATCACAATTGTTGTCACACAGTGTTACCCATGTTCACACAGGGAATCCAGCACATAACCCCATGAGTGCTAGAGGGATCATCAATGCATTGATCAACAATGCTTTGGCAACCCCTCTGGTACTCAAAGGGTTAACCAGACAACAAACACATGTCGATAGGTTAACAATTACATGACACATAGGGGACATTCACTAAGCGGTGAAAAAGAGCTGATGTAGAGAATTAGACACTTACATACCCTCACTTTACCAATTACAATGTTAGTCTATGGAGAACATCCAATAACAGGATTCAAGCTGCACAGGCCCCATTGTATGGACTCCATAGAAAACATTGCAGATGGGGAAATGAGGTCAGCGGAGAAGTCAGCATCATAATCAGTTCATCAGGTCCACTTAACCGCTTACTGAATCACCAACAGGATGGATCAGGTCACAAATCACAGTGCCACTGAGAATAAATGCTTGTATGTGCAACACACAGGGCAAAAACAATCACACATAACTAAAGGTGAAAAAGTTGGCCTTGGTGTTGTGTATGCAGTCATTTACGCTAACTTCAATTTACATAGCTCACATTTGATTCACATATAGATCCTCAGGAGTGCTGATGCCATGGATGGATGGTACACCAGACACTATTTGCAGGATACATATGGGAACCAAATATGAACCATTGAGGTTTGGTCAATAACAGGCCAGGAAATATGGATATCTATGATCGGGTCTGGCTGCCTCACACAGAAGGATGGATGGGCTGATCCAGTAAAAAAAAGGCCTCAATCAATGATATCCTTCAATACTGACTTGATTGTTGCCCCTCAGGATTCAACTTGAACAGACCTCATGGACAGAATCCTGTAGTGTACATCAATCCCTGATTGCCACGGTGGTATCCCATGCATCACAATGCAATGCATAGGATACCATCATGACAACCAGAGAGGGACATGTCTAATCTGACAAAATCCAGCACTGTACGGGATGAACTGATAACATAGGGATGAATACTACTTGAATCACACTGCAGATCTTTTACAAAAAGATATGTACAGAAAGATAAACGACCAGATATGTATGTGGATATGTCCCTTTCAAATGGGTACAAATAGGTCCCAACAAGATGTAAACCCAGAGTTCGGTTCAGTACGTGTGATTGTCCTACTGCCCATATATGTGCACCCTCAACAAAATAACTCATATTGATATCATCATCAGAGTACATATACCTAGTATATTACACCTTACTTGGATGGGTATCAGTGGTATCTATGAAAGTTAATTTGTGATGGCTGTACATATATAGGCAGTAAGACAATCACATGTACTGAACAGATCTCTGTGTTCATATCTATCAAGGATATGTTTGTACCCATATGAAAGGTACATATACACACATATCAGACCATATTCCTCACTGTGTACCTTGGCATGGCAATGGTTAATTTCACTTTGATGTAACATTGCAGGCATCATAAAGAGATGTTTAGAAAGATTTTACTGTATGTGACAGCTGGAGATGTCAGTCATATGACCACACGGAGGCTCTTCAGCGGACCCAAAATTGAACCAATTGGAGATGGATCCATCATTGACATGGTCCACAGAGCGTGCTTACAAACCAGGAACATTTAGTAGACAATGGCAAAGATGTAGTTATGATCAAATGGGTCAATGTGGAGTCTGCTGAAGAGCCTCCGTGTGGTCAAATGACTGACATCTCCAGCTGTCACATACAGCAACATCTTTCTAAACATCTCTTTATGATGCCTGCAATGTTACATCAAGGTGAAATTAACCATTGCTATCCCGTTAAAGAGATAGTAATACCTAAAATGTGAAAGGAAAAATACATGTCATAGGATTGATCCACCGGGTAATGCAAGGGTATTCCCACTACTGAAAGGTGTTTCATCCCAAGAGTATAACAGCTCAAAGTTGAATATTCCATGGACAATATCACTGTGGCCTGAAAATGTACTATGCCAATGTTGCCAGACCATCCTCTGGCTAGCTTTGGTCCAGGGAGCATAAATCCACAAAGGATGATGTGGCAACAGCGCAAATGTACAATTTCAGGCCACTGGGATGTGGCACCAAAGGAATTCAACTCTGAGCTGCAATACATGTAGAATAAAACACCCTTCACCAGTAGGAGTACCGTTGTTTCACACAGGGGGATAAACCATACAACATATATGTTCCTTTACACATTTCAAGTATTAATATCAATTTGACACCATCATGGCTAAGTTTACTGATCACACAATCTCAATCCTCCACACAGGTTATGTGTCTCCAGCACTTCAGGAGCCCATGGAGGAGGCCACCTCACCACCCAGTGAGGAGTATATGGAGGAGGGGCCAGCCAGTGGGCACCGTACCCAATGACATCCACACCTCTTGGACAGCTGGATGCCCCAACTCTGCCTGCACCACCTCTGCCTGCACCAACTCTGCCTGCACCACCTCTGCCTGCACCAACTCTACCTGCACCAACTCTGCCTGCACCAACTCTGCCTGCACCAACTCTGGCTGCACCACCTTATTACAGTGACTGGATGCCCCCCACCACCTCCAGGAGCTATTATCCTCCAGCAGCAGCAGCAGCAGCACCACCACCACCAGGGAGGCAATGGCTGCCCGGTTATGTGGCCACCACCCAGTACGGGCCATACTCATCCCCGACTGACCTACCCTCCTGGATGGCTCCCCAGCATGGCCCCAGGTATGATCCCAGGTGGGGGCCAAGCACATACCAGTGGCCAAGGTTTGACCCTTGGCCACTCGACTACCAACACCTGGGCCTGCTTGGGGAGCCCCAACACCCTATGCGAAGGGACGTGTTTACCCCACCACCTCCACCAGCACAGACATCGGTGGGCAGCAGTGGGTCCATTGATGTGGTGGGCACATACCCATCTGCAGCACATACAGCACCAGCAGAGGAGGACACAGCACCAGCAGAGGAGGACACAGCACCAGCTAATTCACCAGGCACAAGCATCACCAGCAGTGAACGGCCCACGGGGATGGAAGCAGAGTGTATGGCTCTGCAAAGGAGACTACTCCGGTCAAGCCTCTGCACCAATGACAACATCACCAGGAGCCGTAGGGAATCCCGTAGAAACACTAACAGGATAGAGGCAAGGATCCATGCCCTGGAGTCGGAGGTCATGAGGATCAACACTCAACTCCATCAGCTACACACGGGGGTGATGGACCTGCTTGCACAGGTACTGGTGGAGTTGAGAGAGCTGAACCGCAGGGAGGACTTACGGTTGGAGAGGGAAAACCTGCGCTCCACAGAGGGATCCACTGCCCCCACCACCCCCTCTAATGTGACCCCCGAAGCCACACCTAGGGGGCAAAGGGTGACCAGGAGATCATCCAGGTTATCCACTTCTGCCACACAGTCTAAGGCCCCCCCCCTAAGAAAAAAAAATAAAATGCCCAACATGTTACATTTCCCCAGAATAAAGGAACATTGTGCTTTTGAATCCTGTCTGATCTGCTTTGAATTTGGTCATAGATTGGGTGGCAGAGTTGTCTCCAATGCATTGCCAAACAATTCAGTGAACACAACTTCTGCCTAGGTAAGATGTTTGTGGGATGTTACAACATGGGTTCACACACACATCGTTGTACAAATTCAACTGTAAATACATCCCTGTAGCCATATTACACAACTGTGTTATATGGCAATGTTGTGTGTTGATTTTGCATAACAAAACATTCCCCTTAGCCCAACATTTGGTACAACATTGAACATTCATCTACATCATATGTTGTGTTTAACCCTTTGATAGCCAGAGTGGTAGGCAACACATTGCAAAGAAATGTGTTGGGTACCACTCTGGCACTCAGAGGGTTAAGGGGATAACCAAACAAACGGCTTAGCGGTGAGATAACAAGCAGGACAGATAAATGGGACATGTGTCCATATTCTCTTGGATTCACACACTCATTGTGCAACAGACTGACTGGGGAAGCCAATGTTTTTAACCTAGGATTTCAATGTGTAGCACACACATTGATATCCTGGGGTGAGCATTGGGGCCTCCAGTAAGTTGACTTGTTGTTTTTCCTAAGGGTGTAACAGACTTCCCCAGTGAAAACACTTGTCCACTTGGTCATGTACTGTGATATGTCCCAGTGGAGCAATATCACTGAACATTGATTATACTGAGAAACACATTAACTGTGGACAGGAATTCACTGTGGAAGTATGTCCCCTTTATCACCTCTTTATCACTCCCACAACACATTGGTGTATCACTGCCACCATCTGTTAGCATGAATACATCACTGAGTCCACTCACTTGCAAACAAGTGGTGGAGTCCTGTGATATGGGTGATGCCTTTCCATTTATGGGGGATACTCTATCCTGAGTGTGGTTACGCATTAACAAACATATGTGTAATCCAATATATCCTCATAGAGGCACTGATGATTAACTAGTGATGGTTCTTCTTTATTGTGTCTCAAAGTACATTAGAACGTACATGTGTTTTCTGTGTGTATTGCCTATATGCATTGAACACTTGTATGAGAACACTAAATGTACTTTGAAACTAAATCATACTACTTGAGTAACACTTCTCCTCTGCTCATGTGTTGTCCACAAGGTTTGACAACTCTGTAGATGAGCATCCTAACTGTACAGGTTATTACACTTGTGAAATTGTGTTTTCAGTGTCTATATGAGAATGTTCAAGTAGAGGTCTGTGTGAACCTCCTGTCAAATATTGCATCACTAACAACATCACCAGAAATAGCAAGGGGTGATCTTTATGAAGGTGTTGTCAAGACATTAATCCAGACACATGGAAGATCTTCAGATCAAGGATGGATCATGTTATGGATGCCTGTGGGACAAGAGGACAGGATTTGGAGCTATACACCTGAACTGATCATCAAGCAACAACAATTTCGACTTTATAATCCCCTCAATCTTCTTAATTACAAGTGAGTACACAAACCATTGCTTGACAATGTGTTGTGTACTCATCTGTAACCAATTATGTGGAGAACTAAGGACATGTGCCCCAGCCCTATGGATATGTGCCCCTGACATGAATACACACATCAACAAGTGTTCTGAGAGCTCCATGGAAGTAATGAATTTGGGCTGCCACTGTGAAAGTGACAGTGGCAGCCCAATGTCATTTGTTCCATGGAACTGTTAGGACATATTTGTTGATGTGTGTATTCATGTTGGGGGCATATATGTCTGCACACTCACAGGTCAGCATGGAGTCCCTGGTAATCTGATCTACGTCTCATGACCTCTACATTGTGTGACCATACCACTGTACATCCACCCCTGTGCTGCTCTTCTCAGCTGTAGCACAGTACAGGTCCCATATTGAGTCCAATGGCCCTTTAACCCCTGATGTGACGGAGTATTATCCAATGCAAAGCATTGGATAACACTCTTTCTCTACAAGGCTAGCATGGTTGCTCTGGCTATGCTCATGGCAAATCAAGTTAGCTGCTGTCAATCAAGCCCTGTAAGGCGATGAACATGTGTTATGTGTTGTACCTTGTTTCTCCTGAGGGTGTGTGTGATATCCTTGGGGTCTGTATGTCAACGTGGAGAGTGGAATGGAGGATGGTTTTTGAGTCCACACACACAATTTGCCACGTCCGCTGCCAGTGCAGTGCTGTGTCACTGTTCCTGTGGGGTGAGACAGAACAAAATGTGCAGTGTGGTTAGTGTCACAGGACTGATGGGGGACTTGCATGGATTGTTTGCATGCGTGTGTTATACTCACATGTAAAGTGTTCCGTGATGAGCCTGTCTCTGATCTGTGTCCCTCTCAGGGTCTCCTCAACATGGCCGATGTCCATGGGCTCTTCCTGTATGGGGGGGCCTGGATGTGCTCCAGCAGCCTGGTGTCCACTGCGATGTTGTGCAGTATTGCGCACGCCACAATGATGTCGCACACCTTTCCAGGTGCATACTGCAGTGCTCCCCCCGAGTGGTCCAGACATCGGAATCTTGACTTGAGGAGGCCAAAGGTCCGCTCAATGGCATTCCTCGTTCTGCCATGAGCCTGGTTGTACCTTTCCTGGGCATGGATTGGCCAGAGGGGTCAGTAGCCAGGACTTGCATCCATAGCCAGCATCACCTGTGTAATGTGAGTGACATGGTGAGACAGGGAGCACATGTTGTGTGAATGATGTTTTGTGTGGTGGACGTAGTAGCTGTGGGTCAGGAGCATGCTAAGCAGCGTTGTGTGTACGCCTGTGTATGTGATGTGATTTTGTATTGTGAACTCACCCAAAAGCCATCCCCCTGTAAAAGTTTCATTCTCGAAATCTCTGTGGACTGAGGAGTTTTGGAGAATGTATGAATCATGTGAGCTGCCAGGATACTTTGCACAGACATTCATTATCCTCATATGGCTGTCACACACTATCTGCACGTTGATGGAGTGAAAGTTCTTCCTGTTGATGAATATCTGTGCGTCACGTGCTGGGGCCTTAATCCGGACATGGGTGCAATCTATAGCACCCATGACCCTGGGCATGCCTCCCCTGGCGTAAAAGGCCTGCTTGACGTGTATCCAGTCCATGTTAGTGGTGGGAAAATGTATATAGGTACTGGCCTTGCTTTTGAGGGCTGGCAGGACCTGGGCCAGCACCCTGGAGAATGTGGCCTGTGACATGCCAGATGCGTAACCCTCTGTGGACTGGAAGGCCCCGCTTGCCATGAAGTGTATGGCACAGAGTAGTTTCTGCAGGCCAGTTAGGGCATGGTTGTGGATGTAGATGGGATCCACCTGCTCCTTGATGACCTCATACAAGGCAATGATGCTGTCAGGCCTCAACCTGTAGCGATCAATTACCTCATCATCGGTCATTCCAAAGAGGGTGACCCTTGGGCGGTATACCCTGGGCCTTGGTGGTCGTCTATACATCCTCTGCCCTCCAGGTGGGGATGGGCTCCTGTGTGGCTGCTGAGCCAGAGCCTCCTCACTTGCAACAGGTGGTGGCTGTTGATCAGGCATGCTTGGAGGTTGCTGATGTTCCCCAGCTCTCTCCCTTGCACGCCTTCTCCGCAGCCTTCGCAACAATATGTAACCCAACATACTGTTTGCTCTCTGTATCTGTCTCTATCTGTCTGTCTCTCTCTCTCTCTCTCTATCTATCTCTCTCTCTCCCTCCCTGAGTGGAAAACAAGCCACAAGTGAGTGTGTTGAGTTGTCCCTTTAAGTACTTGCTAGGGCGTTGTGTAGGTGTGGTGATGAGGTGAGTGCTGACCAATGGTGAGTTGTTTTTGTCCAGGTAAGTGTTTTCAGGTGTGTGTGTGTTATAAGATGTGGTGTGTTGTGCTTGTTACGTGTGTGCCATTTGCGGGCGTGCATTTGTGGGGTGCAGGTCGCGTGTTGATGTTGCCCAGGTGAGCTTGTATTTGCATGTGTCCGCTTTGTGTGATAACCCCCATTGTTCCGTGCCATGTTGTGTTGTTGTTTTTTTGTGTGTCGTTGTCCCTGTGGTGTTGTTTGTTGTTGTGTGTGTAGTGATTTGTGTTGTGTGTGCATGTTTTTGTGTTGTTTTGGCATTGCACGGGTTAATTTTCCCATTTACATGGTTGTGCGGTAAGCATTTTGTGTATCTTCCTATGTAACGGGTGTTTTGTTTTGGCCGTTAAGTGTCTAACGGCTAGAAAAAGTGGGTCTTAACTTTTAGCCGTTAGGTGTGTCTTTTTTTCAGCCGTTATCAGTACCGCAAGCCTTTGAATAGCTCTGGGGTATGTTTTTCCATGCGTCTGAATGCACGTAAGTGTATCGGCCGTAAGGATTCTACAACTGCTGTTAGCTGTTGTTTAGATGGATCTTTGAATTGCAACATGTCACTTAACGCACCCGTTAGTGATTTTTTTGCTAACGGCTGCCTTTAAATCGAGCCCATAACATCCATACAAATATATACCTCAAACTGTGCCCAAACTCTATATTTCAATGTCGCTAAATCACACTATCCCTTCACATGTATATCACACAAATAGAGTAGTACATGCATATAACATCCGCTTAAATGATAAAAACTAGATTTGGGTATACTGGAAACAACCACTTACCTGGGACATAGTACTCAGAAAGGATATAGCACCTCCACCTACAGTGTCTGACCACTGGAGTTGGGTGACTTTCAGTTTATTTATATATTCTAGAAAAAGAGAATGAAAAACTACCTGAAGGCACTTTGAATACCTCTACCCATTATTTTTGTGCAAGTCACGTTAGTCTCTACATAGCCTACATGTAGTATGGTTGGTGTAATTTAAAATATAGCCTTTATTCCTTATTCAATAAAAAGAAAAAAAAAAGAATAATGTAATTAAAATGAAAGACTAGAAAACTGCATGGTGTACACAGCTCAAAATGATGTTATCAAAAATTAAGTTGAAATTGGTTAACTATTATAGTATTAGTATTTGTAATGTTGCTATTACAAATTTCAAATGCGTGGTAAATCTTTACTAGCTTAAATCACTAGTCTTGCTTAGGTAGGTTATCACCTAAAGTGCTTATTAGTCATAATGGAAGGATACTAGTTCAGAATATAGCAAATTCCTTTGTGAGTGTAGGATACACTGGTATCTCAGAAATTTGGCAAAAAGCATCAACTTTAACCCTATATAATGACTCGTGTGCTAGAGAATGTTCACATAGAAATCTAACATTATAAAGCCATCAACACACACGCACCTATGTCAGCATCTGACCAAAAAAGAACATCAAAATAAAAAAAATATGCTCTCACAGCCATATATTCAAGTGGCTAGTTACAGGTAGTAAAACTAGTCACCCACGTTAGTTATATAAGCCAGCTGCATCTTAATGTTGGGAGATTTCCGGAATTCCCTTTTTACTTTTGCATAGACCACCCTTGACAAAGTCGGCAGTAGACCAGCAATACGTGTGGGGGGATGTAACTAATTTCTATGATTGCCTTTGATAACTGATCATTAAAGATTGTTCTCTGGAAAGAAACACCATGTGTGGTTGTTGGCTGCTGTGTTTTCTGTCAAACACCCGGGAGCATCTGGACAGAAGCTAAGAGAACGTAGAGGACCTACTGAGGTTGAGGTATTGTGAGAGCCAAGTAGATCACTCTGTAGCTACCAGTAGATAGCAGGTTAAAGTGGAACTTTCAGATAACAGCCAGTCGCCATGCATTGAAAATATATGTCTTACCAAAAAAAAATACTTGTGTATAAAGGAATCTGTCCTGTTTCGGGACTGACGGGAAAATTAGTGCGGTCTGTGAGCCTGCTCCGTCAGTCCCTTCCGGTGACCATATGGTGCAAAGCAGTCTACTCTATGGAGAACGGGACTGATGGCGCATGCGCACAGACAAGATGTCTGCGCTCTAGCCTCAGTTCCGGTCTCCAAACGGAACGGATTCCTTTAGAAACAATTTTTTTTTTTTTGGTATGACATACATTTTCAAGCTAGTCGCCATGCATTTAATGAATGCATGGCAATTTGCTATTATCCGAAAGTTCCGCTTTAAGAGAGCGGATCAAGAGAGCCACAACCTACAATAAGGTAATTCCTCCAGTGTATCTTATATGCTGTTTTATTATTACTTATCATGAAGTGCATATCCTGTGTGTGTGTGTGGGGGGGTGTTTAACATAAACACCACTTTTAGATCTCGTTGCTTTGTGCCCTTCTTTTGTAGAAATATTCATTTTTGGTGTGAGAAAGGAGAACATTATAGAGGCTGTTGCATATTTGGTGGCAATAATGTTGTCCATTTCATATTTTCATGACATTTGTGTAAATGAGAATTGAACATGAGGAATTATATTGTTAACATATATTTTGAACTTTGCATTTTTGACTTTAAGAAACTTTTTTGCCATATTTACTTTGTTTTTGGTGCTCCTGTAGTGTGATATATATGTGAGATCTAGTAATAGATCTTGCATATATTTTCACACACTGTGTGACATTTTGTACCACTGCTAGTTGGGGTTAATTGTTAAAATACAGAAAACGGCCCCCAGAAAACCCAGTATAAGTCTGTTAAAACAGGTTATGCTGTTGTCCTTTTTAAATAACAGTTGCAAGGTACAAACAACAGGATTATATTTTTTATTTATGCCAAATAGGTGTATTCAAATTAGAAGTACAGTCAGTGACATGAAGATTGATTTGGTCACTAATGTAGCACATCTATAGCTTCATTGCTTAGTGCAGTTGTGAATAATATCAGTGGTACAATAGTGATCAATTGGCACTGAGGAAAAAGCCTAGTGTCATATACAAATGAACATTTTAGTTATTTTATAAGTACAGTCCACCTGCCAATCAAAATAGGATTTTAGTGTTTTTACCTGTTAAATCCTTTTCTCTCTAGTCCATATGGAACACAGATAGCACGGGGTTCAGTTCCTCCTTTTGGAGGGCAGGACACATCTCAGAGATAGTCTTGTGGATGGAGAAAAAAAAGACTCTAAAAAGAACTCTACAGCCCAGGCAAGTTTGACCACAGGAAAGGTCCCTTTCTCTAGGTAGGAGACCTGAGTTCCATATGAACTAAGAGAAAATGATTTAACAGGTAAGAACATTAAAATCCTATTTTCTCTTACATCCTGTATGGAACACAGGTAGCATGGGGATACAGAAAAATTACTTAGTACACACCATCCTGGAGAAAGGATAACAGCAAGTGGAGGTCAAACTCCTGCGAGGGCATAGCCTTGTCCACTTACTACTTGTGAAAAATAGACCATACCCCATGGTAGGCCTTGGAAGAGACAGGCTTGCAGACCTGAATCATAGTGCAAATTACCTCTGTGGAGAAACCTTTTCTCCTCCGTGCCATTTTTTCCACATCCTTGTGCCACAGGTAACCCTGGAGTAGGTGGTCTATTCAGGGAGGAAGGTGAATGGATCCTGAATGGAAAAACTGACCAGGTCTGCAAACCACATCCTCCTGGTCCAGTAAGGAGCGACCAGAATGACTGTTGCACCGTCCATCCTGATCTTCCGGTGTGTCCTTGGTATGAGAAGAAAACAGTAAGTGAGGGGGAAGTTCTATGGAATTGACATTGGATCCATTGCAAAGGTTAGAGGATCACCCTTCTGGGAGCAGAAGGTTTGAACCTTCCTGTTTTCATTGTTGGCCATGAGAACTATCGTTGGCACACTTCACTGTTGCACAATCAAGTAGAACACTTCCGGACTGAGTTTCCACTGTCCAAGATTTAGGACTAGGCAACATAGAAAGTCAGCCAGAATGTTTTCTACCTCTTGAATGTTAACTGCTGGGATGGACAGAATGTGGGCTTCTGCTCAACCAAGAATGTACCTCACTTTGAAACAAGCGGCTGCACTGGGAGTGCTCCCTTGGAAGTTGATGTAAACCACAGCTGTGATGTCTGAATGGACCCTCTCGGGCTTCCCCTTCAAGAGGGAGGTTCAGTACACAAGGGCCAGCCAGATCACCTGGAGTTCCAAGACGATTTTTAACTGAAGAGACTCTTCCAGAGTCCACCTGCCCTGAACCCCCAGGAAACCCAGAACACACCCCAGCTGGCAACAGTCATGACCAGAGTCCATTCTGGTATCACAAAAGGTTTCCCCTGCTCCAGGTTGTGCTAGCACAACCACCACTGAAGGTCTCTGCTGGCCTCCGGAGACAGATATCTGCTGGTCCAAATGTGCTGTATTTCCAGACCAACTCTGGATGACATGTCTCTGTAGTTCTCTCATGTGCACCTGAGAGTAAGGCACTGCACCTCTAGTGTTTACAATAGTCTGCTCAGCACACTCATGCATGCCCTGATCATGGCAGAGTGCCACTCCAGGACCAGAGACACATCCTGCATCACCAGAAGAAAATCTTCCCCTGGTGGGTGTTGAAGTTCCTGGGAAGGCACCAGGGAGGACTTAAACATGTTCAGGATCCACCAGTGGTGGACTAGAAGCCAGGCAGAGTTTTGAACATTACAGACCAAGAGCTCCTCTGAGGGATCCTTGAGTAAAAGATTGTCCAGATAGGGTGTCATGAAGATGCCCCAAGCATAAATGAAGTCTGCTAAGGTCTCATGATTTTGGTGAACACCAAAAGGTGCAGAAACCAGATCAAATAGCAGAGCTGTGAACTGGTAATGATCCAAGCTGAAGGCAAAAAGCAGATAACGTTGGCTGTCTGAGTGGATAGGGATGTGTAGATACACATCCTGAAGGTCCAGGGATGCTAGTTACTCTCCCTAACACATTGCCGCTCTGACAGGACACAAAGTTTCCATCTTGAAGTGTGTAGTCATCACATATCTGTTGAGATACTTGAGGTCCAAAATGGGATGAAAGCCACCATCCTTCTTTGGTAGCACAAACACGCTGGAATAAAAACCTGAAGCACACGCTGTGGGGGGAGGAAATGGAATCAGAAAATGATTTGGCAGCAGTGAATCACCTGCCTCTTGAAACTGCCATGAATTGCCGGGTTCCTTTGACACCCTTGACAAAAGACTATTTGGAGGAAGGGATCCGAAATCTATTTGGTACCCTTCTGACATTACCTGCAAAAATCACTGATCCGCAAGTGAAGACTCCCAGGTGTCCAGAAAAAGGGAAAGACGGACCCTACAGGTACCAGCAGACCAGGATTCCGCGAATCATGCGGAAGATTACTTGACAGGCTTAGCCCTTGTAGCTGATCGCTTGGGCTGCCTTTGCTATTCCTCATATCCCAGCCTTCACTCTCCCCTGCAGGAGAGTTTGTGCTGTCAGTAGTGGGGCTATCCAGGACTTACTTCTGGCTCCTTTGGTGTAGTGTTCCGGCCTTGCAGCTGGCGCCTAGTTTTGGCCCTTCCGCAGCACGGCTCTACTACCGGCAGACTACATCGCATGAGCTCCGCACACCAGCTTCACACCCGAGCATTACTCTCTTGCAGGCTACAGCCTGCATGTGACAGTGGCAGAGAAAATGGATCTTGAACAGACAAGGCCACTAGTTCTGAGAACCAGGGCTTCCTGGTCCAAAAGGGGGCAATCATGATAACTGCCACACCGTTCATCCGAATCTTCATCAGCACCCTGGGGATGAGAGGGAATGGAGGAAAGATGTATGCCAGATAAAAACTCCTTGGAATCAACAGGGCATCCACAGCGAACATGAGAGGGTCCATCCAGCGAGAGCAAAACATCTGAACTTTCCTGTTGTCCCTTTTGGCCATCATCAGGTCTATACAGGGGAGACCGCACTTCTGCACCAACAGGTCGAAAACTTATGGGTGGAGTCCCCACTCTTGGGTCCACCATCTGGTGACTGAGATAGTCTGCCAGCAAGGTTTCAACCCCTGGGATGTGCACGGCGGAGATGATTGGGACGTGTTCTTCTGCCCATGCTAAAATAGCCTTGACCTCTGACCAAGCAGAAGCGCTTCTCTGCGTCCTTGCTTGTTGGTTGATGTATGTCACGGCCGTGGCATTATCCGACTGGACGCGAACTGGACAACCCCTCAGTGGAGAGGACCAGTACACACCAGAGTTTGATGAATCACCCTGAGCTCAGGACATTGATGGGCTGAAGTGTCTCCTCTGCAGTCCATCTGCCCTGAACCCTCAGGTGACCCAGGACATCTCCCCAGCTGTTGAGGCTGGCGTCTGTTGTCACCAGGGTCCAATCCTGACAAAGGGCTTCACCTTCTCCAGGTTGGACCTGTCCAACCACCAAAGCAGATCCTCTTATCTCCTGAGGAAGAGAGACAAGGTGGTCCAAGAGATCCGGAATCCCACTCCAAGCTTGGATGGTGAACCTCTTGAGCTCCCTGAGGTGAGCCATGGAGTACGGGACCGCCTCCTTGGTGGACATCTTGCGGCTCATCAGAGACAAGAACTTGCGCACTGGAGCCGAGGGCCACTCTAAGGCCCGGGATACTCAACGCATGATCTGTTGGATAGAATCCTCGGGCAAGAAAACCATCCCTTGGCAGGTGTTGAACCTGAGACCAAGGAAGACCAGGATATGAGAGGGATCTGGAGCAGACTTCTCCATATTCAGAATCCACCCATGACGGAAGAAATCTAAGCACAGTCCTGGACCTGTTGGTCCAGGAGTTCCCTGGATGGTGCCTTCGGCAGAAGGTCCTCCATGTAGGGAGTTACCTGAATCACTCGGGTGTGCAGGTAGGCAATCAACACCCTTAAGACCCTTACAAACACCTGAGGAGTAGAGCGGTGAACTGGAAGTGCCCCAATGTGCAAGTGAACCTGAGGTACTTCTGACTGTCTGGATGAACTGGAACATGCAGGCAGGCATCCTGCAGATCCAGAGAGGCCAGAAATTCTTCCAGACACATAGCGCAAAGACTCCATCTTGAAGAGATTAGTCACTACAACAAAAGTTGAGGTCCAAGATGAGGCAATTGCCACCATCCCTCTTGGGAACCACAAAGAGGTTTGAATAAAAACCTAAACCTCTCTTTTGAGGAAGTACTGGAGCCAGGACTCCCTTGTCCAAGAGAGCCTGCACTGCCTTGTTACATAGTTACATAGTTACATAGTAATTTAGGTTGAAAAAAGACTTGCGTCCATCCAGTTCAACCCTTTTCCTATTCCTGTTTACCATCGCTGACCCAAAAGAAGGCATCCGACTCCAAATGGCAATCAGATTTCTCCCTGGATCAACAAGCCCTAACTAAATATTAATCCCAATACTAACGTGCATAGCCCTCTATATTATGCTCTTTTAAATAAGTATCCAGGCCCCTTTTAAAAGCATCTAATGTATTTGATAGCACCACCTCCTCCGGAAGTGCATTCCATACCTTTATTGTCCTTACTGTAAAGAAACCCTTCCGCTGTTGTAGACTAAATCTCCTTTCCTCAAGTCTAAGCGGGTGGCCCCTTGTCCTGTGTACTGTTCTGTTAATGAACAGGTCTTTTGAAAGCCCTTTATATGGGCCTTGAACATATTTATATAGTGTTATCATATCCCCTCTAAGACGCCGTTTCTCTAGTGTGTACAAGTTTAACTTTTCTAGCCTCTCTTCATAACTAAAACATTCCATTCCCCTTACTAGTTTTGTAGCCCTCCTCTGCACTCTCTCTAGTTCCATAATGTCCTTCTTCAGAAAGGGCGCCCAGAATTGAACAGCATATTCTAGGTGGGGTCTTACCATGGACCTGTAAAGAGGCATAATTATATCTTCCTCCCTTGAGTCAATACCCCTTTTAATACATGTCAATATCTTATTGGCCTTTGCAGCTGCCAGCTGGCACTGCATGCTACTGCAAAGTCTATTGTCTACCATTACTCCTAAATCCTTTTCATTAGTAGATTTCCCCAGAGAAACACCATTTAAACTATATGTTGCATTTTTATTATTATACCCAAAATGCATAACTTTACACTTGTCTATATTGAATCTCATTTGCCATTTGCCTGCCCAGTTACTCAATGTGTCCAAGTCCTCTTGTAATGAAGACACATCCAGTTCAGACTTTATTACCTTACTTAATTTTGTGTCATCGGCAAACACTGATACATGGCTTCCTATGCCCTCTGGGAGGTCATTAATAAACAAATTAAAAAGAAGAGGACCCAGGACAGATCCCTGAGGCACTCCACTTATCACGTTAATCCAACTGGAGAACTTGCCATTTACTACCACTCTTTGCATTCTATCTTTCAGCCAATTTCCAATCCACTCACAAACATTTTGCCCTAGTCCTATTTCATTCAATTTGTACAGTAACCTCTTGTGTGGAACCGTATCAAATGCCTTGGCAAAGTCTAAATAAAAAGATGCAGCTTTTCTTGGCCTAACGGAGTCCTTGAGTGGAAGAATCTGAAGGGACACAGGGATGTGTGAGGAATCCTGTAGCCTCCTGAAACCACCTGCAAAACCCACTGATCTGCAATAGAGCCCGCCCAGATGTTTGAAAAATGTTGCAGGTGCCCACCCACAGGGAGGTGCAGACCAGGATACTGCAAGCCATGCAGAAGGTGGTTTGGTGGCCTGGGCTGCTGCCTGGGCTTGGCAATGGAGCGCTGGCCTGAGCCGCACTCTGATTCGGCCTTTGCGTTTCACTTTGGCAGGGATGAAAAAGATGCTGCTTCCTCGCCAGGTTAGGGAGACCTGAAGCAACAGAGTGCTCTTGTTCCCAGGGTCCTCACTGATAATTTGCTTCAGTGCAGGCCCAAAGAGAGATGTGCCCTGAAAGGGGAGAGAAATAAGTGACTTTTTAGATGAAAGGTCAGCAGACCAAATTTTGAGGCACAATATGCATCTGGCAGAAACAGAGAAGGCAGAAGCCTTTGCTGCAAGTCTGACAGCATCAAAAACCGCGTCAGTGACATAAGCCTGAGCCTCAGACAGGCTGGCAAAGAGGGCTAAAAGATCCTCCTTTGGGGCATCCTTACAGATAGCCTCAGTAAGTTGTTCCCCCCATATAGCAATGGTGCTAGTGACCCAGACAGAGGCCAAGGTAGGCCGCTAGGCAGCACCTATTGCAGCAAAGTTAGACTTCAGAATAGCCTCCAGCTTTCTATCAGTCCTATACTTGAGTGTGTGGCATCAGCCAGGGGTAGAGCAGTAGACGTACAAAGTCTAGAAATAGGGGGATCAACCTGAGGAGGTGTAGTCCACTGCGCCAAAGCTGCATCAGAAAAGGAGTACAGCTTAGAAAATCTCTTAGAAAGAGAGAGGTGCCTGTCAGGCGTTTTCCACTTATACAAGATAACCTGGTCCAGAGTGGGATTAGGCGGAAACATAATGAGGACTTCTTGCACTTTTAAAAGACGTCAGAAGAAATTTGGCTCTCAACAGGGTTAATAGGAACCTGTGGGGTAGTCAAAACCACTTTAATGAGACCAGAGCAGAGGGAACAGGGTCAGCCTCAAAGGGGTCACCATAAGCGTAGGAAGAAGCCCCTTCCTCGCACTCCCCTTTCTCTGAATCAGCCTCAAAAGAATCCTCCTCATAGGTATCTGAAAGGTCAGAAATGCCAGAGGCCCTAGGGGCCACAAACCTGAACGAAGTGGGGGGTTTCAGAGACTGACGGACACCCTGGAGGGAAAGAGGAATCTGTGCCATAGAGTACTTGAAGTCCTTGACCCAAAGTGGCTCTTGTTCAAGGCTGGAGGGCACTGGTGGAGATGTAGGGGCCACAGCAAGAGGGGCATAAGTGTCCTGAGTATTCTCTAGGGAGCCCCATTTGGCATGAAGAACAGTAAGCGGGGGAGGGGGGTGTCAAAGACGACCCTGAGTCCTTAGCCTTAGGTCTAGCCCCATGTCTCTTTTGATCTGACAACCTAACAGAAGTGTCTGTTCAGTAAAAGGAACCCAAGTACTGTCACCCAGATTAGTAAATCACCTCAGAAAGCCCAAAAGAATACTTTCTAGCAGGCGAATAGTTAACCTGAGAAGGAGAGCAAAGCGATACAAACCTCTGCATAGTATACTTAGAAAAGAGAGAAAGAAAATGGAGCCCGAAATCACAGCCAATCAGAGAAAAGCCCGTGAAACGGGCATCCTGGGACTCATAGTTTCTCTCTTCAATGTTACCTAGCAATGGCAGAACCCAAATTCGCTGGGTCCCATGGGCCCACAAGACACTAGGAATGTGAACAGGAGCGTAGGGCAAGGAGAGACAATAAGAATGAGCCCTCTCTCAACTCCAAGTGAAACAGTTGCAGAGATATGTCCCAGAGCAGTCTGTCCCATAGAAGTCAATGGAGCAAGTGTGGCCGCATGGTAAAGCGCACAGAACTCAAAAAAATATTTCAAAATTTTGCAAAAGTGAACCAAAGCACCCAAATACATAATAGAACATGTAGGGTCAAATAAAAACTTATACTCCAAGGGATAAGTGAAAATAAGCCCCAAAACCCAGTACAACCAGCAGGGAAGGGGTTAATTACCAAAAAAGCAGCCAACCGAGCTCCAATGACCCTGGAATCAAACTAATGAAATACCAAAGATAAGTGCAGGAGTGGGACAAGTGGACCATGGCGCTCAAAGGGTTGCTCACCTTTTTCACAGGTCTTCTCTTTTCAGATTACCATTGAGAAGAAGGGAGCCTCTGAGAGACCCCTTTAGAAGAGAGACATGGGTCGCATGATTCTCTCCACAGGGCTGCAAAGGATCCACAACAGCACCTGATAACTTGGCAATCCTCAAGGGAAAGCCAGTAATGGTAATTCGCCTAATGGGGGAATTTTGACACCCCATATCTAATAATAAAAATACTAGAAGCTAAGCATAACTGTTCTCAGCCACTATCCAGGCTCTTGGAACAAGTCTATCTGGGGTGGGGCTAGTGGAGTAGCCCGATATGGAAGAAGGGGAGGCTCCACCCTGCACTTATTCTAGTATTGTTCCAGCCCACTGGGAGGAGCGGTTGCCTCCCCATGGTACCTGTGAGTTATACTGGACGACCGAGAAAAAAGGTCTAAGTGCTGAAGCTGGACTCTAAGTCCTGCTGCACCTGTCAGCACAGTAGTCTTAGCAACCAGGAAACAGAAGGGTCCATGGTTGGAGTAGAGGTCCACTGCACCAAAATGGTGTACTGTCTAGCAAACTTTTTGGTGATTGAAAGCCATTTGTCTGGGCTCTTCTACAAGGATATGGTCAAAAGTGGCATTAGGAGGAAAGAAGGGTGAAGACTTCTTACTCTGGAAGACATCTGTAGAAGACCCATCAGAAGTGTCAGAGACCTGAAGGATTTCCAAGACAGCTCTAGTGAGACCCTCAGCCAACAGTAGGGTCAGCCACATAAGAGTTACCATACAAGGAGGAAGAATATCCTCATATTCCCTTTCCTCGTCTTCTCCCTCGGACAATTCCTCCTCCTCTGTGGAAGCCCCTAGAATCTGAGGAACACTCAGACAAGGGCCACATATTTAAAGGTAGTGGGAGCTTCCATGACTGAAGAACACCCTGAAGGGAGGAAGGAATTTGGGCCACTGATTACAATAGTTTTGACCCAAGCTCTTGGTCAGTGGTGGTGGTGGTGGTGGGGACTCAGTATGAGAGGGGAAGAGACTCTGAATATTCCCTAGGGAGCATCGTTTGGCAAGAGGAACAGTAGGGGAGGTGGATAAGGATAAGGATAAGGAGAGCTAGGAGAGTAGGATAACCAAGAGAAGTAAAATGGTGACTACAACAAGGACAGCCAATTGAGAAAAACCCTGTGAAACAAGCACTCTGGGAAATGTAGTCTTCTGTTGCCTAGCAATGATTACAACTGTTTGTGGAATCGCTACAAGCCCCCTGGAGCCTCAGAACTTTATCCAGATAAAAAGCATGAGGAGACAATATAGAGTCCTCTCTTTCTTTCGTATGACAAACGGTTGCAGAGATGTGTCCTACAGATGTTTTCCCATAGAAGTCAATGGAGCAAAGATGGCAGCAAAATCGGTCGTATTATTACTAAGGTGGCCCATAGACCCAAATACCCCTGGTAACATGCAAGGTGGATAATATAAATAGAATAAAAATAAAGGGAAAGTGAAAGCAAATACCACAATGCCTCTGACACACCAAAATAGTGTAAACAGCAGAGAAACGGTTAACCCTTATCCAAAATGCAGCTTCCATGTTTACTCCAACTCCCCATGGGATGAATATACAGAGTATGAAATTATCTAACAAGAGTGCAAGAGCCTTTAAGGGCTCAGAACGCCTCTGTATGGAGAGGTATAGGAGTTGGACAATTGTGGACCAAGGCACTCAAAGGGTTACTCACCAGTCTTCTATCTTTATATTACCATTGTAGCTGAAAGCAAACAGAGCCCCAACAGACTCTGTTGGGAGGGAAAACTTGGCCTGCAAGATTTCTTCCACAGGGCTGCAAGGGTCCACACAGCAACTGCATACTGGTAAATCCACACCAGGGGAAGCCCAGTAATGGTAACTGGCCTAATGGGGTAATTGTGACAGTCCCATAACTAATAGAAAAAAATATATATAATAAAAAATATCTAAAAACGAAAGTGTTTCCTGACATCCACTACACATTCATTCTGGGACATGAGAGGGGTTGAGCAGGAGAAGAGAGTCTCCAGGTACAGGACACTGGCTTTGAGATGTGTCCTGACCTCCAAAAGGTGCAATTCAACCCCATTGTACCAGTGCTCCATATAGGTCTGTGTGTATTCTAAAACTATACAGATTATCGGTTAATGCCACAGCCTCAGTGTTAACAGCAGAACCAAAACCACTGTCAGTCACACACACTGTATATCTATTCACAGTGGCCCATTATTTGTATGTAATATATATAGGTTATATATTCTGTGTTGCTTGGATGGCTATTTATTGGAAGCACCAAAAAAGATCCTAGACATGCAAGACTGCCTCCAGGATTTTCCTCCCAAAACTGGCGTCAGCCGATGACAGCACATCAAAACGGTAGTGCTTCGAAAAGGAGTGCACAGACGACCAAGTGGCAGCCTTGCACAACTGATCAGCGGAGGCCTGATTCTTGTAAGCCCAAGAAGCCCCAATAGATCTAGTAGAATGAACCGTGACCTGAAAGGGAACAGGCTTCTTCCTCAGCTCGTAAGCCTTACGAATAGTGGACTTGATCCAGGACGCAATAGTCACTTTGGCTGCAGGTCTTCCTGCCCTGGGGCCCTCAGGAATGACGAATAGCGCGTCAGATTGTCTGATGGACTCAGTGCGATGTACATAACACTTGAGACAATGCACCACATCTAACAAGTGGAGATTCCTCTCTTTGTCAGAGGTAGGGTCAGGGCAGAAAGAAGGCACCGCAATCTCCTGATTAATGTGGAACTCAGAGACCACCTTCGGGAGAAACTCCTGAGAAGTATGAAGCACCGCCTTGTCATTGTGAAACACCAAAAAGGGAGGTCTACAAGACAGAGCATGCAACTCTGGGACACGGCGAACAGACACGATCAGCAGGTGAAAGGCCATTTTCCACATCAGCAGGCGTAGAGGAATAGTAGCCAAGGACTCAAAGGGAGGGCGCTGAGGACGCCTAAAACCAGGTTAAGATCCCACTGAGGATCAGGAGTCTTGAAAACCGGAGTATGAGCAACGCCCAGGAAGAAAACCTTGACATCAGTAAGAATAGCAATGCACCTCTGAAAGAAAACAGAGAGAGCAGAAGTCTGAACCCTAAGTGAACTCAAACTGAGGACCTTATCCACACCGTTCTGCAAGAAGGCCAGGATCGTAGGCAGATCAAGTTCCTGAGACAGGTCCCTATAAGCACACCAAGACAGAAAGGTCGACTAGACACGATGGTAGGCCTTAGAAGAAACAGATTTGCAGGCACTGAGCATAGTATCCACCACACCAGAAGAAAAACCCTGCTTCTTCAATATTGAGGATTCACTTTCCAAGCCATCAAAGCTAGCCGAAAAGCTTCCTCCTTCCACAAGTAAACCTGTAGAAGAAGATCCGGACGGCAAGGGAGCCGGAATGGCTCCGCCACTGACAGATCCAGAAGCTCCGGAAACCAAGCCTGTTGAGGCCAGTACTGAGCAATCAGAATGACTGGACAGCGATCCAGTCTCATTTTCCGTAAACCCTGTGCAACATGGAGAGGGGAGGAAAGATGTAGGTCAGAGGAAATAACCAAGGAATGGACATGGCATCCACTGCTAGAGCTAGAGGATCCCTACAGTGAGAGCAGAACCTCTGAACCTTTCGGGTGTGTCTTGTCGCCATCAGGTTGATGCAAGGAAGACCCCACTTCTGAACGATGAGGGTGAACACTTCTGGGTGCCGTTCCCACTCTCTGCCTTACACTGTGTGTCAACTGAGGAAGTCTGCCATGACGTTGTCTACACCAGGAAAGTGTACTGCGGATATGGCAGGAAAGTGTTCTTCTGCCCAGGCAAAATAGCTTTGATCTCTGACCAAGCGGCAAGACTTCTTGTTCTGCCCTGCTTGTTGATGTAAGCCACGGCCGTAGCATTGTCGGACTAAACCCGGACTGGGCATTCTTCCAGCTGGGGTGTCCAATGACGAAGAGCATGAAATATCGCCCGAAGCACCAACAAGTTGATGGGAAGGAGAGATTCCTCTGGAGACCACCGACCCTGAGCACTGAGGCGACTCAGGGCCGCTCCTCAGCCGGAGAGGCTGGCGTCCCTTGTCACTGTGGTCCAGAAGGATACCAGGAAGGACTTGCCCTTTAGTAGATTGGAGAGGTCGACCCACCATGACAAACTCAGTTCCACATGAAGAGGGAGGGATACTGACATCTTCAGATGTCAGATTTTGGATCACAAACCTCTAAAGTTCCCTGGTGTGAGCCATGGCAAATGGGACGGCTTCTATGGTGGAGATGAATTTCCCCACTAGAAAGGACAGCTTCTTGGCCGAACTGGATCATGAGCCAGAACAGCAGAAATCCTGTGGGTGATCTGGTGAGTCACCTCGTTCGTGAGAAACACCATGCTCTGCTGAGTGTCGAAGAGAAGGCCCAAAAAGACCAGACGCTGGGATGGGACAAGATCCGACTTGTCCATGTTGATGATCCACCCGTGATGGGTGAGAGCATGAATGCAATCCTGAACCTGCTGATGAAGACGTTCCACAGAGGGGGCTTTCATAAGCATGTCGTCCATGTATGGAGTAACTCTGATGACATCCTGATGGAGGACGGATACTAAAGCTCCCAGGACACGGTTGAAGACTTGAGGAGCTGTAGTCAGACCAAAGGGAAGTGCTGAAAAATGAAAATGCCCTTGGTCGCAGGCAAATCTGAGATACTGCCTACTCTCTGGATGAATGGCGATGTGTAGATACACGTCGTGAAGATCCAGAGAGCCAAGGAATTCCCCCGGGGACATAGCAGCAATCACCGTCCTTAGGGACTCCTGGTGATAATGAGTCCTGAGCACAAAGGAATGGAGATCCTTCAAATCCAAAATGGGACCACTGTCCTTCTTGGAGACCACAAAGAGGTTTGCGTAAAAACCCATGCCTCTGTCCTGAACTGGAACAGGCTCCAGAACATCCTTGTCCAGAAGGGCCTGTATAGCAACAATGAACAGATGGTGTTTCTCTGCGCCCTGGGGCTTATGAAAGGGAAAAAAGCGAAAGGGAGGGAGACAGAGACGAAAGGGATCATGTACCCTTCTGCCACCACCTGTAAAATCCACGGGTCCGCCACTGAATCCTCCCAGACACTGTGGAAGTGATGCAGATGGCCACCCACAGCCGAGTGGGGACCTGGTTTTGGCGAGTCATGCCAAAGAAGGCTTGGAAGCCTTAGGCTTGGAGGAGACCTTGGAATTCCATTGCTCTTTGGGCTTGGAGGAGGTACGTGGCGCTGAGAGAACCACCTGGTTTTCCAGACATGTCTCAGTCTGGAAGGAATGAAAAAAACGATTATGCTTGAGAGGTGTTTTCTTCCTGGGGACCAAAGGCAGAAGGGCACTTTTACACCCTGTGGCCTCATCCTTAAGATCTGGCCCAAACAATGATGTGCCTTGAAAAGGCAAGGAGAGCAAGGCTTTCTTGGAAGCAGTGTCAGCAGACCAGATCTTGAGCCAAAGAGCTCGTCTGGCAACCACAGACATGGTGGAAAGCCTTGCCACCAGATGGATGGCATCAATTAAGGCAGCAGAAACATAGTGCTGGGCCTCAGAAATGTTGGCAAGAAGCCGCACCATATCCGAAGTAGGAGCACCCTGACGGACAGCCAGACTGAGCTGTTCAGTCCAGACTGCAGTGGCCCGCTTAATTCATGCCGCAGAGAATGCTGGACGCATGGAAGTACCAGCAGTGGCAAAAATGGACTTGAGGGAAACCTCAAGATTCTTATCAGTCCAGTCTTTCTGAGCGGACGCATCAGAAACTGGCAAGGAAGTAGATTTAGATAGCCTGGAGATGGGAGCATCCACTTTGGGGGGATGAACCCACTGAGCAAGCCCCGCCTCAGAGAAGGGGGTAAAGCTTGGCAAGTTTCTTGGAAACAGAAGGTTTCCTGTCTGGAGATTTCCACTTATCAGACACAAGGTGGTCAAGAGTGGGGTTAGGTGGAAAACAAGTAAGGGGCTTCTCAGGCTCCTGGAAAACATCAGAGGGATCTGAAGAAACCTCTTGAACTAAGGGATTGTTTAGAGTGGTAAGACAGCCTTGATCAGGCCCTCAGCCGAAGGCTCAGGATCATCCTAAAAGGGGTCCCCAAAAAACTGAGAGGAGCCCACAGCAGAACATTCCTCAACATCTGAATCCACCAAGAGCTCCTCCTCAGAGGAATGATACATCAGGTACTCCCTGCGGTTTCGGCAGGGAAGATTTGACTGAAGAAGGGGTCTGCCATGAGTGGAAGACCCCCTGTAACTGGGATGGAAAGAGTTGCAATGTAGGCAGAAAGTCGCAACCTTGTAGCAGCCTTGATCTCTTGCACCCAAACTGGCTTTAAGGCATGGCTGGAGGTCCCTGGGAGAGACTCAGGGACATCAGAACATGCTGGGCATAAATGACCTGAGAATTCTCTAGGTAACCCTGAATGACATGAAGAACAATGCGCAATAGGGGACACAGAGACCCCAGCGTCCTTAGTCTTAGGCCTGGCCCCAATCTCCAACGGATTAGACATTCTCACATGTCAAAAGTATAAGGAATCACCTAAATACAGTGTGCAAGATTAAAATTTCACCCCAGAAATCGCTACAATACACTTATCTGTCAGACGAAGGGTTAATCAGAAGAGGAGAGAAGGAGAGTCCAAGCCCTGCATAGGATACTCGTTCTGGAAAAGGCACAAAATGGCAGCCACGGCGGGAGCCAATTAGAAATGAGCATGCAAAGCAAGCACTCATGGGAAATGTAGTTTTCCCAGAAAAAGTACCCCAACAGCGCCCGGAGCCCCCCAACACACTTAAAACGTTAACCGGATGACAGAGCAAGGGCAGACAATTAAAATGAGCCATCCCTGAGGTAGCTACGTTGAGCAGTTGCAGAGATATGTCCCAAACTGCATAGTCCCATAAACGTGAATGCAGCAATGGCATCTATGGGGTAAAGTGCGCCAGAAAAAAATTTTTTAAAGTTGAAACTGAGAATTAAAAGTACATGAAACATCACTAGAACATGCTAAAAGACCCCCCAAAAAACACACTGAACCCAGTAGGGAAAGTGCCATTACCCCCTAAAAGATGCAAAACCAGCAGCTAAAGGGTTAAGTTACACCATAAACTTGCTCCAAAACACCCAACAGACATACAGATAAACCCAATGAGTGCCAGAGTGTGCAACAGGAACTCCAAAGGAAAAACACCTGTGCGGAGGGGCACTGTGGGACATGTGGACCTGCAGCACTGAAAGGGTTGCTCACCTTTCCTGTAGATCTTCTGTCTTCAGACTACCATGTATTAAGAAGAAGCCTCGGTGTGCAACTCCTGAGGAAAGAACTTGAACCTGAGATTTTCCCTCCAGGGTTTAAGGTCCACAAAAAGCACCTGGACACTGAGCTAGCCACATTTAAGGGCATTGTCAGTTATGGTAATCCACCTAACGGTGGTATTCCATTTCTAACAGAAAAATTAGCTTAAACTATAGCAGAACTGTTCTCTTGCCTGTGTCTTCACCGAGGAACAAATCTTACTGGAGCTGGTTGGCTAGCTGCAGTCAAGGAGGGAAGGTAGGCTTCACCCCCTGGATTAAATTCTAGAATTGTTCCTGCCTAATTAAAGGGGTGGATCGCGTACCCAAAATTACCAGTATCCTGTATTGGAAGACAGAGAAAGGTTATTTTTGGGGACCTTCTCTCTTAGCACTTAATAGCTAACAGTTACTAGAACAGCTATTATGAGTGCCAGTCCTCCAACACACCAACAGGTCAGACTTTCAGGATGTTCCCAATTAAGCAGAGATAGATTAATTGCAATGGCTGAGCCCCTGTATCCCCAGGGATAAGCAAACTTAATACCTCAACTGTTGGTGTGCTCCAAGGACTTACTTTGAATAACACCTGACAAGGACAATTAGTCATTTAGTTTTAACTGTGTTTGTGGCTTGATTTAAGGTGGCAGGTGGGACCTTGATGGACAGTCCTCTTAAAAAGGTACACAATATTCGATTGAATGAGGCACTCACCACTAATTGCTTTACGGCAGAAGACTTTAATTCCAATAAATTCCACTTACATAAGTTTTCACAGCAAGGCAGTAGTGTTTCGGGCTAAACGAACTTTTCGAGGACTACTCCGTCCTCTTCTTCAGCACAGCCCACATGGATACCTCTCCCCGGAGGCTCTATTAAATAGCCTCCCACAGCAATCATGCTGAGGTGCATAGCCGGAAGCGGCCGTAGCCGCGCATATGGTGACGTCATCAAAGCGACGTTGGTCGCCTCCGGACAGCAAACCCAGCTACGAATCATCACCATAGCAACCCATCACCATAAGTAAATAAAACAATATCCCACAGAGCTCATATTTCACTTTACTATATAATCTTTAAGCATTATATTCAATCGTTGAAGAGCTGAGAATCAGCAGTATTCAAACTTTTCAGTAATAAAATACAAAAATCCTCCAGAAGTTATAGGCTCTGTAAAGAAGGGAAAAAAAAGAAAATATATTTTAAAAAATCAGTCCTAGTGTGTACTTTTTCACAAGATCAACACTCATACAGAGTTACTACTATATTTTATAATCCTGCATATGTATTAGATATCACAAAATAAGCACCACCCATCTTAATGGAACCACCAGTACTCAATTCTCTCATTTAGACCCCAAGGTGTAACTGTTTGCAATTTATATGTCCATCTAGCTTCTTTTTGTAAAAGTATTTTATCTCTGTTACCACCTCTTTTCAAATTCAACACCTGGTCCAATACTTGGTAGAGCATTTGTGCAATCTGGTGCCCCTTTTCCTTAAAATGACGTGCCACCGGGGTATCTTTACCGGTGCGGATATCAGATTTATGTTGTGCAATTCTCTCCTTTAAGGAATTTATTGTTTTTCCGACGTACCCTTAACCACAGGGACATTTTAACAAATAAACTATATGAGTACTTGTACAAGTAAAGAAGCCTTTTATTTTATATGATTTCCCTGATCTTGGGTGTTGCACTAGGTCTCCTTTAATAATCCCATTACAGTGCACACATGAATGGCAGGGGTACGTGCTGTTTACAGGTTTTGAAATAAACGTTTGTTTTGGTGTGGGAATTCGTTCAGCCTTTACTATCCTGTCCCTGATGTTCCTAGATCTCTTATAAGCCACACATGGTTTTTCTTTAAACAGATGTCCTATTGTAGGATCACTCTGCAAAATTTTCCAATGTCCCATCACCGCCTTGACAATTCTCCTAGAATGATAATTATAAGTGTTGACAAATTTCAACCTATCGGACCTTTGTTTAGAAGTTCTGACCAGAAGTTCCTGACGTGACTTCGCCAATGTTTTAGCTTTGACCTCTGTGAGGGACTTCTGGTCATAACCTCTTTCCTTAAATCTTTGCATCACTTTATCCAATGTCCCAAATACTTCATTCTCCTCACTGATAATTCGTTTGGCCCTAATCATTTAGCTATATGGAAGGCCTTGTTTTAGATACCTGGGGTGGAAACTATCTGCATGTAAGAGAGTGTTACTGTCCGTAGGCTTACTGAACAAAGATGTCCTAAAACCTTGTGCATCCATCTCCACTCTCACATCCAGAAAGTCCACCTGACAGGGATATATATTTGCAGTAAAGGAGATTGTCTCCTGTTGTTCATTGAGGTATTTGACGAATGCGTTGAAGTCCTGTATGCTGCCCTTCCAGACCACAAAGCAGTCGTCAATATACCTCCACCAGGTGGCAATGTAATCACTAAATAAATTCTTATTGAAGACATATTTCTCTTCAAATTTTGCCATAAATAAATTGGCATAAGCTGGGGCTGTGGGATATTGTTTTATTTACTTATGGTGATGGCTTGCTATGGTGATGATTCGTAGCTGGGTTTGCTGTCCGGAGGCGACCGACGTCGCTTTGATGACGTCACCATATGCGCGGCTACGGCCGCTTCCGGCTATGCACCTCAGCGTGATTGCTGTGGGAGGCTATTTAATAGAGCCTCTGGGGACAGGTATCCATGTGGGCTGTGCTGAAGAAGACGACGGAGTAGTCCTCGAAAAGTTCGTTTAGCCCGAAACACTACTGCCTTGCTGTGAAAACTTATGTAAGTGGAATTTATTGGAATTAAAGTCTTCTGCCGTAAAGCAATTAGTGGTGAGTGCCTCATTCAATCGAATATTGTGTAACTATGTTGTCTCACTGTGGAGAGAGGTGGACAGAGTGAGAGCACCCCCGGTGTACTAGACGATTTAAAGGAATAGCGTCTGTTGTATATGATTACATTTGGAGAGAATTCGGAGTGCGGATACTTCTATTATATTATATAATCTTGTATCTCTGAACAAACCAGCACTTATTATGTCATTTGTGGATATCGCCACCTTAACTACTAAGCAGGCAGAGTGCTTTGGATATACACAGCAACACTTGGAGGATTTATTACTGACCAACACTCCATCAGAATCTTCTATCTTTTCACGATATAATAATGAAAAAGATAATTTAAAACAGTTGGAGAATATTGCTAAAAAAAGACTCAACTATTCCTTGCATAAAACAACCTTGTTGGAATATATTAAGGTCCGACGAATACCACAGGGACTGAGAGTTAACTTGCAACCAACCCTTTGCAAAGGTGATACTGAACATAGTAAAAAATGGTACCAAATTCTGAATAAATGTTCTATAGACTTAATGATCCTCACAGTGGAGAGTTTGAATAAAGAAATTCTTAATTTGGATAATACATTAACAACTATAAAGGGAGTACTTAGTACTCAGCTGGATACAGAGAGCAACAGGAACTCATTGGCAGAGTTGGATGTCATTGTCATCTTAGACAAACACAAGAATGAACCGGAGGCCCTTAAGCTTAAGAAATTTAAAAGACACTCTGGACTACCAGTTTATTCCAGTAAATTCCTGGAAATTATTTAGAAAAGACAAGAGACAACAACAGCAACCAGTGGTTATTGCAGCTGAAACTGAAACCTTTACAGCATCCTCTTCAACTACATCATCTGACTCTGAAAGTGCACAATCACACGTGGATACCCCTTTTTTAGGAAGAGTAAAAGCTCCCACCTCAGGAAAACCAGGAGAAGTAAAGGAAACAAAAGGCGCGTCACAGATACAACTGAGATCTCGACAATTAAAGAAGGGGTATACAATCTTTCCTCAGTAACTTTGACTAATTCACAGTACTCTGCCTTGAGAAAGGGCTTAGGCTTTGTACCAACATATAAAGGTGACTGTTTTTTGACACTGACGGAATTGTATAATTTTTTTCTCTCTATTAACTTACGTGTTTTATTTTCAGGGAAGGCACCCCAGGAAAAACAGCAGGACAGCCAGCACGCTGAACCTGCATTCCTGGGACCTCAGATCAAAAGACTACCAAGTATGTATTCTTTACAGGATTGTAAACCTAAAAGTAATTTTAACCCACCAATGCTGCACCCTGCTGTGATAGCTTTCTCTCAGGTAGTTATACAGGAAGTAGAAAGCATCAAGTGGGACGCACCATTGAGATGTGGTAATATGAATAAGACTGAACTTAGAGCAATACATGAACTAGAACATAATAACCAACTAGTCATTAAACCGGCAGACAAGGGAGGCTCTATAGTGGTAATGGATGAGTCAAAATATCATAGTGAAATTATGAGACAACTTAGTAATAGAAACCACTATAGGGTTCTCTCGATGGATCCGGTGTTCAATATTGGGAAAATTGTTTCTACGGTGGTACAAAGAGCAGTAGATGAGGGGATAATAGATGAAAAAATTAGATTTTTTGATTAATAAACATCCTATCACCCCAGTCTTCTATATCCTACCAAAAATACATAAGGATTTAAGCAATCCTCCTGGTAGGCCAATTGTGGCGGGCACTGATTCTATCTTTCAACCACTAGCAGTGTTCGTGGATCGAATTTTACAGCCACATGTTTTAAAAACAACAGCCTATCTGGCTGATACAACGGATTTCTTGAATAAATTGAGGGCACTACAATTTACAGGACATGAGACATGAGACATACATTTGTACGCTGGATGTACAATCATTGTACACAGCTATTCCACACGAAGAAGGCATTAAGTGCATTAAGGACTACTTGGATGGGACTGATCTGCAGCCAGAGTTGGTTACATTTGTAGTAACACTCCTGCAGATCATCCTTACCAAGAATTATTTTAGGTATAAACATGTTTTTTATGAACAAAGGCGAGGGACAGCAATGGGGGCCAATATGGCCCCAGCTTATGCCAATTTATTTATGGCAAAATTTGAAGAGAAATATGTCTTCAATAAGAATTTATTTAGTGATTACATTGCCACCTGGTGGAGGTATATTGACGACTGCTTTGTGGTCTGGAAGGGCAGCATACAGGACTTCAACGCATTCGTCAAATACCTCAATGAACAACAGGAGACAATCTCCTTTACTGCAAATATAGATCCCTGTCAGGTGGACTTTCTGGATGTGAGAGTGGAGATGGATGCACAAGGTTTTAGGACATCTTTGTTCAGTAAGCCTACGGACAGTAACACTCTCTTACATGCAGATAGTTTCCACCCCAGGCATCTAAAACAAGGCCTTCCATATAGCCAAATGATTAGGGCCAAACGAATTATCAGTGAGGAGAATGAAGGAGTTGGGACATTGGATAAAGTGATGCAAAGATTTAAGGAAAGAGGTTATGACCAGAAGTCCCTCACAGAGGCCAAAGCTAAAACATTGGCGAAGTCACATCAGGAACTTCTGGTCAGAACTTCTAAACAAAGGTCAGATAGGTTGAAATTTGTCCACACTTATAATTATCATTCTAGGAGAATTGTCAAGGCGGTGATGGGACATTGGAAAATTTTACAGAGTGAGCCTACAATAGGACATCTGTTTAAAGAAAAACCATGTGTGGCTTATAAGAGATCTAGGAACATCAGGGACAGGATAGTAAAGGCTGAACGAATTCCCACACCAAAACAAACGTTTATTTCAAAACCTGTAAATGGCACGTACCCCTGCCATTCATGTGTGCAATGTAATGGGATTATTAAAGGAGACCTAGTGCAACACCCAAGATCAGGGAAATCATATAAAATAAAAGGCTTCTTTACTCGTACAAGTACTCATATAGTTTATTTGTTAAAATGTCCCTGTGGTTTAGGGTACGTCGGAAAAACAATAAATTCCTTAAAGGAGAGAATTGCACAACATAAATCTGATATCCGCACCGGTAAAGATACCCCGGTGGCACGTCATTTTAAGGAAAATTGCAAACAGTTACACCTTGGGGTCTAAATGAGAGAATTGAGTACTGGTGGTTCCATTAAGATGGGTGGTGCTTATTTTGTGATATCTAATACATATGCAGGATTATAAAATATAGTAGTAACTCTGTATGAGTGTTGATCTTGTGAAAAAGTACACACTAGGACTGGTTTTTTAAAATATTTTTTATTTTTTTTTCCCTTCTTTACAGAGCCTATAACTTCTGGAGGATTTTTGTATTTTATTACTGAAAAGTTTGAATACTGCTGATTCTCAGCTCTTCAACGATTGAATATAATGCTTAAAGATTATATAGTAAAGTGAAATATGAGCTCTGTGGGATATTGTTTTATTTACTTATGGTGATGGGTTGCTATGATGATGATTCGTAGCTGGGTTTGCTGTGCGGAGGCAACCGACGTCGCTTTGATGATGTCGCCATATGCGCGGCTACGGCCGCTTCCGGCTATGCACCTCAGCGTGATTGCTGTGGGAGGCTATTTAATAGAGCCTCCGGGGAGGGGTATCCATGTGGGCTGTGCTGAAGAAGAGGACGAAGTAGTCCTCGAAACATTAGTTTAGCACGAAACACTATTGCCTTGCTGTGAAAACTTATGTAAGTGGAATTTATTGGAATTAAAGTCTTCTGCCGTAAAGCAATTAGTGGTGAGTGCCTCATTCAGTCGAATATTGTGTAACTATGTTGTCTCACTGTGGAGAGAGGTGGACAGAGTGAGAGCACCCCCAGTGTACTAGACGATTTAAAGGAATAGCGTCTGTTGTATATGATTACATATGGAGAGAATTAGGAATGCGGATACTTCTATTATATTATACCTCTTAAAAAGGTACATACTGAAGCACACTGCCTGAAAGTGTAACTACTTCAACCCAGCATCTTATATAAAAGGGGTGCTATGATAGACCAATTAGACTATTATTCACGTCATCCGACAACCCTTGAATTGTCACTATGTACTAAACTTCATTGTATACAAATAAAATGGAATTGCACAAATTTTTGCTCATAAAGATTATGGAATATGGTTAGGGGGAAAAGGGGATTTTTATGTACTTACCGATAAATGTAATTCTCTTTTTCTCATATGGAATACAGGAGCAATGGGGTAATATATCCTCCAGCCATGAGGACAAGGCACTTAAAAGAGTTCCCTGGAAGTTGAGACACCCTCCCTAATCCATTTTACCCATAACAGACATGCAAAGACATACGCCTTCATCAATGTAGAAATTATGAAGTCAGTGAAACTTTTCTTGTGTGAAGATACAAGCAGTCGAAGCCAGCTTTCCCATTTCTGGGTGACAGAGGACCCAGAGTCAAGAGGTCCACAAGGAACGTTCTATGAAATTGGTAGACCGAGATGATTCAATAATCATACCTGTGAGGCCAGCATAGGAGATCAGAATTATCGGAGCTGCTAAAGCGAGGTCATTTGATCCATGGCTGGAAGACCTAACAGATGGACTATGGAGTTGAACACTGTCTGGTTGAGATCTCAATTCCTGGGATGCAGATGTTGATGGATGAGAAAGGCTGCCACAACATTGTCTAGACCTAGAATGAGAAAGGCAATGAAATCCACCATGTGATCTTTCAGCCAAATGAGAATCAACTGAACTTCTGTCTACAGAGCTGTTCTCCTGGTTTGACCCTGGCTGTTCATATGGGTCACCTTCATTGCATGCTTCATCTGAATCTCCAGCGGAAGACCGTTGAGGAACAGAGACAAATGCAGCAACACAAGGAGAACCGACCCCAACACCAACAAATTCATGGGCAGAAGACTGTCAATCACAATTAAATGGCCCAGAATTGTCTAAGAGATCAAGGTGGCTCCGCAACCTGTCATGACTATCTTCCCACTCAGAATGACCAATGGCCTTCTCAGAAAGGGATGGGACATCTGAAGCCACCAACAAAGATCTGACAATCTGGTCTGACAGACATGAAATGGGAGAAATGGCACTGCCTGAACAAATTCTCCAGCTGCAGTTCCAGAGTATGGAATTGGGCAAAAGGGACCACATCCAAGACAGAGACCAGATACCCCAGCACCTTCATGTACTCCCACACCATCACAGACAGGCAAAGTAAAGCATGCAACACCTGCAGAGACAATTTAATTTTTCTCAGCCAACTGAAAGACCCATGCCTGAAAAGTTTAAAATTTCATGCCAAGAGATCACCTAATTGTGCTGCCAAAGGCACAAGGCAGTTGCTAATGGAGCCTTTAGCAAAAGGTTGTCCAGATAGGAGCAAGGAAAATCTCAAGTGAAAAATGTGGGTAGACAGGTCTGCCAAGACATGCAGAGTGGATGCTAGAGTGTTCTGAAAAGCAAAACAAAGGAAATGATGTTAACCTGTATGAAAAGGAATATAGAGATACGATTCTTTATATCTAGGGAAGCTAAAAACTCACCTAGGTACACTTTGGTGATGGAGGGCAAAGACCCCATCTTGAACAGACATTCAGGAACAAAGAATTTTTGATTAAGTTCATGATTGGACAACACCCATCTTCCTTTTTTGGAACCATGAAAAGCCTGGAATAGAAGAGTGTGTGTATATATGTATGTGTGTGTACATATATGTATATATGTGTGTGTGTATATATATATATATATATATATATATATATATATATATATATATATATATGTATGTATATATGTGTGTGTCTCAAGTACCAAGACCTGCCTATCTACCAGGGAAGGAACCAATTCTAGGAATAAAAAGCCCTGCTCCAGATTGTAAGGGTCTCTGGACATAAATCAAGGAGGAAAAGGAGATTTGAAATCTATATGAACCTTCCAAAATCCAGTAGCAGCCACTGGCCCTACATGGAGAAAGCAACACAGATAGGTCTGTGTCAGGCACTTGGAGACGGACTTCCACAAGTCACTTGGTGGTAGATTTGTCAAATAGGGGCTTTTGGCCACAACGTTGGGAAAGGAGGAGCCTAATAGAGGTAAAAAAACACCATGCATTTTCCGTGGACAAGGGGAATGCTTAAGGCGCTCTTGCGGTAGCATGATAAATAAGGTTAGGCTGCATTGCAACAGAACATTAAGAAATTGCCTAATGAATTTGCAACCTTAAGAAAAAAGTATGGGCCTCAAGGATCTTAGAAACAGAAAAATATCCTCTCTAGGAGCATATGAAAGGACTGCATTTAACAGCTATTCCCTACAGACAACCAAGGCTAGTTAACCAAGGCATAGCAAAAGGTGGAGGTAAGGCAGCCCATGAGCCTACAAAAATTGCCTGAAGAAGGAAATGTATGCATTTATCTGCTCTATGCTTGAATACAACTGTATCCGCAACCGGCAATGCTAAGATTTTAGAAAGGTGGTTTATCGGTTGATTTCCACTCTTCAATAACCACTTGGCCAAGGGAGTGAGAGAGAGGGAAAAAGCATTGCATCTCTCAAAAAAGTCTGGAGAATCAAACTTTATTTGTGGCCTCAAACTTTGGGGTCTCTTAAATCTCTCAAAAAGACCAACAGATGTCCTAAGGTCTTCTGCAAACACATCTCCAGGGTAAATGAGGAAGCAAGATCATCCTCCTCAGTTTCCCTCTCAGAGGGCTGTCTTGGTTCCAGGACTCAAGGATTCCCTTAATAGATGAAGGAATACTTTCCAAACTGAAAATGTGGGCTTCATCCCATGAATACTTCTGTTATGAAAATCCTGGAGTTGGCAGCACTGGGGCTACAGAACAAGTGGGACACAATACACCAGAAAAATCCCTGGGAAGACAGCCTGACAGAAGGAATAGAGGTTTACAGAAGAAACCGCTCACATACTGGAGGAAGATACACTACTGTGTGATAAAGGAGAAAAAGAATACAACTTGCCTGTGTGCTAAAAACATTCCAATTCCTGTTATTCTATGTCACCTTTGCAAAAGATTTCTTTATAACATGTTAAGAGACATGGGGAAGCCTAAGGTCTCCAACCCCCATGGCCTCATGAGAAATCCTTTTTCCCTCCATAAATAAGAAAATAGGATTTTAGTCTTACCTGTTAAATCCTTTTCACTTAGTCCATACAGGTCACTGGTACTCTGGGAGGCGTAAGTCCCCTTTAATAGGCAGGAACAACTATGCAAATGATTTGCAAGGGGCGGAGCCTCCCCTCTTACTTAAGCCACCTTCTGGCCAGAGCCACTTTAGATTGATTTGAGACCCTAAAACTGACCTCAGGTAAGCAAAAAGAAAGACTCCTGTGAGCATGCCCGAACGGTCTCCCACTGGATGCCACAGGAGAGCCAAGACTGGTCCCTTGACAGGGTGGGAGACCAGTGACCTGTATGGACTAAGTGAAAAGGATTTAACAGGTAAGACTAAAATCCTATTTTCACTGTCGTCCAATACAGGTCACTGGTACTCTGGGATGTACAAACATTGAGCTGATCCAGAGGCGGGAAGTAAGGCAAGGACCAGGCGCAAGGCCCAAGTCACTAGAACTGCTATGACCAGTTGATAACATAGCCCAAACTGTAAGTGTCAACGGACACCAACCAAGGGAACAATCCCTGAACTAACACAGCACACGGAACTAGAGCCAACCGGGCTCAACAGTAAGGAAGCACTAAGGATCACAGAGCGGAAGACCTACACAGGCAAGACTGCCTCCAGGACCTTCCTTCCAAAACTGGCATCAGCCGACGCCAGTACATCAACTCGGTAGTGCTTTGAAAAAGTGTGCACAGAGGACCAAGTGGCCGCTCTGCACAGTTGATCAGCAGAAGCTTGATACTTGTAGGCCCAAGAGGCCCCAATAGATCTGGTGGAATGGGCAGTCACCCGGAAGGGAACATGCTTATTCCTCAACTTATAGGCTTCACGGATGGTAGCCTTAATCCAAGAGGCAATGGTAACTTTGGAAGCCGGTCTCCCTGCCCTAGGCCCCTCAGGAATGACGAATAGAGCGTCAGACTTCCTGATAGACTCGGTGCGATGAACATAAAACTTGAGGCAACGCACCACATCCAACAGATGGAGATCTCTTTCCTTGTCAGATGAAGGATTAGGGCAGAAAGAGGGAACCACAATCTCCTGATTGATGTGAAACTCGGACACAACCTTGGGTAAGAATTCCTTGGTAGTGCGAAGCACAGCCTTATCCTTGTGGAACACCAGGTAAGGAGGTTTACAAGACAAGGCCTGTAACTCTGCCACCCGGCGCACTGACACAATAGCCAAAAGGAAGGCCATCTTCCAAGTCACAAGACGTAATGGAATGGAAGCCAAGGATTCAAACGGTGGTCGCTGTAGAACTCCCAGCACCAAATTGAGATCCCACTGGGGAGCAGGACTCTTAAAGGCAGGTCGAACATGAGTCACACCTTGGAAGAAGACTTTCACATCAGGAAGGACAGCAATCCTTTCCTGGAAAAACACAGACAAGGCAGAGGTCTGAACTTTGAGGGAACTCAGACTGAGCCCCTTATCCACACCGTCCTGCAAGAAGGCCAGGACAGTGGGAAGATGGAAGTCAAGGGACAACTTCTTGTCAGAACACCATGTCACGAAAGTTGACCATATGCGATGATAGATCTTGGAAGACACAGGCTTACGAGCACTGAGCATAGTCGATACCACAGAAGGAGAAAAGCCTTTCTTTGCTAGAATCGAGGATTCAACCGCCATGCCATCAAATGGAGAGAGTGAACATCCTCCTTCCACAGATACCCCTGAAGAAGTAGGTCCGGACGGGCTGGAAGTGGGATCGGATCCTTCACTGACATGGCCATCAACTCCGGAAACCAGGACTGGCGAGGCCAGTTTGGAGCAATCAGGATGAAAGGACAACGTTCTCTCTTCAACTTCTGGATAACTCTGAACAATAGAGGAAGAGGAGGGAAGATGTAAGCCAGGGAGAAGTCCCAAGGGATCGACAAGGCATCCACTGCTAGAGCAAGGGAGTCCCTCAACCGGGAGCAAAACACCGGAACCTTCCTGTTGTGTCTGGTAGCCATCAGATCCACCACAGGCATCCCCCACCGTTGAGTGAGCATGTGAAACACCTCTGGGTGAAGAGCCCATTCTCCGCTGTCGACGGTGTGACGACTGAGGAAGTCTGCCATGACGTTGTCCACGCCTGGAATATGAACTGCAGAGATGACAGGCACGTGATCTTCTGCCCAAGACAAAATATCCTTGACCTCCCACCAGGCGGAACCGCTTCTTGTGCCGCCTTGCCTGTTGATGTAAGCCACCGCCGTGGCGTTGTCGGACTCCACTCTGATCGGAAGACCGGTCAGTTGAGACTCCCAGTGCCTCAGGGCCAGCCGGACAGCTCGAAGTTCCAGAACATTGATGGAGAGCATGGATTCCTCCAGACCCCATTTCCCCTGAGCACTGAAGCGACCCCAGACTGCACCCCAGCCCCGAAGGCTGGCATCCGTAGTGACTGTGGTCCAACGAGGAACTAGAAAGGATTTCCTTTTCAGGAGATGAGAGAGATCTAACCACCAGTGCAGACTCGACTCGACATGAGGAGGAAGAGAAACAGACAGATGTTGATGATCTGGATGATTCCTGCACGTCTGGATCACGAATCACTGAAGATCCCTGGAGTGGGCCATGGCAAATGGTACTGCTTCGATTGTGGAAGTGAACTTCCCCACTAAGGACGACAACTTCGGTACTGGAATCTCGTCCATGTCCAGAATCCCAGCCACTCTGACGGCAATCTGGTGAGCCACGTCCTCTGGAAGAAACACCATGCATTGGCGAGTGTCGAACAGGAGACCCAGGAACAGAAGCCTCTGAGATGGAATCAAGTCCGACTTGTCCAGATTCAGGATCCAGCCATGACGGTTCAGGGTGTGCATGCACATCTGTAATTGCTGGTGGAGAAGCTCCGCTGAGGAGGCCTTCAGTAGGAGATCGTCCATGTAGGGGGTCACTCTGATCCCATCCTGATGGAGCACCGCTATCAAGGAGCCCAACACCCTCTGGAAGACCTGAGGGGCTGAAGTCAGCCCAAAGGGGAGCGCTGCAAACTGAAAGTGTCCCCTGTGGCAGGCAATCCTGAGATACCGCCTGCTCTCTGGATGAATAGGGATGTGAAGATAAGCACCCTGAAGGTCCAGGGAGGCAAGAAACTCCCCTGGAGACATTGCTGCAATCACAGAGCGCAGGGACTCCTGGCGGAAGTGGGAAGTCACCACATAGGCATTGAGATCTTTGAGATCCAAAATGGGACGAGCTCCTCCGTCCTTTTTGGCTACCACAAACAGGTTGGAATAAAATCCTGAACCTGTGTCCCCTTGAGGAACCGCCTCCAGGACCTCTTTGTCCAAGAGATCCTGAATAGCGTCGTCGAACAGACGCCTTTTTGTGGGTTCCTGAGAAGGACGAGTAAAATGGAACCGAAAAGGAGGAAGGGAAGAGAAAGGGATCCTGTATCCCTCTGACACCACCTGAAGAACCCATGGGTCCGCCACTGACTCCTCCCAAGTCCGGCGAAAGATGCGGAGACGGCCGCCTACAGCCGGATGCGGACCCGGGTTCGGTGAGTCATGCCGAAGCAGTCTTGGAGGTCTTGGCCTTGGAGGCAACTTTGGGCTTCCAGGACTGTTTGGGCTTGGAGGAGGAGCGCGTAGTGGGAGGACCCGTTTGGGCCGAGGAGCGTGTCTCACACTGAAAGGAACGAAAGGACCGATTGCGTTTGGCTGGAAACTTTTTCTTAAAGACTGAGGGTAGAAGAGTACTTTTACAGCCAGTAGCCTCACTGATCATTTCTTTGAGTTCAGACCCAAAAAGCAAATTCCCCTGAAAGGGCAAGGAAAGCAAGGCTTTCTTAGAGGCTGTATCAGCAGACCAAATTTTCAGCCAAAGAGCGCATCTAGCCACCACAGAAGATGTGGAGGCCCTCGCCATCATGCGCACAGCATCAAAAGCAGCGTCAGCAACATAGTTCTGAGCTTCAGTGATATTAGCAAGAAGCTGCAACTGTTCAGATACCGGCGCATCCTGGCGAACTGCTTCAGTCAGTCGTTCAGTCCAGGCCGCAATAGCTCTATTAACCCATGCCACAGCAAAAGTGGGGCGCATGGCTGTGCCAATGGAGGCAAAAATAGACTTAAGAGAGAGCTCTAGTTTCTTATCCGTCCAGTCCTGCAATGCAGAGGCATCTGAGACAGCCAAAGCGGTAGATTTGGATAGTCTAGACACAGGAGCATCCACTTTGGGAGGATGAACCCATTTTGCCAGCTCCGCCTCAGGAAAAGGGTAAAGTTTAGCAAACTTTTTGGAGACAGAGGAAGACCTATCAGGATTCTTCCATGCCTCAGAGACCAGATGGGCAAGAGTAGGGTTAGTTGGAAAACAAACAACTGGTTTAGATGGCTTTTTCTGAAAAACATCAGTAGGATCATAAGTGGATTCCTGAGTCAGAGGAAGGTTGAGCGTATTCAGAACCGCTCTGATCAGACCCTCAGCCAAAACTTCAGGGTCACACTCATAGGGGTCCCCAATGGACCTGTTAGATTCAATAACCGTACGTTCCTCAGCATCAGAATCCTGTAAGAGTTCTTCTTCAGAAGAATCAGTGATATCAGGAGCTCCCTGTGGCTTAGGCAGGGAGGTCCTGATAGTAGAGGGGGTCTGCCAGACCTGGAGAGCCCCCTGTATCTGAGAGGGAAAGAGTTGAAGCGTGGATCTAAGATCCCTAGTGGCAGCTTTAAACTCCCTCACCCAAGATGGCTCAATAGCGTGGCTGGGAAGCCCAGGGTTGCTATCTTGACCAGTACAATTAGGGCATAGATCCCCCACATTATCGCCATCCAGCCCAATGTGGCAAGAGGAGCAAAACGCCATGGGGGTAGCAGACCCCCCATCCTCCTTAGACTTGGGTCTAGCCCCTAGCTCCAGTGAAGTAGACATGCTCACAGCGTCAATATACCCCACTAATAACACTATCACCCAGAAAAAGTGTAAAAGATTAAAGTTTCACCCCAGAAATGTTCTAAAAATGGACTTATCTGGCCAGCGAAGGGTTAATCTGTTGAGGAGAGAGAAGGCTCGGTCCCTGCGTAGTGTACTCGCCTAGGAAAAGTACCACAAAATGGCAGCCATCATGACAGCCAATCAGAAACGAGCGCGAACCAAGCGCTCATGGGAAATGTAGTTTTTTCTTACAAGTACCCCAAACAGTGCCCGAAGCCCCCCTGAACACCCCACATAAATAAAACACATTCCGGATGATAGAGCAGGAGCCTAGCATTAAAATGAGCCCTCTCTGAAGTTGCTGTGACAAGCGGTTCCAGAGATATGTCCCACACTGTGAATTCTCATAGAGAGTAAAGGAGCCCTTGCGTCTGAGCGGGAAAAAGCCGCGCTTAAAGGCGCGGAACACCATTTTTATTAAAGTTTAGTAAAACATTAAAAAGTGCCCAAACAAGCATGAAACACATGAGAAACAGAAATAAATGAATACTCAAAGCTCCAAAACCCAGAGAATACCACATAAATTGCATAAAACAGTAATAATGCAATAGAAACACCCTATGAGTGCTGGAGTGTATTAAAACTCCCAAATACAAGCCCATCAAAGGGACACTGTGGGGACAAGTGGACCTTCAGCACTCAATGGGTGACTCACCTTCCTTGCTGGACTTCTGTCTTCAGGTGACCATGATAAGGAGGGAAAGAACCAGAGGTAAATTCCCCAATAGGGGAGCTGCTTAACACAAGCTGTCCCCTCTTCAGGGCATAAGGTCCACAGAAAATCCCTGGAAGCTGCACCAGCCACTTTAAAGAGGGCAATTCACAGCCATGGTCACCCTCCTAATGGTGGTATTCCATATTTGAATAAAAAATAATAAAATACTAAGATGCATAGATGTTCTCTACCTGGTGTGCAAGCACACCAGGAACAAATCAATCTAAAGTGGCTCTGGCCAGAAGGTGGCTTAAGTAAGAGGGGAGGCTCCGCCCCTTGCAAATCATTTGCATAGTTGTTCCTGCCTATTAAAGGGGACTTACGCCTCCCAGAGTACCAGTGACCTGTATTGGACGACAGTGAAAATGTCTTGTTGGCTCTCTAGCACTCATGTGTGTCAATCCTTATATAATGCACCCAGTTTACCCCAACAAAGCCACCCCACACACCAGAGCCCACCCAGTGCAACAATGTGGCGATGTAACAGCCAACGCACATCCAAAATGACAGCCACGATTTCGCATGTCTTGAAGGAGCTGCAGAGAAGAAATTTAAAAAATTCCACTTACCTTAGAGCTGACAAAGAGGCCTTGTTATTCAGTCCTTTAGAAGCATAGGCAGGATTCAATAGTATCCAAGCAGCTAAAAACAAAATAAATAAAATAAAATAATAATAATAATAATAATAATAAAAAAGCTCCTAAAAACACTTTAAATAACTCTCTGCTAATGCAGCCACTGAGCTTCCAGAAAGGGTCCTCTGCATCCGAGGGGACACAGGTTTGTGACCCAGAGATCATTCAACTGGTAATGACACTGAGTGTGGTTTGTCTCTCCTGCCCAGCATCCTGAGCATTAAGTGCATGTACATTTATACCAAGTTTATTTTATCCTTAGGTGACAGAAGTTGTAGTGTCAGTGGACTGATTGAAATTTAATGCAAATTCATTCTATGATAACGGTCAACACACTTGCAACTTACTAATGATAGGGGTGTTCCACAATCATGACTGTTATATAACCAGTCGCACTAAAAACCTGCGAAGGTGGGCATCTAAGGGTTTCCATTTAGGGCAAAATTACAGTTTTGTTTGCTAGTGCTCAAACCAGTTGTCATTGCAGCCTAGAAACAATATCATGTAAGTATACTGTAATAAAAATCACATGAAGTGGGAATACTCCCTTGAGTAATAGTCCCCCCCCTAGACTGCTTCCACTGGGTATCTCAGAGCCCCATTTACAGTCTGAACTCTCCCCCCCCCCCCCTTGCCCACTGGTAGCCAGAGATTCCCATGTACAGTGACACCCCCATCCCCAGCCTGGCTCCACTGCCCTGGCAGCCACAAATCCCACATATGTGCTGCTTGACCCTCCTCCCCCCCCACCTCATCACCTGGTTCCACTGGTAGCCACAGAATCCTACTTTATTCTGACAGTCCAGCCTTGTTCCATTGGTAGCCAGAGAAACACAAACACACACACACACAGTCTGCTTCACTGGTCTTGCTCCTCCGATGCAGAATTTGGTTCCTACATTTTTGGTCTGGCTCCTAGAGTCAAACAATTAGTTAAGCCCTGTGTTAACACCTGTTTTACTAGCAGGGAAGAAACCACATCTACAAATAGACTGCCTTGATCTGCAGGGGTGGGAGGGTGGCAAGGTGAGATGGGGGGGGACCCACTCCTAAGCTCCACAGTGAAGGGGCTAGAGTAAACCTCTCCAACCCTGCCTCCCCACAGAAAGTTGGGCAACTGCCTATGAATTATCTTTATATAGCTAGAATATGCACATATAATTTAACAGGCCATAGAGACATACAGTGTGACTGGGTGCATTATGGAAAGGGTTAATCCAAAGTCAGTGCTATCTCATGGGGTCCTGGGTTATGCAAGTTGTGGCCCAAACAAGTTAACACAGCTCATGGATAACTAGATCCTGTTTGGTTAGATGGAAGCTGGCAGTGTTTTGTTGCCCAGGTGTGAGATTATGATCACCCTCTACTTACCTCATAAATACCACTCACACAACCTGTATTCCTGAGTAGGGAATCTGATGTATTGTTTCACCTGTCCAAAGATATTGCCAATGGGAGTTGACTGGTTTATTGAACTATTGCTCCAAGTCACCCAAAAAATCCCTTCACCCTGGAGCAGTATTACCACAGCCAATCAGGAGCCTCAGCATGGTAGCAGACAGATTAATATATCAATGGGAGAGAAAGAGGAGGAACCAAGAGAGCATAGCTGCAGCATGGAGCATAGCTGAAGCAGTCCTGGAGGAACCTCAAACATCTGGCAGCTATGTCCATTTAGTATGTGTACATGTAAATAGGTATTGTAAGTATTTGGGGTAGTTATGTTGTTTAGGTTAGGATTTATGTTATTTGTATTGGCTATATCTTGTTGCAATAATTAGGCCTTGTAAGGAAAACTAACACTGTGGGTTCCAGGATATCCTGTCTGTTGTATTCTAATAAAGGTCTGTTGATTTTGACTAAAGCTGACTCATTCAAGCAGAACCCCATAGTCTAGGTGGTTTAGACAGGGAAATAAGTGTCAACTGAAATAAGCCATATGGTACTTATTTTAATGTATGCATGATAAATGCATTGAGTTATTTATCTATCGGGATACATATAACCAGGAGTTATGATAGGTAGGAAGACAAATAAGCCATTGATTGTTACATGTAGACATATATATTGTATTAATGTGACATCCTTTCCGTATGCGTTTGTGTGTATAATATTTCTGTTTCCCTTATTTTAAGACTATTGTAAGCTACAAAGTTAACAGCGGTAACTGGTTTAGGATACATTAGCATGTTACCAAATTACCTGTACTTTTGGTTGACATAGGTCATTTTTTTTTTTCTTCTTTTTAAAATGCAGTTTTCATACATGCAAACTTGAATTAAAGTTTAACATTTCCATTTTAAGTGCCTGATTTTTTTTTTTTTTTGGTCACACTGGGAAGGGGGTGGGGGGGGGGGGGAAGAGAAGGTGCCACAAAGACTTTAGAACCCCCAGAGTAGAAATGGGGAAAAGTTTACTGAAAACTAAGACCCTTAACCAAATAATTGAGTCAAGTTCAAAAGGAGGTGGTGTAGGGGGCCCACAGTGCAAGAGAAGCTCTTCCAGAATACTAACTGTGAAGCCCTATGTGGCATGAGGAATAAGTCAGCCTTAGAACCAAAAAGGATACACTGATAAGAGGAGATAGAGCATCTAAATACAAAGCTACTAGAATTCTTTCCTCAGAGATACTGGGCAAGATCATTGCTAGAAAACAAATGAGAACCGCACCAGTTTATTCTATATTGCTTTGTTCTCCCCGTCTGGAATCGTTTTGGTACATCTCCATGGATGAGTGTTCACCAATGGACAAAAGTGTATTTGTGTACACGATTTCGGTTAGTCCTTGTAGAACAAGGACAAGACAAACATGACACGTTTGTGTTCCAAGCAGGTGCGTCTTGGGTTCCCTGGTCTGGCGCCTGCCTTCCTGCATCTTTCCAATACACTGGAGAAGCTGAGGTTTAGTTTGAAAGTAGTACCATAAGTCAAGTCAATGGTACCAGCCTTCCACAAAAATTCTTAAAGATTGTAATGGCACGTCTATACCCAACTACATTTTTCATACAGTTCATACATAACAGACATATACCAAAAGCTGTGAATATTCTAGGGACTGAGCATCCCCCCCACCCAATCATCTTCAGCAGAAGGGCTCTCGTTTTGGCATCTTCCCTCTGATATTGTTGGAGTAAAAGACAGGCACACTAGTTTCCAGATATTTGGGAGTTTAAACCGATTTGGCACACACACAGAGTCACTACATTGAACATACGGGCACTGGAATTAACCCTTTGAGTGCAATGGGTTGCATACACCTCTGGCACTCAAAGGGTTAATAACCCATGCAACTCACAGCTGTCAGCATATTTGTAACACCATTCCCTGGACAGTTAGTTCCAAGGTCTTCAGGTTTCTCCCAGAAAGCATATAGGTGATACTGGAATACAGCCAGGATAACCTAATTGTTCGTTCTGCACGAAGAGTCCCATCAACACTCCAACACCTGTTTCATTAAGAGATCTAAAAAGGAGAACATGTAGCATTGTGTCCCCCCCCCTCCTGCTTCTACTTCTGAAGTGGGTGGGAAGATAAAAACCACACAGACACCGCCACTCTGGATTATATCTTAAATGTTCCATCTTTATTACATTACTCATTAAAAACCAAGTACATTTTATTCTAAAACAAATCTAAATTTCACGCCTGTGATTATAAAGTGCATAGTTTGTCCCCCCGCCCCATGACTCATACAGATTATTTTGCCTTTAAAACGCCACATGCAGAAGAAAAAACAAAAAAAAAACCTGAACAAGGCACTTCTAGGTACAAACCACAAAAAGGGTTAAAGAGACTACCCTCTATACATTCACAGAAGTTAATCAGAATTGTATCATTTGGTGCAAGTATTAGAGTTCAACTCCAAGAAACTCAAACCAAATGTTTCCTTACAATTCATTTGCAAGGAACTTTTGTTTTATATCATTACAAATATGTCCCTCTACATAAAAATAGGCAGAGCGATTGTGCATGAGCCATCTGAATAATCATTTGGGGACTGGTTAATGCCTTTAAGTTATTTAGTGCACTTTTTTTAAATTTTTAATGATCAATAAATGCATAGCCATTTGAAAAGCTCAAACCTTTTATAAAAAGGGATCTCCAATGTTTGCTCACTTAAAATAACGCAGTAAAGATGCAGGGTTTTAGTGAAAATTTGGGACACACAGAGAGCAGAGAGGAGAACGGGGGGGGGGGGGGGGTGGCGCGGAAGTAATCGTTCCACTGCTCAGCTGTAATAAACATGACCAACTAACAAAAGAAGCAGCATTAAAGACAGGGTACTCCATCCATGTGTGTGTCCTCTTTGGTTTCCATAGATTTGTTGAACACTAGGACAGGTTATTAAGATGGCATTTTAAACCATCATGCAGACAAGTAAAAACACTGAATTTTCTCCTGGCATTTTACTAATCTGCCCATCAAGTTCCCTCTGAGAGAAAAAAAAAAAAAAAAAAAAATTATAATATTATACATATTATGAAGCAGGCTTTTCAATGACACCATACAAGAGTCACCCCATAAAGTGAGGAAGTGTCAGTCGAAGGCATTGCAAAACGTTACTGCAAGGAAGGTCAATCAAGGCACAGCATCCATTACTGTAGACAAGGTAATTGGAAAGTTCACATTTAAAACTTTCTGCAACAAGGGCATACATCTGGACCCATTTTATTGGAGGGATATTCAGATGTGATTTTGTTTATCAAAGAGTTTGTCACATCAAAATACTCATTTATGTAATTCTTTTAGCACAACTGTATAAATGAGCAACATTAACATCTGAATTCTGAAAGCCTAAAAAACACACACACAAAAAAAAGAAGGAATCTGTACATGCACCACTAAGTGACCCACTAAATTAGAAGTGGTGTTTTACATGTGCAGTGTGGGACAGTGCAAATACAGTAATGCAAAGAAAAAGTTGAACCATAGCTTATTCGGAGGAGAGAAAAAAAAAAAAAAAAAAAAGTTTAACTGCTGATCAGCCGACCAGACATGAATGACAAAAAGCATTGTTCACGTAAGAAAAGCAGAAGAGAAGGGAATTATATATTACAAAGAAAAAAAAATTAATATTTACTGTGGCAATGAAAATCAATGACTTGTTGCAACAGAAGAGAATACTCAAATTAAAGGTCTCAAAAACCAAAAAAAAAAAAAAAAAAAAATAGATGTTTAGCAGCATTAGATAAGGAAGAGACTTAGCAGCATTTTACATTAAGTAGTAGTATTCCTGGCAAATAATGCTACTGTGGACTTCTGTGGCATAGGACCATTAAGTTATCCTGTTATAACCTAGCATAGGTTCTCACATTGTTTTTTTTCTTTATTAGCAAGACAAGAAAAAAAAAAAAAAAAACACAGACACACACAGAGTGCTGTGTCTCGATTAGCACCGCTACCAATTGTTCTTTGGAGTTCAGTTTTAATTAATTCCAATTTAATAGTATGGTCCTAGCTTATCAAATCCAGAGTAGCTTGGCCATTCCGGGAAAATGCCATGAGAGCACCTGGGACTACCAAACTGATCGAGAGAAAGGCTATCAGATTCATAAGGGCGATTTGCAAAGTCACAAGGAGTTTTCTGATCAGAGCTAATAATTCTGTAGTTTTGTCCTTTATTACTGTCCCAGAAGGATTTCCCATCACATTCAAAGCACACTGCAAATTCTATTCTTGAATGGGCCTGAATACCATCTGGTAGACAGATGTCAAAAGAGAAAGTGTCTTTATCAGAGCCAGCATAGGTATCCTTAACATAATGACATTCGTGGTCTGTATATGTTTCCCAACTATTAATAGTCATTCTAATCTTCACATTTTTCTGGAAAGCAAGATTCTTGACTTTCACAGTACCAACTAAGGCTTTTTCTTTGAGCATACAGTTCTCTAGACAAACATTGTCTGCCTGTAAGCGATTTCTGAAGTCTAAGTAATCTGCAGAAGGTTGTACAAAGTCCAGCACAAAGCGTTCTCTCTCCACAGTTGTTAGGCTGACTATGTTATCAATTAGTTCTGTGATGTTGAATGGAATATCCAGGTGGTCGTCAAAATCGGAGTATACTTTAACCATGGTAAGTGCCAGGCCTCTGCTGTCAGCAAATGAGACATGTTTTTTCACTTTATTTTCTTGGTTGTCCAGCTCATTCAGGAAGGTTTTACTGGTAGGCTGGATGCATGGTCTCAAGGGCTGTTTGGTCTTTGGAGCAATCCTGCAATCAACACGGTCTCGTCTCAATGGAGGTGAATGCAAATAAAGTTTCATGGCGATGTCCACCGCCATGGTCTGTTTGTGGGGAAAGAAGTCCAGAACACTGCAAGACAGATAGAGGAAAGAACAAAGTGAGAAGATTGTTAAAAATGATCATTCATTAATTTAACAGTTATCAGAGGTTTTGACAAACAGTGTATTGTAAATATATATATATATATATATATATATATATATATATATATATATATATATATATATATATATATATATATATATATATATATAATCCCCCCTCAACACCTGCCTGAACAAAACCTGACACAGACACACACAATGCCCTGAGCTAGACCTCTCCATCAGCCAAAATTACCTTCACGCCGCACACACACATCAGTCGCTGATGCATGCAAGTGTTTAATATGAACTGTACGCTACTGCTCCTCTCCTTATTCCTAGCCACTTCCGTATTCACATACCACCCCTGTCACTTTCACCCTGCTCCACGCTACGCTGATTCACTGTCTACATATTTACCCTCCCTCACAGTTGCAGCCTGTCTCCATTGCTGCTTTTAACTACATTAACACTTGAGTGCCAGAGCAGGTATGAAACGCACAGTAGCTTAAGGAATTGCATAACTCTCTGGCACTCAAAGGGTTAATGTATGACACACCATTCTAAATAATGCATCCTTTAACCCTTTAAGTGCCAGAGGGTTACTTAACACTATGCAATGCTTTACATACATGTCTGGTACTCAAATGGTTCACATTGTGTGCACAAGCTTTCCTTTCATAAAAAGCACCTGTGACTCCTATGTAAGAGTCATAACTGGCTCTCCTCCTGCAGTCTGTAGCGTCCTTCTGTTCCTCTAGCTGCTGTGTGGTGCGCAGCATTGGTCACAACCCATCACATATACTTCAATGCCTCATACGTGAACCATTTTAGGTTTGTCATTACTACACTAAAGTTTCAGCACACCATGCATGCCACTTTTAACCCCTTCACTCAATAACATTGCATCCACAACAATTAACGTCTTACAGTTAATGGCTGCTCATCCGACCTGTTTTGCCCTCTGTTTTCTACAATCACATTTCTCACTTTAATTGCAACACGTCACCTAAACGTCTTGGTAATGTTCCTTTCCGCGAGACTGTCCCATTAGCTGAAGATGTATCTACAACAGACTCCACCTTAGCTTTAACCCTTTCAGTGTTTGATATGTGCGATATAAAGTGCCATGATCGTAGCAGCAAAGCGATCATCACAAAGAGTGAAGACATGGGATTTTTTTGTGAAGAGTAAGCAACAGCTTCCTCTTCACTCCTATCATGTCTTCTCTCTTCTATGATGATCTTACACGATGTACAATCAGGAGTCTCTTCCCCCCTGAGAGACAGACAGACAGACAGAGAGAGAGAGAGAGAGAGAGAGAGACAGAGAGAGAGAGACAGAGACAGACAGACAGAGAGAGAGAGACAGAGACAGACAGACAGAGACAGACAGAGAGAGAGAGAGACAGAGACAGACAGAGAGAGAGAGAGACAGAGACAGACAGAGAGAGAGAGAGACAGACAGACAGAGAGAGAGACAGAGACAGACAGAGAGAGAGAGAGACAGAGACAGACAGAGAGAGAGACAGAGACAGACAGAGAGAGAGAGAGACAGAGACAGACAGAGAGACAGAGAGACAGAGACAGAGAGACAGAGAGACAGAGACAGAGAGACAGACAGACAAGAGAGACAGACAAGAGAGACAGACAAGAGAGACAGACAAGAGAGACAGACAGACAAGAGAGACAGACAAGAGAGACAGACAGACAAGAGAGACAGACAGACGAGAGAGACAGACAAGAGAGACAGACAAGAGAGACAGAGACAGACGAGAGAGAGACAGAGACAGACGAGAGAGACAGACAAGACAGACAAGAGAGAGACAGACGAGAGAGACAGACAAGACAGACAAGAGAGAGACAGACGAGAGAGACAGACAAGACAGACGAGAGAGACAGACAAGAGAGAGAGAGACGAGAGAGACAGACAGAGAGAGAGAGAGACAGAGACAGACAGAGAGAGAGAGAGACAGACAGACAGAGAGAGAGACAGAGACAGACAGACAGAGAGAGAGAGAGACAGACAGAGAGACAGAGAGACAGAGACAGAGAGACAGAGAGACAGAGAGACAGACAGACAAGAGAGACAGACAAGAGAGACAGACAGACAAGAGAGACAGACAAGAGAGACAGACAGACGAGAGAGACAGACAAGAGAGACAGACAGACGAGAGAGACAGACAAGAGAGACAGACAAGAGAGACAGAGACAGACGAGAGAGAGACAGAGACAGACGAGAGAGACAGACAAGACAGACAAGAGAGAGACAGACGAGAGAGACAGACAAGACAGACAAGAGAGAGACAGACGAGAGAGACAGACAAGACAGACGAGAGAGACAGACAAGACAGACGAGAGAGACAGACAAGAGAGAGACAGACGAGAGAGACAGACAAGACAGACGAGAGAGACAGACAAGACAGACAAGAGAGAGACAGACAAGACAGACAAGACAGACAAGAGAGAGACAGACAAGACAGACAAGACAGACAAGAGAGAGACAGACGAGAGAGACAGACGAGAGAGACAGACGAGAGAGACAGACGAGAGAGACAGACGAGAGAGACAGACGAGAGAGACAGACGAGAGAGACAGACGAGAGAGACAGACGAGAGAGACAGACGAGAGAGACAGAGACAGACGAGAGAGACAGAGACAGACGAGAGAGACAGAGACAGACGAGAGAGACAGAGACAGACAAGAGAGACAGAGACAGACAAGAGAGACAGAGACAGACGAGAGAGACAGAGACAGACGAGAGAGACAGAGACAGACGAGAGAGACAGAGACAGACGAGAGAGACAGAGACAGACGAGAGAGACAGAGACAGACAAGAGAGACAGAGACAGACAAGAGAGACAGAGACAGACAAGAGAGACAGAGACAGACAAGAGAGACAGAGACAGACAAGAGAGACAGAGACAGACAAGAGAGACAGAGACAGACAAGAGAGACAGAGACAGACGAGAGAGACAGAGACAGACGAGAGAGACAGAGACAGACGAGAGAGACAGAGACAGACGAGAGAGACAGAGACAGACGAGAGAGACAGAGACAGACGAGAGAGACAGAGACAGACGAGAGAGACAGAGACAGACGAGAGAGACAGAGACAGACGAGAGAGACAGAGACAGACGAGAGAGACAGAGACAGACGAGAGAGACAGAGACAGACGAGAGAGACAGAGACAGACGAGAGAGACAGAGACAGACGAGAGAGACAGAGACAGACGAGAGAGAGACAGACGAGAGAGAGACAGACGAGAGAGAGACAGACGAGAGAGAGACAGACGAGAGAGAGACAGACGAGAGAGAGACAGACGAGAGAGAGACAGACGAGAGAGAGACAGACGAGAGAGAGACAGACGAGAGAGAGACAGACGAGAGAGAGACAGACGAGAGAGAGACAGACGAGAGAGAGACAGACGAGAGAGAGACAGACGAGAGAGAGACAGACGAGAGAGACAGACGAGAGAGACAGACAAGAGAGACAGAGACAGACGAGAGACAGAGACAGACGAGAGACAGAGACAGACAAGAGAGACAGAGACAGACAAGAGAGACAGAGACAGACAAGAGAGACAGAGACAGACAAGAGAGACAGAGACAGACAAGAGAGACAGAGACAGACAAGAGAGACAGAGACAGACAAGAGAGACAGAGACAGACAAGAGAGACAGAGACAGACGAGAGAGACAGAGACAGACGAGAGAGACAGAGACAGACGAGAGAGACAGAGACAGACGAGAGAGAGACAGACGAGAGAGAGACAGACGAGAGAGAGACAGACGAGAGAGAGACAGACGAGAGAGAGACAGACGAGAGAGAGACAGACGAGAGAGAGACAGACGAGAGAGAGACAGACGAGAGAGACAGACGAGAGAGACAGACGAGAGAGACAGACGAGAGAGACAGACGAGAGAGACAGACGAGAGAGACAGACGAGAGAGACAGACGAGAGAGACAGACGAGAGAGACAGAGACAGACGAGAGAGACAGAGACAGACAAGAGAGACAGAGACAGACGAGAGACAGAGACAGACAAGAGAGACAGAGACAGACGAGAGAGACAGAGACAGACGAGAGACAGAGACAGACGAGAGACAGAGACAGGAGAGAGACAGAGACAGACGAGAGAGACAGAGACAGACGAGAGAGACAGAGACAGACAAGAGAGACAGAGACAGACAAGAGAGACAGAGACAGACAAGAGAGACAGAGACAGACAAGAGAGACAGAGACAGACAAGAGAGACAGAGACAGACAAGAGAGACAGAGACAGACAAGAGAGACAGACAAGAGAGAGACAGACAAGAGAGAGACAGACAGACGAGAGAGACAGAGACAGACAGACACAGACAGACAGAGACGGTTTCCATTCACACTCTTGCCCTCACACACAATCTATGCATTTCTCCCCATCCTGTTGCACAGGCAACACCATGCTTTGTTTGATAGTTTACATTTTAGATTCCCTTCACACTTGTGTCATTTTCTAGACACAGTTGCGCACGCACGCACGCACACACACACAAAAAAAAAAAATATATTATCTCTCTCTTTATATCCAGAGGCTTAACTAGAAGCCACCTGGCCCTGGTGCAAGAATTGCCATGGGCCCCACCACCACCACATGGGCCCCCTCATCCACACTGCCCCCCTTCATCTCCACATTGCCCCTTCCACAATGCCCCCATCTTCACATTTCCCCCTTTATCTCCACATTGACCCTACCTCTAGTCCTGGTGGTCTAGCGGCGTGGCTTAACAGATCTGTACCTCCTTCGGCACAGATCTCTAGAGCCGAAGCGCCCGCGCGCTGCGCTAGTATTGAAAAGGCTGGGTGATTATGTCATCTCCCAGCGCTCTGTATTACTAGAGTGGCACGCCGAATGGGAGATCAGCTGAGGACTGCTGCAGGCGAGGGGGTTGCAGGGGGGCAGCCGGGCACACATTTTAGACCATTCCAATGAAGGGATTCCATGTAAGCAACGAGATCTCGGCACTTCTCAAGCGCCTCTGTGTCGACTGACACGGATCTCCTGCTACTTTAAACGCCCGTATCTCTTAAACCATAGCGGATTGAGAGATACGTTTTTTTGGCATTTAGATCAGCTTTTTAAAAGCTCTTCTAAATGCAATTTTTTTTTTTTTTTTAAGACATTACTAACACTTTAAAATCAAGGCTGAGCCACTCCAGGTTCCTTCCTGACAGTTTATGTACGTGACCACCATTGCATTATCTGACTGGAGGCTCACTGGTATTTTTCATTAGTACCTGGGACCAGTGAAGAAGCACCAAATTAGATTGCTTGAATTTCCAAGAGTCTGTGTGAAATTAGCCATCTCTTTCACCCACCAAACACGGCCTCAAACTTAGTCACTACCCTGGGCCTCCTAATGTCCAATGCAGTATTATAAAGGGGATTCACAGTGTCAGCTGTGGGTGGTGAAACCACCAGTGCAGGTGTTCCCCACAGACTTCTCTCTGTCCCCCTCAGTCTTGGCCAGCTCAAGCTCCCTCATGTGCAACTGAAGCTGCCAAGGCAGACAGACAACATCCCAAGATTCTCATATAGTTGCTTATCACTGCTTAATGTAAGGACAGAGCATGGGACATGTCCAGGAACAAAGTTTGGATCTCTTCTGGCAGGGCAGCTCACTTGAAGGGTGTGAAATCTCATGCCCAAGAGACAGAGTCCGAAAAAGGCACCAGAGATCAAGGACTCAACCATGGTACTTCAGGATGTAGACAAGGTGTGTGTGTGTGTGTGTGTGTGTGTGTGTGTGTGTGTGTGTGTGTGTGTGTGTGTGTGTGTGTGTGTGTGTGTGTGTGTGGGGGAGTGGCCTCCATCAAGGTCATCTAAGGGGTTAAGGAAATCCCTTGAAGTGGACATAGGCAGGAAGAGCGGTCACGATCTTCGTGAATATTTCTTGGAGCAGACGATAGGCCAAAGGGAAGGGCAGTGGTTGCATTCAAAGGAAAAAGTAGAGCTGGTGGCCTGGATGAAACAGGATCTAGCGAAGCTAGGCACATTGCTGCTATAACAGAAGGAGGGATTCCATCTTGGATTGTGTAGCTGCCATTCAATGGAAGACACTTCGAGTCCAGAAGAGTATGTCAGCCACCCTCTTTTTTTGGGAACCAGCAAGATAGCAATAAAAACTCCAAAAAAGCATTCCTAAGCAGAATCAGAGAACAAAAGGTTTTTTTTTTTTCCCCTTCAAACAAGTAGGAGACAGCATCTATGGACAGACACTCCCAATCTTGATCACGAGGAACTCTGGGCAAAAAGGGTGAGGTGGTAGGGACAAACTCTATGGGGAACACCTTTTGAAATAAGCTGAAAAACTCACTGGTTCTAGGAATCTTGTAACAGATGGAGATGACCCTCTATATAGGTAGGGACTGACCAGAACCCCGCACAAGTCCTGTGGAGCGGACTAGTATGCTTTTGGCTTCAGAGCAGACTTCTTGTTCTGCCAAGTCATCTTGTGCTTTTGGAGGCATGCCTGTGGCAGGGTTGAACCCATGCACCCAAAATTGTTTAGGGAAACAAAAACCCATCTTCCCAGGTGGGAAGAATGTATCATGGTGCCCATGATTGCCCTCTGATAGCGCTGTTGCTGTGTGCTGGTGACAGTCTATCACTTCCTGAGTGTCACGCTTATGCGCATTCGCTATTCTTATAGGCCTATGGTAAATTGCCAGAGTGAGTCTCCGCCTACTTGCTAGGCCTTATAAGCCTCAGTCTGCCAGTACTCCCTTGCCCTCTCATGGTGTACCTGTGCGCTAGCTCTTGTGATATTCCTATGTTCTGATCCGTGTATGATCTCTGGCTATGTTTGACTCCAGCTGCGTTTTGATCCCCGACTTGTTTCCTTCCGCTGTGGTCTGACTCCATCTGACTATCTGCTCTGTGATGTACTCTGCTCCGGCTGACTATCCGATACGGACCTTGGCTTGGCTAACTTACTACTCTGTGTCTACGACCCTTAGCCTGACTGACTCCGCTCTCTCGCTAGACCAGGGACGGACTGACAGGACCCAGGGCCCCTGGTCCAAAAAAAGGTCTGGGCCCCCTGCAGAAATCTCCACATTGCCCCCTTCATCGCCACAATGCCCCCATCTCCACATCGCCCCTTCCACCATGCCCCTTCATCTCCACACTGCCCCTACCTCCAGTCCCTGGTGGTCTAGCGGTGTGGCTGTGCGAAGTCCCTCCCCTCTAGTAATTCAGAGGCTGGGAGATTATGTCATCTCCCAGCGCTCTGTTTTACTAGAATGGCATGCCGGTGGCCATTGTTGGAGAGCTGCTGAGCAGTGCTGGAAGCGGCAGCGAGGCCCGTGACCAAATGCCCGTATGGTCAGTCCGCCCCTGCGCTAGACCGTGCTCTAGCTGATCCCTCTGGTACGAGCTGTGTTCCTCCCGCTGCACTGGACAGTCTCTGGCTATTCCATTCTGCTTGTTACCAACAGTTGTGCCTTTGGGTATTCCCTAGCGTTCTAGGGATTTGAGTCACCATTGCCTATCGCTGCGTTAGCGTTCTGGGGTACCTATTAGTCACCATTGCCTGTAGGTTTACCCTAGCGTTCTAGGGGAATTTCATTTTGCTTGGGTGTCTCCGTTTCACCCACACTAGTAGCTACTGCTATACTTGCTACCATTACATTCTGTAGTCAGATTGGGATCAGCCCCTCTTCAGTCAGTTGATCGTGTGCAGTCTCCATACCTGGCTAGTGAGGGTTGGGGAAGTGCTTGTGCACTGTCTTCACAAATGGTTCTGTGAGGGTTGGGGGAAGTGCTTTCTGTATCATTTTTGTTCTTATTTTAATAAAGATTGATTTTACTGCATCTGTACTTGTCAGTGTCATTATTCCATAGTCACTCCATGACAGAATGGGAAAGCGTTACAGAAATATTTTCCTCCAGTGGCATCACCGATGACCCCTTCTCAGCTCCAAAGCTATTCTTACCCATAAAAAGGTATGGACACCTTACCAGAGAATCTGGCACCAAGGGTTGCTTCAACAAGATAAGCTTTCCAACATTTTGGAGGTCAACAACCAACAAGTTCTTATGGAATATTCCCATAGATTGCTAGTGAGAGTTCTTAACACCAGGCAGCTATTGAACTGGTGATCCAAGCCCTAGCAAAGGTGGGTTGCAGGGAGATCCCAGTGGCATCAATTTGCTTTTAATAAGGAATTAAGTATTTTATTTGCCTGGTCTGTGCTTTTGGATGTTATAAAAAAGGGGGGTGTGCAGCAAAAGGAAGTCAACCGCAGACAGAGAAGCCTGTGCTAAAATCCAAGTAGAAAAGGGTGAAATTTACTTTTCTTCTGTACCCCCCCCCCGCGCATTTAAAACAGTAAGGGTTATGACCCTCCCTCCAGCTGGCGTAGGAGCTATGAAATGGTTTATAAAGGAGATCACCTCCCTTGCTCATCTAGTCTACGTTTGTAGAAGCTGAAATATACAATACAGAGCAGTCCCCCCCCCCCCCCCCCAGTCCCACGTAGGGTGTGTGGGAAAAGTTGTGACCCAGAGAAGAAAAGGAAATAAATATTTGTGAATAACTCGCCTCTTCAGTGAGCCCTCCCATAGCATTTAAACAGTTTGTGATATACCAGAGTAGTGCCATATGCGGGGAGACTTCAAAAAAATTGTTGGTTTATTACTCCTATATTGTCTAAATAAGGACTTTACCACCGACGCCCAAGCAAAAACAGAATAAGCATAATATGCATGCCAGAAATATATAATGGCAATCTTGCCATTTAGGTTTTGATTACTGCTTGCAGCACTCCTCTTCTAAGTTTTGCAACAGCTGATGCTTGAACATCTAGCTGTTAATGGCTTATAAAACAATGACATGGAGAATCAAGTGGCAGCTCTGCAAATTTCTTCTGGCGAAGCAGAGGCTTTTAGAAGCCCAGGATGCTGCTATAGCTCCAGTGGAATGAGCCTTCAAAATTTTTGGTGGGTCCAGCCCAGCCTCTAGATTTGTCAGTTTAATGCACTCCACAGTCCCTCTGGCTGTTGATGCCTTTAAGGAAGCTGTTCCTTTGTATGCCATCAGGGTAAATCCAAAACAGGGATTAGAATCTTTTGTTCAAATAAATAGAACTGTACCTCATATTGTGTAGAAGCTGTTCAGTTTTACCCTTAGGGTTAGAACAATTTCATGGCTTAAATGGAAATGACACTACTTTAGTTTTGAAGCCAAGTTGCATTCTCAGAACAACATTTTCTTGTTTTATTATTAAATATGGAGGTTTTATTGACAGAGCTTGCAATTCACCAACTCTCCTGGCAGAGGAGATTGCTGTTCGAGAGAAATGTTATTGGCATTTGTGCCCCTCCACGGCACTGAAGTTGGTTAACATCTACAGTTCTCAAACTGGGTAGTACCTATCAGAATCTTTTTATTAAAAAAAAAAAAAAAAAAAAAAAAAAAAAAGAGGGTGAGAGCTCTGTCTGCATAAGTTTCCTTTGGGCCAAACTGAAAAACAGAGCATAAATATATAGAGGGTAGGGTACGCCATGAAGGGACACAGAATACAAATAACAGTAAGCAAAACTTCTCTCCTTCTGTGTCCCTCCCATGCATTGAAGTTAGGACTTAAGCAGTGCCCAAACGAATAGGAGGGTGGGCTAGGAAGGCATGGATAGAGGCAATTTATAAAGCATCAGGCTGACAAGAGGAGAGGAAAAAAAAAAATAAATCCTACCAGATTAAAGTTGGAACAACCTCCGAACCTGAAATCCGCTGGGGCTTGAATATCAAGGTGCCCTTGAATCTACCTTTAAAGTAGAAAAAACAAGCTGTCTGATTTCCCAAATTCCTCTTCAGGTACAAGGAAAGGGCTCTGACCATATCCATAATTATGAAATTGAATCTCCTTATTTGCCTTGTGATTAGGACAGCAAGGCAAGATCATTTCCTGGTTAAGATGAAAGTCAGAGATGACCTTTACCCTAAAGGATGGCTTGGGCTTCAGGAATACCTTGTCTTTATTGAATACCAGGACTCTTGCAACATAGAGCTCACAGCTAGTGGACTCTTTGAGCTGAGGTGATGGCTGTAAGAAAAGCTACCCTTAAGGTTAGATTTTTTTTGAAGGTATATTGTCAAAGGGCTCAAAGAGCTGAGCTTTGGATAACTGGTCTAAGACTAAAATTCAAATCCCATGAGGGAATAAGGTTACAAATAGTAGGTCTGATCTTAGAAATTGCCTGTAAAAGGAGTTCTACCAGTTATGCCAAAATTTCTGATAGAGATCTGAACCCTTGAGGAAGAAGACCTGAGGCCAACCTGGAAACTATCCTGCAAAAAGTCCAAAATCTGTGAGACAGATAGCAAAAACTTGCGGATACTTAAACCAGGAGGAAAAAAAGTTGTCCAGACCCTGGAGTATACTTTGGAAGTGCATTTCCTCTAACCAGATATAATGGTACGGATTACTGCCTCAGAGAGGCCTCTGTTCTTCATCAGAGCCATTAATCTTAGCAGGCGAGTGTTGGGGTGAGCTACTGGTCCCAGAGTCAGATTGGTCAACAAGGGAAACTGCCAGGGAGGAGACACTGACTGCCACTAGGAAAGTATCAGGGATTCCAGGGCCAAAATCAGGAGTAATCTGGATGACATCACTTGTTCCTTCCCAATTTGAGATCACATCTGACATGATGGGGAAGGCAGCAAATATATATGCCAGATTGTATTTCCATGGTACCCCCAGAGTCCTGGGCCAATGCTCCCTGATCTTGCCATGATGAGAGGTAGAGTACGCATTTTGCGTTGTCCTTTGGGGTCAAGCAGAGGTGAATTTGGTATCAAAGTTCACGTTTTGTTTGAAGACCAGATGATTCAGGGCCCACTCCCATGGGTCGACAGGGCTTCTGCTGAGATAATCCAATATATAGTGTTGGGTCTGCCAGAGGTGAGTAGCTGAAACGCCTTTGAGGACAGTCTCTGCCCCCAGCAGAATTATCCTGGCTTCCTAGTAAAGCCCTTGACTTTTATTCCCCCTTGATTCTAGATGTGCACAAGTGTCAGAAGATCGTCCAATTTTAAAAGTCAGCACTGTATTTTTCCCTTTAGGTTTTTATCTTTGATGTGAAATGCAGTACCATACGGCTCTCAATTCCAAAACATTGACAAGTTCTTTTTGAAACCTTCCACTTTCCTTGGACCAGGACATCTTTCCATGTGCCTCCCCAACCTTTTAAGCTGGCATCTGTAGTCAGATCTTCCCATTCCTGGTCCTTCAGATATGTCTTTGTTCCAGAAATTAAAGACATTTTGATGATGGGTCACAAGTGTAACCCAGGGGACGGAATTGTGGAACAGAGATTGTACAGAAGCTGCATGAAGTCCTGTGCAGTATGTGGAAGATTTTTTGTCGGAGAGCTAACTTCTCTCTATCAGCCATCCTAGTATCTGAAGGTGCTCCAGAGACCTTGGAGGTGTGTTGAACTGCCCTTTGGCTGGATTCTGCCATAGATCATGATGTCCTCCAGGTATGATACAATGTGAATTCCCTGTCTTAGGGGTTGAAGGGCAGCAGCCAAGATACATGGAAAGACTCTAGGGGCCACTGACAACCTGAATGTCAGAGTTGCAAATTGGAAGTGTTGACTTCCTACTGTGATTCTCAGTAACATTCAATGTGCTGGTCTGACGGGAACATGATATGCGTCCATGAGATCTATTGTGGAGATGAAGGCCCCTGGAAATACCATCTATTATGGATGTTTATTACATCATGAAAGGAGTTAATCTAAGTAGCCTGTTGATACACAAAGTCTACGGAGCCCTCTCCATCAATTTCAAAAGTCTCAGATTCTGATGAAGGACTGGTCCTTGGTAAAAGAAAGATCTTCTGTATCAGAAAACATGGGATTACCTTTTGACAACTTCATCAGTTCTGAGCACCAGATTCTACTTGGCCAAACTAGAGCCATCGCCATCACCACCACGTACATCCTTATTTTCCTCAGTACTACTGGGATCATTGGTGTTAGGTGAAAAATAAATAAATAAAATGTAAAACAGGCCGAAGTTCCATTTGAACATCAATGCATACACTCCCAATACCGGAGGATGTTCCTTACATGAAAAGATGTATGTATGTATGTATGTATGTATGTCTGTCCATCAGATCAACTGATTTTCTGCTTCCCTCCACCTTCTGACTATTGAATATGTCACGAGTTCAAGGACCATTCTCCCTGATCTGTGGTGTTTCTGCTCAGGAAGTCTTCTGCGCAATTTAGGGATCCCATGTGATAAGCGGATATTGTCAGATTTGACCACACACACTTCAGGATTTTCTCTGCGTAGAAATGGACTTCCTATCCCCCACGGGTCCTAATGTACGTTACCGCAACCAGGTTGTCAGATTGAACTCTTACATGGGTGTTTTAAACACAAAATGCCTGTGGCTCTCAATTCAAGAGCATTTATGTGGAGCTTTCTCTAACCAGATACACTCTACTGACTCCAATGACCCCCCCCCCCCCAGTCAGTCAGTCAGTCAACCTGGCATCTGTTACAACAGTTTCCCATGCTTGGTCCAGCAACTGAAATCCCCCCCCCCCCAGATTGGCTGGTTGAATCCACCATTTCAATTAATTTCTTACTCTCGTCGTTACCTTGAGTTTGAGACATGTTGTCCATGTCTTTGTTCCAGTTCTTTAAAAGCCATCTCTGGACTGGTCTCATGTGGCAACAAGCACATGGAACCACTAGGTTAAGACACTTAGAACACTCACAGTCCTGATCAGTCTTTATAGGAGCTGAGCTGAACTTTTTCATCCTGCAATGTTCTTGTTGGTATCCAATCTCGGGTCTTTGGCAAGGTGTCAGTTGGGTTTTCTGGTAGTTCACAATCCATTCTTTTAGGCAATTGACAGCCCTGGTAGTATATGCTGGGATGTGTGGAAAGTTCTGATACCAATACATCGTCCAAATATGGAATGATTGAAATCCCTTCTCTTAACTGTTCTAAGGCTACCGCAAGTCCTTATAAACGCCCTCGGATAGTCCGAATGGAATTATTCTATACTGCCAATGTTGATTTTCATAGCTAAACCTTAGAAACCTCCGATGAGACTTTTATGGCAATATGGCATTAGGCGTCTCTTCAATCTATTGTGGCCAATGATGCACCTAGCAAACTGCATGAAGCACTGAGTTTACGGTTTCCATCTTCAAAGGTCGGTACTCCAGGAAGGTGTTCTGATACTTGAAAACCATCCTGGATCTGAATCCACTGGTTGTTGTGCTAGGAAGATTACCAAGTAAGTTTCCTTCCCCCTAAAGTGGATGTGTAACAGATTTATAGCAGTCCAAGTAGTTAGGCTACATATCGAATACTTCTAAAACGTATAATATACACACACACGTTTGAGAAGTATTCGATATGTAGCCTATTTTAGGAGTTCATCATTTCTGAATCAGAGAGGAAGATGAAGATGGTCTTCAATAATATTTGTTCTGATTAAATTCTTGAAAGGACCACTTGTGTGATCTGAAGGATATCCGGTCCAGAGGTAGAAGCCAACTCTTTGCACTGGATGCTTTTTTTTTTTTTAATAAATTATGTCTAATAGCTATCCAACGAACATGGACCCTAAAAAGGCAGATCTATTAATTTGCTCTTGGAGGCTGCATCTGCTCAGTAGGATCTTAACCAGAGTGCTTTTCACACAGATCCTGCTGTTAATGTTATGAAATCCATTGAAGTATCGCACGAGAGCACCACTGCTTCTTATATAGATGCAATATCCTTCGTTAATTCTGATCTGGACACACAGGATGCATTTCCCTCTAGTTCAGATAACCAAAACTTGAATGGTCTGGGATATACAAGTCAGAGCTGTGCCTTTTCATATTCTGGCCTAGGAACGTGAACGGTTTAAGTGTGCTCTCCATCCGGTGATCCACTGCATCTTTCAGTGAGGACCCAGTCTTGCATGGGTATTGTGGTCCTTCTAGACAGACTAACTGCATCTATTCTGGAAGACAAAAATTCAAATGGACTTTCAGCCTTAAATTAATACATTTTTTGAAATCTTTTGGAAACAGCCACCCACTTAGTCCATTTGCTCTATTATGATTTTAGATTATCTGTTACTGCATGATAAAATGGGAAGTACAGGTGTATATTTCTTAGCCAGAAAAGCAGCATCTAAAATATACTGTTCTTTGTTACTCTGCAAGCCCCAGGGTTTCACCCATAAGAGTGCCATGTTTTCAATGTTGAAGGTACCATCATCCTCCACAATCTCTTTCTCCTCTTCAGAAGAGTATCTGGGGAGCAGATCTCGCATGTTTTCCATATTTACAGCCTCAAATCTATTGGGCGTGCCATCATCTGGATCATCCAGTCACGGTCTTTCTTTGGCTAAGGATTTGTTGCATAGCTGTGAGAGTCAACCATGACAGGAATTCTTGAAACTGGGCTGGCATATCCTGCTCAGCTGCTTTCTTTACACAGTCCACACATAGTTCACATGCATCTGCCTTAAGTAATTTCCATCTCACATCCAAGACAAGATTTGGCCTTAATGAATTTATCCTCCTTGCTATCAGAACTCCCTTTCTCATTAGAAGCTGCTGCAGAGAGTTTAGCGGCAGCCTTTCGGCAAAATACTATCCTACAAACTAAAATACAACTTTTTAATCACAATTTTTATTTATTTTAATTTTATTTTTTTTTTAAATATGCCCTCACAAAACAAGTGACTGTAATAAACACTGGAGCTCAAATAGTGTATCCAGTTAAAGGCTACATACATATACATACACACGTTCAAACCACTGAACTTCCTACTCCATCTGGCGCAAAATGATTAGAGCTGCAAGGGAGGTGGTGATCTCCTTATAAAAAGTTTTCATTGAGCCTAGCCAGGCTGGAGGGAGGGAGATAACCCTGTTTAAATGTAGTGGGAGAGGACATAATAATTTGGACACAAGTTTAAGCAAAAATTCATCTGCCAACTTCCATCTCTCCTGGATAACCCGATCTAAGGAGGTGTTGAGAGGAGAAATGAGCAGGGGGGGGGGAAATAATCTTTCTTGCACTTTTGTAAGGTGTCTGGTGACAGATATCATTCCTTAAGGGTCTCCAACACTGCTCAAAATGAGCCCCATCTCTGAGAGTGATGAGTCAGCCAAAACAGGAATCCTGAAGAGACAAGAAAAAAATCCATGTCGTTTTCTGCATTTATCTCCTCATCAGGACTGAGAATGTCCCCTAAAGACAGGGCAAATATGTTTAATAGGGAGAATCAGACACCAGGAGTTGAGAACTCCCTGGATAGATTAAGGAATGGTGGCAAAAGGCTAGAGTTTTGTTCCATGACAGCTCTGGTCAGCAGTGGAGAGCCTGGGGGAGGTCACTGTATCAGGAGTGACAGTGTAAAAATATTCCCGTCAAAGCCCAGTTTGGCATGAGGAAAAGTGAGCTAAAAGTGTAAAGGAGACCCCTGAACACTTAGGATTTGGATTTCTGCGTGTGTCCCTTAGGATTAGACGTGCCAAAAAAAACACCCAAAACAAGGATAAAAGCAGTCAAGTCATGAGACAGAAAAGTGAGATTTACTTACCGATATTTGTATTTCCTGTGTCCTTCCACGGCATAGAGTGGGCTTTGGCTCCGCCTTCCAGCTGGGTAGGACCAATTGAATTCTTTAAATTTCATCTGCTACCTCTCCTCTGCTGTTATACATTTTGTCCAAGCTGAATGATAGAATAGGTTAGATACAGTAACCATAGCAAAAACATAATTCATACTCTGCTTATGTAGAATGGACTGATACTGATACCGTAATTACCTGGGAGGGTTGCCGTGGAAGGACACAGAGGAAATACAAATATCGGTAAGTAAATTTCACTTTCCCTCTGTGTCCTATCCACGGCATAGAGTGGGACTTACCAGAGAAGTACCCATTGAGGGTGGGTAGCTAAGGAGTCAGTTTTGGATGGCTGCTTCAAGTACCTTTCGTCCGAACTTAGCATCCGCCGAGGCTTGTAAGTCTAGTCTATAATGTTTAATAAATGTAGAGACTGAAGTCCAGGTAGCTGCCTTACATATGTCTTCTGGAGAGGCAGCAGCTTTGAGAGCTCAGGATGATGACATGGCTCTAGTTGAGTGGGCCTTTAGACCCTGAGGAGGGGTCTGATCCGCTGTTTCATATGCAGAGGAAATACGTTCATGTATCCACCTGGCAATAGAGGATTTTGAGGCTGCTGTTCCTTTGAATTTTCCCCTAAAATGGACAAGGAGAGAGTCGGATTTTCTGAATTCTTCTGTTCTGGCAAGATACGTTTGTAGACACCTGACCAAGTCCAGGTTATGTAATCTTTTCTCAAGCTCATGTACTGGATTAGGACAAAAGGAAGGTAAAACTATATCCTGATTAAGGTGGAATTGTGAGACCACCTTGGAACAAAATGAGGGTTTGGGGCGCAGCACCACTTTATCCTGATGAAAGGATATAAATGGAGATTTGGCTACTAGAGCTTGAATTTCGCTGACTCTTCTAGCTGATGTTACCGCAATGAGGAATGTGGTTTTTAGTGTCAGAAATTTCAATGAGACTTGCTGCAGTGGCTCAAAGAAGGGATGAGCCGCCAGTTGTTGTAATACCAAGTTAAGATCCCATGGGGGAATAGTTTCCCTAATGGTTGGTTTGATCTTGGAGATAGATGTAAGGTAACGTTTAATAAGATCATTTTCTGCAAATGGAGTGGCCAGGATAGCTGATAAGGCTGAAAGTTGAACTTTTAAAGATGTCGGTTTTAATCCTTTCTGGAATCCTTCCTGAAGGAAGTCCAGAATTCTAGCTGGAGATATAGATGATCTGTCCAGATTATTATTGGTGCACCACTTGTAGAAAATTGACCAGACTCTATAGTAAATTTTAGTGGAAGTTTTCTTAAGGCCTTTCAGAATAGTTTCAATAACTGGATCTGAGGAGCCCTGTAATTTTAAAGATTGCCGCTCAGCCTCCAAGCCCTGAGCTGGAAGAAAGCAGGGTTTGGGTTTAGCAAGGGTCATTGAAGGAGGAGATCTGGAGACACTGGAAGTTGTATTGGAGGTCTGCGAGACATTCGCAGAGCGGCTGGGAACCACGGTTTTCTTGGCCAGTATGGGGCAATCAGAATCACTTCTGCCCTGTCCGGTCTTATTTTTCTGATAACTTCTGTGAGAAGAGGAAGAGGAGGAAATAGGTAGGCCAGCCTGAATTTTCATGGGATTTTCAAGGCATCCTGTCCCATGGCTTGAGGTTCCTTCCATCTGGAGACATACTGGTTGCATTTTCTGTTGTGAATCGTAGCCATGAGATCTATTTCCAGACGTCCCAATTTGGCTACACCTGTTGAAATATTCTTGGGTTTAATTCCCATTCTCCTGGGTTGATCTGATTCCGGCTGAGAAAATCTGCCTGAGTGTTTAGTCGACCGGAGAGGAAGGAGGCCGAGAGGGTTTGTAGAGGTTTTTCTGCCCAAAGGAGGATCTTTAGGGCTAGGTTGTTTAACTGAGGGCTGTGCGTCCCTCCTTGATTCATTATGTACTGGACTGCCGTAGAATTGTCTGACCTGATTAAGACCGGCAATTGTCTAGGGTTATGGCTGAAGTGTTGTCATGTTTTCCATACTGCCAGTGGTTCCAGTACATTGATGTGTAGTTTTGCTTCTTGAAGACTCCATGTCCCCTGAACAGTCTCGTTCCTCCATATTCCTCCCCAACCTTTTCCGCTGGAATCTGTGTGTAGAATCTGCCAATCTGGATCTGCTAGGTTCCTGCCTTTTGCTAGATGTAGAGGCCGAGTCCACCACTTTAATTCCAATTGGATCTGATTTGGTATTGGGATTTGTTGATTAAATTTGAGAGGATGTCTTTTGTAATACGTTAGATAGTGTAGCTGGGTTCTGCGAGCATGGATCCGGGCCCATGGGATGATTTGATAGGTGGATGCTAGGTGGCCTAGCAGTCTGGAATAGTATTTTGCCGTTTCTTTTTTGAAGAAACTTGCGTACCTGTTTGATGATCCTTTGCTACCTTTCTGATGACAGGGACACCTGACCTAGTTGAGTGTTGAAGTTTATTCCCAAGAATACCAGATCCTGTGAGGGCCTCAGGGAGCTCTTGTTGTAATTGATAATCCATCCCAGTTTCTGTAGCTGGTCTACACAAGTTTTGTTACTGTTGATTGTTTTGTTGTAGGAGGTATCTATTATCAGTATGTCGTCCAAGTATGGTATGACTTTCAGGAAATATCTGTCTCAGATATGCCATGACGTTTGCCATAATCTTTGTAAAGACCGAGGGGCCGATGCCAGGCCGAACGGCAACGCTCTGTACTGGAGGTGCCTTCCAAAGATGTGGAATCTGAGGTATTTGCAGTGTTTTTGTATTGGTATGTGATGGATAGATCTGCGAGATGCATACTGAGTGAGATCTGTTCCTTGCTGTACCAACTTGAAAGTGGATGAGACCGTTTCCATCTTGAAATGCTGAATTTGTAGAAAGGTGTTGAGATCTTTCAAATCCAAGATGAGGCGAAGTTCCCCAGAAGGCTTTATAGTGTAGAAAAGAGTCGAATAAAAGCCCTGAAATCTGATGGAGCGGAACTTCCTCTATGACTGTTGGTTAATAGAGCTTGAATGGCTGTTTGCATCTGCTGGGTTCTTGACTTCTGTCTCAGCTTGGATGTCCGAAAACAATGAAGGGGGGGCAGTCTTAAATTCCAGTAAGTACCCCTTCTGGACAGTTTCCCTTACCCATTTGTCTGAATTGAGGAGATCCTAGTCCAAATGGAATTCCTCCAGTCTGCCCCCTACTGGAGGGGAAGGGGGACGACTGGCTTCATTGGGAGAATTGTCCTCTTCTCTGGAAATCCCTGCGATTTCCAGGTCTCTGGGAGCTTGGAGCACCTCTCTTCCTCTGATCATAACCCCTTCCTGGTCTGTAAGTACGTGCCTCGCGAAAGGACTGGCGTTTAAATTGGCCTGATCTTCCTGGAGATCTTCTTGACTTTTTATCCGGAGGTAAAAACTGACTTCCCACCTGAAGATCTTTTAATGATCTCCTCCAGTTGGTCGACGAATAACTTGTCTCCTGCAAATGGAAGGGAGAGTAATTTGTTCTTAGATGATGGGTCAGCGTCCCATGCCTTTATCCATATAGCTCTTCTAGCTGTCACAGAGAAAGAAGAGGATCTTGCCAATAGGCGAATGTTATCCAATGAAGCATCACAGGAATAATTGATTGCATCCTTGATGGTTAGGTCTTTAAGAAGTCGAGCACGTGAAACTGATGACTTTTCTTCCAATTCTGTGAGCCAAATGCGTAATGTGCGAAAGGTAGAGGCCATGGCCGTTGCAGTCTTTAAATTGTGACCTATAGTCGCAAACTGCTTCTTTAAAACACTATCTTTCTTCTCCATATGGTCCTTCCTTGAGTGTGGTACCGTCTTCCAGGAGAATAGTTGTTCGTCTTGAGGTCTGAGCAATCGCTGCATCTACCTTGGGTGGCATGTACCATTTGGTTGTTTCTTCTTCAGCAAAGGGGTACATACGGTGAAACCTTTTTGAGATGGCTCCTCTCTTCTCTCTCTGTTTGCTTCCATTCATTCTGTATTATTTCTTGGATAGAGCTATGGACTGGAAACCGTGGCGCTGTCTTCTTGTATCCCACAAATGCGGCATCCATCACATTTAAATCTTTTGGGGCGTCCGCCAGTCCCAGAGTTTTCCTCATTGTTTTCACTAGGTGATCTATTTTGTCGACACTGAAGCTCCCTGATTCCTCTACCAGCTCGCCTTCTTCAGCTGAAAATGCTGCAGATTCAATATCCACATAAGTATCATCATAATCATCCTGTATTCCTGACGGTCCTTCATCCGGGTCTGATGACCTGGGACGTCATCTGGCTGACTCTTGCATTGAAGCGAAGGTGTCCTGCATAGATGTCTTCATCCAGGACAAGAAGTCCTGAAACTGGGCTGGTACATTACTTCCTGCTGCCAGCTGCAGACATGCTGAACATATCTGCTAATGACCCTGCAAAGTTAACATACTATGGCAACCAGCACATGATTTTTCTTTTGTCCCTGGCTTGTCTTCTTTAGCTACTTCTACTGCCTTCTGCTTCTCAGCTTTAGACTCCTTAGAAGAAGATATTGTAGCAGAAGCTGGAGAGGCAATCGGCACTATAGCATTCAGGCAACAGATTTTAAACATTTACTGGCTAATATAGTAAGAATGAGCAGAATAGCAATCGAAATTTTTTTTAGCAACATACCTGTCTTCTGAGCCCCATGCCGCTTATATTCATTCCTCCGGATGCCGCCTGGTTCGCGTGCGTTCCATTGATGGAACGCGTAATTACTTCCTTCCTGGTTGGGGCTTGTTCTGTGTGAGCAGGCGCATGCTGACAACCCAGCAGTGAGTGCGTTGTGTTAGGAAGTGGCTGATCGCCGCGCGAATAGCCAGTTTCCCCCAGCATATGCAGACAGCGTATGGAGCTTAGCCAGGTAATGTACCCGGTATTCGTCCTGCCTTGCGATTCCAATCGCTGTCCTGACCATGAGCACGGAGAGTGAGGCATAGCCTCAGTCCACCACCTGGGTAGGACCAAAACAGCAGAGGAGAGGTAGCAGATGAAATTTAAAGAAATCAATTTGTCCTACCCAGCTGGAAGGTGGAGCCAAAGACCACTCTATGCCGTGGATAGGACACAGAGGAAATACACCAATATGGTGTCACTGTAAGGGGTTAAACTGGTGAAGATTCAGAAGATCCAGACACTGCACAGCATAAGCAATATGTAGTTTAAGACTGTCGTCAAAGCACCTTCACATTTTTTAAATAAAATAGAATCACACACACACCACGGGAAGAGGGATTTCTGGGAAGTTCTCTACATTACCTATGATAACAATGCCTCTCCAGCCAGACAGGTTTCTGAATAGGACCCATGCTAAATAGCATGGTCAGCAATTTAATTTTAGCCCTCTCCACCTTTTGTATTGCAAACAGGTGCAGAGATATGTCCCAAAGGAGATTCTCCATGTAATAGATGTCCAACACTACACTCCTACAAGTCTGGAAATTGTAGTAAAATATCCTTGCAATGATGGCTAAAAATGCAGACAGATGAAGATAGGGATAATAAGATATACCATAAAAAAAAAAAAAAAAAAAAATCTAATAGCAGCAGCCACCTTTTTACCATGGCATCTAATGAGAAAATGGATTAGTACAATTCAGGCAAAGTACTTCAAGTGCATGCCCAGAGTGAAATGGGACATAATCACCCAAATTACACCTTCCCAGTCTTCTTTCAGGCTCCCATTATATAGTGCAAAAAATCAGAAGTTCAGCCATGCAGACTTTTAATAAATTCAACCTCCACTTGAAAAACAGTCTAGCAATACACCTTGGAAGTGGGCAATTCAGTAAATGGGTGTCTAAAGTCTCAAAAGCAGTGCTGGCTTGTTCCTCTGGAATTCACAGTGTGGAGGTGGCAGTAAAAGCTGAAGGAAGGGAGTCTCCACCTTGATGCCAGAGTTCCATATAAGACATGATACCACCACAAAAAAAAAAAAAAAAAAAAAAAAAAAAAATAGCACCAATACATTTAGCTTCATTGATTTACATTATGAGTTGCAAAACATCTCTGGCAAGTGTCATTTTGCCGACTTCATCTATTATAAAATTAATCTCGTTTTAACCCAGCCCTCACACACACTAAACACTACTATTCCAACCCATGTGGTCTGATACTCTACTCAGATCCCAGCTTTAAACTGCTCCTTCTCTAATACGCCACAGGATTTTGCCCCCCCCCCCCCCTTATCCTTTTTTTTATAAAAGTTATATTATATATAAGATAACACACCAAGATACAACCCTTGCTTTGTATGTCAACTGCAAAAACTCACTCAGGTCCTCACTCTCCAAACTCCGCTATTGCAACATTCTACTGTATGGTCTTTCTACCTCTCATCGGTGTCCACTTTAGTCTGTTCAACTTAAAGAGTAAATACATTTTCAGGAGCAGATGAGGGAAGGCTTCTGGGAGCAATCCCACTCTTGGCTACCTAAAATGTCTTATGTTCATTGCAAAATTCTCCTCCTCTCCTTTAAAAGGGACAGTAAATGTAAAAAAAAATAAAAAAAAAAAAATAAAAAAATTCTAGTTTTGTAGAGCTGAAAATAACGTGCAACAAACCCTCTCTCTCAAACTGCTATGGTTTGAGAGATAAGTATTCAAAGTTCCTCCCTCCCTTTCTCCTAATCTTAGCTGTAAAGCTGACAGCAGGAGATTCGAGTCATATGACTCGAGGAAGCTCTGCACAAGAGCTGAAATCACATTATTTAAAATGAATTACTTCATTGGAAAGGTCTACAAAGTGTGCCTGGTTTGCAAGCACACTTTGTAGACCTTACTAATGAAGTAATTAATTATTTTTAAGTAACACGATTTTGGCTCTGCTGGTCCCCGGACAGGGATTTCCTGCTGACAGCTAGACGCTGACATCAGGAGAAGGGGAGGAAGGGGGGAAACTTTGAATGCCTATACCTTTCAAACCATAGTGGTTTGTTCCACTTTATTATTTTAAGCTCTGCAAAACTAGAAATAAATTTTTGGGACATTAGCGTCCCTTTAAGTAGCTTTCTTATTCAGCACCATCTTACATTTCCATTCTCATCTCCCGCTACACCCATTACTATCACCTGCATTCTTCTCAAACCTCTACTTAACAATAACTTGCAATCTTTTTCACTGGCTGCCCCTCGACTTTCCTCCCCGTCACTTCTTTCAAGCATCTCCTGAAAACCCATCTGCTAAAGGAGGCATTTGCATAGAAATATTCCCCTTGCATGCACGCTGATAGTTACATTAGGATCATTCTGCATTTCCTATACTGAAGCCTTGAACTTATGACTCTCCTCATGTCTCTGGTGTCAGGATTACCAATTAATTACTGTAAGCTCCTAGGGGCAGGGTCCCTTTCCCAATGTAGGATTCCCTTTGCACGCGACCCCCGCTAATAACGCAATGATCGCACTTTAGCCTGATGCTCTTAATTCAGTCCAGTATTTTTGTATTTTACCAATACTATTTCTCTAAAGTGCTGTGTACATACATGCAGAATGCTAAATAAGGATACATACATTTACTTAAGCAAATTCGTTAGCAACAGCTGGAAGACAAGTTATAATGGGGAGCAGAGTGGAATGGAAAGCCTAGTTCACACTAGCAACTTACAGGGAAGATGCAGAAGCAACAAACATTGCCATTGAAAGTTACAGAAGATGTGTTGCCTTTGTGAACTGTCCCATAATTTAAAACACAAAACAAAGTGATATACATTCTGTGAAACCGGCCCTTGCAAGAAGTTTTACTTGGCATCTTGAAAGCATTACTGCAAGTATGGTCTAACTGATAATATTACAGATAAAGCCAGGATAACGTGGTGTGCTCCTGGAGCCCTGGTAGTGGTGGGTTGCCACCCCCACAGCTATAAAAAGTAAATGTTTATCCCTGACTTTCTGCAAGTGCACAGGTCATATTTAGGCTGACCATACGTCCCGTTTTAAATGGGACAGTACTCCCCCCCCCCAATACCTCGACCATTCCGTCGTTTTAATATTTTGTCCAGTTTTTCTGAGTCTGACCAAACTTCCGACATGCATGTAATCCGCTGCAGTCTGCTTTGGATCCAGTCGCCTACAGATCCCTTCATTGAGTCTATTGACTCAATGAAGGATAAGCTATTGTGAACTGCCCAGGTGTGTGCGTAGAGATGTAGTCTGGTTGGGCCAGCAAAAATGCTTGGCGCCAGTTCTCCAGCAGCTCTCTTATGCTGGCCTGGGACCAACATTACAAATGTCCTCCTGGCTGAGCTGCTGAGAGGGAGGCCAGCAGCACTTCAGTGACCTGAGGTGGAGGACAGTGAGCACAGTCCAGACTGGAGGAGGCTTCATTGGAGATAAGCACTGGTCTGAGTGCCAGGATGGGCAGGGCGTGGACACAGGGCGTGATTTTACTGTACGCATTGATTACCAGAGAGTCTTATGAGTCATAACTTTAAGACTATTGTAATTTTCATGATAAATAAAATACGGAATATTACATAACCCCGTCCCTTTTTGTCTCAAGGAAATACGGTCAGCCTAGTCATACTGCGTACACTTGTTTCCACTTACAAAGTGAATGCCATCTAGGAGGTAGTAACTCTGAAGTCCAAAGTAGAGCACTAAAAATACTTGCAGCAGTCCAGCATCTGTGAAAGTGCCTAAAAAATACAGTCAAATGTTGCCCTCAGAGCAGATATGGATATTTTCCATTCAAACTTGTACCAGAGTGAGATTTTCCCCACCACGTAATAGGAATTGAAAGCTGTTAAAATACAGGTTATATTCTTTCAGTGTAAAGCTACACCACAAAGTGGTTTGCTGAAATCAACATGAAAAATTCTCAATGGTATCACTGGTTACAACACAAACTGTGTCATCAGTAACCAGTGCCAGGGGATGATTTGTAGATATATATTTTTATAGTGCATTTTTTTGCTGTTGAGTGACCAACTGCTCTGTTGACACAAACATGTTGGTGTACCCTGTCCTTCTTGACAGTGTGCGTGTTAAAATGGGGAAAATAACCTCCAGTGATTTTTCTATACTACTTAGTTGAGAATTACTTTGTGTGCATAGGAGCAATTTGTGTTTAGGATTAAGTCATGCAGATCTTTAGATATATTAGCATGACACGGGCAGATGACCCTATATAAATGGTTATCAAAACAAGCAATATTAACATGTCGAACTTACTTTTATTAAAAATAGTTAAAGGGATAGTAATACTTAAAATGTAAAAAAATATGTTGTAGGGTTTATCCCCCTGAGTAAAACAAGAGTACTCCCACTGCTGAAAGGCGTTTCATTCAAAAGTTATTAATTTTCAAAGCTGATTTTTTTTTTAGGTGCAATATCACAGTGGCCTGAAATTGTACAGTGGTGCTGTTGCTACACGATCCTATGGACAGCTCTGGTCCCAGGACCATAAATCTCCATAGGATGGTGTAGCAATAGCGCTACTGTACAATTTCAGGCCACTGTGATATTGCACCTAAAAAATTCAACTTTGAAAATTAAAAACATTTGAATGAAACACCTTTCAGCAGTGGGAGTACTCTTGTTTTACTCAGGGGGATAAACCCTACAACATTTTTTTACATTTTAAAGAATTACTATCCCTTTAATAAAGCCATTTCACAAAGTTGAAAATAGGATTTTAGTCTTGCCCGTTAAATCCTTTTCACTTCGTCCATACAGGTTACAGGTACAGTGGGAGGCGATGCGCCCCTTTAAGTAGGCAGAAACATTTCTCTAAATGTATGCAGGGGGTGGAGCCTCCCCTCCCTCTTAAGCTGCCCTCAGCCAGAACAAGCCAGAATGATTTGTTCCTGCGTGCTATGCAGGTGGAGAACATCTCTCAATCAACTTTAATTTTTTTTATTGTTTTCTTCAAATATGGAATACCACCATTAGGCGGGTGACCATGGCTGACAAATGCCCTCTCCAAAAGTGGCTAGTGCAGCTTCCAGGGATTTTCTGGTGGACCTTATGCCCTGAAGAGGGAACAACTTGAGTCAAGTAGCTTCCCTGCTGGGGATTTTCCTTTGGTTAATTCCCTTTTCACATGGTTACCTGAAGACAGAAGTCCTGCAGAAAGGTGAGCCACCCTTTGAGTGCTGAAGGTCTACTTGTCCCACAGTGTCCCTTCATTGGGCTTGTATTTGGGAGTTCTTATTATGCACTCATAGGGTGTTTTTCTTCATATTGCACTGTATTTATGCAATGTCTGTGTGTATTCCCTGGGTTTTGGAGCGGTTTATGGGGGTTTTAACCTTTTCCCTGCTGTTTTCCTCATTGGGATATTGTTTTATCAGGTTTTATATGCGTTTGGTAACTTTTTCCTGTCAGGGTAACTTTATTAAAAGTTTATGTTCTGCGCCTTTAAGCGCGCTTTTCCCGCATAGACGCCATTGCTCCTTTACTCTCTATGGGTTTACACAGTGTGGGACGTATCTCTGGAACCGCTTGTCACAGCGACTTCAGAGAGGGCTCATTTTGTTGGTCTTCCCTTGCTCTATCATCCGGTTGCATGATTCGGTGTGTTGGGGGTCTTCGGGCACTGTTTTGGGGTACTTCTGAGAAAAACTACGTTTCCCATGAGCGCTTGTTTCGCTCCCGTTTTCTGATTGGCTACCGTCGCGGCAGCCATTTTGTGAGTTCTTCTCAGCGAGTATACTACGCAGGGACCGAGCCTTCTCTCTCCCCTCCGCAGATTAACCCTTCGCTTGCCAGATAAGTTTAATTTTAAGCATTTCTGGGGTGAATTTTTAATCTTTCACACTTCAATTGGGTGATTCTTGTCAGTGGAGTATATCTGACGCTGTGAGCATGTCTACTCCACTGGAGTCAGGGGCTAGACCCAAGACTAAGAAGGCTGGGGTGTCAGTCTCCCCCATTGCGTTTTGCTCATCCTGTCACTCAGGGCTAGCTAGAGAATTTTCTGGTCATTTATGCCCAAAATGTGCAGAAAGCCATGACAGCAACCCAGGGCTTTCCAGTCACACCATTGAGCCAACTTGGGTGAAAGAGTTCAAGGCTGCCACTAGGGATCTCAGATCCACTCTTCAGCGCTTTCCCTCTCAGGTTCAGGGGGCTCTTCAGGTTTGGCAGACACCCTCCGTTGTCAGGACCACCCTGCCCAAGCCACAGGGTGTTCCTGATATGTCTGATTCTTCTGAGGAAGAACTTTTACAGGATTCTGATGCTGAGGAAGGCACTGCTATTGAGTCTACTAGGTCTATTGGTGACCCTTTTGAATGTGACCCTGAACTCTCTGCTGAGGGTTTGATCAGGGCTGTGCTAACCACACTCAACCTTCTTTTAAGTCAGGAATCTACTCATGATCGAACTGACGTCTTTCAGAAAACTTCTAAAGCTGTTATACGTTTTCCTACTAATCCTACTCTTGCTCGGTTAGTCTCTGATGCGTGGAGAAATCCTGATAAATACTCTTCTGTATCCAAAAAGTTCGCTAAACTTTACCCTTTTCCTGAGACTGAACTGGCTAAATGGGTTCATCCTCCTAAAGTGGATGCTCCAGTTTCTAGGTTGTCTAAATCTACTGCCTTAGCTGTATCTGATGCTTCTGCCCTGCAAGACTGGACGTACAAAAAGTTAGAAACTTGTCTTGTCTATTTTTGCCTCTATTGGCACTGCCATGCATCCAACCTTTACAGTGGCGTGGGTTAACCGGGCCATTGCGGTCTGGACTGAACAGCTCACTGAGGCAGTTCGCCAGGATGCGCCAGTGTCTGAGCAGTTACAGCTTCTTGCTAATATATCCGGAGCTCAAAATTATGTTTGACGCTGCTTTTGATGCTGTGCGCATGATGGCGAGGGCCTCCACTTCCTCCGGGGTGGCTAGACGTGCTCTTTGGCTCAAAATTTGGTCAGCTGACACAGCTTCTAAGAAAGCCTTGCTTTCTTTGCCCTTCCAGGGACTTCACTGTTTGGATATGAACTTAAGGAGATGATTAGTGAGGCTACTGGTGGTAAAAGTACTCTTCTACCATCAGTCGTCAAAAAGACATTTCCTGCCAAACGCAATCAGTCCTTTCGTTCCTTCCAAACTGAGACACGCTCTACGTCCCAGGCGGGTCCGTCCTCTGCGCGCTCCTCCAAGCCCAAACAGTCCTGGAAGCCCAAAGTTGCCCCCAAGGCCAATACTTTAAAATGTAAAAAAATATGTTGTAGGGTTTATCCCCCTGAGTAAAACAAGAGTACTCCCACTGCTGAAAGGTGTTTCATTCAAATGTTTTTAATTTTCAAAGTTGAATTTTTTAGGTGCAATATCACAGTGGCCTGAAATTGTACACAGTAGCGCTATTGCTACACCATCCTATGGAGATTTATGGTCCTGGGACCAGAGCTGTCCATAGGATCGTGTAGCAACAGCACCACTGTACAATTTCAGGCCACTGATATTGCACCTAAAAAAAATTCAGCTTTGAAAATTAATAACTTTTGAACGAAACACCTTTCAGCAGTGGGAGTACTCTTGTTTTACTCAGGGGGATAAACCCTACAACATATTTTTTTACATTTTAAGTATTACTATCCCTTTAACCATTTTTAATAAAAGTAAGTTCGACATGTTAATATTGCTTGTTTTGATAACCATTTATATAGGGTAATCTGCCCGTGTCATGCTAATATATCTAAAGATCTGCATGACTTAATCCTAAACACAAATTGCTCCTATGCACACAAAGTAATTCTCAACTAAGTAGTATAGAAAAATCACTGGAGGCTATTTTCCCCATTTTAACACGCACACTGTCAAGAAGGACAGGGTACACCAACATATTTGTGTCAACAGAGCAGTTGGTCACTCAACAGCAAAAAAATGCACTATAAAAATATATATCTACAAATCATCCCCTGGCACTGGTTACTGATGACACAGTTTGTGTTGTAACCAGTGATACCATTGAGAATTTTTCATGTTGATATCAGCAAACCACTTTGTGGTGTAGCTTTACACTGAAAGAATATAACCTGTATTTTAACAGCTTTCAATTCCTATTACGTGGTGGGGAAAATCTCACTCTGGTACAAGTTTGAATGGAAAATATCCATATCTGCTCTGAGGGCAACATTTGACTGTATTTTTTAGGCACTTTCACAGATGCTGGACTGCTGCAAGTATTTTTAGTGCTCTACTTTGGACTTCAGAGTTACTACCTCCTAGATGGCATTCACTTTGTAAGTGGAAACAAGTGTACGCAGTATGACTAGGCTGACCGTATTTCCTTGAGACAAAAAGGGACGGGGTTATGTAATATTCCGTATTTTATTTATCATGAAAATTACAATAGTCTTAAAGTTATGACTCATAAGACTCTCTGGTAATCAATGCGTACAGTAAAATCACGCCCTGTGTCCACGCCCTGCCCATCCTGGCACTCAGACCAGTGCTCATCTCCAATGA